>CM040126.1:396647036-397247036 GCA_022559845.1 Amorphophallus konjac
ACCCACGGATCCTGATCCGAAAAATATTCGAAAAACCCAGGGCATTACATGTGCCTTCCCCATCAGCGGCCACGACGCACTTCCCGGCAGCACATTAATGGCGAGAGGCACCCCCATCTGGGGACGGGAAGGGAGGACGCTGCCCACACCATCCTCCCTGACAAAGCAGTCTTATGCCCCCTCCGACGAGCCCTGCCACATTAATAGCGGTGCTTTCCATCCGGCGAAGAGACGGCGAGTCAACGCCCATGCCTCCCTGTCTCGTCAGGCACGCGAGCTGGGTGACTCACGTCTCCTCCAGCCACAACAATCCAACGATCAACCCCACGACGACGATATAAATAGGACCCTAGTCAACCGCTAGGAGGTACGTGACCTAACCCCCTCAAGCCCTCGCTCTCTCACTCTGGTCTCCCACTCTGCCGAGTGCTCACTGTTTTCTCCCACAATTGCCTGACTTGATCATCATAGGGTTATCCCTGGGGTAACTCCCAGGGCTCTTTCCCTTCACTCATGGTTGCAGGCCCTCATCCGACGACACTCCGTCCTTCCCAGTCAAACAAATCCTTGGATATGTGGATCGTGATTTGGGCAACCGTTTCTCGACTGCTACAAACCCTAACAGAGTGGAGTAGTGGAACGCAAACATCGTCATCTTGTTGAAACTATATGCTCCCTTCTTTTATCCACACATGTTCCATTTGTTTTAAGGGGAAAGTTATTTTAACAGCTGTATATCTCATCAATCGTATTCCTTCGCGTTTTACTTTTGGTCTATCTTCTTTTGAGTCTTTGTATCATTTATGTCCAGATTATTCCTCTCTTCGTGTTTTTAGCTCCACTTATTTTGTGTTACTTCTAGCACCTAAGCACCTAAGTTATCCACTCGCTCAAGCATGTGTGTTTTCCTTGGATATGGCCTTTCTTTAAAATGTTATTGTTGCTATGATCCCATTTCATGTTGTCTTTTTCTATCTAGTCAAGTTGTCTTCTTAGAGCATATGCCCTACTATCTCATTCCTAATACTCGTTCTTATGTTCATAAACATGAGTTATCTTATATTGATCTTTTTTTTTTGAGACATAGGAGTCTTTTGTTTCCTTTGTTACACAAACTTGTTCTTCTTAGCCTTCTATTGCTTCAAAAGCTGGTGCTGACTCTACGCCTGCTAGCTTTGTGGACTTGCCTACTTTGCACTTGTATGCTGATCCACCTCCTTCTGCGTTACTTAAACATCGGGTTCTTCTTGCCTGAAATCATAGCCCTCCGTCCTCCTACTCGGTATGCTTCTTTGGTTGCTCTCCCTTCTACATATTCTTCTCCATACCTTTATTTTCTTTATGCTATTCATTCCTTAGTTTAACCCAAGTCCTCTAAAGAAGTCTCTCAAGATTTAAACTGGTAGGAAGCAATGGAAGAGGAGCTTGATGCACTGCACAAATTTGGCACTTGAGATCTTGCTCCCCTTCCTTTAGGCAAACATGCTATTTGTTGCAAATGGGTGTACAAAATCAAAACTAAGACAGATGGGTCTCTTGAATGCTACAAAGCCCGCATTGTGGCCAATTTTTTTTCTCAATTTTTTTCCTCAAGAGTATGGCATCGACTATGATGAGACCTTTGCTCCCATTGCCAAAATGACTTCAGTTCGAGTTCTCATCTAGATTGATGCAACTTGTGGATGGCCTATATATTAATTGGATGTCAAAAATACCTTTCTCAATGGAGATCTCTCTGAAAAAGTGTATATGTGCACTCGTTCATGACTTCCGCATCCTAAATGGTATGTTTGTTGTCTTTGCCAGGGCTTATATGTCCAAACAGTCAACTTGCGCTTGGTATGAGAAGTTTAGTAATGCTCTTATTCATCTTAAGCTCACAACCTCCTCTTATGATCCTACTTTATTCATCTCTTCCTCTACTAGTCGGATTTTATTGCTACTCTATTGGATGATATGATCATTACTGGTGATACCTCAGTCGGTATTACTAGTCTCAAGGAACAACTTCACACCTTATTTGATATGAAAGATCTTGGTCATCTCTACTATTTCTTCGGCATTGAGATTGCTTCCTCTTCTCGTGAGTATATCCTTTCTCAATCTAAGTACACATTAGATTTATTGGAGTGAGCTGGCCTCACAGACACACACATCATTGATTTTCTCATTGAATTGAACGTCATGCTCTCTCCTGATGATGGCATTCCATTAGATGATCTGACTCATTATCGAGAGATTGTTGGCTCTCTTGTTTGTTTGACGGTTACTCATCCGAATATCCAATTTATAGTCCACATGGTTAGTCAATTTAATTTTACATCTTGCTTTGTTCATTGGGCTACTATCTTGCACATTCTCGCTATCTTTGGGGCACTAGGTGTCGTGGACTTTTAATGTTCTTCAATCTTTCTAATGACCCTTCGAGCATTCTTTAATGCTGATTGGGCCAACGACATTACTGATCACAAGTCTACTACTGGTTGGTATATCTTTCTTGATGACTCTCTCATTTCATAGAAGAGTAAAAAGTAGGATGTTGTTGCCTGCTCCACAATCGAAGCTAAGTATCGTGTCATGGCCTCTACAGTCACTGAAATAGTTTGGCTGCGTTGGCTTCTTGCTAACATGGGTGTTCCTCAACATGATTGTATCCCTTTATATTGTGATAATAAGGGTGTCATCCAGATTACTCATAATTCCATTTTTCATAAGCACACCAAACACATAGAGATTGGTTGTCATTTTGTTCAACAACACTTCCACAGTGGGACCATTACATTGTCATGTATTCAATCTTCTTTACAGCTTGTCGACTTCTTCACCAAGACAAATACAATTTTTTAGTTTTCTTTTTTGTTGGACAAGCTCTCAATCATCGTGAGTTTGAGGGGTGTGTTAACATAAGGCTACTATGTATAGGGATTACTATTTTTTGGGGCTACCTCCCCTGTTATTCTTAGCCTATGTACACTTGTATATATTGAGCAATACATATAATAGACCTATGCGATCTTTCCCTTCTATTCTTATTGACTAATCTAACAAGAGCCACCAACAAGTGTCTAATAAATAAGTGTGGCTAGATGCTTAGAACCAAGTCAAACCTTAAACTATTATTTTAACTCTATAACCTTGTAGTCACTCTGACATTATGAAAACATCTAGGACTAAATTATACACTTGACAGCTGAAGCATACAAAAAATTTAATTAATCACGGCTAGGTCAATAAAATTGCACAACGTTAACAAGCAGGTAGAGGCAACACTGAAAGAAAAGAAAAAACAAAGACAAGTCTTTGTAGCAATGTCGAGCGATGTAAAGGTGAAACGATTGTTCTAAAGAAGCTCAATGCAGAGCCTCCACAAAATGAAACATGGATTCGATGATAGAAGAAGTGAATGTGCTTTAAGCAAAAAACAACACAGCCCATTTATTTCAAGCATGACTCGCGACATGCAACATGACCCAGTTACCAAATTATCTTATTCCTTCCTCCAACAATCAAAGAAGGGAAAAATAATGGTGGCATAGCCGTGCTCTGGGAATTTCTTGGACTTCTCTTTCGCCAGATCCTCTTCATGTCTAGTATGTTGCCGAAGAACGGAGAGGGGGGAGGACCCCCTATGCCCTGCTGCCTCAGGTTCGCCCTCTTCCTCTCCGACCTAGCCCATAAGACCTCGTACATGAAGCACATGGCCATGCCCAGGAACACCATGCAGGATGCGCCTGCCAACTTCCAGTCGAAACCCATTTCCCAGATAAGACCCCCTCGAGCACGGCCAAGCTGATCTCCTCCTCTCTGCTCTTCTTCTTTCACCACACTTCGTTGACTGTAGTTCTACAACCTCAGCTTGTGGGTGTAGCTGAGGGGTGCACAGTGGAGGAGACTGGGGAGGTGAGGAGGATAGGCCTGGCCTCATTTTGTGGCAAATTGCAGCTATATATATATATATATATATATATATATATATATATATATATATAGAGAGAGAGAGAGAGAGAGAGAGAGAGAGAGAGAGAGAGAGAGATTTTGTCTGCAAATATTTTAGAACCAGTTGGGTAGCCCAGTTGGTTGCTCGCGAATATTTTAGAACTAGTTGGATAGCCCAGTTGATTCCTCACCTTGTGAGGAACCATGAGATCATCGGTTCAAATTTTGGCTCCCTCATTACTTGGGAGAGTGCAAGGCCCTTGATTTTTCGGGTCCCAGTGAGTGACCCGACAAAAAAAAAATCATTTAAGAGAGAGAGTTTGAAGAAGAAATATGCATTTCTAAAATGCATATGAGGAAAGTTAACATAGTTAAGAGTGTTAGTAAAATCAAATTTTCTATTCATTAAAGTCAAATCTCGGGAAGGACATTAATTTCTTAGGTTTAAATATGAATATAGTACTTGATAAAAATATTTGACGGAACAAGATTCATGTAACTGACCTCAAACAATTGAGATAATACTCTGACGACGATGAAAGCCAAATCTCCGTACTAGTTGAGAGTGATCAAGAAAGAGATGAAAAAGAACTAAGCTTGTTTCTTTCTCAAAACAAATGTTTTCTTAAGATGAGAGATAAAAAGTAAAATATATTTTGAAGTAAGTTTTGACTCAAGAAATAAAAATATTTTTTTAACTATTTACGTTTTTAGAAAGATAAAAATTTCTATTCTATTTCTAAAAATAGATTTACCCCTCCTTTCAAACGATGCTAACTCTGCCACTACTTCTTACTCTCTTATTCTCCTTTCGTTGTCCTGCACGTCACTTGATTATCAATTTAAAAAATATAAAAACTAATATTCAATGAGGCAATGTACTAGATAAACTTTGGAATTAGATCAACATTCTAGCAGGGTCATATCAGCAGCCTAGACTAACTTCAACTCAACCGGAGACCATCTAATTAATTTGTACTCTTAAGAAGATCAGATGGTTTTGTTGGCATCTCCCCTCACATACTGAGGAGTTTCTTTTCTTCTTGACAAAATCAAAGAACATGATGGTAAGTGGAGTTTTTCATTGGTTTCCAACTATGTTGGATGATGTCAATAACGTCATCAATCCCCTTCCTTTGGATTAATAAGGAGGTCACTGCTGTGGTCATCTGCAGATGACCTACGTCGTCACCCTACTTTTGGAGTTAAGCTGGCAAATATCCCCGCCCTCAAATCCATGAGCTTCTCTCCCTCCCCCCACCTTCACTCTTCTGGCCTATGAAACCCTCCTCCACCGCCGCAACGGTCCTCGCTCGCGCCGCCGCAGCGCTCCCACGCCTCCACCCCCGCCTCCTCTCCTCCCGGCGCCTAGCTTTTCTCACCGACTCCGGGGACGTCGACGGCTTACCCGCCACCACCTCCGGCGACGACCCAGACGCCCACTTCGGCCACCTCATCGACTCCTCCGACCGCCGCCACATCCACCAGGTTCAAGCCCGCCTCTTCACTGCCGGCCTCCACCGCCGCCACTTCCTCGCCACCAAGCTCATCCATGCCTGCTCCCGCCTCGGCTGGCCGGGCCATGGCCGGCAGGTGTTCGACGGAATTCCCGACCCGAACATCTTCCTGTGGAACGCCGCCATCAAGTTGCACTCCGCCCACGGTCAATTCCGCCATGCGCTCGACCTCTACAACGGGATGCTCCTGGCCGGAGTTCGCCCCGACGGTTTCACCTTCCCCTCCGTGCTCCGTGCTTGTGGAGGTGCGGCTGTGGTCGACATGGGCCGGGCGGTCCATGCCCAGGTGCTCCGATACGGGTTTGGTTCCGACGTGTTCATCCAGAATGGTTTGGTCGGTGCGTATGCGAAATGTGGGGAGATGGGCCGGGCACGGTTGATGTTCGGGGTATTGCCCGAGCGGGAAAGGAACATTGTCTCCTGGACTTCTGTCATCTCTGGGTGTGCTCAGAACGGGCACCCACTGGAAGCTATTGAGACCTTCTGTAAAATGAGATCGTTGGATTATGATGTGAGGCCCGACTTTGTGGTGCTGGTCAGCCTCCTCAAAGCATACACTGATATCAATGACTCAGAGCAGGGGAAGTCTGTCCATGGTTACATCATCAAAAATGGGTTTCAGTTGGAAGAAGATCTGCTGATTGCTCTGACAGCATTGTATGCAAAGTGTGGGCAGGTGTATGAGGCGAGGACTCTGTTCAACTGTGTCCCATCCCCAACTGTGATTCTGTGGAATGCAATGATATCTGGGTATGCCAAGAACAGTTATGCAGAAGAAGCTGTAGAATTGTTCCGTCGAATGACAGATGCACATATCAAGCCTGACTCCATCACAATACGGTCAGCAATCATGGCCTGTGCTCAGGTGGGTTCACTTGAGATGGCGATATGGATGGAAGAGTATACGTACAGCACTGAATTCAAGGATGATGTCTTTGTCAATACTGCGCTGATTGATATGTATGCGAAGTGTGGAAGCATCAAGCATGCTCACATGGTATTTGACCGGATAAAAAACAAGGACGTTGTTGTCTGGAGTGCCATCATTGCTGGTTATGGGTTTCATGGTCATGGCCATGAAGCAATCAGTCTTGTCAATGAAATGAAACACTCTGGAGTTGAACTAAATGATGTCACCTTTATTGGATTGCTATCGGCGTGCAATCATGCTGGTCTTGTAGATGAGGGTTGGAGTTTTTTCCATTGCATGAGAGATCATGGGATTGAGCCTCGACACCAGCATTACGCTTGTGTGGTAGATCTTCTTGCTCGTGCTGGGTACTTGGAAGATGCTTACAAGTTTATCATTAGTATGCCAATGGAACCAACTGTGTCCATCTGGGGGGCACTGTTGAATGCATGCAAGATCTATGGCCATGTGGAACTAGGGGCATATGCAGCTGAGCATGTTTTCTCCTTAGATCCTTCAAATGTCGGGCATTATGTGCAGCTCTCAAATCTGTATGCCTCGGCTTGCATGTGGAGTGATGTGGCGAGAATACGAGTTCTGATGAAAGAAAGAGGATTAACCAAGGGTACAGGAAACAGTTTAATTGAGATAAATGGCAGGCTTCAAGCATTTCATGTGGGTGATGAATCCCATCCAAAGTCCAAGGAGATCTTGGCCATGCTCCATGAGTTGGAAACAAAGTTGAAGGAGGCTGGTTTTGTCTCGAATGGATAATTTGCCCACAGGACTTGAGAATTAAAGATGACGAAAGTTCCTTCTGCAACCACAGTGAGAAATTGGCTATTGCTTTTCGCCTTATCAGTATGCCCCCCAGGCATTACTTGCAGGATTATCAAGACTCAAGAGTATGTATGAACTGCCTGCCATTCTGCCTCAGAATCCAAGGGCCATGTATGAACTGCCATTCTGCCCAGAACTCAAGGGATATGTATGACTTGGTTTGCAAAAGGTGAGGCCCTGTGAAAATCCATTGAGCATAGAGTGCAGCTACCCACCGTCTTGGGTGTTGGTGGGTTGTTGGGGGATGTAAAACAGGTGTTTTTTTTTCTCTTCTTTTTCTCCACAGGTTGCGCCACCGACCTGTATACCCTTTTTGCACATGTTCTCTTATATTGTGACGTCATCCACCTTCAAAGGCGAAAAATTGCCATCTGGTAGTGCTGCAAATTGCATTTCTATAAAGACCACATAGCTCTCTGCCAATAATTTCAAAGTAGAGGAAGCATACCGATTGTGGGTTCCATGGAATCATGCCCTCAGTTGAATCCCGACTTTTGGAAGTTGGAAAAGCAAATAATGATGTGAAATGTATCAGTTGATTCAGTTCGTCGTGCAGTTCTTCAATGGAACTAGGCGAATGCTCCATGATGACCTCAGATGTCTCTTTAGAAGCAGTTCAGAAATGCAGATCAAAATTTGCCCGGTGATGTATTTTAGGGGTTTTTACGTCAAAATCATTCTTAAAAGTGAAAAAATATCTGTCTTGATTGACATTAGTAGGGATATTATTTTTATCAAAATATTGTAAAAATATCATCAGGGTTAACTTCTATGGAGGAGGAGATGAATATTTCACAGAGATTATATTATATCGGTTAGTTGGTATTCCCAAGATGAAAATCACTTTTTTTAAAAAAAGAGTTTCAAAGAGGAAGATAATTTCTTTTGTCGATTAATACCATACTGGCACGAGTTAGTTGGCCTGAATGGTACTCGTGAGAGTTGGGGACACTGGTTTGTTGTTGAGTAATTCTTATTACTCGTCCCGGACAGTTATCCGTCCGGGACGAGATTGGTTGGGCGCATCCCATGTGAACGAAACCCTTCCCGACGGGTAACGAGCAGGACTATTGTTGATATGGTATGAGAGAGAGAGAGAGAGAGAGAGAGAGAGTTATTCCTCTGGCATTGGCAACAAAAAAAAGGCCGTAATGGCCAAGTCGAACTAGCAGGATGACCCAGGGGAGAGAGAGAGAGGGAGGGGACTTCTCCCTCTGACATTGGCAACCAACCTAGCGGGGGGGGGGGTTGTGTAGACTAGAGAGAGAGAGGTAGGCCTCCACGAAGGGCAGGCCGGGGGGGTTGCACATATATATATATATATATAGAGAGAGAGAGAGAGAGAGAGAGAGAGAGACCCAATGCAAGCCGCAGTTGCAAGTATAGCAGTCGGCGCCGCCCGTGCCGCCCCCGCCCCCACCGCAGCAGCCATCGAGAACTTCCCCCGGTCACTCTGTAGGGGGGAGGACGTCGGCGGGTTTTGCAGCGGGCCTGCTGCCGACGCCGCTGCTGCTACCGCTCCAGTGCCAGCACCATGGGTGCTCCCCCTCGCAGCTAAGCCAGCATTATGAATGCTAACGGCGGAGACCAAAGCCGAGGGGCCGTCGCCCCTTGCAGGTACTCCGACACCAGCGGCGGCAGCAGAAGAGGAGTGGAGGACGCATCGACGCCTAAGGCGGGTGGACCGCCGGTGGACCCCAGAGTATTCTTAAACCCCCACCTCCCATTTATATATGTTATTAAGAGTAATGTTTAGTGCACAGGGCCATTTTGCGCCCCACGTTATTTTTTTTTAAATGTAAAATTAAACTGAGTGTGCACTAGATATTACTCTAAATAAACGATTATAACAGACCCGGACGGAAGGGTGTGTGGCACAGTGGCTCTAGCAAAGAGAGACTTTGGACTGGAGTGGAGTTTGGTTTGAGACCGGGCTGACTTGTCCTGACCTGAATGTGTTTACCGCCACGTGTCCGTTACAACATCTCTCTCTCTCTCTCCCTCTCTCACTCAAAGGCTCTAACAACGGCCTTTCTCGCGCCCGTAGAAAGAGAATTGTCTCCCCGAGCACCTCACTCTCTCTCTCTCTCTCTTTATGAGGCTGCTCAAACGTCCTGAGAGGAATTTGGGAGGCAGAGCCAGAACCAGCTAGGCTACCTCCCTCTCTCTCTCCTGAGGGAAATTTCGGAGGCGGAGGAGCACCAGATAGGTTATTCTGCGAGCTTCTCTCTCTCCCTCTTTCTCTGGCCCGAGGAAAATTTCGGAGGCTGAGGAGCACCAGATAGGCTATTCTCCCAGCTTCTCTCTCTCTCTCAATCTCTCTCTCACCTGAGGGAAATTTCGGAGGCAGAGGAGCGCCAGATAGGTTATTCTCCCACCCCCCCTCTCTCTCTCTCTCTCTCTCATACACACACACACACAATTTGTGTAGACGCATTTACAAATTGTCTGATGCCCAGATCCGTCTAAAGTTGCATTTAAGGTCATTTGGATCCGTGTAAAATGCTGAAATGTCATGTAATCCTTTGATTCCTTTCATTTGGATTAATGTAAAATAACGTAATCTCTGGATTTCTTTTTTAGATTGACGTGAGCTACTGAAAACTTAAGAGCAGGACAATTCATGTTGCAAAGGAATCCCTGGTCTTTGTTTACCATCGGAGATGGCTGTAAAACAAGATCGGGGATTTTGTTTCCACTGGGTTTGAAACCAGCGATTTCAAGACCAAAAAATTTCAGTGTTTTATGCCAATCTAATGACCCTTCGATTGTCATCAGAGATCATTTCATGCTTTGGGGAATATACCAGGTTAAACATTTCGCTAGACAGTGGGAAAGGGTGCTTCTGCCCCTGTCGTGAATTTTGAATTATGTTATGTGCTTTTGGCTGCACGAGGGTGTGTCTCTGATTTTGCTACCTTATTCAGAAAACAGTTTGGTATACCATAGAACATTGGATATCTCTCAGTGAGCCTAAACTAGCCAGTAGCCCACATACTGAAGGCTTCTTAGGTGAACCTTTTTTTGGTAAGCATTCTTAAACCGACTTCTATGGCTGCACTCACCCATGTTGAGTATATTCATTGTATCCACTTAAAGTGAGTGTTATCCAATTTGTTGATAAAGATTCTTAAACGGACAATAATTGCTCAACTTCGCAGAAATTGAGGTGAAAATAACTTCCTAAATTAACAGAGTAGAACAATAGTTTGTTTTAAATTCTATCATATTCCTGCAATCATATGATATCAGTTTTTGGATTAAAACCCATCGGTCGATATTAAATGAGTTGTACGTAGTAATTTTACATTTACATAATTCACCTTGAAGTGTTAGATTATGGGTTCTGTACCATACCCTGCCCTACTAGTTCTTTGCATTCCCAAACTGATAATAAATTTGGTTGTGCCATAGGTTTATCAGTTACAATTGACATTGCCAGACAGTTGCTATAACTTCTCAACTTCTGAGAAGGGCATAGGCTTGAGCAGCTTGAGTTGTCACGTTACTTGTTCATCATCAGATTAGATCCTAAGCTTATAAGTGCTACGTTCCCATTTAAATATCAAGGTCCTGATAGTACTCGTCTTCACTGTGCACAATACTTCACAGCATGCACTTTAGGGCATAAGCTCCTAATGGTAGGTGAATCAATGGAGAATTTGCTCTAAATTCTGTTTCTTAAAACTCCCACACAGATGATAAGATCATGATTAGGGCAAAAAGGGGAAACAGAATTTATTAGTGAATGCCTTTGATACATTTGAAGTCTTCACATTTCTTAAGAGTTCAATTGTGTTAGGACTCAGGTGCATTTTCTTGGTGGGACTTGTAGGTTCCTGCATTCGTGTTTGACAACTTAATTTGCTGGGAGCTCTAGGTTCTAAGCTTTATTTCATTGTGGTAGATGCCTCTTTTCCTGGTATTCTAGATTACCTTTGAATATCTGAAATCCTTTCAGCTGGCATTCTGGGCATTTAGGTTTCACTTCGGATTCTGTCCTCTCTCTGTTTCTTTTCTTTTCCCCCTGTTTTTGTCTGTCTTTGAGGTTGCCCATATGGCTATTTCTCCATTCACTTTGTTAATTCGTCTGAAATACAGTAGAAATTTGTTTGCTATGAGAATTTTGAAAGCAGTCCACCCAACCACCCCCAAGCAAAAAAAAAAAAAAAACCGCTCCTTCCTCAAGCATGTTCCTTAAATGCATCTAATGAAGAAAATGTCATCTTTGAGAAGATATGGATTCCTTGATTTTTAAGAAAAAAGATCTTTGCTTCTGTTTTTGATGAAAAATCTAATGTGCTTCTTTATTGCTAGCGATCAATGGTTTAATCATGACTTGTTGCAACCAGTAATGTGATCACCTGTGTCAGCAATAATTAACGCGAGTAAAATAAAATGGGGGAAGAATCATCATCAGGAGTTGCTCCAAGGAAGGTATATCTCTCTCTCTCTCATATAAATTTAGATTTTGTATGTCAACATGTCTGTGTGTGATTTTTGTTTTACTATCTTTTGTTTGCAGATGAAATTTACACCAAAGATACCTCCACGCAAAATGTCCAAACCTCCCATGGCCAAAGCGTACCTCACACTTCTCAATCCCATTTCTGCTGGAGCAGTCTGTAGATGTTTCTGCTAACATTTCTCAGTCTTTTGGTTTTTACAGAGAGCAACCTGAGTCTGGTGCAGGGGATGTAATAGACTGTGCTTTACTAAGACGTGTCAAGGTTACCCAATTCCTTTCTAGCTCTTGTTATTGAATTTGATGGTGGTCATGATTGTGGAGTTTCCTCTCTTCTTCTTCATACTTTGCCACTCTTGCTTATAAACAACTTGCTACTGTGGACAGCAAGCTGCACAAGCTTCTGGAAGGAGATCACCCATGGCTGAAAGGAAAGGTGAGTTCCACAATTGCAAGTCAGTTTTCTGCATCACACAAACTATGCTGTGTTTATTGTTCAGAATATTACCTCTATTCCACTGAAATCTTCATAAATGACTTTTGTATTTTCACCTCTATGTTAAAACAACCTAGTAGTGAGGCTCTCTTATTATGATTTGGGCTTCTCTTCTCAGTGGGAGAGGATCCTTTAAATTCTGATTGATGGGCCTGTATTCGAGTAGTGTACTTGGGCTTCTTCTCCCTGTTCAAGAAATTCAAAATGGCAGCAGATGGAAATCCTGTACTGGAAGATTATATCAAAAAACATCATCAAGCTTCCAAGATCTGCAATGATTCATTCATACCTCAACATCAAAAAATTGTATTCGACTTTCCGCATGCTATGATATGTGAATGTTGAAATATGTTACTGGAATATAAGATAGTCTGGATTGTCATTCACAGTCAGGCAGGGGTATTTCTTTTAGTTTGTTTCTTTGCTGATATTGTGGGGGTGCTTAATTCATTAGAGACATGGAGGTGGAGACAGGTTGGCTGTCTTCTTCTTTATGCTGGTATTTTGTGGGTTATTAATTCATTCTGTGGACTCTTCCATTGTGTTTTTTGTGTGCATGTGTGTGTGCATGGGTGTTTTTTCTTTTTCTCTTTTGTTTCATTTTTCGGGATTTGTGCATATATACCCCTATAAGAAGTGATTTTGTCAAATAAACCCCTCATTTAGTCCTATTATCAAAAGTACTCTTGAAATAGCTCAAATGGTTGCAATTATACCCTCACCGTAACCCTTGTTTGTTTAATTGGAGTTAAACGTGGGTTGAGAGGGAGAATGACTAAACTACTCTCAGTTATCTCTCTCTCTCTCTCTCTCTCTCTCTCTCTCTCTTGACCAGAAATCGTCATTATCCTCGTCCGGAAATCGTCGTCGTCGGGGAGAGGAGAGTCTGCGAGAGGCACCGGGGTGGGGGGAGAGGGAGGCTACTGGGGTGGGTTCTCGCTGGGGGTGGGAGAGAGTGGGGAGAGGAGGGCCACCGGGGTGGGGGGGCAAGGATGGCGGTGTCGGTTTCGGACTCAGTTTCGGCCGGGTCCGAAATCGAAACAACTCGGTTTCGGTTTCGGCCGAAACTCAATCAAAACATTCAAAAAAATTAAAATAAATTCAAAAAATCTGAAAAAAAATCAAAAAAGATAATTTAAATAATCAGATAAAAATAAGAAAATTCATTAAACATGTATTTGACTGTAAAGAAATTGGATTAAGTGCAATAAACATGAAGTAGGCATTGGACATGTTAAACTAATATTCTTGAGTACATATTAAACATGAAGTAGGTTCAAGCAGTACAATAAACATTACAAACACAGTAAATGTTACATAAATTAAATGATCTTTACCCAAATGATGATGCACTAATATGGATAATAGCTAGAAGAACCTTCTCTCTCGTCGTCTGGATTTTGATGTTGATACCTATAAAAAGGCTGCATATATTCTGTATATTCACTGTAACCAAACAATGATGTAGTCAAGTCTTGCATCCCTCTTTGGATCTCTCTTGGAGTGTAAGGTTGTTGACTTGATTGGAATTCAGAATTAACATAAGAAGCAGAACCTTGAGGATGAGAAGAGGATGCTGACCCATAACTGCTACTGGGTGGAACTGGATGGAATTGAAATTCTGGTTGATGACCCCACCCATACATGCCTACTTCGTGTCGGCCACCTCCATAACTTGATGGATGTCTATATTGGCTCTGTGAATCATATCCTCCTTCACTATGACCGTATCATCTGCCTGTGTCAGCGTGGAAGGAGAAAGTAGGTGTGTCCCACAGCCAGTAGTAGCACATGCAGCTGCACTGGGATCATCACTTGGTGCAGAACCATAAGAAACCAATCGCCTTCTAGCCTTTGACTCTATTTTTTTTCTTTTGGTGTGATAATTTCATTCATCCTTTTGAGGAGTCCTTTTTCCCTTGGCGTGTGTCTCACATAGATTTGCTTCAATTGCTCAATTGTCGGGTCCTCTCGAGCAGCATCACTAGTCCTCTTAGTTATTTTATGCACTGATGTACTTCTTTTTAAGGATGGAGGTGGCTTGACAATTCTAGGAGTGACTGGCCTGCTATCTGATTCTGAGTGCCTAGTTAGCTCAAATTCAGGCTGCTGCTCAGTGTCGTGAACAAATAAAGCTGGGTCCTCTCTTTGGTGCGCATGAGTCCCTCTGGCTCTCTTTGTTGGTCTTCTGAATTCTGGATCCTTGACTCATCTTCATCTAATATGCCCTCTGTCCATATTTTATTATCAACATCAAAAACGGGCTCATCAACTTGCTCTCGTACCTCAACCCAAGACTACAAGGGATTGTTATCATCAAATAATGCGTCCACATCAATTTTTGGAGTTGTATCCTCTGCGACGCGTTTGTCCCGCAGTTGTTGTCTCAACTTCATATTCTTTATTCTCAGTCTCATGTTGTAGTGGCAGTAAACCAATTTTTCTAACCATTCAGCCTTTAGTCGATTGCGAACCTTTGAGTGTATAAGACTGAACGTGTTCCATTTTCTTTCATATTGACTTGCTGATGTTGTTTGACTGAGCACCCTTCTTGCAATGAAAGTCAATGCATTACTGCTCAAATCTCGGTTGTTCACCATTATCCACCAGTCAGTTGTTTCACCAACCATAAACAAATAAATGTAAGATGTAAATAAAGATCAATTGTCCATGATGTATCAATACATATTGACTCAATTTAAGCACAAAGATTTAGTATACTTGGGCTCACTCTTCCCACAACGTATTGTAATTGGGAGTCAGAATATGTCCCAGTCCTCATTCTATAATTGTTTATCTATAAGGATAAAGTAATAGATTAACATAACTACTTAAGTAAATTTTTTACGTCTTATTGATAAAATCAATAAAGGTCAACCTCTATTTTGGCCCGAAGTCTTTTTTCTAGTGTCCTCGATAAACGACCAATGACTTTTAAAGTATCTTGAAGCACCTCGCCATCAACATTTGCATTGGCATTGTACATAAATCGAGAGTTGAGGAAATAACCTAAATTTGTGTATAGTTAACTAAATGTTAGATATAAATTAACCTAAAGAACAATGAACTTTGTATCAATATAATTAATCACTCACCAACTGCATGCAAGTCATGGTGTAATGTGTTGTCCCATCTGTGGTCAATAATTCTCCACCAGTTTTCATATTCTCTGGGAAGCAATTTCTGTAAGTCTAATTTGGCACGGTCCATGGCCTCGTACATATATCCCATATCATTCTTCTCATCGCCATCCACCATGCTTAGGACCTTCACGAGGGGTGTGACTACTTTCATGCACCATGAGATCCTGGCCCAGAATTTGTTGTCTTCCACGATGTGACAAACATCCAAATAATCCATCTGAGCATCAACATTAGATTTGTCTCTGTATTCTCGCAAGACATTGTGGTACATGAAAGTTTTGAGTTCTTTCTTATACTTGTGCAAAGACTCCAAAACAATGAAATTCGAAGCAAATCTGGTTGGCCCTACACGGATGATATCTCGCCCCCCACTTGCATGCACCCTGAACATGTTCAATATCTTAGGATGGCCATAAATATGTGATTTTTTGTGCCCTCACAATTGTCTTCTTCATATTATTTTCCTTCCCAATGTCTTTGTTGCACTCGTAATTCTCTCGAAATATTTCGAGGATTTTATTTCATAGCAATCGACGGAAAATACGGCGTAACGCCGATATCGTCGGTCCGTGGAGTACCTCCGCGATTTAGGATCTATTGGCCCGACCTTATAATTGCAAGTGGTGTCGCAACAAGGGAAATTAAGAGGAGAATGTACATGCACACCTGTCAAAGTGGCCGAATAACTGTATATCACACGGCACGGACGGATGCAAAAACTCCCCTCCGGGTGAGCAGCCCACAAACAAACAACAAACGAACAATCTTTTCCTCCCGCACGGTCCTTCACCAACGTGCTGCTGCCACGCGGTAAGAGCGGGCCTTGGAGAGCAATAAATGCAGAGCGGCGGCTTCTCCTCGACCCAGGGCGACAGAAAAATGCGAAAAAGAGGCGAAGAGGGGCCAAAAGGGCCGCCCCGGGGTCAACGTGGCCCCTGTGGGGTCACTTGACCCCGTCGGGTCTTGCCCACGGGTCAAATGATCCTCGCGGGGGTCCGTATTCCAAAAAAAAAAATGAAAATAAGAAAAAAAGGAGTGGCTACCCTACCTTATCAGAATTGGAGTTAAAACTCATTTTTTCGTCAAAATTGAGGCAAATCCCCATGTTTTTGACAACCTGGGTCCTTCTACTTCTATAAATAGTCCCTTGGGCCAAAGATGGACACACGCAGAGACACAAGGGAGGACGGGGAGATCAAGCATCGAGAGATCCACGCAAGGAGTATTGTTCGTTGTTTTGGCCCTCGAGGGGTAGCTGATCCCTGGGTCTTGTATTTACACCCCTAGGGGGTTATGTTTGTAATTATGCCCATCTGCGGATCATGTTTGTAATTTTCTACGCACCCGAGGCGGCCAAATTATGTAGTTCCACTTGTATGACTAGAGAATTACGAGAAAGCCTCTCTTGGGACCGCGAGAAATGCAAGTCTTGTTATTTGTAGTTTTACCTTGCAATCTTTTGTAATTGGGACTACGCCCCTATTTCCCGCGTTAGTGCGGACCTCTTTGATATACAGTCGACAACTCGCCGACAACCCTTGTACCCACTTGGGCCCTAAATATATTCGATGTACTCTGCAGATTTCCTTTGCACACCTGTCGAGGAAAAAATTATAAGAAAATCCCCAACTTTCGGGAAATTGTATATATATCTCTCCCTTTGCAAATCGACGCACATGCGCCTTCTATGAAGCCTCTCGTTGCTCCTTCCGCTTAGGGATATTGGCAGCTCAATCCGACACTTGAGTCTCACCTCAAACCTAGGTCCGTGCAGAGTTTGGTAAAATTATCCAAATGCCCTTATGAACTAGAAACGGCCTAGTAGCCTCCAAAACTTCCCAGAAATGGCCTCAGTGCCTCAGGGAGTCAGGGATCCCATCCTACCTTCTCTCTAACTCGGAAATTTCAGAAATACCCCTGACCTGGTAAAATTACCAAAGTACCCCTGGAAACCTAAAATTACCAAAATATCCCTGAGGTCCAGGAAACCTCCCAACACTTCAAAAATGCCTACGGCTTCTGCAGAATTGCATCTATACCCCAAAATTATAGACTTTTACCTAAACTTAAGAGGTCTTTGATAAAGCCCTAGTTCTATCAGTCTGTCGGTGGTGAATGAGTGGTAACTGCGAGCCGCCCAAGTGAATAGACCCTCAGCATCAGAACCTATGGAAGGGAGTTTAAGGTTTCTTTGACAGTTAAACAAATGTGTTCGGACGTTAGGCCGATGTAAATCAACACTGATTGCAGTCAGTGGGGAAAGGTCCAGCACCCGAACCCGAATCGTCTGATACAGTGCGCATCCACGAAATAAAACCCTTATACAAAATATTTCTTTTCAAAAAGAACTCCAAACCATCTTATTTTAAAATATATTCCGTGGCCAACAGATTGACACGTTTGGTGGGACCTTTCCTGCCTCTCTTCTTTCTGTCAAAGAAATCCACAAACCTTCTTTAAGATTCTGATTGCCTCTTACAGGATGGGAAGAGGAGAGCACTTTTCTTTGCTCACTTGAGAGCTCTGTGTGCATTCGCACAGTACTCCATTCGTGCTACGCACCACCACCGACAATAGCGAGAAGACAATGGCCGCCGTTATGTACGGACCCCAGGTCGTCGCCAACCATGTCAGGTTCGGATACCTGGCAACCCCTATCGCCTTCGGCAACTTTCCAACAGTCGTCGGTTCGCCCTTCTTTTTGGGCGTCGTACCCGTGGCTAAAGTCAGTTCAGCCACGCTTGCGGCAACAATGGTTGAGGGTGTTGGGCCCTCTACTTCAACAAATGGCCGGGTCCGCCCGGTCAACAAGACAACTGTCGGGGGTGTCAGGCCCTCGGCTCCAGCAACTGTCCGGGTCCGCTCGGTTAACAAACCAACTATTGGGGGTGTCAGGCCCTATACCTCAGCAACTGGCCGGGTTCACTCGGTTAAAAGATTGGCTGCCGAGGGTGTCAGGCCCTCTGTTCCAGCAGCCAGCCGGGTTCGCCCGGCCAATTCTCCACCGACCAAGGGTGTCAGGCCCTTCATCCCGGCAAGCGACTGAGTTTTCTCGGTCAACCAAGTCACTATTGGTGTCGCCCCTAGACAACGGGGGCAACGCTGCCGCCGCAACGGCATCGACTTCACGGCAGCCACTCTCAGAGGAGTTGCTCCCGTGCAACAGGGGCAACGTCGCCGCCACAGCAACGCCGTGCCTATAGTAGGCGTCACCAGCGTTGCTCCTGCTCAATGGGGGCAGCGTCATAGCCGCAAGGGCACAAAGCCTGTAGCGGCGACATCCCGCTCCGGCAAAACCATAATTGTCGGAGACCTTCGCATCCGGCTCGATGGAGGCGAGCCGATTATGCCTCGGGACCGATACATCCCAACTATCTCTACCTCTAACCGCTTCGAGCTTCTTCGGCAAGCCCGGAAAGATCGAGCGAAATTGAAGAAGCCCGCCGTACTGGCGGCGAACCAGGGTCCGATGCAACGACTCAAACTAGTAGCTCCCCGATCAAAGTCAGGGGGCAACCCAATTTGATGGGAATCAGCTCCAATAACTTTTTTAATTTTGCATTTGTGTCCTTTAGTTTGCATTTATATCCTTGGCTAATTAGATTTGCAAATGTAAGGCATTATAAGTCAATTTGTTAGTCTTTAGGAATCTTGGGTTTCTATGTAAATTGCCAGTGGGTCCGGCAAGGTCCCTCACCCTCTTTCCCATTGGTCCACTTAGGTTCTAGGGCCCACGTGGGGCTGGTTCAAAGTCCAAGATTGGACTTGGACCAAGGGGGGATAAGGTAGGAGGAAAATTCAAAATTGGAACCCCTTAGTCAAGGGGGCTCCCCCCCTTTAATATTGTTTAATGCTTCTTGTATTTTTTTAATTTATGGTCATTTGACCACATGGGGGATCAATGTCTCATACCCCATTTGCCCCTCACTAACCCTAGATCTAGGGGTAGTTTTGGTCTTTTATACATTTCTATAAATCCCTTGTATTTCCATTTTTGATAGAATTAATGAGAAGAATTTGTTGAAAATTGAAGAGCCCAAGGGCGCTCCCCTCTCTCCCCTGTCCTCTTGCAGCTGGATTGCTGTGTTTCTAGGGTGGATTCCCTACAAAAATTTGGTGGATTCCAAGGTTTATCTCTTCCCCTGGGTGTGAAGCTCAGCCATCTCCGCCGCCGCCGCCGTTCGTGCCACCAACGAGCCACCACAAGCCACCCTCCACCTTGCTGTCCTGAACCACGAAATCCCGAACAGCAGCCTAAAGAACAGGTCGGTTTTCCCAGTTCACAGCTCTGATCGAGCTGAGATTTTGAGGGATTATTCCTCTTCGTGTTAGATTTCCATCCATATAAATTTTGTTCCATTCCACCACCGTTTGCCTTTTTTGCCGACTTTTAATCTTCACCCTGCGCAATCTGTCATTCAGCAGATCTGCGAGATAGGTACGTGTTTCTATATTTGTCCCACCCTTCAACCCTCATCAGAAAAATCCCTAAAAATTCTTGCACGTCCCTCACATCCCCTTCTATCCCCCATAAAATCCCCAGCTCCCAGATCTACCACCTTCCCCTCGGTCAAATTTCATTTTCAGACAGATCTTGTTCTGCCCTGTGTGTCTATAATTCCGAGCCAGAAATAACTACAACCCACAGTCATTTTCATTTCTAATCCGTCTACTGGATGGATCTGAAATAATTATATGTTGTAACCCTTTGAGTCCTCTATCCATTGGTACCAATTTTGTCTCGATCCGACATCGGATCTGGGCGCAAAAATTCTTTTTGTGGAGGCGCGCATTCCTGCTCCGTGCCAGGCCAGAAAGAAGGTGTTGGGAAATAATTCTCAATAATATATTAAATCTTTGATTCAGCGACCGCCACTTCTGGGAGTCGACCAGGGACGTCCCGCCATCGTCTCAGCCAAGCGCCGCCTTCAGAAGATCCCAGGAGGACGACGTCCCTTTTGAGGCCCTCGTACGCTGTCATGTCGGCCTGCAAATCGCAGATCCGGACTTGCTATCTTCAACCGCCCGGAACCCCTCCAACGTGCTGCCTGTCAACCCAGAATCGGCACTCCCGGACCGCTGTTGTGGCCTGTTACCTCCCTGCATGGAGTGGGCCTTAAAATCACTTCTGTAGTTATTAACATTTACTGTACCGGGAGTCACCGTTCTTGGCCGGGGTCGTCTTCCCCACGCCTGGAGCGTGGAGGTATCGTGTCCGCTCCCACTTTGGCATTTGCTTATTTCGTATATTTTTGAATGCCGCTGCTAGAGTGATAGGTAATTAGCTCGTTATATTATTTCAATCACTGCTGCGAGAGAGTGAGCGTGACCCGTCCCGTGACTCGATCCGAGCACGCGGAAAAGCCGATACCCTCGACTCATTGTCGGTTTCTCAACCACGCAGATCCGCACGTTTCCCTCGCTTAGGGACGTCCGCGAGTTAGAGTCCCAGGTTCCCGTCCCGTCCCGCATCACAATTGAGGAGCGCCAGCTCCACCTGAAGAAAATATGGGTAACCAAGGAGGAGGCCCAAATCATCAAGCGAGCGAGGGAGGAAGGGCCCTTCCGCATGTCGAATCTGCAACATATGCGAAGTCCGGCAAGCATTGAGATCTCGGCATCCCCGAGGTCCGCAACTCAGCTCCCACGTGGGCAGAAGCGCCGAGGAGCTGGCAAGAAGGTGCGGCCGACCTCTCCGTGGGCCAGTTCAACACACACGGACGCGGATTGCTCGGCACAGGCTTCCACGTCCTGAGTGTCTGTTTTTGACAGAGGGATGGCACCCAAGTCTGGAAGACAACCGCTCAGGAAGAAGCAGGTGGTTCGGGTGACCAACGACACTGTCAAGGTGTTCACCTGCTACACAACCTCCGCCGATAAGTAGCCGGAGGATATATCGGGAGAATTAAATCAGCCTCTCCAGTCTCTGAGGAGGTCAAGGCATGTCTCCCGGGTTCTTGCACAGATGCAGTAGATGTCGACTGTCAGAATATCTCAGCCTAAGTCAGCGCGGTAAAAAGAACCCCAAGAAGACATCCATAGTGTCGACGGAGTATGTCCCTGCAGGGCTACACCAGTGTCAGGACACCGTGTAGCTCATCCTACACCAGCTGTACTGGAGTATGTCCCTGAACCTATCGGTGTTTTTCCTATCCTTCGAGCAGTTTGTTCACGCTCTATTGTTTCAATCAGCTCTGGATCTGAATCCTCAGTGTCTTCCTCCTCATCATCATCCCTCCTTCTCCTTCTACCCGAAATCTCCTCAGCAATTTCAGCCTGATCTTCAGCTCTTTGTTGCATCCACCTAGAATCTACAGAAAGAAAGGGCGGTGGCTGCGGCTACACACTGTAAATAGCAAGAAACAGCGACGACAGTGCCGACGGCGGCGGTGGCAGTGGTAGTAGCGACGGCAGCAAACCTCTCCACCTGGAAGCTCCACTTGCACTCCTGCCCTTGCAAGACTGAAACCCCTCAAATCTGAGAATCTGAGGGGAGGACAGAACTGAACTCCTCTTAAGAGGGGAGTTCGTGTCCGGTTTTGGCCGAAACAGGGCGATTTCGGGCCGAAACGGGCGAGTTTCGGGCCAAACCAGTATCGGTTTCCCCCGAAATGAATAAAAAAGTTTTTTTTAAGTTTCAGACCTGCTAAAGTTTTTTTTAAGTCTGAAATCGTATCAGTTCGGTCCAAAACCGATACGTTTCGACTGAAACGTATCGGTTTCGGCCGAAACTGTCAACCCTGTGGGGGGGGGGTCAGAGTGGGTGGGGGAGAGGGGGGGGCTGTCGGGGTGGGTTCTCACCGGAGATGGGAGAGAGTGTGGAGAGAAGGGCCGCCGGGGTGGGGGGGTCGGGGTGGGGGAGATGGGGCGGCGGCCAGCCCCATAGGGACGAGGAAGGTGCCGGCACAAGTTCTCCAGGAGGGAGACGGAGCCCTGCTGGTACAGCGAGGCTGGCAGGGTCACGACGATGGAAGGTGTGATGGGGATGCGAGTCCACTCCCTCAGCCAGACTTCAGATCTGAAGGGCGATGAAGTCCCTCGTCTCCTGCTGGCTTCACTGCAGGTTCCCCCTGGCCGCCCTGCCAGCTCCCACTTCCTCCCCCTTCTTCTGCTGGTGCTGCTGTTGCTGTGCCACCGCCCGCCCCCCCATTGCTGCAGCTAGCTGCAGCGGCAGGGACGTCATGATCCACCCCAGCATCTCACTCTCCCCACCTCCTCCCCCTTTTTCTGCTAGTGCTTGGGCTGTTGATGGTGCTACTGTTGCTGTGTTGCCACCAGCCCCCCATCGCCGCAGCCATGTCCTCGCCCAGCTGCAGTGGCAGGGATGCCATGATCCGCCCCAGCGTCTCACTCTCCCCACCTTCACCGCCGCCTCCTCCCCCCAGCATCATCTTGCTGAAATCCAGAGTTGCAGGGCTGCCGCCCTCCCTCCTCCTCTGATCTAGCACTCCTTGGACTCTCTCTCTCTCTGAAAGGAAACTTTCTCTCTCTAGACTCTCTCTCTCTCTCTAGCAGAGGGGGCATTTTGGATATTTCACATACCCTGATGTTTTCCGTAGCATATTCTTCCGAATATTCGCCTCCTGTTGACGCCTTGGAACCACAGGGGTATAACCACGAGCGGTCGAATTATTGCAAGGGTATTTTTGATAATGGGTCCAAATTAGGGGTTTATTTGGGGTATATATGCAAAAATACCTTTTTGGGGGAGGTGGGGGCGGAGGGGTGTGTCTTCTTGGGTGTCCTTTGGTGGAGGGAGCTACTTGTTTCTTTTGACTACTGAGGTAGTTTGTCGTCCCGGTATTTCATATGCCTTTACTTTACCACCATCATTAAACTTAATCATTAATTAAATTAATTTCTGTCTTTCAAGTGTCATGGTTGACGATCATGTGGGATTTTATTTATGTGAGAGGGGGGTTTTGTGACATTCTGCACATGAGGGGCTTTTCTGCCATCCTTTATTGCCGCAGATGCCCCCTCCTTAAGAGGTAATGCCATCCACCTGCCCGTATTCTTGGTTAGTGAAGAAATCCAAAGTCTTTTACTCTGTTAATTGTGCATATCTAAATTTTAGTGCTTTTATTAAGATGAGACAGGCATGGTGTTGTCTTATGGCATTGTTACGTCTCAACTCTCAAGCTTGTAATATGGGCATTAATTGCATACAGAAGTATCTGATATTGCATGTGAATTTTGATTTTCTGGATTTCATCTAGAAGTAATCCCCGTTGTCCTTTTTAAATCTTCTGGGGTAAGATTAGGCAAATTTTTAGGATAGACCAAAGTATAGGAGGGTCCAAGTCAGCAGGAGATGAGAGGTCTGGGTGCTTTATGGGTAGCTCCGCCGATAGCTTCCGGTGCTACCCGTGCCCCCCTGGGGAGTGGTAAGCCCCAGCATCCCTTGGCTCATCCTATCCCCAGGAGGAGGAGGTTCTGGCGACCGGAGAACCAGGCTAACTTCCTGGGCTTTAGGGGCCTTGGACCAACCTGCTACCATTGTCTCCAAGGAGGCCACACCCAGAGGCTGCCATTTTTAGTTCCAGTGCAGAGTTTGTGTTCAGGAGGGTCACAAATAGTCCTTCTGTCCCGATGGTCCCGATGGTCGCTTTTACAGTTGGAGAGTGGGTCGTTGTCAGACCTATGTGGATGTTGCCTCAGATTGTCCTCCGGGTCTGCCACCTGGCGTTTGTTGCTATTCACCTCAGGCTGCAGTGGCCTCCTTCCCTACGGACTGCCTGGCAGGGAGGACCCAATGGCTTGGATGCTACCTTTGGCTACTCTCGCTGGAAGGGCACCCTTAGCTGCCAGAGATCTTGGATTGGTGTTGGGGGGTGTAGGGAGGGCGTCTTGGTGTGTCCTTCGGGTAGGAGGCAGGGGTTCTTGGCAGTGGACCATCAAAAGACGGTGCTTCTAGGGTGGTGGAGAAGGGAGTGCTCATGGGAGATTCCTTGGTGATCAAGATCTCCGGATGAACTCTGTATGGGGGACCTTCCAAGACCCCAAATGTAGATTTGTCTTCATTGCCCTATGGGTGGTTCCTATCATACTATGTGACCGGGAGGGTATTGGCTGGATGATGTCCAGCTTCGGCAAGTTGGAGGAGGGGGATCTCCGGTTTAGTTATTCTGCCAACATTGTGGCGGTGGAGGTCTCCGTCCGTTTATCCATCCCTTACGTCATCCCTGGTGTTATTGGAGTGGACCTCATAGGGGAGATCTTCCCAGTTGGGGTGATCATCTTGGACGGAGCTCACGAGACGGCTAAGGCGGGAAGGCAGCAGCGGGCTAGAGCTTTCACGAGGTTGTCGCAATGAGGAAGACAACCCTGTGCAGGGGGGGGGTCATGTAGGCCACGTAATGGCTGACTAGGACCCTTAAGAAACCGTTCAAATTTTGAACAGTCCTTCTGCGGTGGCAGGTGGGTTGCAAGTGAAGCAATCTAGCCCACCCTGGCCAGTTGGATTGACAGTCCTTGTATGGGTCGGCCTTGTGCCTCTTGGGTTCTGGGTCTGGGGCCCATGACTTACTCGTTTGCGAGTAGACCCGATGAGAGTCAATTGGACCTGAGGCTCATTGTCTTCCTTGCCCGAATGGGAGGGGTTGGGGCCCTACTCGTGTGCCCCTATCAGACAACGGTCCGACAAGTGGCCGGTCGCCGATGGAGGGAGATCCTTATTCCTTTAGCACCGGTGACCACAGTATACGCCTTCAATAGGGACCTTTAGGTCCTTCTTTGTCTTCGCCCCCTCCAACGGACGGAGAGGACCTATGCGACACGTCGGCTCTTCCTCTTGGCGGGATCTCAAGTGGATCGGGGGAGCATCCTCATGAGACGAAACTGTAGGTTGGGGTTCCTAGGGACATCACGTCTTTGACGGAGGCAGGGATTCATAGGTCAGCTATTTATGTGTCTTATCTCTCTATGGATCCCTTCCTTCCCGCTCAGAGGACTTAGAGGAATTAGACCAAGGAGGGTCTGAGATGGAGGATGGCCAACTTCAAGAGCCCCCTGAGTTGAGAGATGTCCTGTAGGAGTTGGAGGAGTTACAGATTAGGATGTTGGTGGTATGGGAAAAGAGGAGGTGTTGGACCCATGTTCCTTAATGTTCACATTAAGTATCATGTTTTGTGTATTTTGACTGATGACATAAGTTAAACAAAATTATATTTTTGTCCAAATATTTTCAAGAATTTGTTCAGATGAAAGAGCACAGCTGATCACCTGATTAAAACTTAGCTGGTGTACTTCTTGCGGGAAGTAGCGAAACACTAGACATAGTCTAGGTATTGGATGTAGATTATCATGTGGTTTTCCGAACCAGTATAAAAATTCAGTGTCTTCTGTGATTTGCATTTGTGTTTGTCTGCCTATTCTATTCACATTCATAGTCATAAGCATTTGCCATGATTTAGTTTTAAATTCGTAATTTTTATCCGGTACTCCCATTCACCCCCCCCTCTCTGGGAGCTGCTTTACTCCTAACAAGAGGTCAAAGAGATCTTTAATAAGGCGGAGAGGATCACAGGGAGCAAGCCAACGTGGTGGCTAGTCTCATTGGCATGTCTTGTGATGGTATTCACAAGGACATTAAGGCGATCTTCCATAAAATCTAGAGAAGATGGCTTGTGGGTCTGGCTAGGGATGCTAGGCAGGGTAACAATGTTTGTAAAAGAAGGGGGGGTTGGGGGGTTACAAGATAGGGGAGGGGTGATTGAAGTGGGGGAGAGTGGTGCTATAGAGGAGACCCAGGTCTGATTCCATGAGGATTGTTTCTTGGAATGTGAGATGGGTTTGTGGTACTGAGAAAAGGAGGATGGTGAAAGAGTCGGTTGAGCATTGCAAGATTGATATCCTTTATATCGAGGAGTCTAAATGTGAGGGGGATGGGGCTAACATTTTGAGAGAGATTGGCAGTAGGAGGCTGTTGAAGGGAGTGGCTTTTCCAGCCGAGTGCAGGTCAGGAGAGATAATGGTGTTATGGAATGAGTTTGTGGTGGAAGAGATTGAGGTCTTCACGAGAATGGAGCAATCTTCTTATCCCCCTTACTTTCTGCAGTATAGCAGACAATACCGCCTTGGACTTCACAGGGCTTCATGGCCCACAGGATAGAGAGGGAAAGAAGTGTTGAACATATCCGAGTGATTTTGACGATAACAAAACCTAAGATGTTTCTCTCCCTTGTATCTATTGTTTCAAGCAAAGCCTCATGCTTTAAACCTTCAATTCTTATCCCATGTCAATTGTGTGGTTATAAATTCTTCCATGGGTTTATTCAAACATAAATCAACTCTTATACAAGCCCGGTTCAATCATTGAACAAATGGATAGCTTCAAGAGAGCTAACACTTGATTTTTGCAGGATTGAAGATTGGCGGTCGACCTGTGGACCCCTGGCGGTCGACCTAAAATAACAGAATTGAATTCTAGAATCTGAGAAAGCTGGCGGTCGACCGCCAGGAGCTAGCGGTCGACCGATTCTTCCAGCAGCCAAATGGCTACAGGACGGCCATTGGCGGTCGACCGCTGGCCTTTGTAGGTCGACCGCCAGCCTCGAGCTGCCAACAAATGTTGACTTTTTGTCACTTCGAGAAATGGTCTTTCTCTTGGTATTGTTTAATCCCTAAGCAGCCTAACTCTCCAGAAATTGTGGATCTGGTCTGGGGGAGTCTTTGGATCATTCAAGAACCTATAAAACTTATGCAAGAGGGTTTGGAAAACCAAAATGCTCAAGGAAGATCAAGGGACGCTGCCAAGAGGAAGAGAAGGGATTTGGCACTGTAGACGTGAACAGTGCTCCGAGAGGAAAGTTCTTCATCCTTCTTCATCCAATCAAGTGCAAATCAGTCCAAGGATTCAAGCTGCATCCAAAGCATACAATCATCTACTAAGGGGGAGCATATCAAGATCCTTTTCTTATGTTTTGAATTCATTCTTGATCTCTCAAAGCTTCATATGTAATCCTTGTAATCTTTAAACATTCCTGAGTGTGTGGATCCTCTTAGATCTGTGTGTGTGTGGTTGTGAGTTCTTGGTTGGAGGTGTGTGTGTGTATTAAGGTGTTTCTACACCTTCGTGAGAATCCTCCTTCCTAGTGTGTGAGTGTTGTGTGTGGTTGATCTTGTAACCTCCTACAAGATAGTGTGTGGTTTCCTCACTGTCCGTGAGGGGTGGACGTAGGTTGCCGTTGTGGCATCCGAACCACCTAAAATTGCTGTCTCTGTGTGGTTTGTTCCTTTTCCTCTATCCTCCTTCTGTGCAAATCGTAAGTGTGTTAGTGTAGTTCAGTTTTTATTCTCTTTTATCCTGCATAATCCTTCCTCACCTTATAAAACTTGTTTTGTCTGTGGGCTTTAATTATTTCTAGTTCTCTTGTTAGCTTCTTGTTACACAATTTTAAAAAGGTGATATAGTTTTAGAAGTTTCTACCTTCACCCAATTCACCCTCCCTCTTGGGTGCCATTTAATCTCGGGACTTCAATTGGTATCAGAGCCAAGGCTCTTCCTTTCAGAGATCTAACAATCTAGAGCAAGATCTGATTAAATGGCAAACAAGGGAATGGTACCCGAGGGTCATTCCATCAACCGTCCTCCATTTTTTGACGGTTCCAACTACTCCTACTGGAAAAATAGAATGCATATTTTTCTGAGGGCTCAAGAGTACGAGGTTTGGAGAGTTGTGGACAAGGGTCCTCATAAACTCGGGGCTGATGAAGAAAAATGGACACCCTAGGAAATTAAGAAATGCACTGCTAATTTTAATGCCATGAATATCATGCAATGTGCGATACACCCTAATGAATTCTCTCGTGTTTCCATGTGTAGCTCAGTCAAAGAAATGTGGGACAAGCTGCGACTCATATACGAGGGAACGTCACAGGTCAAGGAAACCAAGGCAAATCTCCTAGTCATTGACTATGAGCTATTCAAAATGAAACCTGAAGAAACCATCTTCGAGATGTTTGCAAGGCTAACAGAAATCACAAATGGTCTCAAAAGTCTCGGGAAGGAATACTCAAATTCCGACCTTGTGAGGAAGGTGTTAAGGTCCCTACCGTCAGCTTAGCACACAAAGGCCACGGTTATTGAAGATTCAAAGAACCTGTCAACTCTTACTTTGGATGAACTCATAGGGTCACTCATGACCTATGAGATAAATATAAAGAGAACAGTTGATGAAGACATCAAAAAGAAAAAGGTCATTGGACTGAAAGCTCATCAATCCGATGACGAATTTCAAGAAGGAGAATCAAGTGACGGAAGCAATGAAGAGGAAGAATTGGCGATGATAACTCGCCAAGTGAGAAAATTTCTAAGGAAGAAGAGAAACTTTCAAGGAAATTTCAGAAAAGGGCAAAGAAGGCCCACGCAGACTAAAGGCGAATCGAGCAAGCCAAGTAGCATTATATGCTACGAATGCAAGAAGCCTGGACACATGAGAGGTGAATGTCCAGATCTAAAGAAGAAATTCAAGAAGGATAACTTCAATAAACCCAAAGTCATGGTCGCCACTTGGAGCGACGAAGAAGATGAACCATCTGATGAAGAGATTCAAGAACTTGTGGAAAGCTTGTGCCTCATGGCACATGAGGATGAATCCACGGAGGTAAATTCTAACCCTGAATTCATTTTCAATGAACAATGGGAATCTGAATATGAAAAGTTGTACACGAAGTACAAGAAAGTCAGATCTGAAAATAAAGCTCTTAAAAAGAAACTTGATGATTCATCACGTGAAGATATCTATGCCAAATTTGAGAAACTGGAACAGGAATGGTTTGAAGCTTCGGAAGAAAAGGAAAGTCTACTGCAAATAATCTCAGACTGTGATGAAACCAAAAAGGAACTATCATGCAAAATAACCGAAATGGAGGAAGCATGTGAAAGGATCAAAATTGAAGAAACTAATTTAGAACTCGAAAGGAGAAATGGGATTTTGGGTGAAAAAGTTGCTGAGCTTCAGTTCACCTTGACTAAGTTTGTTAAGGGGAAACAAAACCTGGATAACCTATTGGGGGTTAAAGTCAACTTCCAAAAGGAAGGCTTAGGGTACACACCTCAAAATAAAAAATCCTTTGAGCATAAGATCACCACATCCTTTATTCATGGAAAGGACGATAATCATGCTTCATGTTCTAACTCTAAACCCCAACATGCTCAGCCTAAACCACACAGATATCAAAGAACTTTTTCACATGTTAAATGCTTTCATTGTGGTAGATTTGGCCATATGATTTCCAACTGCTGGTTTAGACAAAGCACACCTAACTATCATGTTCCATGGACGAAGAGAACACCCGTAAGAGGTTGGACTAACTCCTATAGACCCAAACTTGTTTGGGTACCAAAGACAATTGCATGAGAATTTTTCTTCTTACAGATATGTCTTGAAGCCAGGGGGAGCAAATGGTATCTAGACAGCGGTTGCTCAAGGCATATGACAGGGGACAAGAAAGTGTTCTCCAAACTGCAAGAAAAAGAAGGAGGCTTAGTTGCTTTTGGCGGGAAGGACAAAGGTAAAATAATCGGAGTTGGAGACATAGGTAAGAACTCTGAAACTCTGATTGAAAATGTCCTTCTGGTGAAAGGTTTGAATCATAATTTGTTGAGCATAAGTCAATTATGTGATAAGGGTTTTAAGATTGTTTTTGATATGACTCACTGTTTTGTCATGTGCAAAAATTCAAATGAAATCAAATTCATTGGTAAAAGGAGCAACAATGTGTACACCATTGATCTTCATGATGTTTCAGTTGATAATGTGTGTTTGGTAGCTAACAACCATGAGAATGCATGGCTATGGCACCGCAGACTAGGTCATGTTAGTTTTGGAGTGATCTCTAAGTTGTCTAGACATGACTTGGTGATAGGTCTGCCCAAATTGAAATTTGAAAGCGATAATATCTGTGAAGCTTGCACGAAAGGCAAGCAAACACGAATCTCATTCAAAAACAAAAATATTGTTTCTTCCGCTAGGCCATTGGAACTATTGCATCTTGATCTTTTTGGTCCGACTAAAACATCTAGCCTAGGAGGAAAATCCTATGGCTTTGTGATTGTTGATGATTTCTCCAGATTCACATGGGTGCTGTTTTTAGCTAATAAAAGTGATGCCGTGACGGAGTTTCAAGTGTTTTGCAGGAAAATTCAGAATGAAAAGGGTTACCTCATCACCACAATCCAAAGTGATCATGGTGGTGAATTTGAAAGTCATGAATTCAGCATGTTCTGTGAAGAGCAGGGGTACACACACAATTTTTCATCACCAAGAACACCCCAGCAAAATGGAGTAGTAGAGCGAAAGAATAGAGCGTTGATAGACATGGCCCGGACCATGCTCAGTGAGAATTCTCTACCCAAGTATTTTTGGGCTGAAGCGGTAAGTACCGCATGCTACATCATCAACAGGGCAATGGTAAGGCCCATTCTGAAGAAAACTCCATATAAGCTCTACAAGGGTAAGAAGCCAAATATTTCTTATCTTAAACCCTTTGGATGCCCCTGCTATATCTTGAACAATGGTAAGTCCAATCTGGGTAAGTTTGATGAAAAGAGTGATAAAGGAATTTTTCTAGGCTATGCACTCAATTCTAGAGCTTATCGATTATTCAATAAAAGGACTTTAGTTGTTGAAGAAAGTCCTCATGTTATTTTTGATGAATCCGAGTCAAAACTCACAAAGCAAATTTCCTCTATCTCGGATGCAGATGAAGATCCTAAGAACTCATCAAATGTTAAAGCCAATGATGAGCCATTGAAGGCAACTTCAAGTAAAAATGAGGAAGATGAGGATCCTACAATTGAGACACTGCAAGAACCACAAGTGCAGCATCCTGATCTGCCCAGCTCCTCCACATTTCTAAAGGATCATCCAACTGTGAACATTATAGGTAATCCGGAGGATGGGGTGAAAACTAGGTCCTCTCTAAGGCAGGTTGAACAAGAGGACCTGATGGCCCTACTCTCTCAAGAAGAGCCCAAGGACATTCATGAAGCTCTTCAAGATGAATCCTGGATTCAGGCGATGCATGAAGAGCTGCATCAATTTGAAAGAAACGAGGTGTGGACTCTCGTGCAGCGTCCTAAGAACCATCCTACTATTGGAACTCGCTGGGTTTTCAGAAACAAGCTAAATGATGCGGGATTGATTGTGAGGAATAAGGCTCGGCTTGTGGCCAAGGGATACAGCCAGGAGATGGGAATTGACTTTGATGAGTCTTTTGCACCAGTTGCTAGACTTGAAGCAGTCCGAATCTTACTGTCCTACGCTTGCTCTTTAAACTTTAAACTATTTCAAATGGATGTTAAATCTGCATTTCTTAACGGCTATATCAAGGAGGATGTCTTTGTAGAGCAGCCGCCAGGTTTTGAAGATTCCAAACATCCACGACACGTGTACAAGCTCCAAAAGACCTTGTACGGACTAAAACAAGCACCAAGGGCATGGTATGAACGGCTTACTTCTTTTCTTGCTGAAAATGGGTTCAAGAGAGGTAAGGTTGATCAAACACTTTTCACAAGGAAATCAGGTAAGGACATTTTGGTGGTTCAAGTGTATGTGGATGATATTATTTTTGGAGCTTCTGATAATTCCTTATGCGAGGATTTTGCAAAGACCATGCAAGGAGAATTCGAGATGAGCTTAATGGGGGAGCTAAATTTTTTTCTTGGATTGCAGGTGAAACAAACTTCGGAAGGAATTTTTATAAATCAAGCAAAGTATACTATGGAATTGCTGAAGAAATACGGGATGGCAGAAGCAAAACCCATATCAACTCCCATGGCCACCACCACAAAGCTGGATAAGGATGAAAATGGTAAAACAGTAGATTCCACACTGTTTCGAGGTATGATCGGATCACTACTGTACCTTACAGCATGCCGCCCTGACATTCAATTCAGTGTATGTCTCTATGCCCGTTTCCAGTCGTGCCCTAAAGAATCTCACTTATCAGCTGTTAAACGCATTTTCAGATATCTAATTGGCATTATTGACTTTGGCTTGTGGTTTCCCATTGGTAGTTCTTTTGAGTTAATTGTGTATATCGATGCGGATTACGCCGGATGCATTGTAGATCGTAAAAGTACAAGTGGGTACTGTCAGTTTCTTGGCGGGTGCCTTGTTTCATGGGCCTCTAAGAAACAACATTCAGTAGCTCTCTCAACGGCCGAGGCTGAATATGTAGCTGCCGGAAGTTGTGGAGCCCAAGTACTTTGGATCAAAAATCAATTGCTTGATTTGAATGTTGAAGTGGATTGTGTGCCGATCTTCTGTGATAATACGAGTGCAATTAATCTCTCCAAAAATCCTGTTCAACACTCCAGAACCAAACACATTGACATTCGGCATCATTTTCTGAGAGATCATGTAGGCAAAGGGATCTTTGAGTTCAAGTTCATTGATTCTCTTAACCAATTGGCTGGCATCTTCACAAAACCTCTAAATCAGGATCAATTCAATAAAATCAGGCGAGAACTTGGCATGTGTAAGGGTGAGGGCATACGCACTTAAGTCTGCATTAGGTTGGTTCTTTTGTTGATTGGGTAAATCTTGTGAGATGCATGCATTGTGTGTGGTTCACTTTTATTGTGTATGACTATTCCTAGCATGTGTGTCTGTACTTATATTTATATACACTTATTCCTTGACATTTTTCTACAACTGAATATTCCTTGATAGATAAATGTGGACTAGTGATCTAGTGCTCTTAGCAGTCTCTTCTCAAGGGTTTCTGTAGTCGACTCATGCTTGACATCATTCGTGAAAAAAAAAAAAAAGGGAAAGAAAAATGATATGTGAAAATGGGGGAGTCCAAGGGTCATGGAGCCCACTTCCATCTCCGGTAGTGGCTAGCTGGGGTTCTTCCTCTCTCTCGGGCTTTTTCTTGGGATTTAGGCCCCAGCGGTCAACCGCTGGCTTCGTGCCGGTCGACCGCCAGCGGCGAACCGGCCCGGCTCAACCGCGACCGAACCCTACTTAAAGGGGGTTTTCTTCCCCCCTTTCTCATTCTATCACTCTCCCTTCTCTCTCCCTCATTCCACCTCCACTCTAGCACTTCTCCCTCCCACCTTTCAAGCCCTAAAAACCCCACACCGTTTCTACCCTAGCACGATCCGGTCGATTGGTTTCCATTTCGGAACGTCTCCTCGCCGGCGTTCGTGCACTCGTGCCAACCTTCCTTGAGCTCCAGAGCGTGGAGACGGTGTTCTTAGTTCTTCCCGGTGTCTCCCTCTCCATCCCAAGGTAGAGGTTCTACCTCTCTAGAAGATACTCTCTTCAGCGGGTTTCCTAGTCTAACATGGCACCTCGAAGGAGTGCTCGGCGTCTTCTCCAAGGGGAACCTGGTGTTCAGAGACGTGAAGCTCCGGCCGCACCTCCACCACAAGCTCCCGCACGCAGGTTACCTCCGAGGTCTATCATCGAGCCTCGTCTTGTTGATTTTCAAGAGTTGAATCAAATCCTGCCCGACATCTATACAGTTTTTTCAATGCAACCGGGGTGGATTGATTTTGTCACTAGATACAATCGCTTCTATCCCTATCTAGTACAACAGTTCTATGGGAATTTGGTTGACAGAAATGGAAGCTTGTATACAATGGTTCAAGGCATTGAGATCCGCATTAATGCAGAATTATTCTATAATGCCCTAGGTGTTTCCTCCCATGGTGCAGACATGCTTTTTGGGCATGGTGAGGTTGAGGCCAGTTTTATTGCCATGACGAGTTGTGATTTTGTTCGTGGTGTGAGTGACCTCATTGAGCTGAATGCCAACCACTTTCCCGCTTTACAACGGGTTATTCATCACATGTTTACTACACTTATCTATCCCAAGCGTGGGAGCCGAGATGAAGTGACCGAAGTGCACCGTTTCCTGTTCTATCATGTTATGAATGGCGACTTGGTTAATATGGGATGGCTCATGACTCAATTGATAACTCGATGCCGTACACATTTACGGCGATCCCTGCCCTATGCCTCTCAGCTCACTGGAGTGTTCATCTTTGTCGGGGTCCCATTGGAGAATGAGCAGTCTGTTCTAGTCCGCCATGATGACATTTACAATGAGCATAAGCTTTTCTCCGATATGGGATATTACAGGGATGCAAATGGTGAAATTCGCCGTGCTGTCCCAGTTTATGGGGAAGAAATTGGCAGTGAAGATGAACAAGCGCCGGACCCACAGCAAGATAACCAAAATGCACCGGCACCAGTTCAGCCTGCAGTTGTGCCTCCTCCAGCGGATCTCCCTCCTCCACCACAGCACTTTCATGGGGAGTCTTCTACTCAGGGTGCTGGGCATTCCACTCGGGGGGACTATGAGGCTCTTGACAGGCGCCTTTTTGGCATGGAAACTCGGCTTGACTCCTCCCTTGGGCGTTTGGATACTTTTATGGACACCATGACTGGACGAATGGATACCTTCACCCTTGCTCTGGATGATCTTTCTCTTCACATAGCCACTCTCTTTGCCAGCCATGAAGATAACCGTGAGGCCTTTCGCACCACAAACCATACCCTTCTTTCTCTCCGTAACCAGCTCCGTCATTATGATGACATTCTTCATAACCTTGAGGATCGTCTTCCTCCTCCTCCTGCTCCTGCTCCTGTTGGTTCCCCCCATGGTGATGGTCCGCCGGATGGTGTTCATGGCGAGGAAGCTGAGGATCCCCCTGCTGTGTAGCTGCTTTTTGAGTCTCTAGCGTCCTTTTTTGTCCACTCTTTGTATCCCCTCCCTCTCCTTTTTGCTGATGCCAAAGGGGGAGAAGTAGGCTATTAGGCTTATATATATATATGCTATGTGTGTTTTTGTGTTTGCCTGCTTGCATGCCTGTCTATCTCTTGCATCGTAGTTTGAGCATATTGTACGCATTAGTGGTTGCATTCCTTAGCGTGTCACGCTCATTTCTCCCTTCTGCATTCAGTGTACCTTGTATGGATTAAATGAAAATGAATGGAAGAATGCACTCTTTGACGTTACAAGATTGGCTCCTTTCCTTCTCACCTCTTGTCAATACGGCAAATAAGTATTGAATGGTTGGTAGTGATATGTTTGGTGATATGAGCATTTCGAATGCCTTCAAATCGTGAGTTTAGAAGATTCAACTTGATGGATTTCCACGTATCTCATTTGTGACTAACGAAGCTTCTAAAACTTTTTCAAAAGCACATTTGTGAAAATGCATTCTACTGCCTAGGTTTTGTCATCATCAAAAAGGGGGAGATTGTTGAACATATCCGAGTGATTTTGACGATAACAAAACCTAAGATGTTTCTCTCCCTTGTATCTATTGTTTCAAGCAAAGCCTCATGCTTTAAACCTTCAATTCTTATCCCATGTCAATTGTGTGGTTATAAATTCTTCCATGGGTTTATTCAAACATAAATCAACTCTTATACAAGCCCGGTTCAATCATTGAACAAATGGATAGCTTCAAGAGAGCTAACACTTGATTTTTGCAGGATTGAAGATTGGCGGTCGACCTGTGGACCCCTGGCGGTCGACCTAAAATAACAGAATTGAATTCTAGAATCTGAGAAAGCTGGCGGTCGACCGCCAGGAGCTAGCGGTCGACCGATTCTTCCAGCAGCCAAATGGCTACAGGACGGCCATTGGCGGTCGACCGCTGGCCTTTGTAGGTCGACCGCCAGCCTCGAGCTGCCAACAAATGTTGACTTTTTGTCACTTCGAGAAATGGTCTTTCTCTTGGTATTGTTTAATCCCTAAGCAGCCTAACTCTCCAGAAATTGTGGATCTGGTCTGGGGGAGTCTTTGGATCATTCAAGAACCTATAAAACTTATGCAAGAGGGTTTGGAAAACCAAAATGCTCAAGGAAGATCAAGGGACGCTGCCAAGAGGAAGAGAAGGGATTTGGCACTGTAGACGTGAACAGTGCTCCGAGAGGAAAGTTCTTCATCCTTCTTCATCCAATCAAGTGCAAATCAGTCCAAGGATTCAAGCTGCATCCAAAGCATACAATCATCTACTAAGGGGGAGCATATCAAGATCCTTTTCTTATGTTTTGAATTCATTCTTGATCTCTCAAAGCTTCATATGTAATCCTTGTAATCTTTAAACATTCCTGAGTGTGTGGATCCTCTTAGATCTGTGTGTGTGTGGTTGTGAGTTCTTGGTTGGAGGTGTGTGTGTGTATTAAGGTGTTTCTACACCTTCGTGAGAATCCTCCTTCCTAGTGTGTGAGTGTTGTGTGTGGTTGATCTTGTAACCTCCTACAAGATAGTGTGTGGTTTCCTCACTGTCCGTGAGGGGTGGACGTAGGTTGCCGTTGTGGCATCCGAACCACCTAAAATTGCTGTCTCTGTGTGGTTTGTTCCTTTTCCTCTATCCTCCTTCTGTGCAAATCGTAAGTGTGTTAGTGTAGTTCAGTTTTTATTCTCTTTTATCCTGCATAATCCTTCCTCACCTTATAAAACTTGTTTTGTCTGTGGGCTTTAATTATTTCTAGTTCTCTTGTTAGCTTCTTGTTACACAATTTTAAAAAGGTGATATAGTTTTAGAAGTTTCTACCTTCACCCAATTCACCCCCCCTCTTGGGTGCCATTTAATCTCGGGACTTCAAGAAGACTTTGTGGGAGGACCTTCTGGCCTACCAACAACAATCAGGTAGACCTTGGTATATCTGTGGGGACTTCAATGCCACCACTTGTGCTGCAGAAAGATCAGGCCATGAGCTTGACTGTGGGGTTATGGAAGATTTCAAGGATTTTATCAATGAAGTGGCTCTCATTGATGTGGTGACCTCTAAGGGGCTGTTCATCTGATCTAATCTTAGATCAGACCCTTGCTGCTCCTGGTTCGACAGGTTCCTTGTCTCCCTGGATTGGGAGAGTCTTTTCCCTCACTTCCAAGCTGAATGCTTGGCTTGGTCACTGTCCGACCACAAGCCTATTCTTCTGAAGACTGGGAACTCCTTCCCCAGGCATTAGAGGTTAGACTTGAAAGGTATTGACTGCAGGAGGAGGATTTTCTCGATGTGGTGGCAAGGGCAGGGCACGGGCCTGTGGTGGTCACCTCTTCAGCATTCACGAAGGTGGTTGCTAAGTAGAGATTTGTGGCTCAGGCTCTCTCTTCCTAGGGAGCTTCTAGGACCCTTTTGGATTGGACTGCTAAGGTCTCCTTGTTGGACCCATTACAGGTTATTGATTCCCTAGAGAAGACAAGCTTACTTGGTGAGGCTGATGTTGCCCATAGGGAATGTATATCTTTAGATATCATCCTATTTAAGAGAGAGACTATTGGAAGTAGCGTTCGAGGGACGGATAGGTGGATCTAGGAAGGTGATAGCAATACATCTTATTTTCATAAGGTAGCTTCAGGTATAAGAAGATTGAACTCCATCAGGTGTTTGCGTGATGGGGACCATCTCCTTACTCAACAGAGGGAGATCAGGTCTCATGTTCTTTGACTTCTTTTCCTCTCTTCTCCCTGAAGAGGACAGCTGGCAGCCTTCCTTCTCTGCTGATCTTTTGCCAGTTATTTCCACTCTGGAAAGAGGGCAACTCTCTGCCCCTTTCTCTGAGGAAGAGCTCAGAAGGGCAGTCCTTGCATTACCTGGGGCTAAAGCCCCTCGTCCATATGGGTTCCCTATGTTCTTCTTCCACCACTATTGTGATATTATCAAGACAGATATTTTTCAGGCACTGACTGAATTTTACGAGGGTCAGTTTAATTTGCATGGTGTCAACAAAACCTCTAGGGTACTTGATCCTAAGAAGGTGGTGGTTGATTGCATCACGGACTACAAGCCTATCAACCTCCTGAGTAGCTTGTACAAGATCATTGCTAAGCTGTTGGCTTTGAGGCTGGTTGGGGTTGTTGATAGATATGTCAACTACAATCAAAGTGCTTCCATTAAAGGAAGGCATATTCAGGATAACTTCTGTTTGGACAACAAATGTGTGCATTACATGGAGTCAGTCAAGCAGAAGGTTCTCATTCTGAAGTTGAATTTTGAGAAAGCTTATGACAAAATCAGTTGGTGCTGTCTATTCTCTGTTTTGGAGAACATGGGTTTTGGTGCTAAATGGACTGAGTGGATCAAAGCATGTGTCACCATAGCCTCTTTTGCTGTGCTTATTATAATGGGACCCTACTCCCTTTTTCCGTAGTGGTAGGGGCCTTAAACAGGGTGATCTTTTGTCCCTCCCGCTCTTTATCCTTGTTGCCCATATCTTGAGCCGCTTTGGGGCTAGGGCTGTGGCAGGGGAGTCCTTTCTAGGTTTCAGCCTTGGGGATCTGGGCTGCATGTCATCCACCTGTAGTATGCAGGTGGCACTATTTTATTCCTACCCAACAATGTTAATTAGCTTGTTGTGGCTAGATTCCTGCTTGAGCTATTATGGGAAGTCTCTGGCCTGAAGATGAACTTCCATAAGAGTGTGCTGGCTGGTATCCTGGTGGAGGATCACCTCCTTGGTAGAGTTGCCTTGATTCTGGGGTGTCAAGTGGGGGCATTCCCCCTCAGCTATTTGGGCCTTCCCCTCTCAGGAGGTCCGACTCTTTGCAGAGACTCACAGTGCTATTCAGAAATTTGAGAAAGGCTGGCAGGATGAAAGGGGAGGTTCTTGTCTTATGGTGGGAAGCTTGTTTGGTGTAGGTTAGTGCTGGATAGTTTTCTGGTGTATTTCCTTTCCATCTTTCGGATCCCTAGGATCGTGGGAGCTAAGCTTCAAAGCATTCAGGGGAGATTCTTCTGGAGTGGGGCCTTACAGCAGCTTAGAGGTTGGCACGACATTAATTGGACCAGGGTACACTAGGACCCATTGGAGGTGTGGGAATTAAGGACATCAAAACCTTCAACCTCGCCCTCCTTACTAAATGGCTCTGGAAGTTGGTGTCAGAGGAGTCAGGTTTGTGGTGGCAGCTGGTGATTGAAAAAATACTGTACCAGAGGTAGAACTTGGGATCTTTTCCTGCCCATGTTATATAATGTTTCTCATGTTTGGAGAGGTATCCTTCAGGCTGCAGACTTCTTCTTGGCTTGTTCTGTTGTAAATGCTGGTGATGGGTCTAGTTGTCTCTGCTGGAAGGACAATCTACTACAAGGCAGACCTCTGGCTGATAGGTTTCCTCGGCTATTTGCAATTGTTTCGGGGCGCTTGGCTACTATAGCACAGGTCTTGAACCCTGCTGCAGGTTGGTGTCCCTCTTTTCAGAGAGGGAAGAGGGAGGAAGAAGCTCGAGATGTCTTTGAGCTGCTGACACTATTGGGTGATTCCCATCTTGATCAGTCATCCAGGGATAGGTGGTTGTGGAGGTGGAAACATCTTGGCAATTTCTCCGTTTAAGTCTGCCTACAGGCTCTTGGCTGATGCAGGTGTCCGACACCCGCTAGCTGGCCAGTCCGCTTAAGGTTAAGGTTCTCATGCGGAGGATCTGTCTTTTGAGGCTTCCTACGTGTGACTGGCTTGTTCCGTTTATTGAAGAGATTGCGAACTGTTGTTGCCTTTGCAGGCTGAACGTGGAGCCTATTGATCATATCTTCCTCCATTGTAGCTTTGCTCAAGAGTTTTGGCATCAGCTTCCTCAAGCTCAGGTGCAGCAAGGATGTTTATGGTTCTGTGGTCTCCTTCATTAGTCAGTGGAATGTGCCTTGGCCTTCCAAGGATGATCGGAGGATGTGGTGGCTGGTGCTCCATGCTACCTTCTGCACTATTTGGGGAGAGAGGAATGGCAGGATTTTCAAAAAAGAGGCTCACGCTCCGCTGAAAAGTGTAGATTCAATTTGCTTTTTTGTAGAAAATGAGGAATGGCTTTTTGTAAGGAAGGACTGCTCCCATTCTGTAATTTTTTCTTCTTTGGGAGGACAGCTTCCTTTCCCATCTTTGGCCCCATGTTATATTAGGGAGCTTTTGGGCCTTGCTCCCTTCACACCTGTATTTTCTTCTTCTTTTATACAGTACGTGGTACCTCCCACTTTCAGGAAAAAAAAGATTAGGCAAAATTTTGTCATTATTTTAGATTTTGGTTATTGTATTCTTTCCTGTTGTGCCAGAATTATATAATCTTTTCAATTGTACATTTGGCACAGAATCCTTGGTTTTTAACTTTTAAACAAAATATCCAATACTGTTTTAGGCTTCCTTTGGGAATTATATCTTCACATTAAAATTGTCTAGGGTCATAGTTTATTTTATGCATAGTAGACAATGAGATGTAAGAGGACCACAGGACCCGACTTCAGTTTATTCATATAGATAAGCTATAAGAAAATTGCATCACTCTAGGATAAAATTTCTAATCGTTCACATCCTCGTTGTCATCAGTGTGCTTGAACTGCTGCTGCCTTCTGGGGCATCCATAAAGTATAGAAATGTAGGTAGCTTGATACCAGGAAAATTACCAAAATGGACTAAAAATCTTCAAAATATCTAATAGGGCACTCTAAGTTTAAAATAGTTAAATAGGTCACTCCTCTTATCTATAAAGTCATATTTTGCTTCTCACATACTACCAAAAATGTCCTTAATTGTTTAAGAAATGAATTTATCTGATCCAAATCCATGCAACATGATTTTTAACACACCAACATGAAGTAAAGGAGAGCACAATTATTACATTGGCTAGGAATAAAATATAAAATTAGTTTATTTACGTCATTACACAAAAGGAAAGCTGACCAATGAAATGTGCTATTTTCACGTGTAGAATGTTTTGTATCTCAATATATTTATTCATATTGTGATGTTCCCGTCATTGCATGTCACTTCTTATGTAGATTGGAGGGACTGTACTGGAATTCAGGGCCTGATAGCAAGTGATATCACCATTTAGATAGTTTTTGATGAAGGATATGAAAGTCATGTTATATAGATTTAAATTAAGGAAAGCTATTTGTAAAACAATTAAGGGAATTCATTATCGATGTTATATTAGAAAAAAATGACTTCTACCTTATACAGATATGAAGTTCTAGTGGAGTATCCTTTTTAGAATTTTTGAATTCAGGGGGCCCTTATTAGATTTTGAAAGTTTTTAAACCCTTTTTAGTAGTCTTCCCTGTGTAATAATAGGATGTTTCACCTTCCCCTTTATTGAACTATATAATCTGACAAATGCAAAATTACATGCACAACCTGCAAAATTACTTGTAGTGCTATGTCAAATTATCAGGTAGGAGTATGTTTAGTGGTCATCCTAAATATTTATTATTTGCGGTTGCTAAATGAAAAATCATTGCCTCAGGAAATCTATGGTGGTGTCACACAGTACAACACCTTCTCTTTAATTAAATCCAATTATGCAAACCTTGTACAGGAAATCTAATCTTATTGTTATTGAGTTATCTTGACCACCTGTCAATACTCATTACATTTCACAGCCTATATGTCATACTCATTGGTGTGAACCTGCAGAAAATACTTGGTAATGAATGATGGATGTAGATGAATAAATGACGTAAATGCCTTGAATTCTTGCATCATTCATTGTGGTCATTCCGTGGAGGGATTTAGGTATAAACAGAATCAACCTGCTATTGGCTTCTGTTTTGTCTATTTTGCAGCTGCCCAAATGGAAGTTGCTCTTGGACATGTGGGGACAAGAACTTCTGCAAGGTCTTTTGGTATTTCAAGAACTGAAAAAAATGAAGAAGGTTTTTCCCTATTCATGATCATCCATAAATCTCACTGTCATGGTAGCATCTCCCGTTGAGTGTTGAAATTTGATATTCCTTTCTGCAGATGGTGCTAAATCTGCTGATACATCAGGGTCAAAACAGAAGCGTTACGTTGAGCCTTGGGTTAGTTAGGGGATGCACATGCCTCTCAGTTTTTTTCTCCACGTCTCCACTTTACTAATTTGTTTGCCCATTTCAGAATTACTCCTCTTACTATCCTGTGGTTCTTCCACTGAGGCAGCGAAATTCAGGAAATCCGGGTAAGCATTCCATGAAACCTTTAAACAAACATGCTGCAAAGATCACTCATAACTTTCATTCCTTTAAATTTGTTTTCAGAGGTTTTAGATGAAGAAGAGTTTGGGGAGGCTTCCACCAGTGCAGAGTATGATGAGACAAAAATTAATTGTGCTGAAGAGTTGGGTCTGAAGGTCTGTATTTCAGCCAACGTAGCATTGGCTGATGGATGTAGTTTCTCTCATTAACATTCTTGTTGCCTATCTCAGGGTGACAGTGCAAATGGACGAATGCTGTTTTTCCAGCTTCCTGCATCTCTACCACTAGGAAGAACACCTGACACGACAGCAAAAGGCAAGGCCCTTGATGGCAAGGGAGGGGGTGTCTTGAAGAAAGGCTGCACTTTGGACGACTTGCCCTCCGGTTTTATGGGGAAAATGCTAGTTTACAGAAGTGGTGCTGTCAAAATGAAGCTTGGAGATGCCATCTTTGATGTCCGTATCCTCAAAGTCCTACATTTTTCTGTTTTAACTCAGCAGATCTTATTATCACTATGGTGTCACCTATAATAAATAAATACAATTCCTAAAAGAAAATAATTTCCACTTTCCACAGGTTTCACCCGGCTCAGATGGTGTGTTTGCCCAGGATGTTATGGCAATCAACACCAAACAGAAGCGCTGTTGCGTACTAGGTGAACTGAACAAGCGCGTAATCGTGAGTCCTGATGTTGACCACCTCCTGAGTTCTTTAACTGAATGAATTAAGTGCATCCTGGTACATCAGTGTATATATGCGTATGTACATACTGAACTAGGAAGGACAATGAGATTCACAGAGTGCATTTTGTAAAGCCAAGTATGCACATAGAAGCCTCCGTACGGAGGAAGCTCGCAGTCTTGCGATCTCGGTTTGGTCATTGCATACACAGTGCTTGTAGCTAAGATTGTGTTCTATTGTGGTGAAGCTACTGACTACGTTCATACTTCATGGTGGAATATTCATTGCCATCCATCCAGGGAATTTGAAAATGGGTTGACGGGGTGGGATCTGTTTGACATGGTCTGTTCTGTGTTTTTGAACCGGTTGCAAGCCGGGTAAGTCTCTAGTACAGTTGTTATTTTGGCATGAGTGAAAAATTGGAGCCTGTATATTGATGTTCTCCACTAGAAGTGGGTGGCAATTTAGCATGAATGAAAAATTGGAGCCTGTATATGGATGTTCTCCACTAGAAGTGGATGGCAGTTTAGCATGAGTGAAAAATTGGAGCCTGTATATTGATGTTCTCTAGTAGAAGGGGGTGGCAATGTTGCTTCTCTTTCAGAAATCAGCTTCTGGTATCTGAACATACTCTTCGTTACCTGACCTGCTGATCAGTCGGCTTTTAGAACAGTCGTCCAAACAAAGCAGGGAATGTAAATGACCTAGACAAATACATATATTCTTCGCCATACGGCTTACCTTTGCTGCTGGAGGACCCAACACTTAAAACTTGTCATCACTTAACTTGTTATCACTTGGTTGGGAGCCTTGGGACAGACTCTGGTTTGGACTAGGAGCTACCCCTGCCTCAATGCAGGCAACAGACATTATTAGATGTCTGTTTGATCAAAATGTGGCGTTTTACTCCTCTTACTATAAATTTACTAGGATTTTACATGTTTTTAGTTCTATCTTTAGAGAAAGGATTTAGAGAAACAATTCAGATAATCATCCAATTTTAATGTACTTTTGACTTAATTCTTTTATTAGCTCGGTCTATAATCAAAGAAATGTAATTTCCATTCCGTAGTTATGAAGAAAATCTTGATCGTCTTAATATTCACGAACGTGGTCACAAAAAAAAAAATTCTCAATATAACAAAACGACTAAACATTTGTTAAAGGTGGGTATGGTTTGATGTGAAATATCTTACAATATTGCAAGTTGATAATAACAACCGATTACCATTGAATTTCTTACGTAGATCATCTCGCTTTCCATTTGTATTTGTTGCTTTATGCCGTATTTGGTTGGAGTAGTAATTTTAATATGGTATGTTGTTTATATGAATACTAGATATCGATGCTGATATCAAGATAGAAGCAATATTGAGGGTGAGAACTAAAAAGAAGAAGAGAATTAGGGGGTGGAGGAAGGAAAGCAAGGGGAGCCTCTGGATTCAAAATTTGGATTTTATCAATTTCTAATACAACTTTCAACATGCATTAAATTTTGGGTAGTACTAAACTCCTCAAACACAAGAATATTAGAAACTGTCAGAGCAAATATTTATAGAGAGATGTTTGACACAATAACCAGAGACATTCCCTTGCGTTTTGAAGATCTCAGGCAATGACTAAAATGATCAATTCCTTAAAATATGTCAAGTTTTCAGATATTATAAAAGCCCATGGAATAGGGGTGCTTCTGGGCTCATCAGCAAGGCCTGCCCCCAAAACACTTCAATAAATTGAGGCCTGTCATTTAGAGTAATTATTATCTCTGCATGCTGAGAATTCAAAGAAAAATTAATCAATATCTTCCTATCAGCTGAGGGCCTTACAGTGTAGTCATCTCCTTGTTTTGGCTCTTTATCTGCAGATCGTTTAAAGTTAAATATTTGATTTATATCTCTTGAGTTATTGTAAATTTTAGGGTACTTCTTGAGCAAATTGATGGTTAAAATACGTAATCAAGTACAATTTTAATTTGAAGTCTTCCCATACAAAATGACAAAAAAGGTCATGTACTCATGTTGGCTTAAGAGATATAAATATAAAATATAAAACATTGAGGGTAGCCATGCAAAAGCTCCTTGAGAGAGAGAGAGAGAGAGAGAGAGTGGGGGGGGGGGAGTCTTTCCCTCACATGTCGGTTAGGAGCTCCTTCTCCTCTCTCACCACCGCGAACGCGCCGCCCTCCTCACGGCCCGCGGCCGACCCCGTCCCCTCCGGGGATTGCCGCTGCCGGCTGCCGGTGTGGCGTCTTCTTCCCCTGGTGGTGGGAATGGTGGCCTCACGTTCCCCGGGAACACCAGCACGGCGGCTCGTCCACGGAGCCCACCGCGCCGATGCCCGCGGCTGGGTAGGAGGACGGCGCCGCCACGACGCTTGACGGCGGAGAGTGGGAGGGGGCGGGGAGACGACTGCGCCGGGAGGGTGTAGCATTGGCGGCCGACCCTGCGAAGGAGGCCGGAAGAGGTGAGGGCGGCGAGATGGTGGGTGAGAAGGGCGGCGTGCCTGGTGGAGAGGGTGGCGGAGTGGGCGGCGGCGATGTGCTTGTCGATGGCCCGGCGGCTCGCCCCCTTCCATCTCTGGGCCTCCCCCTTCAGCTCCCGCACGGCCGTTATTATCATCTGCATGGGATTGAAACAGGGGCAAAGGGAAACCGAAGACTTGAGACCGATGCCATGACGTACGACTGGAAGCAAGCTGCTTATATGGTGGCAGTCGTGTGTGTGTGTGTGTGTGTGTGAGAGAGAGAGAGAGAGAGAGAGAGAGAGAGAGAGAGCGGGACGTTGTAAGTTCACCTCCTTGTAGGGAGGATGGCGACGGGGACGGCATTCGCCGGCAATGGACGCCATCGGACTGGGGAAGCAGGAGCAGGAGAAGAGCTTCTGGCTCCGTGCGGCGCCGCTGGATAAGCACCGCGGAAGAAGAGTCCGCGGGCAAACATGGGAATCCCCCGGAGGCCAGGTGGAACCCCGCTTCCTGGGATGCGATGGCCGACGTCTAATTCCGCAGGGTCCCCGCCTACCCGCTCCCCTCGACCTCGGCCTCACCGTGTCCCCGTCGGAGACGGGAGATCTGGTACCCCGAGGCGGGGTAGGAGGCCTCACGTTTTTCGGGAACACCAGTGCGGCGGCTCCGCCAGGCAGCGCACCACGTCCGCGCCGTCCTGGCCCGGGGAGGTGAACCGCGGGGCTGCGGCGGGGCGGGGTACCGGCGGAGTGGGGCGCCAGAGAGCGTGGGATGGTCCGAGGGATGGTGTAGTGGTAGCGCCCGACCCTGCGGAGGAGGCCAGAGGAGACGAGGGTGGCGAGGTGGCGGGAGAGAAGTGCGGCGTGCTTGGTGGAGAGGGTTGCAGAGTGGGTGGCGGCGATGTGGTTGGCGATGGCCCAGCGGCTGGTGCGCTTCCCCGTCCGGCTCTCCCTCTTCAGCTGCAGAACCGCCGCCATTATCATCTGCATCCACGTACGTACGGGTCTTGAGGAACAGAGGCAAGCATATAAAAAACTAGGGCATGCAGCAAGGTAGAGAGGCAAACACACAGAAAGAGCAGGGATATATATATATATATATCGTATGACGCTTCCAGCTGCTTCACCTCTTTGTAGGGCGGATGGCGCTGGGGACGGGAGTTGGCTGCTCTGGACACCATTATATATGTATATATATATATATGCTGGAGGAGGAGGAGGCCGGAGGAGAAGAAGAAGGTGATGGTGGTGTGGACAAGCTGCCGTCGCCGGACGGGGATGACCGGCCGGAAGACGTACGTAGGAGAGTGCCGCGCGCAAGCAAAAAACATGGAACAGAGACTGACGAGAGGAGTACCTCCTGAAGTGGAGAGGGGTAAATTTAATTTATTAGTTGGAGAAGGCAGGCAAGGTGAGGTGGGAGTGGGAGTGGGTGATCGGTCAATCGATCGGGTTTAATGAAGGCGAGGCGCTCGATCGCTGCCGTCGGGGCTCCCCGAGCTGAAGCAACCCATCCCTTCACAGATCGAAGTTGATTAGATGGGTTTCCCGCAAACACTTTTTATTCACAGCAGACGCGTGCACGAGGATCGGTGCTGCCTGCGCATGCATGCACACACACGGCGAGCAGGTCTTAGGAAAATAAAAAATAAAAGAAGAAGAAGAGGGTAGAAACGTACTCATCAGTCTGGTCATTAATTAATTAACCAGAGCTACTCTTTCACAGCCTCCACCGCTCGCTAGCCGTAGAATTTTTAATTAGGTCTGTTGGTTAAGAGATCATCTCTGGTCATGCAATCTCATCTCAACTTTGATGTTTCCACTTATTAGTGTTTTGAGTATACGTACTATGGCATGCAGCTGCTGCGTAGCATTAATTTCTCTCGTACGCCTCTTATATATATATATATGTTTACATGAGTGGCAGCTAATTAATCTAAATGGTTTTCCTCTCATCTGGTTAATTATATATGCTACCTGCACCATTCTGGAAATTAATTAATTAATTAATTAGCTGCAATGTTGAAAACGGTATTCTTAATTATTCTTTCTCTTGACGTGAACTACTGTGTGATCTCTTAACTTCATGGCGGCGGCAGGGAGAAGAAAATGTGCCAGCAATTCTTTTCTTTTAGCTCTTTATTACAGTCTGGGTGTATGAAGTTCTTTTTTTCTTCTGGTAATCCCAAATCTGGCACGATTGCTGGGTGTTTGAAGTTGATTCTCCACAAGTTATAATTGCTCCAGTATTAAATCTGCCGACCCTGTTGTTGTTGACAGGGGGATATGATTGAGGGGTTCTTTTGGGGCCGTACTACATGTATACCCTTATTTTGTCTAATATTTGTCGACTAGGTGATTACGACCGGATCGGAATCTTTCTGATCTGATACGAGTCACTCGAGTCGAATGTGACTCGGATTGACTCAGTCGAGTTCACCCCCCCGTCCTCTCCTCACCTCATCCCAGTGGCCCCTTTCTTCCCCAACTCCGGCGGCATCCCTGCTCACACAACAGACCATGGCAGCATCCCGGCCCTCTCTCGCAAGTTTTTTGCACCCCCTCCCGCCGTGTTCATCCGTTGCACGCTGGATCAGCGGGCCAGGTCGACTAAATCGAAACTCCCACCGCCGTCTTCAGGCGCTGCAAGTCAAATCAACCTCCAGAGTCTTCAGCTGCAGCACATCAGATCAGCCGTCCACGTCGTCTGAAATCCAGGATCAAGAGCCTCTTTGCACTCTTCCGTCTTCGGTCGTTCAACGATCGTGCGCCGGATCAGCCGGCTAGGTCTATTGGAGTCTAGATCCAGAGCCCCTCCATCATCTGCAATAACTGATATATCGGATCGATCAGCCAAGCCTGGAAGGAAGAGAGCAAGTGGGGAACAGCTCCATCTACAGACAGTCCTATACGACTCAGGCGATCCGTGATGAATCATGTCTCAAATTCTTATAGATACGATATGATACGTCCAACTAAGTGTGAGTCGCACGGCGTCGACAAACCGTGGTTGTTCACGGGGTTTCATGCGCGGAGAGTACACATACTCCTCACCATCTAATTAAAGCTTGTCTTAGATTATATTGGTGCTTGTTAGAGCTTGCTATCGATTTTCGGATAATGCTACATATATACGTTTGGTTGGTCTTCTGCAAGAATTGTATGCTGGCCCTTTTTCCTTCTTTGTAGTTTTTTATTAATTTAAACACACAATCTACGTACCTTTTCTGAAGTGATTTTGGCCGAAGTTTCCTGCTGTTTCTTCCTCGTGGGTGTTATTCCATAGTACATGTCAAGGTCATGCATGGTAGTGCTAGGTGTCATCAATGAAACGCATATTTAATTGCCCGAACAATTCTGATCAATTTTTGTTTGGGCAAAAATCTCTCTTAAAGAGTGTAATGTCGTGAAAAAATCTCTCGAGAAATAACGTATCATGAATACACTTTTCAAGGTCACGAATTATACCCTTGTATAGTAGTAGTATATACCTTGTATTAAAATGAAAAATACGATGTGATGACACTTCTTCTCTCTAAGAAAGTATTCATGACATTATGATTTTAAGAAGAATTTCTACATGAATAAGAACATTTCATCAGAATTATTTTATCGGAACATTGTTTAGTGCATATTCCCGTTAATAACAATGCAAACAAGGGGCCTTGCAGTGGAGAGAGATCGCCTCAGCAAATAATGTACTCTTCCAAAGGGAACTATGCCTGGGAAAGTGATTCAGATAATATGAACACATTAAGTATGCCTAAACCCGAGCCATGCACAATAACTCAAACCCCTATACGACAACAAGAAAATCTGAATGCTTTGTGAGATCACCCCAAACACGAACTTAACTAATCACGAGGTCTAACAGAGGATAGAACAGGAATCACCAGGGTATATGCCAAACGACAAATACAGCAATAAGAGAATGAGAGCACTATGCGTAGACAGTGAACTTGAAGTTGCACGTCAACAAGAAGTTTAACAAGGCCATCCGTGGACATCTTTTTCATATATCAGAAGACAGAGAATGACAAATACTGACATCCATCCATTCATTTATTCTTTTCATATGGTCCATACTAAAGTTCATCATATAGTCTTCTGAAGCAACTCGGTTCAGCTATTAATCACACATGATATCAGAGTAATGCAATGTTGTCCAGGGAAAATCTCATAGTTTGCTGTTTGGAATGCCAACCGGAGTGTTTCTTGACCTCCTCTCTACAGCCCTAGACATCCGTTTGACTTCTTCCTTTGGGATGTAACGGGGACGACTCAGCCACATCCCTCCATCCACAACTAAAACTGTTCCATTGATGTACTTCCCTGTGGACAAGAAACATTGATGAGGTCAACAGACAAAAAAGAGCACGTAAAGCCAACCAGAGACAATAGTCTATAATCAAATACGTTAGAAATGCCAGAAAAATTTACAGAAGATGAAATGAACTTGTATATGACAAAAACCCAAAGGATTTCATCATCTCATGTAATTCTCTATGCAATCTGTTTATCAAGGAAGAATGAAAGGGGAATTTCATATTACTAGATATTACAGATGGATAGAAAAATAATAGGATTAGGCTCATGAACATGTGAGACAACAATGGAGTATGAGAAAAAAAAATTGAAAGTTGCAACAGATGCAAAATGGAGGTGCCATAAAGGGCATCTATGGTGGCATGAACCACTAACATTATAACGAGCAATTAAAATTGAAACTAAGACGTATTCAAATTGACAAAATAATCAGCATACATCTCGTTCATATCACTGCAAAGAAAACAGATGAAGCATAAAAATGTCATGGTGAAAAGAAGTGCTTGACGGTAAGATATTATAAGTAGCACAATCCTATGTAGTCTGAGGCGCGCCGCGCCTCAGAGGTGAGGCGGTGGCTGCTCGCCTCGCCTTGCCCTGTCTCGCCTCGCTCTGACCACAGTTTGTCTCACTCTCTCTCTATCTCACATAGACACACAGAATTTGGTTTTTGACAGTGGTTTGTTAAATTCTATGTGAATTTAGTGAGTCATAATAATTTGAATCATAGGATTGAATGAATTTAGGAAATTTATTGACTTTATATAGGTAGTTTTGTGATATTTAGACATATAATTTATTTTTTGAATTATATATACATATTTTAAAAAAATCTCGCCTCAAACGCCTAGGCCATCGCCTAGGCATTTGAGACATGAGGCGACCCCCTAGTCGCCTCGGCCACCTCACGCCTCAGACTACATAGGCACAATCTGATCTTAAGAATAAAGGGGTCAAATGAAAGGATGGGGAAGCAATAGCACATCTGATGTGCATTCTCCAAATGATACTGCAGGAAGAGAGATAGTCCAAAGAAGCATGTGAAAATCCATTGTAACACCCTTAAAGTTTCTAAAGACATAGAACTTGAGAAAAATTTCATGATCTTTTAACCATAATTTTGTACAGTTTTCAGAGTCTCAAAAAGAACTATGACAATCGCAAGTCCTTTTCTCCCCCAAATAGGTAAGATGTAGCTCCAAACGCCAAGGATCCCAAAATATCAATGTTTTTTTTTTGAAAAGTGGATGGTACGAGTTTATATTAAAAGGAAAAAGGGATGTACAAGTAAAAGCTTTGAGCTCTCAAAAACCTCTTTACAAAAAGGACCTCCCCACCAACCTGGTGTTCCCAATTAACTCCCCAACAACAACAAAAAGAGAGACATCAATGTTGCCTATCTGAACATGTAAAATATCTCCCACAGTTCCGCCAAATACCTTGTGGAGCATGTGTTGTATCCACATGTTATCACTTGAATCACCAAAACATGAAGCTGATTACTTAACTGTGGTAATTGCCTCCACATAATCTTATATTTGTATGCATAATCCTGAAAATTCAGATTTGTATTTAACCGCTTAACTCCTAATCCAGTTCAGTTACGTCTGAAGATAGATGAGGTAAGGGGTTTCTCCCATATTTTTCATGAATATATCAGGTAAAAAAATAAAACATACCAGCATATGTTTATGAGTAGACAACACAAGCACCTTGACAACCATAAATAATCAGGATACCTTGGTAAAGAAAGAACATGATTATACCCAATTAAGCATACAAAAATAGGAGACGGAGGCTTTATATGATATATGGGTTGTCTTCAGTTCAGGATCCTTTTCATGCAAATTTGAGTTCAATGCAAGTGTATATGTAGATACAAACTTTTAGGTCCATATTATTTAAATAAGCCAAAAATTGTATTCTTCCACCATCCTTGTTGCTTGACCATGTTAATGGCACATACTTGTAAAAGGAGAACTCTAAAGCAAGATTTACCATATCGCTTGGGCATGCCCCGGTCTGGTACTAGGACTGACTCGGGCCAATGCGGCCAAGTTGCACAACTTTGAGTCCATTTCATGGCACTTTTACCCTATATTTTAACTTGTAAAGGTAGTATTTCAACAAATACATCATTTTATATGATCTCTGAATGATTTAACCCTAATAACACTTGTAAATGCCAACGAATTGTGGAAAAAGACATGTAATCATCTCAAATTTGCACAAGGGTAATAAAAAGCCCATTTGATATGGCAAAGGGCCAGGTGATACACACTGGATCAGGGCTCGGTCCAGACCAGATCCCTTACAAGTCACTCGACTTGGTGTGATCTGATACAATACAGCAAACCATGCCCTAACATACTAAGCACTATTAGTTGTATGGACATGGTCCTTGAAAATAGTTGTCATTGTATTGCCTAGGTTGCTGTGGAGCAATTATTTCCATGGCTCTCAAGGCCTCCAATCTCCTCAAACCCTCCTCCATTGGCCTTCGTGACATTCTCTAATGTGTACCAGCACTGCCATCATGAACCAGACATTGAGTCCTTTGCTCGGGTTCATGAAGCAAACATTAACAAGATACACTGTACTTGTCAGAGGAGATTGGCTGTTGCAACTCTCACAACCTGCTGAGCCACCAAGCACTGCCAGGCCACCAGAGATCAGTACTCCTCTTCTCCACTCAATCTTCAAGCTCCAAACTTCCAACTTTCACAAGTTCTTTAGTTCCAACGTCCAAGTCCAACCCACAGTGTGTGTACTATTTTTTCCGAGTCCCTGACAAAATTGGACGCCAATCGCTCTTTGCTTTTCTCATACCTCTCCTGCCCTAAAGCTCCAATCTCCATGAATAACAAGGAATCCAATGGTAAGCCACTTGGAACTAAGGAATCTAAGCAAAACCATCAACAACGATGATTCCTCTCAACCTTGCATGCCACAGGGGTTCTAGTGCTCTGTCACTAGTTCTGTTCCCCCTACCACAGACACCTCCAGGGTAAGCGACAGTGAGTTGGATGAGAAGTAAACTTGCTTGTAGTGTTTAATAATGCTGCTCTGTTCTGATGCCCAACAATCAATAATACTCCCCCCCCCAAAAAAAAAAGAAAAAAGAAAAGAACCACAAAAAGGGAGAAGAGAAGAGAAAGATAAAAGGTACCAAAGAGACAGGAGCTTACTCTGCTCTCCTTGTCCATTAGGCAACAGACCACAAAAGATGGCTCCTGCCCACAGAAGATGGCTCCTGCCACCCAATCCACAGCCATTGATGTGCCCCCGAATTCGCACAGCCACCACCAATGCAGAACCAGATTCCATTTCTTCTTCCATCAACTGGCTGCTCTCCCCTCATTCTACTTGTTTATTTCCTTTGATTTGCTTAGTGGGTAGCTTTTTGTCTAATTGTAAAATTTTCATGTATGTGGCTGAGGGAACCCTTTGGGACACAGGAACCTGCAATCTGACGAGATTATGCAAGCAAAGAGGCCTTGCTGAACATTGTATAACTACTTATGGCTACAATAAGACAGGCATCAACACATCTTTGATTTTTATTGTAATGTTTTCTTTTTGATTTTAAAAGGTGATTCCGATGAGAACACACTCTAAGATTCCTCCATTTGTATTGTGTTGATTGACCGTCGGCTACATGAAAGGAGTAACAAAAGTTCATCATTAACATTATCAAAATACTGTATAAATGTGTGGCAGAAGAGCATAGAGAAAACAAACATTGTTGTAGTGGGAGATAAGAGTATAAGAATCAACCAACATCCAAGCCTTGACATGGAAAACCAGAAACACAAGCCCAAGAACTGACTAATTTCGTTAGTTCTCTGCCGTTAATGGAAATGTATCTTAACACGATGAATGGAAATCTACATCATGTGCATATTCAGTAGGGATGGCAACAAGCTAGGCTCAACCAAAAATTTATGCTCAAGCCTCACTCAATCAGAAAAATTCTATGTGATCTGGTGGACATTAGAGAAGAAAGGAGTTTCGAAAGGATACATTATGTGGTTACCGTCGGTAGTTTATGAAAGGGCAACAACTACTGTGAGAATCAACACGGGAGAGACTAATAAATCTCTGTTACTATAGGATATAAATGGTGAAACACTACGGCCATACTTCTTTAGCCTGGTTATGGATGAACTAGCAAACACTTACATCATGAGAGCAAAGGTTTGAATGAAAGTAGAACATCAGGCAGATGCCTCGGAATTTAAAGATTTTAAACATAAGTTATGAACACAAACACTTCGTAAGAGAAAAGCAGGACAGGATTCAAAGCAGGATTCGGCAATAGAATGGACCATTTTACAACTACACTTGCTTCTGTCTAACATCTGCAAAGAAAGCAAAACATGCAGAGCAAGAGAATGACAAAGTTCTAAATACTTTTTCATGCCGTTATGTCAGGTTGTCGAACTCATGCTCAAGAAAAATCAGAAAATGCTAGAAGAGAACCTAAGCAACCAAATGCTAGAATGAAAGAATTCTGAAAGGAATCCTTTCACGTGTCAAACTTCTAGCATTGAGAAATTCTCTTGCATTCAATATCCAGGTTTCAATAGCAAATGAAGCCCCGAGGGGCTGTACCTCAGCACTGAGCTGCAGAATGTATGTCAGAAGTGACAAGTTCTTTATTCTGACATCATCAAAGGAAAGCCAAATTTTAAATGTCTAATTATCTACATAATTACTAAATTATTAGAAAATTATTTTAGGTATCTATTTAACTTGAATGGTCTTAAGTAAGTTGTACTTCAATACAAGACAATGCAGTTTTTTTTCATATGACAAGAAGATAAAATGTGAGGGGAATAACAGGAGCAGCCCATGACGTAGACCAGATCATTCAATCTGGGTGTGAGCATGTTAGAGAGTGGGAAGTAGTTTTTGTAAAGGGGGACGGTTATAATTCTTCTCTTTTTGGTCTATTGGGTGGGTCAGTTTGTGGGTTTCTCTGTGGTGGTCTTGCTGTTTGGGCTTCTTGTTGTCTTCTTTTTGTAAAGGGGAGTTTTGTTGCTTCTCCCTTCTCCCTCGTACAATCATTGTTTTAATAATTGGCCACCTAGATGACTAACAGCACTTTCCCGCCTGCACGGTTTCTGCCTCTGTTTCACAAGTTTTTCATTCAACGAAGACCATTATATCCCCGTTAATTAGTTTGTATGGCCATGCAAATTACACCTCATATTCACAAGTTTGTTCCTCTTCTTCTCCCTTGTCACCTCTACGACTGTCTTCTTTTCTTTACACTTTTTTTCCCGTCTTTCAAATGTTGAGGACTGTTGGCAACAATTTTTGCCTACCTACATGTAGGGTGAACTATCACTTAATGAGGTGGACAGCAGATGAAACCTGCCCGGGTTGAAACAGCAGCAGCAGGGTCCCCGGGGTGAAAACAACAGCCTGTCCGGGGTGGACTGGGACCTCTCCGGGGTGAGCCTAGGTGACCTCATCTGCCAAGGATGGCAACCAGCACAGCAGGGACATCTCCCCGGGGTGAAATAGCACAGCTGGGACTTGCTGGCCCAGACCTCCCCGGGGTGCAACTCACCCGGTGAAACCTCTAGTAGCAGCCATGGCTGCCCAGCAGGTGCAGCAGACCTCCCCGGGCCCAGTAGGTGCAGCAGACCTGTCCAGTAGTGCAACAGCAAACCCATCCGGGGTGAAATGGTAGATGGAGAGTGGTCACCCCACTTTTCTCCCCCCCCCCCCCCGGGGGTTCCGGTCACCTCCTTGGCCATTTGTGATCTTAAGACAATCTTCAGCCCCTCTCTCACTCAATATGTAGGTTAACAAAGTAGGGAATGGGCCAGCAGGGAGATGGAGGATCCGTCCGGGGTCGGGGAAACCCGCACGGGGAGGTCTGCTGCAGGGCAGGCCCACGTGTAGGCAGGCAGGGCCGCCCAGGGTCAACCGATCCCGAGAGGGCATGACCGGGATTGACTGACCCCGGGGGGACCTGCCCGGGGTCATCCACCCCGAGCAGGACCGGCCCGGGGTCACTTGACCCCGGGTGGGTCCGGGGTCCTTTGACCCCCGCCCAGTCTTTCTCCGCACAAAAAAAAAAGAAAAAAAGGGAAAAAGGACTCTCCCGGGGTCATTTTCATCCCGTTTAACCCGTATGGGTTCAAACACCCCCGGATAGCCCTCCACTTCTATAAATAGAACCCCAAGGGTCCGAAAGGAGCAGATAGAGAGCATCTGCGAAGCACCAAGCAACCAGCACTCACGGTTTGCCGTCCCGCCCCGACCCGCACCGACCCGCACGACCCGACCCGACCCAGGCGGGCACCGGGTCGCACGGGCTGGGGGTCGTGGACGGGTCGCACTGGACCGCATGGTCCTGTGCGTCCCGCCACGTCCCGCTCCGGTGCGAGGCGGGACCCGGCTCGGTACGGGCGGGTCGGGGCGGTTCGCCCATTTAACGGGCCGAAGGGGGAGGAAGAGCTCCATCCCTCCCACCGGCGAGCGGCGGTGCAGCGGCGGCGGACGGCGATCAGAGCGGCGGACGGCGGCGTTGGGCGGCGATCGGAGGTAGGTAGGTTAAATTTTTTTAAATGGTCGGGGGTGGGGCGTCTGCCGCCGTGGGCTACGGGGGGGGTGCTGGGCGTCTGCCGCCGTGGGGGGACGGGGGGGGGGGGGGGGTGCTGGGCGTCTGGGCCGCCGTGGGGGGACGGGGGGGGTGCTGGGCGTCTGCCGCCGTGGGGGGACGGGGGCCGCCGTGGGGGGACGGGGGGGGGGGGTGCTGGGCGTCTGCCATCGGCAGGCGGTGGGGGGATGGGGGGGGGCGTATGCCACCGTATGGGACGGGGGGGGGGGGTCTGCGACCGTGGGGGTGGGGGGGAGGAAAAAAATTTTATTTTTTGAAAATTTTATATCTTTTTTAATTTAAAAAATATAAGAATAAAATTTGTTAGATTATTATTGTTTAATATTATTTTTGATGTATTGTTGAATTCATGTTGTAGAAAAAATATAATTTTTATTTAATTCATCTTGTAGAATTAAATATATTGATATATTATTTAATTCATGTTGTAGAAATAATATAAATATCGTTTAATTCATGTTGTAGAAATATATTTATGTTTGATATATTATTTAATTCATGTTTAAATATTAGATTTAATTGAGATGTATTAAAATTTAAATTTAATTTTATAGAATTAATGATATTATTTTCATTATTAATTGTAGACGTAAAATAACATAATATTTAATTTTAAAAATTGTAAAGATGTTTTTCATTTAAATATATCTATAGTGAGAAATATTTTACAAAAAATTAAAGGTAATATTTATAATTTAAATTAAGTAGAGATGTTTTGAATTTAAATATAAATTTATTGATAAATATTTTACAAATAATTTTAAATTTAATTAAGATGTATAATGTAATTTAAGTAGACATATTTTTAATGTAAATAGTGTTGAATATTTTATAAATAATTTTAAAGTTAATTTAGATCTATAATATAATTTAAAATTTATTTAGAGATGTTTAAAATTTAATGTAATAATTACTGATAAATAATTTAATATAATGTAATTTAATTAGACATGTTTATAGTTTAAATATATAATTAGTGATAAATATGTTACAAATTAATTTAAACTAAACGTAGGTGTATTAAAAAAAATTAGCATTATATGCATGTTTTAGAAATAATGATATTATTTTGAACTAAATTATATTGACATGTAGTAAATATTAAATTTAGTCTTGCATATCGTAGAAATAATGATATTATTTTTCATTGTTAGTCTCTGTTTAAAATAATGTACTTAATATGATTTGTATTTCTTACATTTAGGAGATACAGTTAAGTACTTAATATGGCTCCTAAGGAACGAACAAATGATATTGGGTGGTCACACGGAGTTTTGTTGGATGGCAACCGTAGGTGTTGGCGTTGTAACTATTGTAAAATAGAACACCGGGGAGGAGGGGTGTCTCGGTTGAAGAAGCATTTGGCAGGAGGAGCCGGGGCAGGATACTCTGAGATTGCTGGGTGTACCCATGTGCCTAGAGATGTGAAACTTGCAATGGCTAGGCACCTGCGTGAGAAGAGACCTGAGATGCAAGAAAAGGAAAAAAAGAAGAAAAGGGATCAAGCGGCAGTGAGCGGGCGCCCAAGTGGCAGCAACGAGGAGGAATAGTGCATGGACACTCAGTGACGAAGACGAACAAGCATGTACTGAGCAGGCTAATGTGTATGTCACTGTGAACGATCCATACGAAGCAGAGCTTCGTGAGGCAGTACGTCAGAGCAGGGAAGAGTCAAGACATCCCGAGGAGACTATAGTCCGTAGTCGCGAGGCCGCGAGGACCGGAGCATCAGGGAGTGGGGGTTCATCTACGACTCGACAATCACGAGGCATAAGGAGTTTATTGACTGGTGATTCGGGGACACAAAGAAAAAGGACACAATCGATCAACATTGAAGATGTGGAGCACGGTGCACTATCCCGAGAGCATGGTAAGCAAACGAGGATGGACGATGCGTATGGCCAGAAGGGACCTAAATGGAAACTTGGTCAAGCTGTTGCAAAATGGTGGCACCACGCGGGTCTGCCTTTCAATGCAGTCAATAGCCCTTACTACAAGCCAATGTTTCAGGAAGCACAGGTCCTTGGGCTACACGTGCAGCCACCTACAGCGAGAGAATTGGCTGGCGTATACCTTGATGAACAAGTTGCTGAGATCAAGAGTTACATTGACTCATTCAAGCAGAAATGGACAAAGTACGGAGTCACACTGATGTGTGATGGATGGTCAGGTACCACAAAATCTAGCCTGATCAACTTCCTTGTTTATTGTGACAGACAGGTATTCTTTCACAAATCAGTGGATGCGTCTGGTCAAATTCACAGTCACTAATATATTTTGTCATTGATGGAGCAAGTGGTGACTGAGATTGGGGAGGAGTACATTGTACAAGTGGTGACTGATAATGGGTCGAACTATAAGAAGGCTGGGGAGGAGCTAATGAAGAAAAAACGGCACATTTTCTGGACCCCTTGTGCAGCACATTGTGTAGATCTGATGCTGAAGGAGATTGGGCAGCTTCGTATGGTAAAATCTGTGGTCGATGTGGCACAAAAAATCACGAAATATATCTACAACCACACACTTGTATTGACATGGATGAGGGAGCACTGTGGCGGCGAACTGTTGAGGCCTGGCATCACACGATTTGCCACCAACTACATCGCATTGCAGAGCCTATTGAAGCACAAGGATGGGTTGAAGCAAATGTTTAGAGGTGAGACCTGGCTGAGTTCCTCTTTTGCTCCTTCACATGAAGGGGCGGAGGTCGAGGGGATTGTCAACACCTCGAATTTTTGGGATAGAGTGAAGGTATTAGTGTCATTGATAGAGCCACTGTATGAGGTTCTACGATGCGTGGATGGGGATAGAGTACCAACCATGGGGTTGGTGTACAGCAAAATTACAGCAGCCAAGCGGAAGATCCTTACAACGTCCAAAAAATATGGACCCACCATTCTAGAGATTGTGGAGGACAGATGGGACAGACAAATGAGCCGCGATCTTCACATGGCAGGTAAACACTTACATTCTCGTCCAATCAATGAGCTGTGATTTTCAGTTGATACTAATATGTAATTCATTGTCTTACGATTGCAGTGTACTATCCACATCCGGCCTTCCAATATGCTCGGGCCCTTGCTTATGACGATACGTTGATAGAATCGGTCAACATTGTGGTAGACCGATTGTCTTTCACCCCAACAGATGCTGTTGATGCGTTGAATGAGGTATACTTGGATATTTTAACATCGACAATATTAAATGAAATATACACTTCATATTTTTTGATAATGCAGATGAAAATATTTAGAGAGGGAATTGGTTCATTTGCGACACCTAATGCCATGGCCAGTCGTGATAGACTCGACCCAGGTAATGTGTCTTCACAATGTACCTTCTATATCTGGAGAAGTAATTTTTACTTCTAATTATTATATTGTACGTGATCTGTCTTAAACACAGCTGAGTGGTGGCTAAATTACGGCACAAGTGCACCCGTATTAAGGAAGATCGCAATGAGAGTTCTATCGCAAACATCCTCGTCGAGTGGGTGTGAGCGGAATTGGTCGACGTTCTCCTTCTTGCATACTAAGCTGAGGAATAGGCTAACACACCGCAGGCTAGACAAAATGGTGTATGTTCATTACAACATGAGGCTAAAGGTCCGGCATGTACAAATGGATACAAGGAGAGGAGAGGGAGATTACGACCCAACGGATGATGTGTACTTGCGAGACGATGATGACCCTATGGTAGCCTGGGTTGCAAGAGCCACAACCGAGCGTGGTGAGGCAGAATTGGACGAGGAGGCTGAAGAACCTGGCGAGACACCACGGCCTAATACTTTTCTCGCATCGGCTGTACAAGAGGCAGTGAGGGTGGGAGATGACACCCATGTGCATTTGGGTGGTGACGAGTCAGCAACGGAACGTGATGATGAAGTTAATTTAGACGAAGACCTCGTCATTGGGGGTGGAGACACATCGTATGCGTACGATGATACAGCATGGGAGCGATTGATGCAACCTCCATCAATTGAGCGTCAAGAGCCACCTCAGGTGAATTAAAACATGAAAATCGAATCGCAAATTTCATTAGATAGCGTAGTCATATATTGATGTATGATGATGACCCTATGGTTGCAGGTCGGTCCGACAAATGACAACATTGCGGGAGAACAGTGGTCCCGAGTTGCTGCACCGCGGCATTCAATATCTGCGGAACCAAGAAGGTTATCCACTTCAAGAGAGGCTAGGGGGAGTTCCTCATTTAGAGAGATGAAATTATATTGTCATTTATACATTTGTTAATATATAATTCATTGGTAATTGAATATATTCATCTTTCAATTGTGTAGTCTTCGGTAGCATCGAAACAACCATCTCAGTCTGCTGCGCCCCGACGCTCAACATCTAAGGCTAAGGCACCCAATCAGTCGTCTCAGGTATACGTACAGACTTACACATTTTGCACCGTAAATTGAAAAATTATCTAAGCAGGCTTCTGCTTCTCAGGCATCTAGAGGGACACAATATGCAGCAGGTAAGCCGCCCTCTGCTCCACAGAAGAAAAAATCATCATGGACCACATTATTCACCAGCAAGAAGGACAAGGGACCACCATTAAATCCGATAGATATTACAGACATGGAGACATTACATCCCAATGCAGATGACGACACTCCCGAGCCCTCTGTTGAGCCCCACATTAGTGGGAGTCATGACTCCGATGCTGATAGTACACCGACAGGGTCTTCATCCCATGGAGGTGGTGGTTCTCAAGGTGACCAACGGAGTCCTCGTGAGAATACTAGTGCTGGTGGCAGAGAGTACAGCAGTGGTCATAGTAGAGGTCGTGGGGGCCGTCAACATGGCGCATGGACAGAGGAGCAGCACTTCACACATGCCACGCAAGATGAGGACCACGGTGTTCCACCGGCAGGGACGAGACGGGCAGCTGATCATTGGGATCCCTACTATGGAAGTTCGGTTGCACACAGTACCAGCTATCAAGGCATGTTGTCTGATTTTGAGAGGATGAGCACACATGACTCCCAGGGATCTGGAAGCTCGTATGGACGGTCATGGCCGCAGCAGCCGATATATCATGGCGACTCAGATAACAGTAGTTCATTTTTCCCATCGTATCCATATCCTTATGCCGCAGCTACGTCAGTAGAGGTCGTGTACGCACAAGGTTCGCAGGAGTATGAATACTACGTACGCATGTACTGGGAGAACTATTCAGGTTCAATGCGCTATGAAGACTATCTGTCCTATCTGCGGACCACATTTAATGTCAGATTGTTTGGAGATGGGCACTGGCCCAGTTTGGGTCCATAGGCTTTATTAGTATGTATCATTTGGTTACATTTATAACTAACTAATAATTAATTGTAGATTTTTTCATATATAGAGTTCTGTACTTGTCATTGAAATCACTAATGCAAACTTTTGCATCATTTGCAGGTCATCATGGACGGACGGCGTCACCCTGCGTGGGAGCATGGATACTCTGTTGAGGGTGATGGACATGTGCACTGTAGATACTGCGAACATCGCGTCACCGGCATACACAGGTTTGCGGAGCACCTTGCGGGAGTGGGACGCGATGTTCGTGCATGCGACCGAGTTCCGGGAGATGTTCGACATTCCTTTCGGACACAGTTACAGGATAGATACGGTTCTCGTAGCACACCGAGGACATCTTCTTCTACGTCCCGGGTACCTCCACCACGAGCACAGGGCGGAGCAGGATCTTCCTCTACGTCCAGAGTTCGAGCAGCACCAGCACCAGCACCAGCACCAGTCGCACATGATAGAATTGAAGCTATAGATGTAGTGAGGACTTTTTTTACAGATTTTCATGTACCTTCCACCGCAACACACGACCCATCATTTATACAGATGGTTACATATTTTCAGTCCCACCCACATGTACCTCCACCCACTAGGATAGAGTTAGATTATACGGGTGATCAGTCTCATGTATCTGATGATGAGTTTTGGGATTCGGGCTTCACTGATGATGAGGATTAGTGAGTTTTGGGATTCGGGTTACACAGATGAGGAGTATGAGTGAGTTTTGGGATTCGGGCTTCACAGATGGACGAGGATTAGTGAGTTTTTGTATTTTATACTTCATGAATGAATGCCATTATTATGTCACTGTTTACTTTTACATATTTAGTAATTGAAATAAATTTTTATGTATTATATATAATAGGATGTTTAATTAAGCAGTGTAATATGTAATTTTTATATAATTTATTATGTATAATTTAGTCATCATCATCATCATCATCATCAGAGCCTTATCCCAATTAATTGGGGTCGGCTACATGAATCATGTTCCGCCAAAGATTTCTATCAAGTGCAATATTCATATTTAAACTCAAGGAACTAATGTCCTTCCTAATAACATCGCACCATCTCATTTTAGGCCTTCCTCGAGCTCTTTTGCTAGCATCCACTAAGATTTGATCACATCTTTTAACCGGCGCTGAGTTAGGGCGACGAAACACATGTCCAAACCACCTGAGTCTATTTTCTCTCATTTTACTATCAATTGGAGCTATCCCTAAGTCCTTACGGATGCGTTCATTCCTAATCTTGTCTTTCTTAGTCTTGCCACACATCCATCTCAACATCCTCATCTCTGCTACACACATTTTGTGGATGTGTTCCTTTCGTACTACCCAACACTCGGTACCATATAACAGAGCGGGTCTCACAGCCGTTCTATAAAACCTCCCTTTGAGTTTCACAGGCATACGACGATCACAAAGGACACCTGATGCACTTCTCCATCTTAACCAGCCTGCCTTAATCCTATGTGTAACGTCATCATAAATCTCCCCATTCTCTTGTATGATAGACCCTAAGTATCGAAAGCTACTACTCTTCGGAATGTTATGTCCATCAATTAGAACCATGTCTTCCTGAACCACTCTCCCATTACTAAAATTACAGTGCATAAATTCTGACTTGCTCCTACTAATTTTAAAACCTTTAGACTCCAAGGCAAGTCTCCAACGCTCTAACTTAGCATTTAGAGCATCAATACTCTCATCAATTAAAACAATATCGTCTGCAAATAGCATAGACCAAGGGATATCCTCATGCAATTGTTTACTTACTTCATCCATAACTAAGGCAAAGAGATACGGACTTAGTGCAGAACCTTGATGCAAACCTATAGAAACGGGAAATTCACCAGTCTCCCCAGCAATAGTTCGAACACTAGTAATAGCACCGTCGTACATATCCTTAATCAAATCAACATATCCTTGAGAGATTCCTTTCTTTCTTAATGTCCACCAAATCAATTCTCTCGGTACTCGATCGTACGCCTTCTCTAAATCAAGAAAAACTATATACAAATCTTTTCTCATCTCTCTATACTTCTCCATTAGCTGCCGTAGCAAGAAAATAGCTTCTGTAGTAGATCTATTTGGCATAAAACCAAACTGATTTTCCGACACAGTAGTCATACCACGGAGGCGTTTATCAATTACTCTTTCCCAAAGTTTCATAGTATGACTCATAAGCTTAATTCCACGATAATTATTACAACTTTGAATATCTCCTTTATTTTTATAGAAAGGAACTACAACACTTTTTCTCCAAACTTCTGGCATTCTCCGTTCCTTTAAAATTTTATTAAAAAATTTAGTTAGCCACTGAATACCAATATCTCCTAGGCATTTCCATACTTCAATAGGTAAGCCATCTAGTCCTAAGGCCTTGCCCACTTTCATTTTCCTTAAAGCATCCTCCACTTCTGACATCTTAATACGCCTGAAATATTGATATTTATCAAATATTGTGGACTCTTGGGTACCTTCTAAAGATAAATCCTTGACGGAATCTCCATTAAGTAACTTCTGAAAATAGCTATGCCACCTCCCTTTAATCTCAAGATCCTTAGTTAAAACCCTTTGATCTTCACCTTTAATGCACCGAACATGATCTAAATCTCTAGTTTTCCTTTCTCTTAATTTAGCTAGTTTAAATATGTCCTTTTCACCCTCTCGGGTTCCTAATTTATTATATAAATCTTCAAATGCCTTTGATTTGGCTTCGCTGACTATTTTCTTAGCTCTCTTTTTAGCGATTTTATACGCTTCTAGGGTTTGAGCATTTTTGTTAGCTTGCCAAACTTTAAAGCATTCCTTTTTTACTTTAATGGTATTTTGAATTTCCTCACTCCACCACCAAGTCTCTTTTTCTAAGTTCTTTTTACCTTTAGATTCGCCTAAGAGTTGTTTTGCAACCCTCGTTATACAATTTGTAACATTATTCCACATTACATTAGTTTCTTGTTCTAAATTCCAAATATTTTCCTTTAATAGATGATTTTTAAAAGTTTCTAAACTTTTACCTTTTAAATTCCACCATTTAATCTTGGAATAATTATTTATAATGATCTTTCTTTTGAATTTAGGGATAGTGACATCCATTACTAACAATCTATGTTGAGGGGCTAGACTCTCACCAGGAATAACTTTGCAATCTTTACATAAAACTCTATCGACCTTCCTAATGAGAAAATAGTCAATTTGACTTATATGTGTTCCACTCTTGTATGTTATTAAGTGTTCGTCCCGCTTCTTAAAGAAGGTATTAATAATTGCTAGATCATAGGCCATAGCAAAATCAAGAATAGTGTTACCCATATCATTTCTATTACCAAAACCAAGCCCTCCATGAATCCTCTCATAGCCTCTATTATCTATACCCACATGACCATTAAGATCCCCTCCAATAAAGATTCTCTCTTCACTAGGAATATTTTGGATCAAACTATCAATAGCCTCCCAAAATTACTTTTTAATGCTCTCTTCTAATCCTACTTGAGGTGCATAAGCACTAATTATATTCAAAATATCATCACCTAAGATAAGTTTAATTACCATTAGTCTATCCCCCAATCTATTTACTTCCACAACTCTGTCTTTTAAGTTTTTATCTATTATTATAGCAACACCATTTCTAGAGTTATTATTACCCGTATACCAAATTTTATACCCATCAATGTCTTTAGCTTTATGTCCTTTCCACCTAGTTTCTTGTAGGCAAGCTATGTTAACCCTCCTGTCCTTCATTAATTTAACTAATTCTAAACCCTTACCCGTTAAAGTTCCTATATTCTAAGTAGCTAGACGGATCCTATGTTTTTGGACTTGCTTCTTTACCCGTGTGCGTCCAACCCCACACGAGAACCCTTGCCTATTTGACACCGCAATCGGGCGCCATTGCGGCGCGTCGCTTACGGGGGACGCCCTAGCTAGCCCTTGCTCACTTGTCATTCCATCCGGGTTCCGATGTAACGCGTCGCTTACGGGGAACGCCCTAGCTGGCCCTTGCTCACTTGTCATTCCATCCGGGTTCCGATGTAACGCGTCGCTTACGGGGAACGCCCTAGCATTAGCACATAATGTATTTGGATCAGAATTCATGTTGGAGATGTGACAAAATTTTACTGCTGGCAATCGACCTAACGCAAACCCTCCTCTTTTCTCACCCGGGCTTGGGACCGGCCATGGCAGAGTTATTATGTATAATTTAGTATGGATCTATTATCATAAATAAACTATACATTCTAATATTTTTAAATATATATAACATTTAATCTTTCAAAATAAATTTCTTTAAAATTTAAAAAAAATTCAAAAAAAAATCGCGTGGAGTGCCAAAGGGGCGGACCGGGTCGCTGTGCGACCCGCCCGACCCGACCCGTCCCGTCCCGCGCCGCGACCGGGTCGGCCGGATCGGGCGGGTCGGCAAACCCTGCCAGCACTCAAGGATTTTGTTCGTTGTCTTGACCTGTGAGAGGTAAGTCCCCGAGTCTTGTGTATATGCCCTTTAGGGATATTTTTGTAATTATGCCCCTCAGCGGGCCATGTTTGTAAGTTTCTACGCCCCGGGGCGACTGAATTATGTAGTTCTGCCCCTTGACAGAGGAATTACGAAAACGTTCCCCAGATCGCGAGAAACAAAAGTCCTGTTATTTATAGTTCTACCCTGTAATTTCTTGTAATTGGGGATACGCCCCTACTTCCCACGTTAGTGCGGACTTTTATAATGTACAGTCGACAACTCGCCGACAACCCTTGTACCCACTCGGGCCATAAATAAATCTGGCGCATTCTACAAAACTCCTCTGCTTTAGAAATGCCTATGGCCCTTGCAGAATTGCATACATTCTAGGGTTTCGCTCGAACTTCAGGAGCTTTTGATGAAACCCTAAGCCTAGTCAGCGTGTTGGTGGTAAGTGAGTGGTCGCGACGAGTCACTCATAAGGGCCTGCCCTCAACATCCGAACCTATGGAGAGGACTTTGAGAATTCTTTGACAGTCAAACAAAGGTGTTCGGACGTTAAGCCGATGTAAATCAACATTGACTGCGGTCAGTGGGGAAAGGTCCAGCACCCGAACCCAAATCGTCTGATACCATGCGCACCCACGGAATGAACCCCATATAAGAGGGAATGTTTCTTTTCAAAAAGAACACCACATGTATATATATTTATATATATATAATTCCGTGGCCTACAAGGACCCAATCAATCCCTAGTTTGCTGACATCATAGATATCTCAGGTTTGACACTTCTTCCTCAATGAAAATATAATCTTCTCTCTTTTTGTCATTTTTAGCCCCCTTTTGTCATCCCATGCTTGATAGATATTGGGTGTCTCTAGAAGAAGATAGCAACATGCTTGAGTAATCGGTTCAAAACATAGATGCATCAAATTAAGATCTGTAATTCATTAATCAGATCATAATGTTTATATAATTAAATAGAAGATGTCCATAGTTAATAGCATTATCATTGGTAGAGGATATATTTAAGAAATAAAAAACTAAAAAAGCAAAAAATTAAATGGGAGATGCACCCGCCTCACCGCCTAGGCACTCCACCTAAGCAGGAAGGGGGTCAGCCAACTCGCTCAACCTGGGCATTTTTAAAACATCGTGTACAATCTTTTTCATTTGTATACATACAGTGGTACTGTCCACTTTCCCAAAAAGAAAAAACAGGAGTAGGCCAAATCACCTGCATCCGATGCCAGATAAACCGCAGCCATTGCGATATCCCATTTCTCCCCAAATCTATATAGGGGCATATCACTCCTACGTTCACCCTTCATCTCCTCTGGTGCCAGTTTACTCATCCCAGGTGTGTCCGCAATAGGTCCTGGAGCAATCCCATTGACCCTTATGTTATAATCATTCCCCCATTCCAGAGCTAAGCCCCTTGTAGTAGCATCAACTGCTGCCTATAAACAGGAAACATCACAATTAGGCAAAATCATATGTAATAACCTTTTATAAGAGTAGATATGTTTGTCATATTACCTTGGCAGCAGATACATGAATTTGGTACCAACTTGCTGTATAATGGAGAGTTGCACTTATGTTCAAAATAATTCCACCATCAGATGGACCTTTACCTGGTCCTCCATTCTTCAGGTACTTTAATGCCTCATAAGACATAGTGTATGTGCCAACAGAGTCAATGTCCAGCACTGTGACACCCAGTCGCAATCAAATAAAATTGGTCCACAGGGTAAACAGCAATGCTTCTAATTGATTATAGTCCATCATATTTTATGAAGAAGAGTTTAACTCTAGGATTTTTGATAAAAGAAAAGGCAAGGTTTGACATAAAATTTATCTAAACATCTACCTGTCCGGAAAGCATTAGGGGATAGATCTTCTGGTGATGCAAGAAAATTTCCAGCTGCACCATTCACAAGAATGTCAAGCCTCCCAAAATTTTTAATGGTTTCCTCCACGACCCGCACGGCATCTTCCTGCTTTCGAACATCACCTTCTAATCCAACAACCTGAAACATATAAAAAGCAGAATTTTTTCCATCATGAAATGCGTTCATTATTCTCCCATGAAGCATGAACATCACCATAATCTGTTTTTGGGCATGCTGACAGTTAGGACATGTAAGTGGAGAAGAGGCAATAGATGTAATGAATTCACTGTAAAGGCAACAGCCCAATATATGCAACCATGAATCCCAATGTGGGGACATACATACAAATAACCAAAAAAGCAAGCATACAACCAATCAGGACATATATGCAAATTACAAAATGTCTCTAACACCCCCTCAAACCAAGAGTTTGCCAACCAATTCCATAAAGTGCAAGGTCATCTTAGATTTGGTGAAGAGGTCAGCAAGTTGCTGAGAAGATGGAATATGAGAAAGAATGTGTGTGCCAAAGAGGTAAGATCATTTGACAAAATGGCAATCTCAATGACAAAATGGCAATCTCAATGTGCCTCATGCACTTATGGAAGATAGGTGGAAAGCTAGGTGGTGCAGAGATGGACACTAGAATGAGAGGAATCATTGACTCAATAGGGTTTCTTAAAAATCTGGCAACTGTTGCTAGTATTAGTTCAACAAGTAGAGGATGGCTCCTAATGTCAAGAACGAACCCACTAGATGGGGAGATCACATAGTTGGGGGAGGCAGGACACCAGATGCACAGAGGATGGACTCGTGAAGATGGATGTGGAAGAAAGATGACAAATATCTGTTAGGTCAACTTATAGTTACATTGTCATCTTATAGCTACATTGTCATTGGGGTTCACTTCCATACGGCATCCTAAAGCCAGCACCTAAATGTCCTGCTAAAAGTGACAGTTTTCATTTGGAGTACGCCCAAGAGAAGCTTATTACATGTGATCAGCTTGCAGAAGTTTTTTCTTTTTTTTGGTTGGAAGTCCTACCTACCCCTACTACCACCTTGTATGCCTTTCTTATAACTCCTTACAATTCCTTTTAAACCAGGCCCCAGTGGGGTTTGAACCTTGGTCATCTTGATGTACATGGAGGACATTACCACTGAGCCACTCCTTGGTGTACAGCTTGCAGAAGTTATGGTGGTGTTTAAAAAAAGTCATCATGACAGCAATTTCCTATTTTTCGTATTATGTTGTCTTTAGTTATGAGTTAATAAGAAAATGCATAGAGAACATGAAACCTCAAGAACAAGTAAAATTGGCAGATCCAAGTTGCCCACCTAGGATTGTGCATAGAAAAAAGGAGAAGCACAAATTCGAAAACCCTCTTAGGGTTCAGTACAACAGGGGGGGAAAATGAAACAAAGAAGAAAAAGATGGAAGAAAAAGGAAAGAAAAGAAGAGGGAGAGGGATGACATAATGGGGGGCCGGCTGGGTCCCACCAGCACTGCCTACTGGGTGCAGATAGATAGATAGATAGATTCCGACCTGCACTGCCTACTGGGTGTAGACTGTAGATAGATAGATAGATAGATAGATAGATAGAGAGATAGGTAGAGAGAGAGAGGTGCGAAAACCACTTAAAATACCCAAGATGCCCATGAAACCCTAAAATTTCCCAAATTATCAAAATACCTAGAGAGAGAGAGAGAGCCACTTAAAATGCGCAAGATACCCTTGAAACCGTAAATTTTCCCAAATTATCAAAATAACACTAGACCTCAAAATGCACAAGATGACCTAGAGATGCCTCTCAGAGCTTAAAAACCATTCAATTCATTAAAACATCCTGGATATCCTGAAACAACCAAAACATCCCTAGACCATAAAAATCGTACAAAATTACTAAAACGCCCTTCCACTCCAAAGCACCAAAAATCACTCTAAAACATCCTAAACCATTCCCAAAAACTTCTAAAACCCCCTCATATAAAATGAGTTTTGTAGTTAAACCTGGAATTGTATACGGTTTTCCTCAGGGCGTTATCTAAGGTGGTTAATCAAGAGTTTTTGTATGTCACAGTGTTGTTACTAATGTCAGCCAAGGTTGATGGGGTTCCTCCAACTTAATAATCCTAAAATGCCAACTCAATTGGGCATAATGCAAATTACATCTTCCAAGATTGATGGAGTTGAAGAAACTTAAGGACCCTATAATGCCAAGCTAAATCCAAGGTCTAGTATATTTTTCAAAATAAAAAAATCATTTTCTCAAAAAGAAACCTTCCATTGTGCGGACACTCGTACTACATGGTGCTCATATGGGAAAGGAGGAAAACATTGAATCACTTGTTCTGTGGATGCTCCCCCACTCGAGGTGCATGAGCTACCTATTCCAAAAAGAACGGTGCAACCACCACATCCTTGATAGGGTAACTAGACAGATTTTGGGTTGGACCAAATGATGGACACTCAAGAGGGACTGCAAATAGTCCTGCACACGACCCTAGGCCAATTGGGAGGAGAGAGAGAGGTTTTAGAAGACAAATTAGGAGCTCAAAAAGGGGCTTTTCACTTTATTTGTGAGCATGTATGAGAATAGGCAAGACTTTTATACTGTCTTGGTGTGGGTTATATGTTTTGTGTAGAAGAATTTCTGAGGGCATACCGACACTAGTGCATCTCTCTCTCTCTCTTTTTTTACTTATTTAATGAATTTGTCATAGTATCCACTTTCAAAAGGGAAAAAAATAATCTGTAACCTGGAACTAATATTGATGAATGTCTTGTGGACTTGCAACAGCTGAAAGATGGATCTGCATCAACAATAATGTTTTCTTTTAAATACATTTAATCCGACGTAGATGAAGATCAAATACAGATTTGAGTCTGAAATGCCATCACCACGAACCATGAGTTCCAAAAAAGAAGGGCCTTGGAACTAGCCACGGAGATGGTTCGCAATCAGAAGCGGCAAAAGCCTGGAGTACAATAAATTTGGAGGAATTGAACTCCTTGTTTAAAAAACATTACACGGAAAGTTGATAGATATCAACACGGACAAGCAAAAATTTGTCCCAAATGCCAATCCAGCTAATGCACATGCCCTTAGTAACTTGATAGTTATGAATTCCAATAAAACTCCTCTGGTAGCACAAGACGCGCATGCAACCCAACCAAAGTAAGTGACTAATCAACAGCGCTAATGAAAAAAATAGTAAGCTGGGGAACAAAAAAACAAAAACTTTGCCGTACAATGAAACCAAAATAAAAACTTCAGGGAGATATCGACAACATTTAGAAACAGCATCAGATGAATAGATAGATGCCCAAATAGTTAAGAAGCAGAAGAACAAGAGCAATAAGAAGCTGGGACAGACCATGCCAAGAAAAATCCAACAGAACAACGAAACGAAAGAGGAAAACGGAAAAACAGCGCTCTTATTCCGCCCTATACCCGGATCCCCCGAGCTTGGAGGGCCCCGACGGCCGCGTCGACTACGTGCCTCCGCCGGCCCATGATGACGACGGCGGCGCCGTGGAGCCCGAACTGGGTGGAGATCTCGAAGCCGATGCCGGTGCCCCCTCCAGTGACCAGCGCCACCTTCCCCTTTAACACGTCCGGCTTGAAGGTCGACTCCATCTCCCTCTCGCTCTCTCTCTCTCTCTTCCCCGTCTTCGCGGCCACTCGAAGGAGCGTTCGAGGGAAAGAAATGGGCGTGTAAGATAGAGAGCGAGAGAGAGAAATTGGGAGGCCGTTGTGGTCAATAGCTCGTGCTCCACGTAGTCGTACGACTGCGGGTTTTATTGGCTGGGGGTGAGATTTGCTGACGTCAATTTTGTTTTCGTCAAACCGCTAAACATACACAATCGAGAAGGTTATAAGAGGAGTTATTTGACCGTGAACTATCAGTTGGTCGAGAATATTTGATCAGTTTTTTTTTAAAAAAAAAGGGTTAATTATTCAGATACCAAGCAAATTCTTTATCAATAACATCTATACCCCTACTTGTATCTAAGTTACTTATCTACCCTTTTAATCTGCTAGTCAGAGTCCTTATATCCTTAAAGCTAGATTCCAGGAATGTACGGACCTTATTTTTGAAGGTACGGCACTGAGTTTAGGGATAAACAAATGTACTTTTAAAGATTTTAGGGGTATACACAGGGTTTGCCGTCCCGCCCCGACCCGCACCGACTCGCACGACCCGACCCGACCCAGGCGGGTGCCGGGTCGCACGGGCCGTGGGTCGTGGACGGGACGCACCGAACCGCTCTGTCCCGTGCGTCTCGTCACGTACCGGTGCGGTGCGCGCGGGGACCCGGCTCGGTACGAGCGGGTCGGGGCGGGTCGACGGGCCGGCAGGAGGGGGAGCGGGGGTGCCGGAGGTGGGAGAGGGGGTGGTGGGGGGCCGCAGGAGGTGGGAGAGGGAGGGGGTGGTGGGGGCGGGGGGGCGATCTCGGTGGTGGGGTCGCCGGAGGTTGGGGGGCGGTGGTGGCCGCCGGAGGTGGGAGAGGGGGGCGGTGGGGGGCCGCAGCAGGAGAGGGAGGGGGAGGTGGGAGAGGTGGGGGGGCGGTGGTGGCCGTCGGAGGTGGGAGAGGGGGGCGGTGGGGGGCCGCAGCAGGAGGGGGCGGGGGGCGCCGGAGGGCGGCAGCAGGAGGGGGGCGGTGGGGGGCCGCAGCAGGAGGGAGGCGGGGGGGCGCCGGAGGTGGGAGAGACGCCGGAGGGCCGCAGCAGGAGGGGGCGGGGGGCGCCGGAGGGCGGCAGCAGGAGGGGGGCGGTGGGGGGCCGCAGCAGGAGGGGGGGCGCCGGAGGTGGGAGAGACGCCGGAGTGCCGCAGCAGGAGGGGACGGGGGACGTCGGAGGTGGGAGAGCCAACGGGGTGGATCGGGTCACTGTGCGACCCGCCCGACCCGACCCGTCCCGCGCAGAGACCGGGTCGACCGGGTCGGACGGGTCGGCAAACCCCGGGTATACACAACTTAATCAAGGTGGGGTATAAAAATTATTTATAAAGATTGTAGAGCTAGATAAGTGATTTTCCCAGAAATAATAATATTTTACCAAATAATTATAAAAAAACACTTTCAAATTTATCCCTAACCCTAACGCGGACATTGGGGCAACAAAGAAAGACCTAGGGCCTCATCTTGTAAAGTGACGGGGTCTACAATTCCATACTCGACAAATTGAGTTATTTACAATGCATCAAATGTCTAAAAGAAATATCAAAATTAGTATCTTACATCACATTAACATAAACTTAGCTGGTCAATAGCATGGAGCCCCCTTAATTTAATAAGGGGTAGTTGGATATGTTTTTGCTGCTGGCCTCCCCCAGCTGCCCTCCTTCCAATTGTAAGTCTACAAGCATACCTTATAGAAGCTTGAAATTTGCCTTTTTTTTTCTCCTTTTCCCAAGTAATTAATTGCTTGTAAAAACTTAGGAAAGAGTCCAACACACCATACCAATTCTGCCCCCATATATACATAGATCCATCTATCTATTATACTAGATCGGCTCACAATCACAACCTTAGTTGCAATTACTAAGAGAGAGAGAGAGAGAGAGAGAGAGAGAAGCGGTAGGGTGTCACATCTCCTGCCTCTCATTTCACCATAATTATTTCTTGCCATTTTATTTAAAAAATTGGATAGCGAGAAATGGTAACTTAAGTTCAGTGCTCTGGCCCTTACAAGTATCGAATTCAAATTTAGTGTTAAACTCATCTAAATCATCCGATCTCAAGATTAAGTGGTTAAGATGGTGTAATAGAAATATGATTAAGTGGCAAAATCATTTTATACTGTTGGATTAATAGTAAAAATGTAGCTATACATTATACATTATGACGAGTGTTTTTATAGCACGACAATCAACACATGCCCCATTTGTTATCAAAAGGATGGGAATAGTATTGATATCAGTTTTAAAATCACGCGATTCTATTTTAAATTTTAAATTTTTAATTCACGTCGTTAAATCTTTTTTATTATTAGTAAGTTATTTAATGATTAAAAATTATATTATTTAAATTTTAATGTATTTCTCGTGCAACACATGAACATAAAGTGAACGAATTAGATAGTATAATTTTCGTATCATATAATACTTAAAATTTTGATATCGGATTTGAATAATTTTTAAATTTATGATAGTCGAGAAGATTTAACTGCGTGAATTAAAAATTATAAATCAATGATATAGATTGAACATGGGAGATTGAATAATATAGTTCCCAATAAATGATTCTATTCTTATATTACCATCGATAGCAATCTCTCTCTCTCTCTCTCTCTCTCTATCTTCGGATAAAAAGTCTGCCTTTTAAAGATTAACAAAATCCGAGTGGATAATTTGGATTATTCAAAAAAAGAATAGAATTCAAATATGGATACATGTTGTGATTATTCGTTGGATAAGAAATCAAAATTGAATGATTTGGAGAGAGAGAGAGAGATTGATTTTGCATCCGTTATGTCAGGTTGAAATTTAATCTTTTTTTCACATGTGAGCCACCGTGAATGGGGGGGGGGTCAAAATTTTCGGCCAAGGATTGTTACCACTCGTGTTTGATAACTCGGTCCGGGTCGGCCCGACCCGCATGACTCGGACTGACTCAGGCGTTGAGAAGAATAGTCGGACCGTGAGTCGCTATCGAGTCATTTTATATATTATATAGATTATTTTAAATACAAAATATTTAATAAATAAGTTAGTTAATTGATTCCACTTGCTCAATGGTGATTTGAGGTCGAATCTCGTTAGTTACGTGCATCTTTAATCAAAAAAAACTCAAATGTGAAAGTGCTGGCAAGACTCGAATCGAAGACCTGTTGAAGAAGTGCCGACAAACGACAAGACAAAGTAGGATGATACTGTCCCATCTCAGGATGACCGATCCGACAAACTCTGATTACGAGTTCATTTCAGATGGCGTCAGATTTACTCGTGAGTGGTGTAGATCGGACAAATAAACTGGGACTCAAATCCATTCTTAATTTTGTAGATTGAAGTGGGTACAATTTGGAGGGGGAATCCACTGCGGATTATGGGCTATTAATTTAAAATTTATTATTGTGATGATTAAAGTCTATGAGTACGTACAACAGAATAGATTCAATATTTTACATATATTTGGGCATTAAACAATGCACGCTGATTAACTTAACAGAAGAATATGTTCTTAAAAAATGTGGAGCTCTTCCTCCCCCCCCCCCTCCCACATTAATTTGATGTCTCGTGATTTTGAGTTGGGTGGTCTAATCATTTGAATGAAATATCTGGTCTGTAATCATGATTCGGGAGTCACACTGCATACTTGTCATATCCTAAATGGGGTTTAGACATATTAAAATAGATCCATGTTGACTGAGGGACAACAAGAAAACATAGAACAGAGCCATCTAGGCTCAATGCTTTAAGATTTTGAATTAGATAGCCTTGATTATTATAATAAATTTTAATTAACCCATCCAAGAATGAATATGATTTGATTCGGTTCGATTTGAGATTATTTTTTTTCAAATTGAACTGAATCATATTAACTCTTCAGATCGAATCGAACCAAATCGAAAAATTCAGTTTGAGTCGATTTCAAACCAAATTTTTATATTTTATTATAATATATTTAAATTTAATAACTTATATGTATATAAAATAAAAATAAAATAGTTATATTTTGTATACTTTTATGTGTGTATAATTAATTTTTAAATAGTTTTAATATATATTATATATTATATAATATTAATAGAATATATAAATAATAAGTTTAATTTATTCGATTTAATTCGATTTCACACGTTATGAAATCAAACCGAATCAAAAATCGAACCGAATCAAATTAAACTGAACGATCCAATTTGATTTTTCGATTTGAATCGAATTATAAACACTCCTGAGCCCACCCTCAAAAAAAGAAGACAATCAATATTATAGATTTTGAATTACCTATGAGATACTAAAATAGTTCCATATTCATTAAGGGACAATAAGAAAATTTCTCTAAGGGCCGGTTTGATAATCGAATTGTCGAGAGATTTGTTACACGATGAGAGAGAGATGGGGCCCACACCCTCTCCTCCTACACATGCGGTCATATTCGACCCCGGGTGACTTGTTCGACCCCGAAGGGTCGAACAGCGTATCTTAACTGAAAAACAAAGTGGCCCTAAAAGAATAGAGTCATCTCAGACTCAATGTTTTAAGATTTTGAATTGGATAGCATAGCAATTATAATAAATTTTAACTAGTCCACTGTTTGGACGCACACGAAATTTATTTGAAAAATAAAGAGATAAATAAATAACTAGACATGTGCATTTATTTATCTATTTTTTTTGAAAAAGAGTGTCACTTATCAAACATGAATACACATTTGTATGCTATTTAAATAGCACGTGCATTATAAAATTTCATATGTTTAATCTGTCACACGATTTTATGTTTGAATGTAAGATAATTCTTCATCGATCGCAGTCGATATTTAATTATATCGATCTAACTTTTGAACATCTTTGATTAATTGTCAGAGAGAACTGAACACCTTTACGATATTTGTTATGATATTTGAGAGACACGGTCGCATCAACGACACCTAACTTCCCAAAGAAAAAATGGGTCGACATATGCTGGTAACTCTCTTCCCTGAATGGATATTTGCACAAATTTAAAAAATATAGGATATTTTTGTAACCCCTAAATTTATACATAAGAATGATACTTTTACGGTTAGAAGATTTTTTGAGACTCAACTATAAAATATATGACTTTTCAACGAATTATAAATTTATAAGATTTTTCTGCAAAAGTCCAGGTGTATCTACAATTATCGAGGATTACAAGGTATTTTTATAAGATTTTTCAGCAAAAGTGCAAGTATATCTACAATTATCGAGGATTACAAGGTATTTTTGTAATCATAAACCATTATAAAGGGGTTTCTCATAAATTGATAGGATCTTTTCATAATTCCATATTAATTTCAAAAATTATACAATGAAATTTATGAAAAAATATTACATGCACGTGAGCCGGACACATATATGTAAAAGTAGAGATACATGCAACATACCCTCGCGTTGGGCTTAAAACACAAAGCACAAGTAGAGAAAATCACCTAGCTCTTAACTCGTCTGTGTCCTTGTCTCAGTGTCATGAAAGTGTTTAGACATGGTGATGGGGGTATCACTTACGCCTCCACATTTTGCGAAGCTCTGATGGATCGTTGGTTTGTGTCATTGTGTTCTCCATATTTTTTTGAGTCAATCCATGTAATTTTCATATTTTATTTGAGTCATAAACTATGTAATTTTTCCTTTATTTGAGTCCGGTACTTAGGTGTAAGGGTCATTTACCTAAGTCTTGAGTCATGTGGTTAATTAAGTAGTCTAATGGGCCCAACTAATGGGGTAGGCCCAAGGGCGCCCCTCCCTGGTCTGTCTAGTCATTGTGTCAATTGTCTAGGGTCAGTATGGTCACGTGAAAAGTCCAGTCCCTATAAATACCCCCATTCACCCCCTCATTTGTAATCTTTTGGTCAATCAAAAAAATTGAGTGAATTAGTGTATTATTGGAGAGGATTCTCCACTTCTCTCTCTCTCTCTATTAGGGTGGATTCCCCTTCTCTCTCTTCTTTCTCTCTCTATAGAGGGGTGCGCCCCTTTCTCTCTCCTCCCCCTCCCACCTACTTTCTCTCTCTTCTTCCCTCATTCAAGAGCTACCCCATTTCCCCATACTTCTCCATAACTCCACCCCTAACCCCAAGGTGGAATCTACCACTCTCCAAGCCACCCTCCAACCACCAACCACCCACTCCCCTTCCTCAAGCACCCTCTCATCTCCCAAGGGAGAATTCCTCACTCCCCAAGCCCCACCTTTACCTTCCCCACACATCTCTTCACATCCCCAAGATCAGAAATTAATGCCACCCTTAAACCCATTTTCAAATACCCTTTCCCTCTCTCCCTTCCAACCACATTCGCAGCTCTCCCTCCCTCCACCTACTAGACCTCCTTCCAGCCCCCATTCTGTCACTCCCACACCTTGGAACACCCCCTCCCAGACCCCCTCACAGCCAGGGGTTGCCCCCACACACATCTATCTCATTTCCCCTCCCATCTACCCCCGTTTCCCATCACCTATCACCACTCTGCACAGGCCAGTTCGCAGGCAGTAGTGTACCAACAACTTGCAGCAGCGGCCACAGCGTCATCGTGAAGCTTCAGGAGGCGTACCATATACTGTTGGAATCGTCGTTCAGTCAGCTTCGCAGCCGAGGTGGTTTCGTCTTCGTCCAAGCATCGAGTTGCCCGTGAGAGCGATTCTTCCTCCACTGCGCATAACCACTCAGGTAGAGAACCAGAGCTCCAGATCAAGTTCGACCATGGCCATCCTCTTGAGGATCTGGAGGCGGCGCTTGGCTGAGATCTTCTACGACAAGTCTACTTCTTGGATCAAGAAGCGGAACCCCGTTCGGCATCCGGGGCTAAGAGTTCTCATTTTTCTTCCCCGGGTGCGCAGTTCTGTTCCTCCTGGGACTGAACAGACATCCGATCACTATTCGGGCTGTCTCTATCTGCTCCGATCTCCTCCGGCATCCCCGTGGGTCTCCGTCCGAAGAGGACTTGACAACGAATTCAGCGACTCTGGCCAAGCCTGAATCGGAGCTGAGGAGCGTCCGTGGTAGCCTTGTCTTCCAGCTGTAGGGGTGCAGAAGCTACTAGAACCAGCAAGCAGAGCCCCTGTTCGCGCCTCTGCCCCGACCAGCACCGCCTTCCAGAAATTTCCCCAAAAATTGGACGTCTTCCTGGGTCAACTACGAAGGATCTCCAACTAGTTTCGTCGACAACGGAGTTCGGGAGAGACCGAAGCGGCGCCAACTTTGACCGCCTATCCCATGTTCCATAGGGCAGACAGAACCGTTATTTTTCTTTCATTGAGTTCCTAGATTGATTCTCTCCTTCCCGCTTGGCCGGCTTACCGCCCCTCCCTACGTGGAGGTAGTGTTTGACTATATCATATTATCCCCAACCCCTTGTCCAACCCTCCTGCGCAAGGAGTAGTGGTGTACTCTATAAATTTTTAGGTCAAGCGGCATCGACGCGGCGTGCGGATGCGTACCCACGCATCCCCGCTCGCCCTCGTCTTCGGCAGGGGTCGGCATCTTCACGTCGACCAGGTGAGCTACTGAACACTTCTCTTTGCTGGTTTCATTTTCTTAATTAGTATTGCATCTTAGTGCCGTCGACGGTGAGAGAGTGCTCGATCCCAAATTTGCTTATAATTGAGCGACTATCGCGGGCGAGTTGCGAGAGAGCCATTATATCCCACGCCCTCGGCGTGCTGGCCGCCTACGAGAGTGGGCATCCCGGGACCCTTGGGGGTTCAATCTTAAGCTAGCCAACCCCCTAGAATCTCAAGGTCCAACCTTGGACCCTCGTCCCCATCGCCGGTCCACCTACGGACCCGGGTGCGCGCTACGCGGGTGAGTCAGCTCGAGGGAAGTTGCCGGTCCGTTGCATCGCTTGCTTGTTAGGTCCGAGGGGTCTTCAGTCTTGTGATTATCATCTCCAAGGTGGTTTCACATCAAGTGGTATCAGAGCAAGTTTTAGACTTGTCTCTACTAAGTCTAGTCCTTGGGCATTGCATCGTCATTGAGTCTAGAAGGATCACCCCTCCCCGCTCCTCTACCCCCTTCTCAAGATGAATGCGTGGGATAAGCTTGTCATAGGGATGTTGAAGGAGTGAGCCAAGTCACCCACAGCCTTCTACCAAAAATATGACCCATGCGTGTGGCCGTTGTTGATTTGTTTTCTTTGTGGGTTGATGAATGACAAATATAATGAGCAAATAATAACGATCTCAATCAACCTATGAACATGTGAACCATGAACCTAGGCAATCAGAACAAGCTCTAGCATGGGCAAATGCTATCTCAATCAAACTAAACTAAAGAAAGAAAAGAAAAACACACGTCGGAGCATGGAGCAAGGGATAAATGAAAACACACCGCGTGGGTGGAACAAGCAAAAGAAATAGGAGATATGAGAGAGAGAAAACCAATGCCCAATACTAAGGAAGAACGTGATCGCCACCAAGGTAAACACAAGCCAAAGACCTGAGAAAAACCTTAGAATAGGAGGATGATGCACCCGCCCACGAGAGAGAGAAACCAATAGGAAACTGCAGCTCTGTTGAATGTAACGGTCTGGAACCTACGCGTCACAGGAGTGTGACGGTCTCCCGATAAACCGTTAGAGTAACCTGACGCGTCTGATGAAGACCGTCAGAGCAGAACAAGCTTGTGAATTCTTCAAACTCCAAACCTTCCAGCCGGCTAGAAAGCTTGGGCCTCGCCTTATGAACCCTGTAAACCTGCCAAAGAACGTAGAACACAACAAAATAGCCCCAGATTAGCCTTTAATCAAGCGTAGCATCAATAATCAAATGAACTTAATATCATGCAAAAGGAAAGGGGAATACCGGGGAAGTTTGGTTTTTTAACCCCTCTGGGCGTTTTAAAACATAGGAAGGATATTTAGATGATTGAAACAAGTGGAAGAATGTGAGAGGAGAAGTGGGACAATGCTTTGATGAAAAGGAGGAAGGAGAACACAAATATGCCAATGATTGAACTTAAACACTTGAAACCAAAGTTCTCCCTTGACTGAGATGCAGATGGACGTGGAAATCAACTCCTCTTGGTTGGATGTGACTCCAGAACGCGGCAGCACTTCGACGCAAACTCTAGATTTCTCCTCCTCAGGCCATGAAGTTAAGGGTTCTATTTATAGACCCTCAAACTCTCCGATCGAGCAGAGGATAATCCAGCAAGAAAGTAAGATGATTCTTAGCAAACTCTTAAAGATAAGACTCCCAAGAGTCCATAGAAACAAACAGAAGGTTCTGAGGATCAGATTTGGAAGAGAAATCACAAGATCAAACTCTCAATTCGACCACGGAGTAGCAGAGAAGAGCAGACCTTGCCAGGACTCTCTGTTGGATGTAACGGCTGCACGACAGACCGTCACAGGAATGTAACGCCCAGAGGAAGACCGTCACACAACCTTATCTCTTAAGAAGATAAGATCAACGGGGAGAAGTTCTAAACAATTGGACTCTTGAAGGATGTAACGGTCAATGGAAGATGCGTTAGAGGAATATAACGGTTGCACGACAGACCGTCAGAGTCAACGGATAACCAGAAGGATAAGTATTGGAGAAAAAAGCCTTAAGCTCAAGGACTCTGCAAGATGTAACGGCCAAGGGATGGTGCGTCAGAAGAGGTAACGCGCCTGATATAGACCGTTAGAGACAATAGATAGCCAAAGGATAAGAACTGGAAAGAAGCCTTGAGGGTAAGGACTCTTCAATATGTAACGGCCATAGGCTGATGCGTCAGAGAAACGTAACGCCCCTGGAATAGACCGTTAGAGACAATAAGGATCCAAGATGAAAAGGAAAGCTTGCTAAGCTTTATCGAATGCAAGAAATCACGGAATCATACCTAACCAAGGAATCAAGACCCATGAAATAAACCTCCAACTGATCAAGAAGGCTCAATGAAAGGGAATAACTCGGAGCATCACATAGAATGAACAAGGAGATAACCCAACTTATTGGTCATAAAATAGGTGTCAACATATGCCCCTCCTTAACGTCCTCTTTACAGGGGAGCGAGCGAAGGTGAAGCGAAAGCGAAATGGAACATGGAGATGAAGCGGAAGTGAAGCGGAGCGGATCGAAAAGCGGGCGTTAAGGCAAATGACACCCGTTCTCATCCAACAAGCGACATGAATTTTCTGAAAAACCTCAAACTAATCACAAGGAAATAGCCAACCAAATGACGCATGTCTGGAGGAACTAACAACTAAGGAAAGGAAAATACTGCTAGCCGCCGGAGGCAACGGAAAGGAAAGAGACGATTGACTAAACTCCAGACAGGAATCTTCAGCTGACCAAATCAAGCGAACAGATTGAAGGAAACCTTATAATTCAGAGTGGAATGACTCTCCTTATTCGAGATCAAGAACACAACTATTCACCATCACTGAGACACCTTGACAGATGAAGGCTCATAAATGCTCAAAGATGCGTATGATGCATGCTGGGCTAAAATAAAGAAATCATTAAAACGAATGCAAAGAAAGATAAAATAACAAGATACTTGAGAATAATGTTACTAGACCGGAGAAATCAGGGTCAAGACACCATCTACAACCACGGCGTGCAAGACAGAACCCTCATCCCCAAACTTTTCCAACCTAACGGCCTACCCAACGATTAAACATGTGCACTTAGATCATCATCATTTTTGTTTAAGGGGAACATCAGATCCCAGAACACATGAATGACCAGCCGGTTCTCGAGATGACATATCATAGATAACATATAGTAATGCATTAAGGGATAAGGAATTCGGGATACTGTACCTGACTTACCTGTCTGGCGAACGGCAAAGCGTGATGTTCATAACTTCCTTCACGAGCAAAAGGTTTAGCCAATGACAATTAACATAAGCATGAAACGAGGCATAATCATTTGTACGCATGAAAAACATTAATAATATGCATCATGGAAGAAAATGTAACCATTCAAGCATCAAATAGACCACTTTCTCCATCAAGAAATCTGCAAACTGTGACGGTCTAGACTGGGTGCGTCACACCACTCCGACGGTTCAAACCTAGGCCGTTAGAGCTTTGGCGGTTCACATTCTTCAACGCACAATTCAAACGGACCTAACGGTCTAGGATAGACGCGTCAGAGACTGTAACGGTCTGGCGATAGACCGTCACATTTCCTGAGCGTCTAAAAAAAACAAACCGAACGGTCACAAGCCTCATTCAAGCATTCATTCAAGCCCTAAACACCCCCAAAAGAAACCCCAGACCACCGAAGCGACCACCGGCGACCACCGACGAGGATGGCCGGCGACGAGGCCCCACAGCCACCGAAGAGAAGGGAAAAGGGGATGAAGAGGAAGGCCATCCGCCGCCTCCACCATCGGATAGAACGAGAGGTGATCCCACCGCCCGTGGAAGAAGAAACGACGGCGAGGGAGCCAACGGCGGAAGAAGAGGCTCCATCGGCTAAGGAGGATCAAGGGGAAGCTCCCCTAGATGAAGGAGAACCCAAAGCACAAGAGAAAAAGAGGAAAAGAGGCCAAGACCGAGAGGTAAGCCCACTCACCCTAATTTTCAATTTTCAATTTTTATGAGTTTTTAAGTGCATGCATGGACGAATGGGGGGTAGAAAATGGGTCTACGAACCCATTAGGAACACATGTAGGCCATTTGGCCAAAGTGAGAAGCCAAGGGAAACAAAAGGGGATAATGCCCTTTAGCAGAGAGTGTGACGGTCCTACCAGCGACCGTCACGAGCCTAACGCACCACCCATGGTGCGTTAGAGCCGTGTGACGCCCCAGTCCAGGGCCGTCACAATCACCAGAGATCAGAACTATTTTTTTTTTTGAGTTTTTTAGTTATTCAATTTTTTTGTTTGTTTTCATTATATGAATGTTATGCGATGATTCTATGATGCAATTGACTAACTTATGCTCTAAATGAATGCAGGGGAAGAGACGAACAAGAATATCATGGCTGCAGATCCGGGCGGTTTACCAGGCACTACCCGACTACCAAAGAGAGTGACTCGCAACAATGGGATTTGCCGAGGTGCTGAGCATCGAGGTGATCAGAATGGACACTCCGCTGCTATACGCATTGCACAAGCGGTGGGACCTGATCAGCAGAGCATTCATCTTCCCGTGGGGCCACATGATTCCCACGCTGGAAGACATAGCGAGAATTACGGGATTGAGGGTCCACGGAGCAGTAGTGACCGGGTGGACTTACGGGAACTACAGGGAGTTCGCCCAGGAGCTGCTGGGCTTGGATTTGATCAGACCGGGCCAGACCTCGTCCCAGCTTTCGAGATCGAGATTGCCGGAGAGTTTGGGACAGAGAGGAGCTGCTATTGCAGTGGGAGAGCTACCCGAGGAGCACCTCGGGCGAGTGATAGAGCAGGTGCGCCCACGTGTGGCGGCAGAAGCGGGACCGGAGGGAGACCGTGTCCTGAGACGGTTCCTCATGCTACTATTCGGGAAGCTGCTGTTCGCGACTCGAGCGGATGTGATCAGTTGCAGACTACTGCCATTGCTCGAGGACTTAGGCAGAGTCGGGAAGTACGCATGGGGGGCGGCAGTCCTGGCCTTCCTGTTCGAGTCGCTCAGCACGACGGACCGGCAGACGATGCTGGGAGGCTTCTCACCTTTCCTACAGGTAAACTTGACTTAAATGCTTTCTATATGATTATGAAATGCAATTGACTAACATTTGCTTCTAAATGCAGATCTGGAGCTTCATATACCTCCCAGGGATAGGGAGAGGCACATTACTCCACCCTGAGCGGATCCCGATCGCGAGGCGATGGGTAGTTGCGAGGGACTCAGGGTCAATCACTCGATTGACCCGGGCGATCCAAGACGAGCTGGATTCCTTCCCGCATACGGCGGTAAGCCCAGAACTCTAAATGCTTTCTAAATGCTTCTGAATATTGTATGCTTCTATATGCTGACAAACTAACATGATTTTCAGGTGAGGTGGACCCCGTACCGGGACGAGAGTACCGAGGGACAGCCGTGGGTCCAGATAGCCCTATCATACCGTGGGCGAGACGTGTGGTTGCACTGCATCAACGTCATCGAGCCACTACATTACCGCCTGATCCTGCGAACCCGGGGACTACACCAGTCGGAGGTGACATTCCCATGCCGAGACGACGAGCGCTCGGGCAAGTCATCAAAGGGGATCAGCGGCAACGTGGACTGGTGCGCCCGAAAGGTGAAATACGTCCATGACTGGAACAAGAGAGGTCGAGCGGTAAAGGAGCGGGCCGAGAGCGATGAGGCATATTTGAAGGCCTTCGCCCGGCGGTACGGGGACCAGGTGTACTGAGGTACCCGACGACCGGTATGAACTTATAAACCCTATCTCTGAATGCTTTTATGTGAAAACTCTCTATATGCACTGACCCATGATTTCTAAATGCAGCTAGACCCTGAGGGAAGGATGGCCGAGCTCGAGGGGCTACTCCATGCTACCATCCAGCAGCGGGATGAGTACCGGACCGCTCTGGAGCTTATAGTAAGATTCTAAAACCTGAGACTTAATATGATTCATGCTTATGATGCAAATTATGCGAATGATGACTGACTAACTTTGACTTCAAAATGCAGCGGGCCGAGGGAGCCCAAAGAGCCGGACCGGATGCTCCGTCATCTTCATCACAGCCTGCGGGAGGCAGAGTTGAGTGGGATGCCGAGTTCGCTCGAGCGGTTGCTCGGGCCGAGGAGGCGGAGGCCACCCTCGCGGAGCGGGTAAGAAACTAAATGCTTCTTTAGACCTAAATGCTTTTGATTCATGCAAATGCTTAATATCCTGACAATGTAAAATGTAGGCGAGAGAGTTGACCGCAGCGGCGGCCGAGGCGGAACGCGCTCGAGCGGAGGCAGAGCGAGGATGATCGGAGGCAGAGTGACTCCGGACAGAGTTGGCTCAGGCACAAGCTGAGGTGGAGAGACTCCGGACCGGGACAGCGGACTTGGAGCGCTACCGGGCAGAGGCCCGGGAGACACGGCGTCAGATCTTCGAGTTGAAGATTGAATTGCGGATGATGGAGCGCACAGTGAGGATGATGGGCCGAGGACCGGAGCGGAGCACCTCTCAAAGTGGGGCACGGAGGAGCGTTGCCCCGAGTGGATCAGCAGCAGATTTCCTTGCCAGCTCCTCCGGCCAGCGGAGGAATGAGAGGGCAGACAGGGGATAGCAGGTTGAGAGTGCCTCCATAGTGCCACCAGCGAGGAGACTCGAGGACGGTGATGACAATGGCGGCCCGGGAGACAAGCCGGCCGAATGAGCTTGCATTTTGTTCTTTCTTCTTACTTGTACATGACTTATATATAAAAAATGAAATGAGAATGAATGAAATGGAGTGAAGAGTTCTTTTTATGTTCTTTATGTTGTTTTATGTGAATGATTGCATGCGTGAATGAAATGCAGATGGATGGAATGAATGAAAGCGTGGATAGATGGCATGAATTGCGCGAATAAAATGTATGATGGAATGAAATGGAAATGCAGGTGGAAATGCGTGAAAATGGCATAAAGGGGATGACTGAAGTCATGTAAATGGAACGATATATGTGTAAATGAAGGACCACGGGCAGAAAGGAGTAGCACAAATTCAGCAGCAGACAATGTAACGGTCTAGAGAAGACGCGTTAGAATGCTTTAACGCACCAGCTAAAGTCCGTCAGAGATGACAAAGGCCAGACTGCCAACTGATCAACAGGAAAATGTGACGGTCCACTGGGGAGCGTCAGAATGATGTAACGGCAAGAGCCAGACCGTTAGGGACGACAGAACAAAGCTAGATTGAAGTAGCGTGCAGGAAATGTGACGGTCTAGATGTGGGGCGTCAGAGCCAAGTAACGGCCGTAACCAGACCGTCAGGAATGATCGAGCAAGAAGAAGGATCAAAACTGAATGCAGAAAATGTGACGGCTTAGTGACAGTGCGTCACAACATGTGACGGTCTACTGTTAAACCGTTAGGCTTGACAGAACGAGATGGGGCCAAAAGAAACCCACAGGAAATGTGACGGCCCAGACATAGTGCGTTACAGCCAAGTGACGGCCTCACGATAGACCGCCAGAGAACGAGGTATACTCTGAGACGGATTGTGCCGTGAGAGGCCAATCCCGAAGGTTAACCATCTAAACCCCTACTAGAACTCTCCTAGACTTAGGATATGGTCTCCTAACCCAAATCTTATCATTCTAGAGCCAAAAGCAAGCCTTTAAAACCTGGGAACTCGGCCAAAAATCGTAGCTTTGCTGAATTCTCTGCTACAAGGGCTAAAGAACCTCTCCTAAGGGCAAGGGACACCATGAAGAGAAGCTTCGAAGTGATGGTTATGGAGGAGAAGGTCTATACCGGACCTAAAGCTACGAGGAAAGAGCATGGGGAGTCGCAAAGGATGACATCAATCCCCAAACATCTGAGCTCAAGTGCTCAAAGAGTGGTGAGTTCTAGATCCTCAATCAAGTTCAAAAATTCTGCACTTCAACTTCTCATAATCTCTTCTTCTTCTAGCCTCTTCCTGGTCCAAGATGTTACTCCAATCTGAAGTGGGTGGCTCCCATGATCAAGGAACTCCCTTTAGAAGTGTTAGTAATCCTTAGGGCATGGCACCTTCAACCTCTATTGGTCTTAGGCAAGAATTTTCAAAAATTATCTTTGGATTGGCCAAGCATTTCAGCCCTTATAGAATTGTGGCATCCTCAAACACATACTTTCATCTTCCCTTCCTTTGAAGCTACAGTCCTATTAGAGGAGGTAGAAACCTACCTAGCCCTTCCTAAGACTAAGGCGGGGGATGAAGACCTAGTTTGCTATACGGTGGAACCTATTGACCCGTCCTTGATCTTGAGCGATTTCATTCACAACCCAAAGGACGTGAGGACTATGATCAGCCCGCACCACATCCACTTGATACCTATGGCTCAGTGGATAGTCTCTCATTGCAAAAACAAGTGGGAGAGATACGAAGCAATAGCCAAGGCGGTGTCGGTTTGCTTATGCGGAGTCTTCCTTTTCACAACTACCGACCACCTTTTAGATATCCAAAATCTTAGCATTATTAGCGGGTTGTGGCGGGGAATGTCCATCTCTCAAGCAATCCTCTCTTATCTCTATGAAGGACTAAGCTCAGCTTGCTTAGGAGGACCTTTATTCGGCTCCATGATATTCCTCGAGTGTTGGATGGGAGTGAGAGTAAAATTCCAACCCAAGGAAGATATAACTTCTGCTAGCCGGATCTTCGGGAGCCACCCTTTGTTCTTTATTGGAGGCGCCTTTGGATTTCCTTCTCAGGTAGAATGCAAGACGGCGGACAAGAAAACACGGGATGAATGGCGCCTCTTCTTCAACACCTTGCCATTAGAGAAATTCACCATGCGACCAAGAATCCTTCGGAGCACCTTGCTTAGAATACCGCGGCGTCAAGGCCTGGACCTCCAGCTAGTGGGAAATACTACCATGGCGATCTACAACCCGCACCGGTGCCATCTTCAGATCGGACTACCCCGAACCGTGATTCCTGCACTATCACACTACCCTCCCCTTCTAGCTAGGAAGATGGGGACCGAGGAGGATGAAAGAGTAGTTCGGAACGCGCTGACCATGTGGGAAATCAGCAAAGTGCGTCCGTGGCAAGAGAGGTGGAAGAGAACGACGAAACACGCCGTGGCTATGTGAAAGAATTAGGGAAGATCCGCCCTCTTGCGGATAGGACCTTGAATGTAGCTTGATTTTCTTGTTCAACAATGATAAAATTGAAGCTTTATAAAACTTGTGTTTCATTAAGTCCAATTGAATGTGATGGGAATGCCTTGATTGCGCAAGCATGAGTTCTTGATTCTTGACTTGACTAGAATGATCTGAAAACAGAGCCACTGGAGAGTGTAACGATCTTGCATTGGGCCGTTAGGAGGATGTGACGGTCTTACGACAGGCCGTTAGGGGGATGAACTGAGAGTTTGTTCTCTGAAGAAGTGTAACGGTCTAACGCAGACCGTTAGAAGGATGTGATGGTCTACATGAAGACCGCTAAAGGGAAGCCTGCTGAGAGAATGAAAACCAACGTTCTGAAGAAGGTGACGGTCGAAGGATGGACCATTACATGACTGTGGCGGTTTGATGTTGGCGCGTTACAGACCTGAACCTGCATAGTTGTGGGTTTTCACCCTGAGCTTGAACCTGTGTTCTGCACACACTTAGACAAGAAACAAGTTAGATCTGTTCTTAGACTCAACCCCTTGTCTTAAAGCAAGTTAGAGAATGACCATTTCTTGATATTTGGTCAAGGGGTGGAGCCTTATTAAATAGGCGGAAGACATAATGAAAATAATGCAATGCATGTGATGCATATGATGGCGTTTTTTGGAATTTTGGAAACCATCTGAATTTTTGTGAGATTTTGAAAATATCTGGTGTGTTTTTTTTTCGATTTTAAAATATCTAATTTTTTTTTGGTTTTGAAAATATATGATTTTTTTTATTTTTGGATTTTGAAATATATGATGATGATTTTTTTTTTGGATTTTGAAATATATGATTTTTTTTAGATTTTGAAATATATGATATGATTTTTTTGGATTTTGGAGTATATGATTTTTTTTTTGGAGTTTGAAAACCAGTGCCTCCCCTAGCCACGTGAGCCCTCCTTATTACATCGAGAGTTCCCGAGGTTGGCGTGCAACAAAGTGACAACCCCTGACCAAGACCTTACTTGCATGACAGTGTCTTTACCAGGGCCACACCCAGGGTACTAATCTTGGTCCTAAAAAGGAAAATAGAACACGGGGGTAAGCTTAGGCCAGATATAGAAGTTTTTAGGACTTGAGTTCCTCTCCAGACAACCCATCAGAGATTTGGTCTGTTGTGCCGGGGCTTTATGTTCGTCATCGAACCTTGGTCCACTCTAGGCATGCATACGACCGGGCTCATTCGTCCCGCGGGGAACTGTACTGCCACTCTTGACATGCCTAGATTTTCTTTCTTTCCTTTTGGAGCCTTGGAATATTGGTAGGTAGACTTTTGAGATAATGCTTTTGCTTTTGTCACAAAGATTGCTCCTTTGCTTTCTTCTTTTCTTCTCTTTGCTTGTGGCGTCAGGTCATAACAGACTGCCCCTATTTGAGACCTCCTCTCGTCAGGGTGCCTAGATTGGTCATCGCCTCCTTATTCACCTCTTGCCCCTGGATTCAGCCGAAGAAAGAAAGGGACAGGGACTTTGACTTTCCCCCGAAGCATGGCCAAGGAAAAGCGGTGTCTATAATGCGAAAAACCCGACCAGGGATGTCGTTTAGTGTGTGATTGCCTCATTCGGGATCCTCTTCATGTTGTGTAGTGGACAGCGGATCTAGAGGGGAGGGGTGAATAGATCTGCCCCTCTTTTCGCAATGCAACCCTCTATATAGCTAGATAATGATAATAGCAGTGGAATATAACTAGCTAAACGAAGAACACCATGATTTGCTTAACAAGATGATTATGCAATATAGATATTGAACCTAAGCATGCATCTAACACAAAGCAATCGCACAAGCAAACCACAACACACGAGATTTTAAGGTGGTTCGGACTGAATCTCCAGTCCTACGTCCACCCCTCACCAAATTCGGTGAGGCTCCACTAGTGCCACGCACTGAACCGCAAATCGGAAAGACCACCGATTGCCTTCCTACTAACCGTCGGTAGGGACGTCAACACCGCAGATCGGACAGCTTCCGATTGCCTTCCTACTAACCACCAGTAGGGACGATCTTCAGTTCCAAATGTTTGAATGAAATGGAAAAGAACAAGATATGAAAACACTCAAACAAGGTATGAAATATGTTCAAAGAGAAAAGATCTTGTCTGAGTTTGCTGGAGCTTGAATATGATGATTCACTTGGCTTGGAGTTGATCTCCTCTTGAAGTAGCTTGAATCACTTGGAGATATGATGAAGAGCTTCTTCCCGGAGTACTGTTCACAGCTACAGTAACTCGAACTCCTTTCCCTTGAACACACCCTTGCAGCTTCTATGGATCACCTTGAGATGAGGAAGAGGAAGAGGAAGAGGAAGATGATTGCAGCTTTTTCTTCACTTGGCTTGAAGTTGATTTCCTCTTGAAGTAGCTTCAATCACTTGAAGATTTGATGAAGAACTTCTTCCCGGAGTAGCTTGATTTCCTTCTTGAAACACCCTGCTTGTGGCTTCCTTTGATCACCATTCTTATCCTTGAGTGCTTCTAGCTTTGATGGAGGTTGCTTGCTTCAGATCTCACCTTGAAACACCTTGGATGGATGAAGAACTCCAGCCCGAAGTGCTGTTCACAGAGGTGCTACAGTACCTCGAAAATGGCCTCCCTTGATCTCTCTTGAAGTCTTGAAGCATTGGAGTTTCTAACCCCTCATGTGTTGGTTTTATAACCCTTGGAATGGTCCTTGGACACCCCCCAGACCAGATCCATAAATCATGGGAGATTAGGTGAGTTTTGATTAAACAAATACATGGAAAGGGGCTGGCCACGAGGTGAAATTCGAAGTCAAACATGGCTGCATCGGGGCTGGCGGTCGACCGGAATTCATGGGGCGGTCGACCGGAATCTGTAAAATCTCCAACTTGTCGGTTCTGGGAAAATCGGTCGACCGGAAAAGTAGGGGCGGTCGACCGAAATCTGTAATTCCTGGAGTGTTTCGTTTCTGGAAGAACCGGTCGACCGGAAAGGCAGGGGCGGTCGACCGAAACCTGTAAAACGTGGAATTCTTAGGCTCTGGCAAATCTGGTCGACCGGCCAAGGTGTGTAGATCGACCGGAAACACCTATACCTGTAAAAATGAAGTGTTAGACCAATGAAACATGTTCATAAGTCAAGATATTCATGTCCTCATCAATTTCATGTATTTTGGGATTGAAATCAACTTAGAATATGCTTTGAGCATTTCTAAATTTTGTTCCGGGGGCTCCGCCCCTGGAAACCCCCGCAAGGGGCGCTGCCCCCTTGACCCCCGCGACCTGACCGGGCAGGTCGATCCCCGCGACCTGACCGCGCAGGTCGATCCGCGTGCGAGGGCGCAACATTGAGCTTTCACCTTTGCCATTTCCACTGAATTCCTTCGTATCTGTCATGAACAAAACATCGCGTGTGTCAGTCACATGAGAGTGGAAAGTATCAATGACTAATAGTGTTTAGCCATTATCAAAACCAAGAATACCATATAACTCATATGACCATAGGATGATGTCGAATGACCCAAGTGACCACAGGATGACTCAAATGACCATAGGGACACAACACTTCATGGTGGAAAGAGGAAGAACACCTCGCCGCCGGGGTGGCACGCGATTGGACTCTAAGGAAAGAAACGCTTAAGATACAACCCATTCCAAGCGTGAGCGAGCTCCTCACCTTTCGCGTTCACTAAACGATAAGCATTCTTTGGATAAGCCTCTTTTACAACGAACGGCCCTTCCCAGTTATGTTACAATTTAGACCTAGGACCTGCAGACTGAATGAATTTACGTTTCAAAATCATATCACCTTTTTGAAATTTACGTTCAATTACCTTCTTTTGAAAATAATGTGAAACTCTCTTTTGATAAACAGATACGTGATCAGCCGCGTTCATCCTCTTCTCGTCTAAGAGTTCCAGCTGGACGACCAACGCCTCCCGACGTTCATCGAGATTAAGTTCCTTATCGAGCTGCACCCTTAGGGAAGGGATCAAAATCTCATATGGGAGCACCACCTCCATCCCGTAGGTAAGAGCATAGGGAGTTTGTCCCGTAGGAGTACGAACGGAGGTGCGGTAAGCCCACAGAGCTTCCACCAATCTTTCTGGCCAATCGGAAAATTTATGAGATTCGCATGTTTTCTTTATGATTTTAAGAAGGGTTTTGTTAGTGGCTTCGGCTTGACCGTTGCCTTGAGGATAATATGGAGATGAATGATGCAATGTAATATTGAACTTCTTACATAGGTCCTTGAGCTCTTGAGAAACGAACTGGGGTCCGTTGTCGGTGATGATGCTGCTTGGCACTCCGAACCGCGAGATGATATTCTTCATGATAAAGCGGCACACCGTTGAAGCTTTAATCTCTGCGTACGCCTCCGCTTCGGCCCATTTGGTGAAGTACTCAGTGGCGGTGAAGATAAAGGATTTCTGTTTGATCTGAGAGTTAGGATCACCGAGCGGGCCGACAACATCGAAAGTCCACATAGAGAATGGCCAAGGAGCGGAAAGAGGATGGAGATATGAAGCTGGAGCAAGGATTTTATCAGTGTGGAGTTGGCATTTAAGACACCTCCGGACGTAGAGGGAGCAATCTTCCTCTAGAGTGGGCCAATAGTAGCCCTACCTAAGGATTTTCTTCACTAGAGCCTGGCCATTGACATGACCTCCACACTCACTAGAATGGGCTGTTTCAGCCACCTTCCAAGCATCTTCGTCATCTAAGCATCTCATGAGCATTCCATTAGTAGCACGCATGTATAGTTCTCCTGCAATGATAGTATACCTCGAGGCGGCTCTCCTTATTGACTTGCGCTGCTCGGCATTTGCCCCTTCCGGGAACGATCCGTCTTTGTAAAACAACTCAATTTCCTGATACCAAGGTAATTCTTCTTCCTCCAGGATCTCTTCTAGTTCCATCAATGATACTTCCTTAAGATCCTCCTTCTCAACCCTCGCCTCTACAGTTTTCCTAAGGTTGATGTACCAAGGATCCTGAAGAGAGGGTGCGTCCATTCTCTGAATGACAATAGTCTCAATGCTCCGACTGAGAGGGAAAGATAGAGAGGAAGCAAGCGAGGCTAAAGCATCGGCTAGAATGTTCTGAGACCTAGGAGTATGGATATAGATCAGCTTGCGGAATTTCCTAGCGAGGAGCGTGACCAAATCTTGATAAGGCTTGAGCTTGGGGTCACGAGTGCGGTAAGTGGACAGAACTTGCCGCAGGACGAGCTGAGAGTCTCCTATGATATTTAAATAACGCGCGCCTAGAAGGTAGGCGTGCTTCAATCCAGCTAGGAGAGCTTCATACTCAGCGATATTATTGGTAGCAGGAAATTGAAGTTGATAAGCAAAAGGAATCGTTACTCCCTCTGGGGTGAGCAAAACAGCGCCGATCCCTCGGCCTTGAGAATTGAGCGCACCATCAAAGTGCAGAGACCAAAAGAGATGATGAGAGATGACAGAGAGGTGCTCATCAGGGAAATCGTCCTGAATAGAATCAGTGTGAGGGATGGGGAGATGTGCTAGATGCTCAGCGATGGCGTATCCTTTGACCGCTTTCTGAACGACAAATGTGATATCAAACTGGGAGAGGAAGCTCTGCCAGCAAGCTAACCTACTAGAAAGGACAGGCTTTTCTAAGAGATAGCGAATCGGGTCCATTCTAGAGATCAATCTAACTGGGTGGGCAAGGAAATAGTGTTTAAGCTTCTGAGCTACCCACACTAAGGCGGCACAAGTCTTCTCCATAGCGGTGTATTTGGCCTCAGCCGGGTTAAATAACCGAGAGAGGTAATAAGCAGCCCGCTCTTTCCCTTCGTCGTCTACTTGTGCTAAGACCGCCCCTAGTGAGTCCTCAATGACCGAGATGTATAGGATTAGGGGTTTCCCAGGGACAGGAGGTTGCAAAACTGGAGGATTGGATAGATATTCCTTTAAATCCTCATAGGCCTTCTGGCAATCTTGATTCCATTCAAATTTGACCACCGCCTTGAGCAATTCATAAAACGGGCGGCACCTCTGAGAATGTTGGGATATGAATCTTCTGATGAATTGTAGTCTTCCAATCAGTCCTCGAAGTTCCATAATGTTCTTCGACGGGGGCATGTCCATGACGGCCTGTGCTTTGTTAGGATCAATCTGTATCCCCCGTTTGCTAACTATAAAGCCGAGCATCTTCCCTGAAGAGACTCCAAAAACGCACTTCTTCGGATTCATTTTCAGCTTATACTCCTGGGCTCTTTGCAACACCTTAGCCAGAATAGAGGGGTGTTCTTCTTTAGTCCTTGACTTCACCAAGATGTCATCCACGTAGGCTTCCATATAGATATGCATCATGTCGTGAAAAATGGCCATCATCACCCTCTGATAGGTGGCACCTGCGTTCTTCAGACCGAATGGCATAACCACATAACAATACGTGCCCCAGGGCGTGGTGAAGGAAGTTTTCTCTTGATCTTCCGGAGCGAGACGGATTTGATTATAGCCTGAGTAACCGTCCATGAATGATAAAGCTTCGTACCCGGCAGTGCTATCGACCAGGACGTCTATGTGAGGCAGCGGGAAGTCATCCTTGGGACATGCTTTATTAAGATCCCTGAAATCGATGCAAATGTGCACTTTTCCATCCTTCTTGATAACAGGGACTATGTTTGCCACCCACTGAGAATATAGAACAACTCTAATGAATCTGGCCTTGTACAACTTGTCGACCTCTTCCTTGATTCTTAAGGCCATGTGGGGGTGAAATCTTCTTGACCGTTGTTTTACAGGTGTTGCCCCTGGTTTAAGCACGAGTCGGTGTTCCACTAAAGAGGGGTCAAGACCTGGCATGTCCTCATAAGACTAGGCGAAAGAATCGCTATACTCCCTCAGAACCCTAATCAAATCTTCTTCTACTCGTAGAGGGAGATGTTTGCGATGGGATCTTTTCCCGTTCTCCAGTTTTCTTTTTTATTTATTTATGATTATCATTTGGGTTTATTTGGTTTATTTCACGTGTCGATCAACCAATTAACTAACTGGCAATTAACTGACTGATTGACTGCGCGGGCGTGCCAGTCACGTGAGTGACGAATTTGTTATGCGCTCATTCTGACCCGTGTCGGGCGAAAGTGAGATTCGGTCGGGACCAGCAGTCCGCCACACCATAAAGGCTATGGCGTTAATTACATCCCTCGTGGGGAGGGAAAACCTTTGATTAATTACCGAGATAGTGGGCTGTCGAGGCCGGAATAAAGATGCGATGTTATGAACATGACAAGATCACATGAGATGCGTCTATCTATCATGCAAGAGAGGCATGGTTCATTAAATTGGAGACCCTTGGTACGTGGCGGAGGACGTAGGTTCGAAGCCCACCATCGTGCATAGCGGAGACTTCCGATCGGGTGTAACCCGGTCTTCCGTCAGTGCCATTTGATATACCCGAGGGTCTATGCAAGTATGCATGCATGATGTCCGTGACTGTGCTAAGCATGGCAATAGAGTTATGAAAATAAACAGTGATCAATCACATTTATTAATCTCTGCCAAGGGGGACGAGAATAGTAATACAAGCATGATAACAAAAGCGAAGCGCTGACGGACATGGTAGTGAAAGCATGATAACAAGATGATTCGGACTCGGACAACCCTTCTCTTATTCAGTTTATTACTAATTAGGGTTTATTAACTCCGACCACGGGAGACGAGGATCGCTCCGGAGGCGAGTGAGTGATTAAAACAGCATAAGGGTTCAAAACCGGCGCGGCCACGCGTAGGGGTAGGTTTTCTCGGCGCGGCCAAGTGTAGGTAAGAATGCTTAATCCGGCGCGGTCATGGCAAAAGTTAACCCGGCGCGATGGCCTTGGGGCGCGCCGGTTTAGGGCGCGCCGGGAACAAGCCAAATAAAAACAGGAAGATATGAGTCTACCGCTAATCCGGCGCGGGGGGGTACCACGCCGTATTAGGGAGCGCCGGATTAGGACCGTGCCGTTTTGGCTTATTTTTTGATGAATTTTGAAACTATTTAAGTTCATTAAGATTCTGTTGAGAGTTTTGAAGTTAGTTGGGCCGATTGCTTGTTTAATTGAAGTCCAGAGCCCTTCCAGAATGAAGTGATGAGCTAGTGCGAGGTCCATACTCGAGCACTAGGGTCCCTGATTCAGAATGAATGATTTATTACGGCCAGTCCGCAGAGATGACTTGCCTGTCTAAAACCTGCCAAAAATTGGGCAGCATCTCCCCTGAACCTGAAAGGTTGCAGGAGAGGAACGGGGTCATACTCACTTGTGGAGTAAGCCCCTAAACTGCCGGCCCCTAAACTGCCGGTCTGCATGGTGATAGCCAGCAAATTCCCAACGGATAGGATACCCCGAGGACTGGCCTACGAGGGGCACCAAAGCTCCGTGGGTGGAAGCAGAGGGCCGAGGTAGCTCGTGACGGAAGTAACACCCCGAGGACTGGCCTACAAGGGGTGGGCGACCTACAGCATACACTGCACCTGCTAGAGAGAGAGACCCTTAGGGAGAGAGGCTCCGAGGACTAGCCTGCTAGGAGCATTTATCCCTTGGTCACCACAGGGTCCCGAAGGGCTGTGGGTTTGGGATTGTTGGGCTGGAGCCCCTGTTGTTGTCAGCTTTGTGACTCATGAGAAACATCCATCACTCGAGAGTGGAGTTCCCTTCGCCAATTAGCATCTCTATGAAACGGTGGGAGATATCCCCCTCCCCGGGTGGAGGGCTAAGATGTTGATGCTCACGAGACTGGGTTGCCATTCATAGAATAGAATGCAACAACAGTCACGGAAAGAGGCGATCGATATGCAGCTAGAAAGGTTTGCCTACACACGCATATCCACAAATGACTGGAATGCAGTAGTCGCGAAGCGGACTTCACTATCCCAGAAACATCACCTGCCTCCTCTGAACAACGAAGAAATGCAAAGAGGAGGGGAGGCCAAGGTCGAATTTCATATCAAAATGGAGAGCGACGTGTGCACAGGCATAGGCGCGGAGGACCCAGGGAGGGGTTATCCATGTAGCCCATGGCATACCAGGGCGCGTTCGGAATCTGGAGAAATCGGGATCTCAAAGCCGTATACGGGAAGACCCATATATATATATATACATCTATCAAATGAAATAGCACTGGAAGAGGAGGACGAGACGCTAAACATTCAACCCATTGGTACATTCATGTACACATGCTATCATTCCATTGACGGGGGGAAACCACACACATATCATGAGTTCGGTGCCGGTATCGCGGCACGGCCACCATTCTACTCGCAGGAGAGTTCACAGAAGAGCAATCAGTAAAAAAAGACGCGGAGAAGGGGAGAGGAGTTGGCTCATATCATCGCCATCCCTCCCCCTCTCGCTTACATTCGACAGAGAGAAAGCAAGGCCGGGAATCAACGGAAATGCAGGCGCCCACCTATTCCCAGAACAGAGTATCGGGATGCCTTCTTCTTCTCCGGCTCCCAGAGGGCTTCAGGCAGAGGAGGGAAGACGGCGGCGATCGGCGCTCAGGGGAACCCTGCTTCACTCGCAAGAAACCCTTTCTCTCCCCTCGACGATTGGCTCTTAGACCTCTCTCTTCTCTTTTGATCTTCTTTTTTTTATCCTTTTTCTATCTCCTTTTCTTTTTCTATCTCTTCTCTCCCCTTCTATCAATCGAACAGCTGCATATATATAGGAGTAGGTTTGAAGTTTTAAACCGGCGTGCAGAATGGCGCGCCGGGAAAGGGGGGCACCGGATGGAGGCGCACCGGTTTAGGGCGCGCCGTGTTAACGCTCTTCGCACGTCGCGAGTCAGTCGATGAGTCTGGGGATGATTCCGGGGGTCACCGTGAACATTTATCTCGCCACTGCTCCTTGAAACCTCGACGAGACGCCTTGTTGAAGCTCTCAGGTCGACATACGGCCATTCTCGGAACTTTATATGACTTCGGTTTGATCACGCGGGTTTTCTGCTGACACGGCTCTCGGCGCTATGATATGTGCCGCTGGCTCGGTCTGGCTTGTGCTCAAAGCTCCTTAGAGGGTGGGATAACACCGGGGATAGTTTCGCCTGAGCTGGGTGGTCACTCGACCACTAAGGGGCCCATCTTGGCGGGAAGCCGTACCCGTACCGGGTGACCGGGATCTTCTACCGACAAAGCTTTTGGTCCTCCGTTCTGAAGAGCCAAGGGGACTCTTTCATCTCAGGAGAGTCTTTCATGAGGTGGGTAGCCACTGGGTAGATCGTCATCCTTGGTCGGACAACGGCTATGGTGTATGCGGCACGACGGAGTCAATGCCGGGTCATTGGGCAGGCTTGGTCGCACTGCCGGTTGGTTGTGAGTTCATCTTGGTTCTCCTGAGGTGAAGTCCCCATGTTCATACGGGGTGACTCGAGGCTCTGGCAGCTTGAGAAGTCTTCAATATGTTGATCTTTATCGGCTTCCGTGCTACATCGGGCCTCATCATTCGTCTTTATGGCTTGATCGCCGACGATCATATTTTGGGTGCCAACAAATGCCCCCCAGACGTGGGTGTTGCAAGCGAGGCATGAGTGTCGCAAGGCCGATGGATGAGCTTCGCCCGGAATGATTTTCCCCTTAAGTTGATAGGAGCTTGAGACGGCCCTTGATCCGGCACGGATGTTACTCCGGCGTCGTTTGAATGTTAATACGGCGCGGGTTAATCCGGTGCGCCCCTGGCCCTTTGCGTTTTTAATACGGCGCGCCCTGGGGCTTTACGTATCTTAATACGGCGCGGCCCTAGCCATTTGACCGTTAACCCGGCGCGGCCAATTCCGGCGCGCCTTTTTATTGAGGGATGTTAATTCGGCGCGCAAAATAGCGCGCCGGATTAACTGCGGGGAAGGCTCCCCTATATATTATTTCCTTTCTTCTTTTTTCTTCATCACTTCTCATTTGCGCAGTTTCTTTCTCTCTCCTCCCTTCCTTCTCTTCCTGCGGCGCCGAGTGAGGTAAGGGCGAGAGCGGCAGCGGCTTCTTCTTCGGGGTGAGCGGAGCGTTGCTCTTTTGGGTTTCAAACCCATTTTTTGGGCCCCGGGAGGCTTCTGGTAGGGCTTGCCCTCGGAGCTATTTCCCCGGGTATTCCTTTTGGCCTTGGTGTAATGCCGATGGCTACTTTTAGGGGACCGTTCCCTTAGTGGACGTGTTCCCGCTTCTCTTTGGCAATCCCCCGTGCCAGGGAGACTCTGCCGAAATTTTGTCAGAAATCTGCCTTTGACCAGCTATTTTCTGACTTTTACTTATTGTTTGATGTGCTTCTTTGTAGCTAACATGGCATCTGGTTCATCTTCTTCTGCCTCCCGCGCCGTGGTGACGTGGGGGAATGTTCATTCCCTTGATCGGGGGCACGATCAGCTTGCTATAGTTGCAGAGTCCTCGGACTCGGAGACCGATACTGCAGACACTGGCCGTCTTCTCATCCTTAGAGGCGATTCTTTTCATTATGATCGGGAAGGCGCTGTCAGGCGGGATTACCCCAAGGACAAACATCTGATGTCCCTCCTTCGGTGTTTCAACCTTCAGGGGAAGAGAGATCTGTTCCTCGTTCGCAAAGCCGAGCAAGCCTTGTTAGTAGAGAGGGATAGCCTATCAGACTGTGTGGTGCGGAGACGGCCAATTTATCTTCCCGGAGAGGTCAGGAAATGGAGCGCCGTGCTGGGACTGCAAGATCTGGCTCCAGAAGATGGGCTGCTGACCAGGGCCCCTGAATTTGTACCCGCTCGGTGGAATGATTCCGCAGGCAGGGTGGACCGGGAGAAGCCGATCTTTGGCTTGTTTCTTGCCCCGTTGAAATGTGGGTATAGAGAAGAATCATTTCTGCTGGACTGCCTGGCGATCCGCTTTAAGCACCAGATATCTGTGGGGTGGTTTGCCGAGCTGAGGGCCACCGACGCTCACGTATTTAGACCTGGCGCAGTGGAGTTCACAGATTATGTGCTGCATCATTACGCTCCCATCCTGACCAGGGCTGGCGTCTGTATGCCTCGAGATACCGCTACCCCATCTCCCGAGGCTTATGCTGCGGCATGATCGAAGTGTTTTGCCCCAAGTACAAAACTTTCTATACCTCGGAAGGAGAGACTCACAGCTTAGCGGCCTACCCATCGATGGAGAACCGTATGAGGAGGTCTGCTGGCCTGACTAGCTGAAGGATCAAACCGACGGTGAGGGTCGGTATCTGGCGGGTTACGCTTATCGCTATCTAATGAAGGCATACCGCACCCTCTATCATTCGTCGCACGACACGAGGGAAGCTCGGAAGCGGGGCGAGAAGCGGAGGGTGCGGATGGGCACCTGGCTCCAATATTTCTTCGGCGGGAAGAAGAAGTATGAAGACTTTCCCCCGATAGCGCCAGTGGCTCAGAAGCGGAAGAAGAGAGTCTGACGCCAGGCCGCATCATCATCATCTTCAAGAGGAGGGCAGAGGGAGGACCCAAACCCTACTGGTGTCGACGCAGTCACCCACTGTGCTGCGTACCTGGTCTACTGGATCTGTTCTTTCGCTCTTCCGCAAGGTGACGAGAGCGTAATTAGGGCAGATGCCATTTATCCTGCCTGTCTCATGGCTTGGGGTACCAAGCTATCTCTTTGCCCGGTGGCTCTGTGTCTTGTTTACAAGATGTTGGGAGACCTGCACAAGACGCGTCTCCCCAGGAATCTTCGGACGGTTGGTCCGTTACACTTTTTCAATGCTTGAGTCTGTACCCTGTTTTCGGAGGCGGCTCCTCGGGCGTTACAGTCGGTTCCTCTTGTTCCGCGGATGATAGAATTCGCGAGTGCTGAGCCATCCTTACTAGCGGAGCAGCTCTTCGCCATTCGGGGTAAGTTGGCCCGTATTCCCACAGATTCGCCTGGGGTTCTTCACTTTTGGAGCTTAGCTGCCCATTCCAGCCCGCTGGTGAACAGGACGAGGCGGTGCAAGCTTTTTGAGACTGAGGAGTATATCCATCCGATTTTCAGGGCCAAATGTACCAGACCCATTCTTGAGCCAGAGTTGGTTGACTGGGCACTGGCTATCAGGCCGAGTGTCCTTGTATTCCGCAAGAGCGGCATTTTGTGGTTGGAGCCGTACTACCCATTCCGCTTCAGCCGGAACTTCGGCTACGACCAACACATTCCACATTCTTCTTCACAGTTTTTTTTTTAATCCACTAAATACCTGCGGGGCGGGAGGGAAGAGAGCGAGCAGCCCTCAAGGGAGGGGAGGAGCGCTCTACTTCCAAACGCCAGGCAGGGCAAAAGTTTTATTCATAAAGAGAGAGGTACAGTACAAGATTAACAACGGAAAGAAGGGCATCCTATCTTATCCAGACGGAGTGGACCCTTTACAACAGTAGGGAGCTCCTCCCAAGATGACCAAAGAGATAAGACGGGGAGGGAACAACCAAGTCTGGCAAGCATGTCGGCCACTTGGTTGGCTTCCCGGTATACATGACCAATAGAGACATGCAAGGACCTAGACAAGTCCGCAATCTGACCCATAACAACATTCAGGCGCCAAGGGCAAGCGAATTTACAAGTCGCGACCTTTGCCAATACAAGTGAGTCCGTCTCAACAAGGATGGAGGGGATGCCCCTATCCAAACAACAGCGTAGGCCATCACGTAGTGCCAAGGCTTCGGCTTCCAGGCTTGAGACAACGAGCGGGTAGGCAGCAGCAAAAGCAAAAACAATGTGGCCAAGAGAGTCACGGAGGGCACCTCCACCACCTGCTATTCCCATGCCCCGCTTAAATGCGCCATCCACGTTGAGCTTGAACCGGCCAGGAGGAGGGGGGAACCATCTGATCAGTCTCGGCATGGCTGCCCGCGGGTCCGGAAGAGAGATACCCCATGATGCTAGCATCGAGCGGTCCACCGAGCAAAAGCCACGACCTTTGAACTTGTAGGTCTGCGAGATGGAGCGGGCAGACAACATAGTGCGGCTGATGATGGATCTGGAGTTCATTGGCTGGCCGTCGAACCGCGCCTTGTTCCTGCTGTACCAGATTTCCCAAATGGCCGCAAGGAAGATACAACGGTAAAGGCAGCCAGCCATGGAGCTGAAATGCAAGGACTGAAGGTAGTCAATCATGGCAGTAGAAACAGATAGGGCGGTGGAGCAGTGGAACCGCAGTAGAGAGTGCAGGCCAGCCCAAACGTCCCTTGTAGTGGCGCTGTGGAAGAACAGGTGGAGGGCGGTTTCAACTGAAGGAGAGTGGCAGCAGCTGCACCTTGAGCATAGAGGGACGCCACATGCAGAGACATCATCATCCACGGGGAGACAACCACGTAGGAGCCGCCAAGATAGCACATACCCCATTCTTCTTCACAGTTTGTGTTGCCTAACAGGCACAGGGCCGGGCAAGCTTCAAATGATGATGCTTGGATATGGTGGGACTTCTTCCATCGCCGGGAAGATGTTTCTTTCAGGGTGCCAACCCCTGCCCGTTTCCCCCGCGTCACGCCTGAGTATATCAAGTGGTGGAACGTACAGACGGGGTTCTACAGGAGCTCCCGGCGAGAGTGTTGGGCCGTAGCAGAGCATAGGTTTCTGGACTCCTAGCCAGAGCCAGTCTTTGATATTGAGCCTTCTTATTTGAAGAAGTTGAAATCCTGGACCAATACGGAAGTGAGGGCCTATCTGGAGGCCCGAAAGGTCGTGAAAAGTCGCAGGACGAAAGTCGACCCGAAGCTGCCCACAATCAGCAAGGATGACTATGTGAAAACACTTCGGGGCTTATGCCGGGTAAGCAGTGAGAGGGTGGTCCTTCAGCAACTCCCTCTGCCGGTGGAGGAGCCCATCTCGGCTGTGGCCGACTGGCGTCCCGAGGTGGATAGGTTGTACCCCTATCGGACTTTCATCCGTAGGGAAGACAGGCAAGATGCTTTATATGACAACACCCCGTGGCTATTTGCGCTCCTTCGCTCACATGGTCTCTCAGTGGGTGGTCCTAGCGAAGCCATTCTGGACCGGCCCCTTCATATCTCATTCAAATATGCCGACAGATGGGGGCTGGACCACCTGAGATTATATTATCACTTGTCTTCTCGTGGCCACGAGGACCTGGCACTGCTAGCTGAGCCGAGCGAAAAGATAGGAGACTTATGTTGGCTTATTCGCGAGGCAGCTTCAAGAGACAAAGTGCCATTGCTATATTATTGGCCTCTCTTCCCCTTCTACACGGGGCCGGAAAGTATGTTCAATTTCCTCATTCAGGCCCTTCGGCCAGCTTCCTTCCTTCATTGTGGTGCATTATTCTCACCTTTGTGCATGTGCAGTCTGACCAACTTCGGAGGAGACCCGGCACTTTAGGGAGCTGATAATAAAGGCTCAGAAGCCAGCATACTTCGAGGTTCCCGAGCCGGCCCCGACCACGATGCCACTGCCTCCTGGCGATTCGAGAAAGCGGACTCGATCCCAGTTGAGAGAGGCCGTTGGGAAGGCAAAAGCGGCGGTGACCCGGGTGACACGGGCGCACCGAAGGAAGGCCACAGAAAAGGAATCGGCAACCGTTCTTCCTTCGGTTGTATCCTTTGAAGAGTTCGAGGCTTCTCGCACACAAAGTCCAGAAGCTGAAGGTAGACTCTTCTTTTCTTCAGAGTTCATTAGCTCACTTGGACTGCCTTGGCTAGCCCATGCTGACGGTTGCCAACACAGTTGCCGCGGTCGTCGGGCTGGAGGCGACGGTAGATGTCGCGACTAGGGAAGGGGCAGAGGAAATCCCTGCTGCTCCCGTAGAGAGAGATCTGCCTTCTCCAACGCCCAGACAGGAAATGAAAGGTGATTTATAGTTTAATTGTACATGACGCCACCACGAATCTTCATGTCTTCAGCCGGCTTGACTATTTCTTGCCGTAAATTTCAGTTGATATACAACCGTTATTACTTCCGGGCCCAAAGAGTGCAGAGGAAGCGATTGTCCAGGGGCATGGTGAACTTTCCCTTGAGATCCCATCCACTGTTGCTCCTAGTGTGGAGTGCACGGGGGAAGCTTTTGCTGCGGGTGATGCTCCTCCTGGCGAGGCTCCTGCTCCGATGGTGGAGCGTCCCGAAAGAGCAGAGGAGTCCTCTTCCTCTGAGCAGGTCGATTATGGTGGCGGCTCCAGTGATGAGGAGTTCCCACCTGTTGACACAGAGACTGATGATGTCGGGGCGTCTTCGGCCTATGAAAGTGATCACCTGACTTTTAGCCCACCTCGGTTGTCATGGAGTGGTCCTGGGCCGTCAGGCTCGCTCGTGAGCGGAGGGGCTGGCGCCGGAGAAGTTGCCCTTAGAGATTTGAGCCTAGTACCGGCTGAGGTAAGGACCCACCCGTGGTCGGCGCCTGCTGCCCTTCCTTTCTCTTCCTTTTAGCTTTCTGATGTACATATTTCTGGTGCAGACTGAGGTGGTGCTGCCAACCAGGACGGTGCAGATACCCCTCCCGACTCTAGGCACGGGTCACGCAACCTTCCCGTCCGTCTTGCAGCCTATCGCACTGCGATACCCCAAGGACTATGCAGCGGCAGTGGCTCCAGCTGGACCCGGAGCACTTGTGAGGGTTGATAGTTTGGTAGCAGTCGAGGACTCTCAGCCATTAGAAGTCGCACAACAGTCGGCTTCGGAGAAGGATGGCCCCTCCGAAATAGAGGCGGGAGAGATCGTCGAAGAACAGATGTCCTCGGCTCTTGATATTTCTATTGCAGCTCCATCCCAAGGGGCTGACAGGGAGGTTGTCGTCATTGAGACTCCAGCTACCGTATCGGCCACCGTGGTTGTTCCCCACACCAGTGCGCTGCAGCTCATGCCATCGTCATCTTCTGAGACGGGCGACGATATCTGGGCCATTGTGGACAGCAGAGTGGAGTTCGAACTACCCGAGACGTCGCCGCTCGGTCTCTAGTCGTCGAGTGACCTTGTGTGGCAGTTCTTAGGGACCCTTCAGCAGGCCATAACGGCCAGCAGAGATTTGACTTATGTTCAGCTGAGGGGCTTGATAGAGCACTTATCCCGCTCGCTGTTGGCCTTTGGTTGCCCCATGGACGACTGGACTCCACGGGTGATCTTGCTTCTGAAATATGTAAACAGGAGGGAATTCTTAGGCCGGGAGGCAGCTGACCAGCTGGCGGCCGTAACACTGGAGCGAGCCGAATGCCGAACATCTCTCATCTCTCTGAAAGAGACTGCGGCGAGGATGAGGGATGATGCCAATGCCTCTTTGTAGCGCCGAAGTTTTCTCACGGCCCGGATAGCAGAACTACAGGCCGAGCTTTCAAGGGTAGAGGCTGAGCTTCAAGAGGTAGAACGCCTGGAAGTCCAGAGGGTGGAGGAGGCAGAGATGGCCGAGGGACAAGTTGCTTCCCTCGGGGAGAAACTATCTTAGCTGGAGGCCACTGAGTTCAAACTGCAAGAACTAGCCCACCATCCTTCCCTGGACATTCCGGAGCTGGAGGACATTTTCCGACGCCCTCTGCCATAGTCATTTTCTATTTGCCTCTTTTTGATGGACGTCATGTATTCCGGGGAATGCCCTGCGTAACATGTACCCTTTATTCTATAGGAATGAAAATCTTCATTTTGCTGTTAAATGGCGACTCCATTCTTTCATTATTCTTTTCTTTTTCCTTTCCATTCGCCAGTTAATTCTAGTCCGAGTGTGTGGGTCACAAGGGCAGGAGAGCGCTCACGCCTTCAGCAAAGGGGTGAGGTGTTCGCTCCACCGTGCCGTGACTATTCTCGGGACTAAGCAACGGCCAGTGCATGCCGAGAGTCTGGAGGACCCAAAAGGGTATAGAGGCCTCTTCAGGGCTAGGAAATAAGGACAGATGGCCCGTCAGCCGAATCCGTTGAAGCTGATGGAAACTGAGGATAGGGCTTATTCATCAACAGAGTTTATATTGAGCAAAAATAATCTGTTGCTCAATGAGGATGAGGAGTCCGGGTTAGGGGGAAAAAGTCGACCGGTCCTGTCGAAGGCGACAAGGGTCGACAGAAAGTCGGTCAGTCTAGGAGACGAAAACTGAAAAAGATAGCGAGCGACCTTGCTGATGGTGACGAGGACCGGAGAGGGTAGCGACCGACCTTGTCGATGGTGACAAGGGTCGAAAAGGTAGACGGTCTTGCCGATGATGACAAGAACCAGAAAGGGTAACGACCGATTTTACCGACGATGACAAGGGTTGAAAAGGTAGACGGTTTTGCCGATGATGACAAGAACCGAAAAGGGTAGCGACCGATCTTGCCGATGGTGACAAGGGTCAAAAAGGGTAGCGACCGATCTTGCCGATGGTGACAAGGGTCAAAAAGGTAGATGGTTTTGCCGATGATGACAAGAACCGGAAAGGGGTAGGGACCGATCTTGCCGATGGTGACAAGGGTCGAAAAGGGTAGACGGTCTTGCCGATGGTGACAAAGACCGAAAAGGGTAGCGGCCGATCTTGCCGATGGTGACAAGGGTCGAAAAGGTAGACGGTTTTACCGTTGATGACTAGAACCGAAAAGGGTAGCGACCGATCTTACCGATGGTGACAAGGGTTGAAAAGGGTAGCGACCGATCTTGTCGATGGTGACAAGGGTCGAAAAGGTGGAAGACGGTCTTGCCGATGGTGACAAAGACCGAAAAAGGGTAGCGACCGATCTTGCCGATGGTGACAAGGGTCAAAAAGGGTAGCGACTGATCTTGCCGATGGTGACAAGGGTCAAAAAGGTAGATGGTTTTGCCGATGATGACAAGAACCGGAAAGGGGTAGTGACCGATCTTGTCGATGGTGACAAGGGTCGAAAAGGGTAGACAGTCTTGCCGATGGTGACAAAGACCGAAAAGGGTAGCGACCGATCTTGCCGATGGTGACAAGGGTCGAAAAGGTAGACGGTTTTGCCGATGATGACAAGATCCGGAAAGGGTAGCGACCGATCTTGTCGATGGTGACAAGGGTCGAAAAGGGTAGCGACCGATCTTGCCAATGGTGACAAGGGTCGAAAAGGTGGAAGGAAGTGGAATGATGAACGAGGATAACCTCACTACTACATTATCATTTCATCATCATCTTTTTTATTGATTTGATTTTGATTTTTTTTTATTCGTCATTATTTTTATCACATTACTGACTTAAGCGCCCTTTCGGGTTTTCGCCAAAGTCAGCCCCCTCTTGCTTTTGCCCACGCGCCCTTTCGGGTTTTCACGTGGCGGGGTACCCGATTTTGCCTGTAACGCCCTTTCGGGTTTTCGCTACAGCTGGGTTATAGCCATTTTTACCCTTGCCCTAATATAGGAACAAGGCTGGCTGGCTATCTCTATTTTTAACCCCCTCTTTCTTCTTTTTTTTCTCTTCTTTCTTTTTTTTTAGGAAGAAGCTGGGACACAGGAGAGCCTGCCCGTAAGCACGCCGATCGGCCTTGTTGACGATAACAAGGGTCGGATCCTGGTTTAATTCGTCGACATTAGTTAAATGCCGAAGCAAAGGATACAGCTCTTAACAGGGACGGAAGATCCAAGCTAAGGGATAGAGGCTGGCCGATCCCACCGATGATGACGAGGGTCGAACATAGGTTTATTCATCGGCATGGGTCACATGTCGAAGCAAAGATAGATTCATTAACAGGGACGAAGGGTCCGTGCTAAGGGTAGAAATCGACCGATTTCGTCGATGATGACGAGGGTCGAACATAGGTTTATCCATCGGCATGGGTCACATGTCGAAGCAAGGATAGATTCATTAACAGGGACGAAAGGTCCGTGTTAAGGGTAGAAATCGACCGATCTCGCCGATGATGACGAGGGTCGAACATAGGTTTGTTAGGAGCTCTCCGATGGGACTCTTGATGATTGTCCTTTGGGAGTTTTATTAGGAGGAGAATGAAGAGGAATGTTTAGATTACCACTTTACTGACCCGAGCGCCCTTTCGGGTTTTCGCCAAAGCCAGCCCCCTCTTGCTTTTGCCCATGCGCCTTTTTGGGTTTTCACATGACGGGATACCCGATTTTTCCTACAGCGCCCTTTCGGGTTTTCGCCACAGCCAAGTTATAGTCATTTTTGCCCTTGTCCCAATTTAGGAACAAGATCGGCGGGGTATCTCTATTTTTAACCCCATTTTTGTAGCAAAAGGACGTTGAGAGAGTCTACTAGGACACGAAGTCTTGTGCCGAGAAAAGGGGTTTATTCGTCAGCAGGAAGGCAATGCTGACGCAAGGGGGTAGATTTGAGCCGATTCGAGCGTAAGGCCCATGACGGCAATACTATCGACATTACGCGAGTCAGGTCAGGGCGAAATATCACTAGACCATGGTGAGGGTAGCTCGGTTAGGACGGAATGCCACTGAACCAAGGAGTAGGTAGCTCGGTTAGGGCGGAGTGCCACTAGACCAAGGGTAGTAGCTCGGTCAGGGCGGAATGCCACTAGACCAAGGGTAGGTGGCTCGGTCAGGGCGGAATACCACTAGACCAAGGAGGAGGGTAGCTCGGTCAGGGCAGAGTGCCACTGGACCAAGGGTAGTAGGTCGGTTAGGGCGGAATGCCACTAGACCAAGGATAGGTAGCTTGGTTAGGGCGGAGTGCCACTAGACCAAGGTGAGGGTAGCTCGGTTAGGGCAGAGTGCCGCTAAACCAAAGGTAGGTAGCTCGGTCAGGGCTGAAAGCCACTAGACCAAGGTAAAGATAGCTCGGTTAGGACAGAGTGCTGCTAAACCAAGGTGAAGGTAGCTCGGTTAGGGTAGAGTGCCACTAAACCAAGGAGAAGGTAGCTCGATTAGGGTGGAGTGCCACTAAACCAAGGAGAAGGTAGCTTGATCAGGGCGGAATGCCACTAGACCAAGGAGGAGGGTAGCTCGGTCAGGGCGGAGTGCCACTAGACCAAGGGTAAAGAATGACGGTCATTCTGGGAATGCCAATTGAGCTGTATGGTACAGCTTAATATGCTTTCCATTGAGGGGAGAGAACTGGACGACTCCTTTGTGGTCCACCAGGACGTAGGCACCCCCTTCATATACTCGGCGGACGATATATGGTCCGATCCAGTTTTCGACCAACTTCCCTTTGGGGTTAGAGGCCATCACTTCTCTTCTTTTAACCATCACCATGTCTCCCTTCTTGAATTCTTGACCTTTGACCAGCTTATCGAAAGCACGGGCCATGCGAGCTTGGTAGAGTTTGATGTTTTGTTGTGCCCGGAGGCATTTTCCTTCGAGCTCGGTGAGCTCTTCCAATCTTCTTTCTACATTTGTTTGTTCACCGCTGGCTAGTCCATGCTGGATGGCGACTCGCAGCGAAGGAACCTCTAATTCGATCGGCACCACAGCCTCCGACCCATAGATGAGGGAGAAAGGTGAACAGCCGGTTGGGGTTTTGTAGACAGTACGATAGGCTCAGAGTGCTTCGTACATCCTTTCTTCCCAATCTTTTTTATTAGACTTGACAGTCTTTGCCAGCAACGTGCATAATGTCTTGTTGAAGGCTTCTGCAAGTCCATTGGCATGAGGGTTGTAGGGGGACGATGTCCTCCAGTTAATTTTGTATTTGTTGGCCAGCCGATAAACCTTCTAGTTTCTGAAATGGCTGCCATTATCAGAGATGATTCGGCTGGGGATCCCGAACCGGAATATTATATTGAACCGAAATATTATATTCTACCGGAAGAATCTTGCGACTAGTTCCCCCGTTACATCTCTTAATGCGACTGCCTCTGCCCATTTGGAGAAGTAGTCTGTAGCTGCTAAGATATATCTGCACCATGATGAAGATGTTGGTAGCGGCCCTACCACGTCCGTGCCCCACTGAGCAAACGGCCAGCTTGGTGGGGTCGGATGTAATGGCACTGGAGGTCTCCTTGCCATGTTAGCGTGTTCTTGACACTTCTGACAAGCCTTGGCGAACTTGCAGTAATCATCAAACATAGTGGGCCAATAGTAACCCAATTTCTTTATTTCAATTTTCATCTTTGGGCCAGCCTGGTGTGCTCCAGCTGATCCCGCATGGATTTTTTGCATCACCTGCCCCGCTTCTGCTGAAGACAAGCAACGAAGTAGGACTTTCCTTCGGGCATCTGCCATTATTCAGAACAGGGTTCCGCTTCTCATCTCGTAAGAGTCTTTGACCCTCAGAAGTTTCATTCTCTGTTCTTTTTCTTTCGGGAGCTGCTGGTGTTGGAACCACCGCAGGAGATGTTCTCGCAAGTCGGGCTGCTGAAATTCTTCGACGGCTACCACCTCAATCTCTTGTTCGTCGGCTAAGGCCTCGGTCATACTGGGGACTTGCCGGTGGTTGATCACTGTTATATTCAGGCTCGTGTCTGGCGGGACCGCCAACGAATTGGCCAGCTTAGCGAGGGCGTCTGCCTGAGCATTCTGGCCTCAGTTGATATGCTTGATGCTGATGAAGTAGAATCTTGACATCAGGCGTGTTGTGTCCCTGAGGTCATTTGAGTCATTTTGTGGTCACATGGGTCATTCGACATCACTCTATAGTCATATGAGTTTTGTGTATTCTTGGTTTTGATAATGGCTTAACACTATTAGTCATTGTTCTTTTCCACTATCTTATGACTGACATATGTGATGTTTTGTTCATGACAGATATGCACATGAAAGCTCAATGTTGCGCCCTAGCACGCGGATCGACCTGCGCGGTCAGGTCGCGGGGGTCAAGGGGGCAGCGCCCCTTGCGGGGGTTTCCGGGGGCGGAGCCCCCGGAACAAAAATTTGCTTGAAGACTCAGTAATAAAACTTCAAGACAATCAAGGTCGATGCCACAGACATGAACGGGCAGCTAACGGACTCAAGCGACGGAGCTGGTGCGACCAACGGACCGAACCGGGGTGACCCGGGCTCTGCCCAGCTGGCGGTCGACCGCCAGCACAGGGGCGGTCGACCGCCCCAGCCAGGGACCGCCCAGCTGCAGGTCTGGCAGCTGGCGGTCGACCGCCAGCCAGTGGCGGTCGACCAGTTTTCCCAGGGATCGCCCGGTTGTATGTGTTTCAGTGGCGGTCGACCGCCAGGAGCCTTAGGTCGACCGCCAGCCCCGATGCAGCCTTGTTTGACCTCGAAATCCACCTCGTAGCTAGCCCCTTTCCATGGATTTGTTTAATCAAATCTTACCTAATCTTCCATGATTTGTGGATCTGGTCTAGGGGGCATCTATGGACCATTCAAGGGTTATAAAACCAACACTTGAGGGGATGGAAAACCTAATGCTTCAAGGAGCTTCTTGTGAGATCTAGGGTGGCTGCAAGAGAGCTTGGAGACGAGCTACTGTTCATGTGAACAGTAGTTCGTGAAGGTGTTCTTCATCCAATCAAAGGGGAATCAAGCTCAAATCAAAGCCAGCAATCTTCAAGGAAGATTACATCAAAGCAAGGCTATCAAAGTGATCGAAGGAAGCCGGTTTGATTCAAGTTCTTCAAGGGAAATCATCTTCATCCATTCAAGTTCTTTCAAGTTCATTCAAGGTGATATTTCAAGCATTCAAACTCCTAGAAGTTCAAGAAGCAATCAAGGTTCAAGGTAGCTTCATCATCTCCTTCATTCATTCAAAGAAGTTCAAAGAGAAGATCAAGAGAGAAGAATTGAAGGAAGAGGTACTGTTCATGTGAACAGTACTCCGTGAAGAACATTCATCCAATCAAGGGTGAATCAAGAAGATTGAGTTGAAGCCAAGAGGAGCCTTGTTGCTGATCAACATTCCATACAAGGGCCAATTCATTTTCACTCATAACTCAATCTCTTGTTTTAGTTCATTCACATTTGTTTCATTTTCATTATTGTTTAAACATTGAAAGTGTGATTCGTCCCTACCGGTGGTTAGTAGGAAGGCAATTGGAGGGTGTTCCAATTTACGGTTGACGTCCCTACCAGGTGGTGAGTAGGAAGGCAATCGGTGGTTTCCGATTTGCGGTTCTGTGCGCTGCACAAGTGAAGCCTCACCGGGTTTTGGTGAGGGGTGGACGTAGGGCTGAGGATTCAGTCCGAACCACCTTAAAAATCCTGTCTAGCGTGGTTTGCTTATGTGATTGAATCGTTCTAGGTGCATGCTTAGGATCGAATTATTATATATCTTACTTATCTTGCTAAGTGAATCATAGCATACTTGGAAGCTAGTTTCTATTCCGCTGTAATTCATTTTAACTAGCTGTTTAGAGGGCCGCATTGCGAAAAATGGGGCTGATCTATTCACCCCTCCCCTCTAGATCCGCTGTCCACTACACAACAAGGCGGGTTGCCAGTTGATGATAGGGGAGAAGTTCTTGCTTTCGCATATCGAACTCTCCTTCCAGTTGTTTTATAACTAGCATGGAATCTCCGAATGCTTCTAGCATCTGAATTCTCATGGATAGAGCGATTTGCAACCCGATTATTAGGGCTTCATACTCTGCTTCGTTGTTTGTGCAATGCTTGTTTATCGAGCAAGATGTGTGCACCACTTCCCCTTCTGGGGATTTCAAGACTATGTCTGCTCCTGCCCTGACCCTGGCCGATCCAGTGGCAGAGGTGTCAATTCTGGAAGCGCCATCGAAATATAGCTGCCATAAGGAGGGCTGCACCTGAACGGCTTCCAGGGTTTCATCTTCAGGAAGCTCCGGTTCCAGCGGGCAGTCCCCGGGTACTGGGTGCTCAGCGAAGAAGTCTGCAATAGCTTGGCCCTTGATGGCCTTGCGCGGCACATAGGAGATGTCAAACTCCATAAGGATTACTGCCCATTTGCCCAGGTGACCTTTGAGTGCCGGCTAGGACATAATATATTTCAGGGGGTCCTCTTTGGATACCAAGCTGATTTCATGCGACAACATGTAGTGTCGAAGCTTCTTAACTGCGAAGACCAGCGCCAGACAGACCTTCTCAACATAAGTATATTTCTCCTCAGTCCTGAACAGTCTCCGACTGAGGTAATAGAGGGCTTGCTCTTTCCCTTCTTCATTATTCTGGGCCAGCATTGCCCCCAGGGAGTTATGTGTAGCTGCTATATATAGTATCAATGGCCGTCCTTTCACCGGTGCGCCCAGTACTAGAGGAGTATTCAGATAGTCTTTCAGCTTGTATCTCCATCCCAATAAAAGGGAACATCTTTCATCATCAGTTTGTGGAAAGGCTGGCATCGCCCTAACAAATTGGAAATGAACCGCCGGATATAAGCCAAGCGGCCCTGTAGTGATCTCAACTCGGAGAGGTTCCTTGGTGCAGGTAACTCCTGAATTGCTTTGATTTTTGCGAGGTCTATCTCGATCCCCCAATATCGGACAATGAAGCCCAAGAACTTCCCGCTCGACACTTCGAACGCACATTTCATGGGGTTCATCTTCAGCTCATGCTGCCTCAGCCTCTGAAAGATGATCCGGAGGTCCTGTAGATCTTGCTTTCTTTTGGTTTTGACCACCAGATCATCTATGTAGCACTCGACCTTGTGGTAGAGCAACTCATCAAAGATTCTGGTCATTGCGCGCTGATAAGTTGCGCTAGCATTCTTTAGTCCGAACGACATCCTCTTATAGTGATAGATGTCTTTAGGGGTTCGGAAGGCAGTGTGAACTCGGTCATGCTCCGCGATCCAAATCTGGTTGTAACCGGATGACCCGTCCATGAATGACAGGGCCTCATGACCGGTTGTAGCATCGATCATGACTTCCGTTATTGGCACCGGAAAGTCATCTTTGGGGCAGGCTTTATTTAGATCTCGAAAGTCGACACATATCCAGATCTGTCCATTCTTCTTTTTTACGGGGACGATATTCGCCAGCCATGTGGTGTACTGGTTTTCTTCAACAAATCCCACGTCAATAAGCTTGTCGACTTTAGTACAAATTTGAGTAATGAGTTCTGACCTCATGCGCCGCGGCGGTTGCTTCACCGGCTCGGCCTCAGGGCTGATTGCCAGCTCATGTTGTGAGACAGTGGGGTTTAGACCTGGCATTTCTTTGTAAGTCCAGGCGAAGCAATCTCGGTACTCTTGCAGCAGCTGTGTGTACAGCTCTCGTTCTTCTGGGGACAGTTGGGCACTGAGGAAGGTGGGCCTAGGGTCCTCCTCATTTCCCAAGTTGACTTCTATCAGTTCGTCGACTATGGCTTGGCCTCCGTCTTCTATCTCCGGAGGTGCCGGTTGGAGGTCAACGAAGTCTGGAATACCATCTTGAGAGTCGAATACTTCGACTTCCTCGTCAGACACCACCAGAGCTTCTTGAGAGTCCTCCGTTTCATTTGACAGTGGCCGCATGTATTGCCCTTTCAGCAAATCCGCTGCCATTGCTGTCTCCCAGGGTAAGAGAGCAGCTTTAGTCGTTGCGGATGGGTTTGCAGTCGTGCCAAACTGGTGACTGCTTGTTGTTGGGCTGGAATAGCAACCCAACCTTGTAGCAAAAGGTGAGGAGATCTCGCCTTCTGGGGCAATTGCATCTTCAATAGGAGTGGCAACCCCATTGACGGCAGCACACACCTCCTGGTCGGGGCTGGTCGAGGCTTCCCCGATTGACACAAGAGGTGCGGAGGTCCTTGTTGGTAGGACTCCATAGGAGGGGGAGATCCCTGCTTCTTTAACACCTTCGGCTTCGCTGCTGCTAGCCATATCAAATTCGACTTGCGGGGCCGCCTCTTCGAGATAGACCTGTTCCCAACATCGGCAAGGAGTCATGGTCTCCGTTTCTTGATTTCCGGGTTGCCCCGGGTCAGTCTGTTCAGCTTCCGCTGGATATTCATCGAAGGTTGCCCCCAACGGGCTGTCTTCAGCAGGGTAGAAGGTGGAGAGGGTGTCCACCTCGTATCGCCCACTATGATAATATTCTTCCAGGGTGAAGCCCAACCCCGGATGTTGAGAGACATGTCTTATTTCCTTATCCAGATTTACGGGATACCACATTTTCTGAAAAGCTTCCTTGCGCTTTTAAGACTGATCGGGGGGGGGGGGATGTGTTGCTTCTGAAACATCCTGGTCATCCGATTAGTTGTGAATGCCAGACCCTTGACGGGAACCGACGAGTTGCTTATATCTTCGGGGAGGCTGCAGTCTGTGTCTTCCTGAGTAGGGTGTTCTTCAACCGTATAGAACAAGCTGCTAGGTCCCTCTTCCTGTGCCACCTCCCAGGTTCTGAACGGCTCGACAGTAGGGTTATCAAGGCCAGGAGTTGGCTTGGTGAGGCCATCCGGGATTTCAATATGATTGTGCCGCCGAGCGACCCGCACTTCATTAGCTTCAGGGTATAATGTTGGGGGTTCTATTCTACCCACGTCCCCGGATGCTGTGATATGGGAGACCACCTTGGACTTGACATATCCGCGCGGCGGTGGTGGATACCAATTACCGCCGGACGCGCTTCTGGATGCCCCTGCAGGGGTCTTAGCTTTAGAGGTCTTCTGGGAAGGCACTGTATATAGGTTGGCATCTGCCAAATGACATTCAAACACCTCGAACGGGTGGGGGTCTGCAAATATCCTCTCCTCCTTCCCTTGGAGACTGTACTTGATGCATTGGTGGAGCGTGGAGGGCACCACCATATTTTCATGCAGCCATGGGCGGCCGAGCAGTGCCTTGTACGAGGTGCGGGAGTCAATGACATGGAACTGCACCGTCGTAGTGAAATCTACTAAGGTGAGGGTGAACTCTGCCACCCCCATTGACACTTCACATTTTTGATTGAAGCCGGCGATACGCATATCCCCGACTTTCTCGAGATGCACGTTAAAGTGGTGCCTCTCGTATATTCTATAAGGCAGGATGTTGACCGCTGCACCGGGATCAACCAGAATTCTGTTCAGCTCCCTTCCATTCAGGTGCCCCTTCATATACAGCAGCATGTTGTGGTTGATGGTGGGCAGCAGCATATCGTCTGGAGTGAAGGTCATGCTAGCCTCCGGCATTGCTTCAGCCAGACATGTCACAAAATGAGCAGGCGTCTGGAGAGCAGTAATAATCGCCTGTCGAGTCTCTTCACTCAAAGAAAGGATCTCCCAGATTGTAAATCGAGCGGGGAGCTTCTTGAGTAGCTTCATTATTCGGCTCCCACCTCGGACATTGGAGAGCTTCATCTCTTCAGCCCATCTGGGCTTGGGGAAGTCTTGGTTTACGGGCCCTGACGGACCTGCTTCATCTTCCTCGGATTCGGCGCCCTTCTGGCTGGTACCGACTAATGGGTGTTCTTTGTTAGCTGCTGCGGGGCAAGCTCCATCTATTTTTGGATCTTCGGTAGATTGTGCTAGCTGCGGGTGAACGTCCCCGGGTGTAGGGTTAACCTCCTGACAAGGCTGCTTCCCCTTGGACATATTCATGAATTCAAGAAATGAAGGGACCCCCTTGCCCCCGCTCTTGTTATATAGGCCTGGCGGAGGAGGGATTTGGACTCCCTTGACCTCCGGTGGAGGTGTTTTGTAGGGCTGCTCTCCCTTAAACATGATGTTGTGGTTAGGTGGCGGCTGGCGCCCCCATTTTCGGTCTGACCGGGTGGCATGTGCAGCATTTGCGGCCTTGGCCTTGCCTCCCCCAGCATGGGGTGTGAAGCAAATTTCCTCTTCTTCCTTCTCTCCGGATAGGTTGAAAAGTACTGATAGAGTATTACAGGAGACAACCTGCACTTTATCGGCCTCAGCGGCCTTCCTTTTCTTCTTCTTTTGCTTCTTCTTCTTTTTTGCTTCAGCGGGCGGGTGCCCCCAGAACAGACTGCCCTCTTTATCGGGTGCCGCTTCAGCTACCTCCTTTTGTTCGAGTGAGAGCTGCTCTAGTTCTCGCCACGGGACGTGGTCTCGCACCAGCAAAGGCTTCAATTCGGGCTGCACGTACTCGTCTAGCCCCTCAATGAGGTTTTGCAGTCGACGGACCCCAGGATTGGTCTCCTTAATCACTGGCAGCGGAGTTTGTCTCCTCCGGTTATGTGTAGGTATCCTGACAGTTGTAGGTGGAGTGATCCATACGGGTGCTACCACCGGCGGAGCAGGCCGAGGGGTAACACCACGGATATGTGCCCCCTCTTTCGGGCGGGGTGCCCTCTTTTTCTTATGCTTCACAGGGACATGCTGCCATCCCTGCGGTTCTTTCGTGGGCTCCAAGAAATGAGCTTCATAGGTGCTCCGCGTACTTGTTTCAGAGATCTCCTCGGGCAGTGCCTGGTATAGGGAGATCATGTTGACTCCTGCCCTCCTCCGAGGGGCTTCATGTGACTGAGGAGGGTTCACTTTGTACTCTCCCAGCTCGATCTCATCTTTCTTCACCATCCCTTCGATGATGTCCTTGAAAATATAACAGTCTTCGATTGGATGCCCCAACATCTGGTGGTAGGGGCAGAATCTTGGGCTGTCTTTTCTCTTTAGGTCCTCCGGCTTCCTTGGCTATGGCAGGGTGACCATGCCATATTCCGTTACCCAGTCGAACATAACTAGGGTCTTGTCCTTTGGAAATGAATAGGCCTTCTTCATCTTGTCCCTCAGCGAAGGACCTTCTTTACCGTCTGGGGCTTCTGCAGGCTGTGGGGTGACTCCCTTCTTGCCTTCACTTTTCTGTTGTTCGAACGCCTTTATGTCAAGAGCGTTCGCTTCTTTAGGCGACGAGTGACGGTCCACCGCCTTGCCCTTCTGGGTCGTGCCGGTAGCAGATGTAGGTGCAGGTCTGGCCAGAAAAGCTTCCACCTCGGCCACGACATTGTTCAATAGATCAAACGATCGTATTTCCATTTCGATCATCTTTTCTAGAACCTCCCTTCTGAGATTCTGTTTGCATATTTACACAGCATCCTCCTGATGCGGGGGCCGCTTGCACCTCATTCTGAGGTTCCTCCACCTCTTGATATAATCGAGGGCTGTCTCATCGGCCCTCTACTTTGTTGAGTAGAGTTCGGCCACTGTGACCTCCCTCTCTGTAATATGGAATCTTTCTCTGAACTTCTTCTGCATATCTGGCCAGTCGCTGATCGACCCGGCCGAGAGGCTGGAGTACCATTCAAATGCGATCCCCGTCAGCGAGGACCCGAAAAACTTTAGCAAGTATGACTCGTCGGTGGTCAATTTGCCCATGACAGTCATATAATAGGCAATGTGTTCTCTCGGGGACCCCTTCCCATTGAATTTGTTGAACTTGGGCGGCTTGTTGATTCCCGGGGGAAGCCGCTTAGCAGCATGGTGTTGCGGGTATGGCACCCGGTAGGCATCAAACGCGACGTAGTCGCCTTCACCCCTTTCTGCGAGCTTCAGCTCGATCATTCTTTCCACCATCATCCGGTTCATGACTGCAGGGTCAACTGGCTCTGAATAGAAGTGTGTCGGCTGTAGGTATGGGATGACCAGAGTGGTCGCCTATGGAGGACGCAGCAGCGGGGGTGTCTGGTGCACTTGAGGGAGCACCGGTGGTAGCAGCGGCTGGAGCTGTGGTGGCCGCTGTTGCGTTGTTGCCATGCTTGGTTCTGATGACTGAGGCAGTGTGTAGAGCGGCGGAGGGTCGTCATGACGAACTGCTCCCCAGGATGATTCACCCTGGTCTTCGGGTAGTTTGGAAGCTGATGACTGTTCAATTTTCTCCATCAGCTGCTTCTTCAGCAAGTCTATCTCTTGCCGATATTTTTGAAGTAGTATCAAGACTGACGGGTCCATAGTTGCTGTAGTGGGGATAACTTCCGCTGTCTCCCCAGACGTACCCTCGGGCAGGATGTCGAGGGGGATGTCCTCTTCTTCTTTCGCCGTCACCACATTGGCGATCAGGACGGGGGCCTTATCATTCCACTGGTGGTAGACCCGGGGTTGTTTTCCCTTAGCCATCATCAGGAGCTCCCTTGCTGCTTCTGCTCTGCGAGTATTCGGCCCCGGCCGTGCGGCCAACTTAGCCAACTCGCGGGGGTCTTCGGGAAGCCCCCCGTATCGGTTGAATATACCAGCCATGTTGCAGGTAAAAACCTGTATCTCTCTTTTCTATCGGTGGGCCCTTCTCTTAGCCTGATGCGGGAAGGTCAGCCTCTCAAACACAGAAGTCCTTCTCGTTTCTTCCCGCTTGGGAATGGCTTCATCGACTTCGATCTCGAAGCCGTCATCATATCCATTGTCGTCGACTGACGACACCATCATTTTTTCTCCTACATCTTCTTCATCTACCATTGACGGGCAGTAGTCTTCATTGGCGGCGGCTGCTTGCATCAGTCGCTGTTGCCCAAGCGAGGGGTTGCCTAGCCCTCGAAAATAGTTCCTGACCAGACATGTCATCTCTTCTCGACCCCGCTCTTGACGTAACAAGGGGGACAGTTGCCGACCTCCCACAGGAGGGGTATAAGCTAGCCGAGCTCTGTCGGCAGGTTGTTGGAACCTTCGTCCCACAGTTGGGACGTTGACTTGGCGGGCGCAGGCCCGGAAACTTTCGCGGCGTGGAGGGTCCGCAACCACTTCTTCCTCTTTCGGGGCCAGGCCCCTTCCTCTCTTTCCTTCCACTCCATCGTGAGCAAGACGGCGGGGGACAGGTGCAGCTTGACGAACAGGTTGGACCCTCTTGGGGACCCACACCTGCTTAAATTTCCTTGGCCTGGGGGCCAACTTCTCCCGACCGTAATGGCCGGCTTCTTCTCTTTCTGCCCTCCTTCCAGCGAGGGCTTGATATGAGTTGCGGACGGGGATGGAAGGGACAACCCGATCCGGAACTATCCGCGTGTCGCGTCCGTTGAGGAAGACGAGCATGCCACCAACCATCATAGATTTGCCGGATTGGGAGAGGGTTCCGGTAATCACAGCAGTACTCCTCTGGATCTACTTGCGCTGACGTCCACCGGGGTTCCTATTGACAGCATTGGGGCGGGCCCCACGGATAGCATAGTGCACCAGGCAGCTGGCGACCGAGGTTGGACTCTTGAGCGAGTCGTGGCAGCATCGAGCCTTCAGAGGCTCCATGTTCTTTGTAGTTCCCTCGACAGGCTTCGAGGGTTCCACTTCTAGCATATCCACAAAGGCCAACCCCAAGAAGTTGGGGAAGCCAACAGCGGCAGGGAAGCTGCCGAACTCCATGGGCACCGCCAGGTACCCTTGCGCATGACCGGCAATAATCAAAGGGCCAAAGCCGACGCCAGTCAACCCAGTCGTCGTCATCGCTCGCCTGCAAAGATAGACAAACCAACGATCAGCAGCCTTTGGGAGGGCCTCGAAGCCCAAGTATCTCGGCAAAGAGATGAAAGGTGACACTGCTCCCACCGGGCGTGCCAGACTGTTTGCGATGGGATCTTATCCCGTTCTGTGGTTTTCTTTTTTTTCTTTTTATTTATGATTATCATTTGAGTTTATTTAGTTTATTTCACGTGTCGATCAACCAATTAACTAACTGACAATTAACTGACCGATTGACTGGGCGGGCGTGCCAGTCACGTGAGTGACGAATTTATTATGCGCTCATTCTGACCCGTGTTGGGCGAAAGTGAGATTCGGTCGGGACCAGCAGTCTGTCACACCATAAAGACTATGGCATTAATTACATCCCTCGCAGGGAGGGAAAACTTTTGATTAATTGCCGAGATAGTGGGCTATGGAGGCCGGAATAAAGATGCGATGTTATGAACATGACAAGATCACATGAGATACGTCTATCTATCATGCAAGAGAGGCATGGTTCATTAAATTGGAGACCCTTGGTACGTGGCGGAGGACGTAGGTTCGAAGCCCACCATCACGCATAGCGGAGACTTCCGATCGGGCATAACTCGGTCTTCTGTCAGTGCCATTTGATATACCCGAGGGTCTATGCAAGTATGCATGCATGATGTCCGTGGCTGTGCTAAGCATGGCAATAGAGTTATGAAAACAAACAGTGATCAATCACATTTATTAATCTCCGCCAAGAGGGGACGAGAATAGCAACACAAGCATAATAACGAAAGCGAAGCGCTGACGGACATGGTAGTGAAAGCATGATAACAAGATGATTCAGACTCGGATAGCCCTTCTCTTATTCAGTTTATTACTAATTAGGGTTTATTAACTCCGACCACGGGAGACGAGGATCGCTCCGGAGGCGAGTGAGTGATTAAAACAGCAAAAGGGTTCAAAACTGGCGCGGCCACACGTAGGGGTAGGTTTCCCCGGCGCGGCCAAGCGTAGGTAAGAGTGCTTAATCCGGCGCGGCCATGGCAAAAGTTAACCCGACGCGATGGCCTTGGGGCGCGCCGGTTTAGGGCGTGCCGGGAACAAGCCAAATAAAAACAGGAAGATATGAGTCTACCGCTAATCCGGTGCGGGGGGGTACCACGCCGTATTAGGGCGCGCCGGATTAGGACCGCGCCGTTTTAGCTTATTTTTTGATGAATTTTGAAACTATTTAAGTTCATTAAGATTCTGTTGAGAGTTTTGAAGTTAGTTGGGCCGATTGCTTGTTTAATTGAAGTCCAGAGCCCTTCCAGAATGAAGTGATGAGCTAGTGCGAGGTCCATACTAGAGCAGTAGGGTCCCTGATTCAGAATGAATGTTTTATTACGACCAGTCCACAGAGATGACTTGTGTAGCGACCCGATTCCGGATACCCGGTGCACCCGGTATAAATACCGAATACACGTGATACCACATGGGACCCGCGAGGCCTCCCAAGCGCGAGAAAGCGCCGAAGGGAAAAAGGAGTGTGTGGAATACATTGAAGCCAGCAGATATAGCAGTAAGCAATTAAATTTCATTAGATTGGATTGCTAAAGTAGCAGAAATAAAATTACTTTTTCATTAATAATTCAAAATTTACAATTATACACTAGAGTCTAGTCCAAAGGAAACAACAAGTACAGTCTGACAGAAAGAAACGCACCCAGGAGTCGGGAGAAGCCCGACGCAGGTACAGCTGGCAGCTACAACAACGCGCTCCACCAGGAACAGCAGAGACAGACGGCGAAACCCACCTGAAAAGTAGTAGGGGTGAGTCTCAACAGAAACTCAGTAGGGGTCACGCGGATCCCCACTGGAAAACGCACAGTGCAACGGAAGCAACAAAACAACGAGTGCAGCAAAGCAGAAAAAGCTACACTACAAAGCTATAAATAGAACAGGTACAACAGGAGTAGAGAACAGGCAGGAGAGGGGAGCTCAACAACAAAGAAGAGCGAGGCCGTAAAACACGGGACAACGGCCACCGAGGAGAACTCGGCACCCTAAGCTACTCCAAACGGCAACAGACGGTCAACCCCAAACTCGCGTAGTAGGGTAACCCAATCTGTCAGCCAAGGCAAAGGCGAAGGCAGACGCCGACGCCGAAAACACAGACAAAACATGACAGGAGACGTCGTGCACGCATCCCCACGCATGACGAGAATGTCATGCCAACGACAGAACACTGACCTCGAGTACGGCCACGAGAGGGCAACTCGCAAAGGTCACAGCGCACAAGAAAACGCGAGAGTCACAGCACCGAGTGACAAGAGCACCCTCCTCCCAGAAGAACAGCCAGAAGCGTCCACTAACGACTTACACTGCGCCACAAGTGTCATGTCACTCAAGGACAAGACACACCAAGAACCAGGTCCGAGGAACAACAGTTCCAAGGAAACATGGTACCACAGCACGAAACTATAGCACCAACTGCGAGTGACTAGTCAGGGCCACGCCCGTCGGCGCAAGTCCCCAGTCCCTGACCACGTGTGCACACACTGACCTCTACCTAGGCCAGGCCTCTAGCTAGTATTCCCCTCGGTAGGACGCTACCGTTGGCCGGGGCCTACGGAACTAGCTTAAGAACCGTACGTACCAAACGCAACAGGAAAACCCCTCCACCACTCCCGGTGGGTCGGCAAAAGCCTAGGGCTACAACTAGGGGAGGCTCACAAGCCACAGACTCCGAAACACGGGTGCTACTGCACAGACAGCTAAGAAAAGTCCTGTCTCGTGCACAACAAAGCACCAAGGCAGCTAGACAACCGCCAACAGACTCAGGACCAGGCAACTAGACCTACAACGTAACGATCCCTGAGTCGGACGACTCCAAGGCAAGATCGTCACAAACAGTGGAACAAGCCGCCAATCGATCTAATCCTAAGCCAGCAAAACAACGCTCTGCAGAAAACGACACACGGAGACCTGAGGGAAGCACCAAGAACCCTCAACACACCTGGACATGCAAACCGAGATAAGGCAACACCTCGAGGCATCCAGAACCAGTGTCTCGGACTGGACGGAACCGCCAAGACACCCACACACAAGGTTGCCTGTCAACCCCTGGGTCACCCCGGGTTGACCGGAACCAGACCAAACACAAGCAAAACTAGGATAGGAAAATCCTACCTGAAGCAAGAAGACTCCTGGCCATCTTACAACGTAGTCTTAGCCCTCATAGGATGTCGGGAGACATCCACGGGACAACGGGCAGACCACAAGGACAAGCCAAGACAAGCCAACACCGAAATCACGGAAAACGAAGCACAAGGCATGTAACGCGCCACCCCTAGACCGCTACTATCATGTGACGGTCTAGACCAGGGCCATTACTCACCAAACGACGGTCGGACGACAGGCCGTCGCTCACACCACCCTAACCAACTCTAAGACTCAAAACACGCACGAGCCAAGTAACGCACAAGACTAAGCGCGTTACAGCCAAACGACACACGGGAGCAGGCGCGTTATTCACAACGTGCACAGCCACCCACAACCAAAGCGAAGTAACGCGCAACGCCAGGCGCGTTACAAACAAACAACGCGGCAAGGGAGATGCGTCAGAGCCAAACGACGCACAGGGGAAGGCGCGTTACTATCAACGTGCCCAGCCACCCTCAACCCAGCACAAAACAACAAACGACGGCCAGAGACAGGCGCGTTATAACACAACGACGCATGGGGGCACAACCGTTACATCCAACGGGCACAGCCACCCAAGCTCGGCCAAACAGAATGTAACGGCCGAGGGCAAGCGTGTTACACTCAAACTACGCACGAGGGCACGACCGCTGGAGGCACCGCCTTAGCAGGTCAAACGTCGATCAAACGGCAAGTAACGGCCAGGACCAGGCGCGTCACTTTCATCTAACGCGCTGGGTCAAGCGCGTTAGATCAACCGACTCATCCCCAAAACAAAATGACGAAGACGAAGTAACGCGCTAGCCTAGGCACGTTACAAGGAAGCGACGCGCCACTCTAGGGCCGTCACTCACCCAAAAGCCAGAAAGCTCAACAACGCCTAAACAAATGGCGGTCTATTGTAGGGCCGTCAGAGCCAAATAACGGCCACTGAGACGACCGCTACTTCGGTCACGGCGGGAAAACAGAGGAACGGCCGAATCGGCCCGTTCCACGCCCCATTCACGCCGAAACGCAGGGGATACAAACCCAAACGACCAAAAACAACATCAGGGGACTTCAAACCCCACATGCAAGCTCAAAAACGTAAGATCCGGGCGATTTAGACAAATCGACCCTAAGTGGGTCACCGAGGTTCCCGGGCTTCTACCGGCCTCGAATGAACACCAAATCACACGAAATCAACGTGGATGGGATCCTAACATCCCAGCGGTCAGTTAGAAACTAACTACGCCGCAAATGGTCACCGTTTACCGGCCGACCCTAAAAACCACGAAAATCACGGTTTAGGCAAAATAAGCCCAAACTCGGCCGTTTCCTTGCCGAACGCCGTGCAATGGCAGGGAAAACGAAGAGGACGAAGTAAGGATCAGTCACCCTACCTCCACCGAAGAAACCGTGCCCCGAAGGGACTAAACCACGCCGAAATCCACTCGCGAACCGATTTCACCGGCTTTGAATCCACCGATCGGGATCGCGCCAGAATCGATCCGATCCTCGCCCCATCGCGCACCTCGACAGCTCCACCTCGTCGCCACCTCACCCACGAGCGCCACCGTCTGCAGCCGGAGCCGGAAAGGGGAGAGAACGAGAGAGAATGGGAGAGAGAGGAAGAAAGCGCGAGAGTGAGGAGAGAGAGAGGAAAAAGGAATAAAAAAAGAAATTAGGAAATTTTCCTAATTTCCGAAAATCTCGAAAATGCGCCGAAAATGCACAAATTCAGAAAAATACGCAAAAATAGTCGAAACGACCGGCTCGAAGAGTACATTGTCGCTGCAGCATCCATGAGTTCGAGAATTGACAAACAAACTCACCGTAGGGTTCCGTAACTAGTACGTGAGAAAAACCCACACGGCTCGTCAAACTCAACTCGGAAGCCACCAAAGCGAACCGAAACTCAACGAAACCAATCCGAAACATATCCGAAAGATCCAACAAAGATCCAACAAGACCTGCAAAGGATCCAGCAAAGATCCATCAAGGATCCAGGGCATTACATCCTCCCCTCCTTTAAGAAATTTCGCCCTCGAAATTAAGGACTAACAAAGGAGAAGCAGGGAAGAACAACCCAACAAAACAACCACGATAAACGACACAAATTTCGAAAGCACAGCTCAGAGGAACACCGTCAGACCACCATTACAGGTACACACTCTAGCTTCCAAGACAGCAAGTCCACAGCACGAGTATGGCACCAAAGTGAACACATCTGACACCTCCGAAGCAAGGGCAACGTCGCTTACGTCTCACAGGACAGGAGACACGACTACCATAACAACCAGTAACCAACACCGAGAAACACAACGACAACACGGCAAGCAGCAGCTTTCACAAGGAGACACAGTCCTCACAGCTGACAGCTCGCAACATCATCGGCTCCAGTGCCAAAGGCAACAGGGAACACCTGGCATACAGGACACCAACGACAACAACACCACTAGACCACAAACACAATCGAGTCAGCACTAGGCCAGTTATCACATCTGATCGAGTCGCAAGCTAACTCCACCAGGAAAAGAGAGCACAGCAAGCCAACTGACAAGACAAGACCATGGTCCAAGGCAGAGACACAAAATCATAAAGAAACAGCGCTCACAAAAACAACACAACGGCAACACCTGCAGGATTCCGGCTCCGCACAACACACAGAACCAAGGAACACACTGCAAGCAGGGTCACATCAAGGCACAGAAACAGCTGAGCACACGGCCACAAGGAACGGGTCACGCATCAGACTGCTCACCAAGGAAAAGACCCACAACAATGAGAAACGACAACAATCTCGGGGAACGCATCTCAAGGACTAGCAACACGCCTCGAGAGCACAACACCCAAGAAAGAAATGCAGAGCAAAGGGTACTCAATCAACAAGGAATGCCGACAAATTCCCCAACACTCACACAATGCCGATGCCAACACAAGAAAACCACAAACAACGGCACGGCAACGGGCAAAGTCAAGGCGCAGGAAGCCAAGACGAAGCCACATCGAGAAGGAACAAAAACTCTCGACAAATAGGTAACCAACTGATGAGGACATCAAGAGCTTATGAGTTGTATTTTGTGTATTGGCTTGGATTGGTGTGTATTATGGGTTGTATTGGCTTGAAGTGTATGTAATTTTTGATTTCTTTCATTTGGACCATCCTTGTAAGGCTTATATCAAGCCAATGGGCCATTTGTTATGTCAAGTCCAAGGTTAGGTTGCCATTAGTAGAGTCCATTAAGAGTGTTACTTCATAGTGGGTCATTAAGGCACTTAAGGCCCAAATTGGGTTCCACTCTCTCATGGGCCATCTAAGTGGGAGTGGCCCAAGTCTAGCATGATCTAATGGGAGGCTCTTGGCCCATGAATGGCCTTGGCCCATGGAAGGGGGCGCAAGGTTCCTTGTCTTATTAGGCATGGTAGTTGTGGTTTAGGTGGTATTTGAATAGATCTAGTCCAAGGTTGAATAAGTATGGTCAAATTAGATTAAACTAATGTATTAAATGTGTGATTCACATTATATCCCAGCCCTTCAATCCAAACCCCTAGATCCAAGGGTTGAGGTTGAGTTTGGTTGGCATCCTATATAAGGTTGTATTTTTCATATTGAAGCAATTAATGAAGAGAAAATAGGCATTTGCCCCCAAGTGAGATTTGCGCCCCTCCCCTCTCTCTCCCTGGTTCCTCCACCCCCTCTCCCCTTTCTAGAGTGTAATCCCTTCCCCCTTGATCCCCTCCAGCATCTGAAGCAACTCCGGTGATCGCCGCCGCCATCGTCTCGTCGCCGACGCGTCGTTGCAAACGGTTTCGGTGGTTCTGTCCACTCAGGACAGGTTCCTCTTCTCCGAATTTATGCTTCACTCCCTTCATCTTCTGAAGCTCAAAATTTCAGGGTTGGTTCCCCTCTAGAACCCTTATCCCCACAAAAAACATCACGTCAAAATTCATCCTTTAGCTATTTTTTTGATTTTCGTCCAAGTCCAAGTTCCAGATCTGTCCTCGTTCTGTTTACTGTTCATCAGCTCTGAGTTTACCCCATTCGAACCATCTTTTGATTTTTGTTGGGACGCCCAAATTTAATGGGAGTTCTGTCCATCCCTCTACCACCAGGAATTTTATTAATTTTTGGTTCGCCCTCCAAGTATTTTACAAAATTCGTCCAAGTTCCCAAGAACAGTCTGCCCACAGTTTCCCAGATCCGACCCAGGTCTAGTAAAAACATCCCAGAAAATCCATTTCTTATCCAATAAAAAAAACCAAAAATAGTCCCGGATTCCTCTCTCAGAGACCTTCAACTTTACTGAAGAAATCATTTCCAGATTCGGAGGTCTTCTCCCCGGTCTACGTCGATCTTCAGAGAAGTCAGAACCTGCCCCTGCAGTTCTGGCCAGATTCCAGCAAGCTTGTAAAATACATGATCAGAAATACAGATCTGATTATTTTTTTTGAAGACCCCTACGTCGAAGTATTCTGAGTCAGCTTTCCAACGGCGCTAATCTCGTCGCATTCCGACGACGGGGCTGATCGCAGCAGCAGTTTTCTCCGAGTCGCGCGCCTGCAAACAGAAGTTCAGGTTTGTGGCCGAGTTCCCCGCGAGCGTCGTCCGAGGGCCGCCCGGCGTCCGGTGGTCGTTCCAGCAGCTCGCCATCCCAGGGGAATGCTTCCCAAGTGTCTCCACAACAGAGGAGTCATCAGGCCCCACACGACCCCTCCGGTCAGCACGTGGGCCCCCACTAACACGAGTACGCGTGAAGCCGAAGCATCGTCCGGAACCGCCCGTCAACCCGAAACTGGTCCTCCCGGGCCCACTTGTGTCGCCCTTTACCTCCCTGCGTGGAGTGGGCTTAATTGCATTGCTGTAACCATAATGTATTAAGTTCCCGGGGGTACGAGTTCCGGCCGGGTCCCATCTTCGCCACGCCGAGAGCGTGGAGGTATCGCCTTCACCCTTACACTTGGCATTAGCTTAATTCTTTATATGCTTTATATGCCGCTGCTAGAGAGCATGTGTAGGGATACCTAGCTCGCCTTCAATTTATAATATCACTGCTGCAAGAGAGAGCGAAGCCGTCCCGTGACCCGATCCGGGCGCAAAAGAGAGCCGACCACCCTAGCTCATTGCCGGTTTCTCAACCGCGCACTTCCGACGCTTCCCTCGTTAAGGGACGATCGTGAGCTTGTCGTGTCCGTGGTCCCGTCCCGCATCAATTTGGTATCAGAGCGAGTTGAGTCTAGGGTGTCTAAAGTCAAAAAAAAAAAAAGAAGAGTGTCATTTACGTCTAGTCATTAGTCGGTTTAAGTCGAGTCTAGGATCATCATATTTTCAAAACAACAAAAAGAGTCATTTTTGGGTCGCATACATCCCTTTACTCGGTATATAAAAAGGTGTTGTCCGACCGTTAGGTTACGCCTATCGGGAAGGCCGCACACTTGTGCGAGTGACCTTCGGGTCGATTGTCTCCGCCGCGTACCGAGTTTTGGTTAAGTCTAGGTGCATCATTTTGCATTAGTGTGTTTTGCTTTAGTCGGTGTCTTCTAGTCGGTGTGTTTGCATGCCCACTCGTCGGGGTACTCAGTACTCACCCCCACCCCCACCTATGGCCAACCCACGGGATACCTTGGGAGACTTCCACTCCCTACAAGAGGCGATGATGGCCATTATGGCTAGGTTGGACCAATCTGATGCTAACTTTCGGACCTTCTCCGAGAATATGGATGGTCGCCTTAGGGCCATGGAGGGACGCATGGAGAACTCCGATAGGTCGGTCCAAGACCTCGTTGGGCGGTTAGATAGGATGTCACACGGGGACCCTCTTGGGGCAGCCCAAGGTCCACCCGCACCTCCTCCCGCGGGGGCCCAAGTCCAACCCGCTCCCATGGCCCAAGTCCAGGCCGCTCCCGGGGCCCAAAACCAGCCACCACTGGTTCCTCCACCCGCCCCTCCTCGGGTTCCCCAACTACCACACCGTGACCTTGGTCTCGAGGACTATGGGTCCGACAATGCCTACGAGGGGTATGGTCAACGCCGTCGTGGTTTTCAGCCACAACGAGATGAGGATGATGATCGGGTCCTTAAGACCGTGCGAGCGGATCCTCCCGCTTTTTACGGGTCTTTGGATCCGAAAGTCTACCTAGATTGGGAGTTTGGCATGGACCGTTATTTTGAATGGTATGATATGTCGGAGCGTCGAAGGGTCCGATTTGCCACCATGAAACTTATGGGGCAGGCACAAACTTATTGGAAGAATGTGGAGAGCCTGCTACTTCAGCGGCTAGAACCCCCGATCGACACATGGGCCGAAATGAAGAATAAACTTTGGCAAAAGTACCTTCCTCCCACATACCGCCAACGACTCATCGATAGATGGCAAAGTCTTAGCCAGGGAGACCGGTCCGTCTCCGAATACATCGCGGAGTTTGATGAGTACTTTCTACGATGTGGTGTCACGGAGGAGAGTACCATGCCCGTGTCCCGCTTTCGACGTGGTTTGCGGCCACACTACCAGTATGAGCTTTTCCGCCGCAATGCCAAGACGTTGGAAGAGGCATACCAGGTTGCTCTCGAGATGGAGCAATTTGAGGGAGAGTTCGAGTCTAGCCATCGGTTGGGCCCCACCCCTCTCCATAGTACCGAGCCCCGTCACTCTATAGGCCCACATCAGCGGCCTCCCATGGCTCGACCTCAGAAGCCCACCCGTCAGGAGCACTTCGCTCCACGGCCTCGCCCTCCTCCACCCCGGGATCTATTTCCATCCCAACCACCGGCACCCTTTGCCCGTCCCCCAGCTCCTATAGCCCGTCCTCTGGCACCGGCACCCCCTCCACTCTTGTCCAAGGCACCTACACCTCCCCCATTGTTGCCTACACCCCCTACCCGGCGGGATGATAAGGGTAAGGCCCCTCTTATCGGGGAGAGTAGTCGATCGCGAATACAGTGTTTCCACTGTCACGGGTATGGCCACATTGCTAGTGAGTGTCCCGCTCGCACCACCCTAGCCTTAGGTGTTGGCGGATCCGCACCTCCCGAGCTTGAGCATGTCGATTACGAGGCCGATGAGGCACTGGCCGATGAATACTATGCCATGGGGGAAGAGCTGGGCGACCCTTCGGCCGCCCAGGATGTCGCCACCTAGTGGGTTTGATGCTACCACCTTAGTCTAGAGTCCTACATGAGTCAGTGTGCTTTCTTTGTGTGGTTTGTTTGTGTGGTGATTTTGAGTCGATTGTTTGCGTGGTTTGCATTCATGTGTCTGTGCATGGTGAGTCTGCATGTGTCTTGTGCAAGCTCGTTATCGGTCTCTTACGAGTAAGAGGCGAGTGGACTCACTTGATGAGTATGGGATCGGTTTTACTTCTATATCCGGATCAGTCACCTATAGGGACTCAGCGGTGATTCCTAGTGAGTCTTCGAGCTGTCTCCTTCCTTTTGAGAGTGCCCCTTCGGAGTGACCACCTTTAGCCATAGCAGTTCGCATATCGAGTATATATGGAATGAGCAGGTGCCGATCACTTGGAGTGGAGCATACCCGCGCTACTTAGCACGGTGACGGATCCGCCGGAGTACTCGCGCAGCCATACCCCTACTCGACGGGGTCGAGTTCCTCCCACCCGGGGAGAATTGATGAGGACATCAAGAGCTTATGAGTTGTATTTTGTGTATTGGCTTGGATTGGTGTGTATTATGGGTTGTATTGGCTTGAAGTGTATGTAATTTTTGATTTCTTTCATTTAGGCCATCTTTGTAAGGCTTATATCAAGCCAATGGGCCATTTGTTATGTCAAGTCCAAGGCTAGGTTGCCATTAGTAGAGTCCATTAAGAGTGTTACTTCATAGTGGGTCATTAAGGCACTTAAGGCCCAAATTGGGTTCCACTCTCTCATGGGCCATCTAAGTGGGAGTGGCCCAAGTCTAGCATGATCTAATGGGAGGCTCTTGGCCCATGAATGGCCTTGGCCCATGGAAGGGGGCGCAAGGTTCCTTGTCTTATTAGGCATGGTAGTTGTGGTTTAGGTGGTGTTTGAATAGATCTAGTCCAAGGTTGAATAAGTATGGTCAAATTAGATTAAACTAATGTATTAAATGTGTGATTCACATTATATCCCAGCCCTTCAATCCAAACCCCTAGATCCAAGGGTTGAGGTTGAGTTTGGTTGGCATCCTATATAAGGTTGTATTTTTCATATTGAAGCAATTAATGAAGAGAAAATAGGCATTTGCCCCCAAGTGAGATTTGCGCCCCTCCCCTCTCTCTCCCTGGTTCCTCCACCCCCTCTCCCCTTTCTAGAGTGTAATCCCTTCCCCCTTGATCCCCTCCAGCATCTGAAGCAACTCCGGTGATCGCTGCCGCCATCGTCTCGTCGCCGACGCGTCGTTGCCAACGGTTTCGGTGGTTCTGTCCACTCAGGATAGGTTCCTCTTCTCCGAATTTCTGCTATCACTCCCTTCATCTTCTGAAGCTCAAAATTTCAGAGTTGGTTCCCCTCTAGAACCCTTATCCCCACAAAAAAAATCACGTCAAAATTCATCCTTTAGCTATTTTTTTGATTTTCGTCCAAGTCCAAGTTCCAGATCTGTCCTGGTTCTATTTACTGTTTATCAGCTCTGAGTTTACCCCATTCGAACCATCTTTTGATTTTTTTTGGGACGCCGAAATTTAATTGGAGTTCTGTCCACATCCCTCTACCACCAGGAATTTTATTAATTTTTGGTTCGCCCTCCAAGTATTTTACAAAATTCGTCCAAGTTCCCAAGAACAGTCTGCCCACAGTTTCCCAGATCCGACCCAGGTCTAGTAAAAACATCCCAGAAAATCCATTTCTTATCCAATCAAAAAAAAAATAGTCCCGGATTCCTCTCTCAGAGACCTTCAACTTTGCTGAAGAAATCATTTCCAGATTCGGAGGTCTTCTCCCCGGTCAACGTCGATCTTCATAGAAGTCAGAACCTGCCCCTGCAGTTCTGGCCAGATTCCAGCAAGCTTGTAAAATACATGATCAGAAATACAGATCTGATTATTTTTTTTGAAGACCCCTATGTCGAAGTATTCTGAGTCAGCTTTCCAACGGCGCTAATCTCGTCGCATTCCGACGACGGGGCTGATCGCAGCAGCAGTTTTCTCCGAGTCGCGCGCCTGCAAACAGAAGTTCAGGTTTGTGGCCGAGTTCCCCGCGAGCGTCGTCCGAGGGCCGCCCGGCGTCCGGTGGTCGTTCCAGCAGCTCGCCATCCCAGGGGAACACTTCCCAAGTGTCTCCACAACAGAGGAGTCATCAGGCCCCACACGACCCCTCCGGTCAGCACGTGGGCCCCCACTAACACGAGTACGCGTGAAGCCGAAGCATCGTCCGGAACCGCCCGTCAACCCGAAACTGGTCCTCCCGGGCCCACTTGTGTCGCCCTTTACCTCCCTGCGTGGAGTGGGCTTAATTGCATTGCTGTAGCCATAATGTATTAAGTTCCCGGGGGTACGAGTTTCGGCCGGGTCCCATCTTCGCCACGCCGAGAGCGTGGAGGTATCGCCTTCACCCTTACACTTGGCATTAGCTTAATTCTTTATATGCTTTATATGCCGCTGCTAGAGAGCATGTGTAGGGATACCTAGCTCGCCTTCAATTTATAATATCACTGCTGCGAGAGAGAGCGAAGCCGTCCCGTGACCCGATCCGGGCGCAAAAGAGAGCCGACCACCCTAGCTCATTGCCGGTTTCTCAACCACGCACTTCCGACGCTTCCCTCGTTAAGGGACGATCGCGAGCTTGTCGTGTCCGTGGTCCCGTCCCGCATCACCAACCCACACACTTCAGCTGTACTCTCAACAACGCACACAGGCAACAGAACAACATCGGTAATCGCACCTCAGCACACACTAGGCACCATCGCAATCAACAAAGATCGCAAACCACACGCCACGAGTACCGATCACGCGAACAACCGATCACAACGAGCCTAAGTGCAACAAAGGAAGAGCACCAGCTTCAGCGCAAAGCACGCGGAGAGCAGCAATCTCAGCTTACCTTCACGTCCTGAAACAACAAGTGAGCCTTCACAATACATCAGCCGTTGGACACGGCACGACAAATACGGTACACAGCAGCTCTTAACACCATCATGGAGTCCAAAGCCAAGCAACCGTAAAACAGAGAGCAGATCAGGCTCAAAACAATGATGTCTACACTTAAACAGACACAGGACAAAGGCATCACCAAGACAGCAATTCCAAGGCAAACCTCGAAAAAGCTTCACCAAGAAGGGCGAGAAGCAAGAAGCTCAACCACAAAAGCTTACCAAGAAGGGAAAATCCTAGCTCGCCTGAGCAACTTCTCCAACACGGAATCTAATCGAGCACTTCAACAGAAGCGAAACACATCAGGAGCTGAGCAAACTCAAGCTGGGACAACCAAAGCAACGTAAGAACGTGCATGGCCATCACACCAACGCTGAAAGTCATAAGCCACCTGAGCAAAAGCACAGAAAATAGCTCGAACAAGGCACTGCAGGTTCATGCCTACCGACAAACACTGCCAAGTGCAACACGATCGAGACAACTTCAAAACCAAACGAAACACCTCATCACATCCAGACGAGAGCAAAACCATCTCGCACAGTGCCAACCAAGCACGCACAAGACCACACACAGAAACCACCGCGATAAACATCGCAACACCTACGCCAGCAAGAGACTGTACTGGACCTTAAGGACTCTGGTAACTGTATATCTAGATTTCCATGTATTTCACACGACAATGATCTGATAGCTCAGAAAAAGAACTCCGAACATCTCAGAACACTGCTCTGATACCAACTGTAGCGACCCGGATTCCAGATACCCGGTGCACCCGGTATAAATACCGAATACACGTGATACCACATGGGACCCGCGAGGCCTCCCAAGCGCGGGAAAGCGCCGAAGGGAAAAAGGAGTGTGTGGAATACATTGAAGCCAGCAGATATAGCAGTAAGCAATTAAATTTCATTAGATTGGATTGCTAAAGTAGCAGAAATAAAATTACTTTTTCATTAATAATTCAAAATTTACAATTATACACCAGAGTCTAGTCCAAAGGAAACCACAAGTACAGTCTGACAGAAAGAAACGCACCCAGGAGTCGGGAGAAGCCCGACGTAGGTACAGCTGGCAGCTACAACAACGCGCCCCACCAGGAACAGCAGAGACAGATTGCGAAATCCACCTGAAAAGCAGCAGGGGTGAGTCTCAACAGAAACTCAGTAGGGGTCACGCGGATCCCCACTGGAAAACGCACTGTGCAATGGAAGCAACAAAATAACGAGTGCAGCAAAGCAAGAAAAGCTATACTACAAAGCTGTAAACAGAACAGGTACAACAGGAGTAGGGAACAGGCAGGAGAGGGGAGCTCAACAACAAAGAAGAGCGCGGCCGTAAAACACGGGACAACGGCCACCGAGGAGAACTCGGCACCCTAAGCTACTCCAAACGGCAACAGACAGTCAACCCCAAACTCGCGCAGTAGGGTAACCCAATCCGTCAGCCAAGGCAAAGGCGAAGGCAGACGCCGACGCCGAAAACACAGACAAAACACGACAGGAGACGTCGTGCACGCAGCCCCACGCATGACGAGAATGTCATGCCAACGACAGAACACTGACCTCGAGTACGGCCACGAGAGGGCAACTCGCAAAGGTCACAGCGCACAAGAAAATGCGAGAGTCACAGCACCGAGTGACAGGAGCACCCTCCTCCCAGAAGAACAGCCAGAAGCGTCCACTAACGACTTACACTGCGCCACAAGTGTCATGTCACTCAAGGACAAGACACACCAAGAACCAGGTCCGAGGAACAACAGTTCCAAGGAAACATGGTACCACAGCACGAAACTATAGCACCAACTGCGAGTGACTAGTCAGGGCCACGCCCGTCGGCGCAAGTCCCCAGTCCCTGACCACGTGTGCACACACTGACCTCTACCTAGGCCAGGCCTCTAGCTAGTATTCCCCTCGGTAGGACGCTACCGTTGGCCGGGGCCTACGGAACTAGCTTAAGAACCGTACGTACCAAACGTAACAGGAAAACCCCTCCACCACTCCCGGTGGGTCGGCAAAAGCCTAGGGCTACAACTAGGGGAGGCTCACAAGCCACAGACTCCGAAACACGGGTGCTACTGCACAGACAGCTAAGAAAAGTCCTGTCTCGTGCACAACAAAGCACCAAGGCAGCTAGACAACCGCCAACAGACTCAGGACCAGGCAACTAGACCTACAACGTAACGATCCCTGAGTCGGACGACTCCAAGGCAAGATCGTCACAAACAGTGGAACAAGCCGCCAATCGATCTAATCCTAAGCCAGCAAAACAACGCTCTGCAGAAAACGACACACGGAGACCTGAGGGAAGCACCAAGAACCCTCAACACACCTGGACATGCAAACCGAGATAAGGCAACACCTCGAGGCATCCAGAACCAGTGTCTCGGACTGGACGGAACCGCCAAGACACCCACACACAAGGTTGCCTGTCAACCCCTGGGTCACCCCGGGTTGACCGGAACCAGACCAAACACAAGCAAAACTAGGATAGGAAAATCCTACCTGAAGCAAGAAGACTCCTGGCCATCTTACAACGTAGTCTTAGCCCTCATAGGATGTCGGGAGACATCCACGGGACAACGGGCAGACCACAAGGACAAGCTAAGACAAGCCAACACCGAAATCACGGAAAATGAAGCACAAGGCATGTAACGCGCCACCCCTAGACCGCTACTAGCATGTGACGGTCTAGACCAGGGCCGTTACTCACCAAACGACGGTCGGACGACAGGCCGTCGCTCACACCACCCTAACCAACTCTAAGACTCAAAACACGCACGAGCCAAGTAACGCACTAGACTAAGCGCGTTACAGCCAAATGACGCACGGGAGCAGGCGCGTTATTCACAACGTGCACAGCCACCCACAACCAAAGTGAAGTACCGCGCAACGCCAGGCGCGTTACAAACAAACAACGCGGCAAGGGAGACGCGTCAGAGCCAAAAGACGCACAGGGGAAGGCGTGTTACTATCAACGTGCCCATCCACCCTCAACCCAGCACAAAATAACAAACGACGGCCAGAGACAGGCGCGTTATAACACAACGACGCATGGGGGCACAGCCGTTACATCCAACGGGCACAGCCACCCAAGCTCGGCCAAACAGAATGTAACGGCCGGGGGCAGGCGCGTTACACTCAAACTACGCACGGGGGCACGACCGCTGGAGGCACCGCCTTAGCAGGTCAAACGTCGGTCAAACGGCAAGTAACGGCCAGGACCAGGCGCGTCACTTTCATCTAACGCGCTGGGTCAAGCGCATTAGATCAACCGACTCATCCCCAAAACAAAACGACGAAGACGAAGTAACGCGCTAGCCTAGGCGCGTTACAAGGAAGCGACGCGCCACTCTAGGGCCGTCACTCACCCAAAAGCCAGAAAGCTCAAAAACGCCTAAACAAATGGCGGTCTATCGTAGGGCCGTCAGAGCCAAATAATGGCCACTGAGACGACCGCTACTTCGGTCACGGCGAGAAAACAGAGGAACGGCCGAATCGGCCCGTTCCACGCCCCATTCACGCCGAAACGCAGGGGATATAAACCCAAACGACCAAAAACAACATCAGGGGACTTCAAACCCCACATGCAAGCTCAAAAACGCAAGATCCGGGCGATTTAGACAAATCGACCCTAAGTGGGTCACCGAGGTTCCCGGGCTTCTACCGGCCTCGAATGAACACCAAATCACACGAAATCAACGTGGATGGGATCCTAACATCCCAGCGGTCAGTTAGAAACTAACTACGCCGCAAATGGTCGCCGTTTACCGGCCGACCCTAAAAACCACGAAAATCACGGTTTAGGCAAAATAAGTCCAAACTTGGCCGTTTCCTTGCCGAACGCCGTGCAATGGCAGGGAAAACAAAGAGGACGAAGTAAGGATCAGTCACCCTACCTCCACCGAAGAAACCGTGCCCCGAAGGGACTAAACCACGTCGAAATCCACTCGCGAAACGATTTCACCGGCTTTGAATCCGCCGATCGGGATCGCGCCAGAATCGATCCGATCCTCGCCCCATCACGCACCTCGACAGCTCCACCTCGTCGCCACCTCACCCACGAGCACCTCCGTCTGCAGTCGGAGCCGGAAAGGGGAGAGAACGAGAGAGAACGGGAGAGAGAGGAAGAGAGCGCGAGAGTGAGGAGAGAGAGAGGAAAAAGGAATAAAAAGAAAAGAAATTAGGAAATTTTCCTAATTTCCGAAAATTCCAAAAATGCGCCGAAAATGCACAAATTCAGAAAAATACGCAAAAATAGTCGAAACGACCGGCTCGAAGAGTACATCGTCGCTGCAGCATCCATGAGTTCGAGAATTGACAAAAAAATTCACCGTAGGATTCCGTAACTAGTACGTGAGAAAAACCCACACGGCTCGTCAAACTCAACTCGGAAGCCACCAAAGCGAACCGAAACTCAACGAAACCAATCCGAAACATATCCGAAAGATCCAACAAAGATCCAACAAGACCTGCAAAGGATCCAGCAAAGATCCATCAAGGATCCAGGGCATTACAACTTGCCTGTCTAAAACCTGCCAAAAATTGGGCAGCATCTCCCCTGAACCTGAAAGGTTGCAGGAGAGGAACGGGGTCATACTCACTTGTGGAGTAAGCCCCTAAACTATCGGTCTGCATGGTGACAGCCAGCAAATTCCCAACGGATAGGATACTCCGAGGACTGGCCTACGAGGGGCACCAAAGCTCCGTGGGTGGAAGCAGAGGACCGAGGCAGCTCGTGACGGAAGCAACATCCCGAGGACTGGCCTACAAGGGGTGGGCGACCTACATCATACACTGCACCTGCTAGAGAGAGAGACCCTTAGGGAGAGAGGCTCCGAGGACTAGCCTGCTAGGAGCATTTATCCCTTGGTCACCACAGGGTCCCGAAGGGCTGTGGGTTTGGGATTGTTGGGCTGGAGCCCCTGTTGTTGTCAGCTTTGTGACTCATGAGAAACATCCATCACTCGAGAGTGGAGTTCCCTTGGCCAATTAGCAGCTCTGTGAAACGGTGGGAGATATCCCCCTCCCCGGGTGGAGGGCTAAGATGTTGATGCTCACGAGACTGGGTTGCCATTCATAGAATAGAATGCAACAATAGTCACGGAAAGAGGCGATCGATATGCAGCTAGAAAGGTTTGCCTACACACGCATATCCACAAATGACTGGAATGCAGTAGTCGCGAAGCGGACTTCACTATCCCTGAAACATCACCTGCCTCCTCTGAACAACGGAGAAATGCAAAGAGGAGGGGAGGCCAAGGTCGAATTTCGTATCAAAACGGAGAGCGACGTGTGCACAGGCACATGTGCTGAGGACCCAGGGAGGGGTTATCCATGTAGCCCATGGCATACCAGGGCGCGTTCGGAATCTGGAGAAACCGGGATCTCAAAGCCGTATACGGGAAGACCCATATATATATACATCTATCAAATGAAATAGCACTGGAAGAGGAGGATGAGACGCTAAACATTCAACCCATTGGTACATTCATGTACACATGCTATCATTCCATTGACGGGGGGAAACCACACACATATCACGAGTTCGGTGTCGACATCGCGGCACGGCCACCATTCTACTCGCAGGAGAGTTCACAGAAGAGCAATCAGTAAAAAAAGACGCGGAGAAGGGGGGAGGAGTTGGCTCATATCATCGCCATCCCTCCCCCTCTCGCTTACATTCGACAGAGAGAAAGCAAGGCCGGGAATCAACGGAAACGCAGGCGCCCACCTATTCCCAGAACAGAGTATCGGGATGCCTTCTTCTTCTCCGGCTCCGGAGGGCTTCAGGTAGAGGAGGGAAGATGGCGGCGATCGGCGCTCAGGGGAACCCTACTTCACTCGCAAGAAATTCTTTCTCTCCCCTCGACGATTGGCTCTTAGACCTCTCTCTTCTCTTTCGATCTTCTTTTTTTTATCCTTTTTCTATCTCCTTTTCTTTTTCTATCTCTTCTCTCCCCTTCTATCAATCGAACAACTGCATATATATAGGAGCAGGTTTGAAGTTTTAAACCGGCGCGCAGAATGGCGCGCTGGGAAAGGGAGCTCCATCCTTTGCGCGCCGGAATAGGAGGGCGCCGGATGGAGGCGCGCCGTGTTAACGCTCTTCACACGTCGCGAGTCAGCCGATGAGTTCGGGGATGATTCCGGGGGTCACCGTGAACATTTATCTCGCCACTGCTCCTTGAAACCTCGACAAGACGCCTTGTTGAAGCTCTCCGGCCGACGTACGACCATTCTTGGAACTTCAGATGACTTCGGTTTGATCACACGGGTTTTCTGCTGACACGGCTCTCGGCGCTATGATATGTGCCGCTGGCTCGGTCTGGCTTGTGCTCAAAGCTCCTTAGAGGGTGGGATAACACCGGGGATAGTTCCGCCTGAGCTGGGCGGTCACTCGACCACTAAGGGGGCCATCTTGGCGGGAAGCCGTACCCGTACCGGGTGACCGGGATCTTCTGCCGACAGAGCTTTTGGTCCTCCGTTCTGAAGAGCCAAGGGGACTCTTTCATCTCAGGAGAGTCTTTCATGAGGTGGGTAGCCACTGGGTAGATCGTCGTCCTTGTTCGGACAACGGGTATAGTGTATGCGGCATGACAGAGTCAATGCCGGTTCATTGGGCAGGCTTGGTCGCACTGCCGGTTGGTTGTGAGTTCATCTTGGTTCTCCTGAGGTGAAGTCCCCATGTTCATACGGGGTGACTCGAGGCTCTGGCAACTTGAGAAATCTTCAATATGTTGATCTTTATCGGCTTCCGTGCTTCCGCGGGCCGCATCATTATTCTTTATGGCTTGATCGCCGACGATCATATTTTGGGTGCCAACAGGAGATTAGCGGCAATAATGATGGGCCTAGGGTCTTCTTCAGTTCCCAAATTTATTTTCTTCGTAGGTTCATCCACTGCCGACGATGGCTCGTCAAATTTCTTTAATCCTCGTGCATACAGATCGACAGTGTCATCTACGTTGCTATCCTCATCAATTGGGTCCTTTTCATCCAGGATTTCATAGACGCCCAATCCATCGTCGCTCCACACCCCTTCTACTTCTTCTTCATCTTCTTCTATCACAATTGCCATAACAACGAACTCCGGACATCTCAAAAGAGCCTGACACCGCTGAGCTAGATTTTGCAGGAATCTATCAGGAACGGATTTGGGAGGACGCGCAAGTGGGCGCGGCTCAGAGGAGAAAGGGTTGGTCGAGCTAGAACAAGACCCTACTTCTCTAGACCTAACTGACTCTACTTCCCTAGACTCGACGGACCCTACGCCTAACCTGGGAGAAAGAAAATCTAGTGGAAAGGAAGGAGTAGGGGACTCGTGCCCCTGGGAGGAGGATGGAGACATGGTAGCATAATCTTCCACTGAAATCTCCGCTTCAAATTTGACATTTTTTTTTGGAGATCAGTGGAGACCATATAGCAGGATGGAGGAGGAGGAAGTTGCATGGGGAACAACTCGGGGAAGATGCAATCGAAAAATGGATCAGAGGATCGAAACCACATCTCGTGGAGTGGGGTGGTGGAGGAAGGAGGAGTGAATAGATCGAACATATTAATAGGAGGACAACGCCCACAGGCGCAGGGAACAAACAGAATTTCAAATGGATTATTGAAAGATGGATTGACCATGATCGGAGGAGGACGGGGTATAAGTTCCAGCTGCTAGAAAATCGATTGAAGACGGGAGGGAGACCAAGAAAAGACAATTGGCGAGTTCCCCTCCTCTCGTGGATGCTAAACTGGCTGCTTCTTCGGCCTCCATTGGACGAGCCGAACCTCTTGATGTTTCTGTCGGTAGCCCTCTTCATGGAATAATCTTTCAAAGGCCTGACTATAGTCAAACATGTCATCAACTAGCCCTTTTGGTGGTAGAGGGGGACTGGCAACTGGACAAACTGAACCTTTCCTTTCTGGCAGAACTGGCTGTGGGCTCAATGTGCCTGGCTGAAGAGGCCCTCTGACAAAATGCTGACGGTAGTCCCAGGTGAGTGGCCCAGAGTCTCCCATCATAAATAATGCAGTCTCTCGGTTGCCGAGACCTCTCCTGTTCATTTTTCTTCCCTTGGGGATGGGGTTGGTCCTTCCCTGCAATTGAGCACCGAGGCCTCTCCCCGGTTGGTAGCCTAGTTTCAGTATAATGTCCCAGCCCTTGGAGTCTCGAATCTGGGGTTTCACCTTGACATTAACCACAGCAGCGACGGGCTTGCGGGGTGCATAAGCCCAAGGAAAGTCTAGATCTAGCACAGAGATAACTGGCCGGCTGCTTGGCCATAAGGTGGGAAGAACCTTTTCTGAAATAGCTTTAACAGATTGGACCGTGGATAAGCTCTTAACTTTGACGACCCTCCCTTGGAAAGGGAATTTAATGCATTGATGCGCAGTGGAGGGTACGGCGCTGAGAGTGTCAATCCATGGGCGACCCAAGATAGCCTTGAACATAGGGTCAATGTCTAGCACATAGAATTCCACTGGCATAGTGAGAGGCCCAAGCTCGGCTTGAATAGTGACCACCCCGTGACATGCTCTCCTCGAGTTGTCATATGCAGCTATGGTAGTGGGGGTTGGCCGTAGTAATTCCTCTGAGATGTTGCAAGCTCGAAGGGTACTGAGCGGGCATACATTAATAGATGCCCCTGTATCAACCAGTGCTGCGTCAATATTGACTTTATTCAAAGTGATTGAAATGCAGAGCGGCATTTGCCGAGCCTCTGGAGGAGCTAGCTCGGTTTCAAAAAAATGTGATTGCCGGCCCTTTGGAAATTGTTGCCAGTGCCGTAGGTAGACTGTCGGCTGCCATGTCTTCGCTAACCATCACCTTTTGTAGAAAGTTTCTGAGAGCATCCTGGTGAAGGGTGGATCTTTTAATGAGCTCCAAAATAGATATCTTGGCGGGCACCCTGTCCAAATGGTGTAGCAGGTCGTATTGGGTACCCGGCAGAGGTTCGGCTTCTTCCTGCTCGGCAGCCGGCTGGGAAGACTGGGGATTAGAAGTATTGGGATAATTCCGATGGAACAACAGCCCGCTCCGTAGGGCGAGGTTTTGTGCCGGCACGGCATCATGAGACGGTATAATTGGCCCAGTGGCGTGGATGAGAGGAATAGGCGGTGTGGGAGAAAGGATTTGGTAGGATGTGGTGTTGGTGGAGGTGATAAGTGGCGATGGGCGGATGATGGATGAGGGATTAGTGGAAGGCGGGGTGGTGATGATGGGTGTTGGTACGGAGGGAGGACAGGCTAATGGAGGTGTGGTGATGAGTGAAGGGGGTGATAGAGAAATGATGGTAGCGGGGATAACTGGTGGCGGATTTACTGGAGCAGGTGTGAATGGGAGAACAAGTGGTGAAGGTGTTGGGTGTGTAGGTAAAATGATGGGGGAAGGGAGGGAATTGCGGTGAGTATGGTGGAGGGCCATTATCTGCGGCGTGGTGCCATCGTCATCAAAAGACCACCCGACGTTAGGAGTCGGGGGTTGGACAACATTCACATGAGCCGGTGCCAGCGGCTGAGGCTGTGGAGCGAGAGGATGGTTCGGCATCGGGTTCTGATGAATCCCCGACTCCTGAACCGGCTACGGTTGCTGTTGCTGTGGCTGCTGCTGCGGCTGTGGTGCTTGTTGCTGCTGCACTTGCTGCCTTGGCGGCTGCCTTCTCTTCTCTTTGATTTCAACAATGGCCTTGTGCATCTCGGCCCAATCAATCCTCTGTCCTTCATGAAGGTCATACACAAGGTCCCTGAACTGAAAACATCCTTTAATGGTGTGGCTCGGCTGCCTATGGAACATGCAGTACTTTGTCTGGTCAACGGCCGAGTTCCAGACGGGCCGTTCCAGAGGAAGTTGGATAGCATTAATTGACATGAGAGCTGAGAAGATATCTGTGAGGGTTTCTGGCAAGGGTGGGTATTGTGCACTTTTAGGAGCCGGACGCTTGTTGTTGTAGCCGTTGGGTGGAAGGACATTGTGATATTGCGGAGGCTGTGGAGGTTGCTGTGGTGCGGCGAAGGTATTTTGTGGAATGGTGAAGGTAGGCGGAGGGTTTTATGGAGTGGCTTGGAAGTTTTGGGGAGCGGGGTTCTGTGGAGTGCGGGGGTTTTAGGGGAAGCGGAAGGGTGCGGCTTGGAAAGGGAAAGCAACGGCTTGAACTTGCTTGTTCGTTTGGATCCCCTCGGTAACAGGCCCTTGAGGTTTCTTATGATATTTGGGCTTTTGATTTTCAAAGAGCGAGTGTATGGGGGAATCTTTGAACATAGTCTGAATAAAGCGCGCTCGGCTATACAGCTGATGCATGTTGGCTATATCATTCATAGCTAGAATGTTGCGGAAGGTCAGAGTGGCATTAGAAATAAGCAGTTTGACCTTCTCTTCCTCCGGAATGTGGCCAGGCACCCTAGCAGCCATTTGCCTCCATCTGTCTGCGTAAGTAGCAAATTCCTCATCAGGCTTCATCTTTTCGGCCACCAGATCTGTGAATGAATATTCCGGGCCGACTCTATCTTGGAACCGCTGGATGAACTTATCTTTTACTGTCTTGAAACTCTCAGCATCTTCTAGTGGCAGAGAATAGAACCATTCCAGTGCGACACCATCTAGCGATCGGCGAAATAGATACGCCATGAGGCGATCATCATATTGAAACTGCGCCGACTCGTACAAGAAGTCCCTTACATGAATAAAAGAATTGCTGTTCCCATCATACTTTCTATAATTGGGGAGCTCGGACTGTGGAGGGAACTGGATGTTCTGAAAACTCGGGACTGGAACATCTGCCAAAGATTGAGGGCCAACCCGCTTTTGAAGGAAGTCAAGTTGCTACTGCATGGTGGCCCATTTATCAAGCAACTCCTGCTCTCGGGAGGAAGCAGGGACAGTGAATGATGAGTTTTGAGGAACAGAAGGGTAAGCAGATGGAGGAGGCGGCCCATGGGAAGGATACTGATTTGAAGGAAGACTCATATTGGTAGGAACCTGGGCTGCCCCTTGCTGATGGTACATGAAATCATTCGGGCTAACTAGAATATGTGGCATAGCTGGGCCTGAGATATGATGATCTGACCGGAAAGAACGAGGAATTATGGTGTTACCTTTATCAAAAGCTTGTTGGGGCCGAACTCGAAGACTGGCCTATCTCGAGATTGGAGAACCTGAGGGTCCTAGGTTGGACCGGAGTGAGATCAATGGGCTGGACAGTGGGCCCATCGGCTCTATGCTGAGCAACGGAATGATTGGATTGGCCTTGCAGAATTGGGGAGGGCGGGGAGTTGGACCCCTGCATAGCCTGATAGACCGCCTGAAGCTGGGCTGGGTCTAATTGAGCCATCATCTGAAGGACAGAATTGGCGGAATGTGTTGTGCCCCTTAGGCACAAGCTTATGATATTTTATTTTGATGATAGCAGCACAGTGAAAGTTTCACAGTGAGCCATTCATTGTGTTTAGTATACATGCATTACTGCTAGTTACAGCATATACAAACACTTGGTCGATGCATTGCATTCTGTCAGATATCAAGTCTATACATCCATTGCTTCAGTTCAATATCTGCTATGTGCATACCTTGTTTAAGTGCATTCAGTATAACAGACAAGCAAGTCTGTACATCGGACTAGTCTGCATCGGTTAAGTCTATACATCCATCGAAGTCAATCTGCATAAAGTCTGTACATTCTTCAGGTGCATATCTCAGCAAGTCTATACATTGGACTTGAACATATAGGAAGTCTGTACATCGGCTAGGCAGCAAGTCTGTACAGCCCTTGCTTAAGGCAAGTCTATACATTGCATGAGCATAGTCAGAGCACTCAAGTCTGTACAACGTCCATCATCTCATGCATCGTCTTATGCATTGTCGTCAAGTCTGTACAGAGTCCATCCTCTTATGCATAGGCTAAGTCTACACATCGTCCGTCTCAATTAGTGTCTTATGCATAGGCTAAGTCTACACATTGCAGCATGCATTGTCTTCAAGTATGTACATCGTCTAGCGTCTCATCCACGGTCTCAGTTGAGAGTTGAAGTTTGTACATCGGGCGCCTCATTCGTAAAGTCTGTACATTGAGCGTCTCATGTTGCGTCTCATTCGTCAAGTCTATACATCGGGCGTCTCATGCAAGTCTATACATTGGGCTATCACTTAAAGTCTATACATCAGCCTGTTCGTGTTCAAGCTTTCAAAGTCTAGACATTGTTCTGTAGCACACACACGAAGTCCATACAGTGCTGCATAGACTAAGTCTATACATCAGTGTCTTGTGCATGCATCATTCAAGTCTGTACAGCTTGTGTTCACAACACAAGGTTTGTACATCGTTCTGCTTGCACAAACGCCACGTCTATACATTGGCTTTGCTTGCATGAGTTGAAGTCTATACATCGTTCACTTGCAGCATTAGCCAATGTCTGTACAACCTGTGCATCCTTTTGATTCAAAGTCTACACATTGCATGTTAGCATGCTCGCACACACTAAGTCCATACATTATAGAAAGTTTGCATAGTGAACATGAAGTCTGTACACGCTTCAAGTGGTAAGTATGTACATTGTTCAGAACGTAAAGTCCATACAGCCATTGTGCATTCGTTCTTGATGTACATTCTTTGCTTTGCATTCATAACGCATAGTCTGTACATGCTTTGTCTTCGCACTGCAAAGTCTATACATTGTCTTCGCATTGCAGAGTCTATACATTGCTTCAAACGAAGTCTGTACAAGGTGTCGACATTAAACTGATAATTCTCTCTGTCTGACAGGTATTGTTCGTGAAGCTTAATGGCACGTGATCCGAGACAGGAAGGGCTGATAGGATGATGACACGTGGCCAAAATAATTGGACGGGAACTGTGGAAGACACGCGCCCAGTGCTACTCCTGCTGAACTGATATATAAGGAAGACTCCTTTGTCTGAAGGAGAATGATCGAATGCAGAAGCCTTGAAGGAAAAGTAGAGAGCAGAGAGCCCTTCGATCCAGCAGAAGAGAAAAAGAAAGAGAGTTGAGAGAGAGAGAAGTGTTGAGAGTTTTATTCCTTAGATCGTTGGTTCAAAACCAGATCTGAGGTTTGCTCACATGTTTGAGCTATATTCTCTGCAGGGATACATTTCCTTTTCGTTTGTTTTCTGTTTTGTTTTTCGAACTCATTTCTTCAAGCTGTTAGTCAGCGTTTGCAGAGGTGCTACCTCTGGACGGGTCAAGCTGTAATCCCCAGCGGTTGCAGTGGAGGATTCCACTGGACAGCAAGCTGTGAGGCTTAGCGGGTTGTAGGCAAGCTGTGAGGCCCAGCGGTTCAAGCTGTGAGTCAGCAGTAATCCACACTCGGGTTGAGTGTGGGGTGGATGTAGGTCTGGAGGACCGAACCACCTAAAAACTCTTGTCTACTGTGTGATTGCCTTATTGTTTGCATCGCTCCTTTATTTCTGTACTTTGCGCAGTAGATGTTTGTTTAAGTGGGTTCTTCAGCAATTCTAGTTGGTCGTTGATTAGTGCATTCTATCTGTTTAGCAGAATTACTCATTCCGCATTTGATTCTGCTGCAGTAGTTTTTATCGGGTGTTTAATCTATTCACCCCCCTCTAGATCACCCTTTAGCGTCCCAACAATTGGTATCAGAGCCTAACTCTTTGTGCAGGACTAACATCCTAAAGAGGAACGGCCATGGATGCTAGAGGGTTAACAGCAGAGGGACAGTCCACTACGAAGCCACCATTCTTCGATGGTTCCAACTACTCATATTGGAAGAACCGGATGCAGGTCTTCCTCAGAGCCAAAGATTACGAGGTCTGGAAAATTGTGAGTAAAGGTCCTTATGAACTACATGAGAATGAGGAATTGTGGACTAGAGAAGAAATCAGGAAGTCTACTCTGAATTGGGGCGCTATCAACGCCATTCAGTGTGCACTCCATCCCACTGAATTTGACAGAGTGTCATCCTGCAAGACAGCGAAGGAGATGTGGGATACCCTTGAAGTTATCTATGAGGGAACATCTCAAGTGAGAGAGACGAGGGCTAATATGCTAGTATCAAAGTATGAAGCATTTCGGATGAAGCCTGGTGAAACAGTGACCGAAATGTATGCTCGTCTGACCATCATAACAAATGGTCTAAGAAATCTGGGAAAAAGTTATACTGGTCATGAAGTTGTGAGGAAGATCCTTCGATCGTTGACTCCAATATGGCATACCAAAGTAACTGTGGTTGAGGAGTCAAAAGATCTACAAACAATGAAACCCAATGAGCTGATAGGCACTTTGATGGCGTACGAGATGAATCTTCTACAAGCTGAAGAGCTCGAATACAAGAAGCCTATTGCTCTGAAGGCCAAGCATAGCTGTTCAAAACAGTCCAGATGCAATGGATCATCTAGTGATCGGAGCCAATCTGGATCAGATTTTGAAAATGATGAACTAGCTATGATTACAAGAGAGTTCAGAAGATTTCTTAGAACTGAAGGGAAAAATGTCTACAGAAAATATCACAGCAGGAAGCAAAACATGTATAAATTTAACCCTGCTGAAAAATCTGACGATAATACTTGTTATCATTGTAGGAAGACTGGCCACATGAAGGCTGATTGTCTAGAGTTACAGAAAATCAAAGGAAGACCATGGAAGAAAGCGCCAAAGGGAAAGGCCATGGTCAGTACATGGAGTGATGAGGAAGAAGGCACGCTGAGCACTTCCTCAGATAGTGAGAAATCAGAAAAGGACATCTGCTTGATGGCCAGGAATGGAAGAGAAGAAGAAGAAGAGTCTGATCAGGTATCATCCCCTTTCGAACATTATACTATTTCTGATTGGGAAGATGCTTATGGAGATCTGTTAGATAAAGCGAATGATATTAAGAAGGAAAACAGACACTTGAAGAAGAAAATGAATTCTCTGGTTAATGATAAAACACTTACTGATAAAGTTGCATGTTTACAATCAGAGAATGAAAAATTGAAAAGTGCATGTTCTGAGTTTGATGAATTAAAGCATGTTGTGATTGATTGTAGGAAAGAAAATGAGTTGCTGAAAAATGTTATTGATGAGCTGAAATTGTCAATTCAGAAATTTGAAAATCAAGTAAAGATTTCAACTGAAAAATATGAAGCTGTTTTGTCAGTGAATGATAAACTGAAGAAAACTGTTGAAAAGTTAGAAAATGAAAATTCTGACAAACAGAAAATCATTGAAAGCATGACCCAAGGAACAGAAAATCTTAATGCCTTGCTAGGGTCAAAAGTCAATTTCAGAAAAGAGGGTCTCGTGTTTAATTTCTCAGCTAAAAAGAGTTTTGAACTGGAAACCATTTCATTTGTGGGAGAAAAGAATACAGGACCGCTCATAAAAATGGTCAATGAAAAATCTGCTTTCAATAATGTAAAATCAAAAGTGTCTAGTGCTAAGGACAAGGGAAAGCAGAAAGTTGTAGAGCCTAGAGCTGCATGCTCTTCTTCCAAGGGTAAGTCCAAGGCTAGGGGTCAGCCAGCTAGCACATCAAAACCCCAGTCCAAGGCTGCTAAGTCTCCACCACCATCAACTGCTCAGAAAAAGACCCAATATAAGTCTGTTCAGAAACCTAGAGGGTCAAAGGTGGCAGGGAGACCAAGTGCATCCAGGAACCAGTTTGCTCATCCCTATTTCCCTCGAGCCCAAGTCTATCATCACAATCACTCACAACTACTTAATAGGTTTGGGTGGAACCCTGTATACATGAGATCTAGGTATCAGAATTTCCCCACTCAGCCCTATAGATCTCAGCCAGCTAGGAGATGGGATAGTCACTTTAGGACAAGGAGTCCTAGTCAACAAGTGTTCTATGGTCAACCTAGAACCAATTTGGGCCACAACTTCCAGTATACTCATTGGCCAAGGCACTGGCAGAAAAACAATAATGCTTTTAATAAAATGAATGCCAGGACTACACAACAACCATCAAAGCACCAGAAAAAGAAAACTAAACCTATTGGTGTTGAGAAAAAGAAAAATAACAAAAAGAACTCTCAAGCTGTAAAATCTGTTGTGACTCCTCTGTGTTGATGATGTTGACAATATGCTTTACTTCATTGGCAACACCTTGTTTTGATTGATTGGTAACTGTTTATGTTTTGATGAAATTGCTTTTATCAGATTGTCGATGTGTTCTATGCATTTCACAAGTCTACACACTGAACACACACACAAGTCTTCACACTCAGCATAGTCTATACATCGTGTTGTGTTTGTGTTGTGTTTGTGCATCATTGAGAACGTAAGTCTATACACTGTCTGTCTTATTTAGTGTCTCATGCAGCGTCAGCTCAGTAAGTCTATACATTGCATTGGCTAAGTCTATACACTGTCCGTCTCACTTAGCGTCTTATGCATTGGGCAAAGTCCATACACTGCAGCTCACATAACTAGCAAGTCTATACATTGCATTGTGGTGTTTGTGCTCAAAGTCTATACAGTGCTTGCACTGTCATTCAAAGTCCATACATTGGACTGTAGCATGCACGAAGCTAAGTCCATACATTAGTGAAGTCTGTACAGCGTCATGCATCATTCTTCAAAGTCCATACACTGCACTGTAGCTTGCTCGAGGTGAAGTCTGTACATCCATTAGTGAACTTCCAAGTCTATACATTGGCTTTGCTTGCACGGGTTGAAGTCTATACATTGGACTGTGTCACTTAGCGTCTTGTGCATGAGTCAAGTCTGTACAGCCTGTGTTCAGCAACATCAAGTCTGTACAACGCATAGCTGCACGCATGACTAAGTCTGTACACTGGCATCTTGCAGCGTTAGCACAAGTCTATACAGCATGTGTGCTTCATATTGCCAAGTCTATACAACGGCTGGCAGCACTCAAAGTCTGTACATTCGTTGCAGTTTAATTTCTCATGCAAGTCTATACAATGCATCAGACTAAGTCTGTACATTGAGCGTCTCATGTTGCGTCTCATGCAAGTCTATACAACGCATCAGACTAAGTCTGTACATTGTGCACTTTACATCAGACTAAGTCTGTACATTGCATGCACTACTATGCTTGCACGAGCTGAAGTCACACATTGTCCTGTTGTCGAAGTCTGGACATTGTGTGCTGCATGCTTTTCAAGTCCATACACTGGCTAGTCTGCACAAGTCTGCAAGTCTATACATCGGCTCCTGCATGCTCATTAAGTCTGCACATTCGATAGGCTAGTTTGAACATCGCCAAGTGTCTTGCTTTCAAAGTCCACACATCTGTTGTCAGCATGTCTATGCATTCGTATTCAATGTACACACTTCACTGCATTGCACATTGCATCTCCAAGTCTGTACATCATTGATTGCATGCATTGGGTTAGCGTCTCATTCAACGTCTTAACAAAGTCTAGACATCGGTTGGGTTCATAACGCTAAGTCTGTTTATTCATTCGGCATGACAGTGCATTCAGTTGTAATGTATATACTCTGCTATCTGCAGTTGAACATGCATTGCACTCTAACTCTATACACTGCTTCATGCATTGCATTCTAAGTCTAGACAACATTGCACAATGAGTCTGCATATTCATATGGCATGTCTATACAACCATCTGCTATGTTCTTAACATTGCATACGTGAAGTCTGTACATGCTTCAGTGTCACATTCACTAAGTCTATACACGCTTCAGTCTCGCATACACGAAGTCTGTACACGCCTTACAATGCCACAGTCCTGCATGCATGAAGTATGTACAAGGCCAAAGCACTGCATATATGTAGTCTGTACATGGCATTGTTCTGCATTCACCAAGTCTATACAATGCCATAGCCACGCATTCATAAAGTCTAAACATTGCATTGCATTCGCATTCACAGAGTCTATACAGTGCAAAGTCTATACAATGTATTACACCCTACAAAGTCTGTACAGGGTTTTAGACTTAAACTGATAACTCTGTTCGTCTATCTGACAGGGACTGCTTGCTGAGGTTGATGACATGGCTCATGATCCAAGGATGGACGAGGTGCCCAGATGGTGACACGTGGAAGCAGCTCAGTCAGGATGCTGCCAGGTGGTCGAAGTTCCTTGAATCTGGCAAAAGTATTGGGCGGGAAATGTGGAAGTCACACGCCCTTATCCAATCTGCTGCTAGTATATATATGAGCTTTCTTCTTCAGAAGGTGGCTGATCGATTGAATGGCAAAGTATATACAGTGAGACTGAAAGTCTGAAGCAGCAGAGAGCCACCGAGATCCATAGAGAAGAAAAGCAGAGAAGAGAAGAAAGAGAGAAAGGAGAGATGAGTTGAGAGAGTTCGATTGAGAGAGATGAGTTGAGAGAGGTTCATTGAGAGGTTGTAACTCAGACTCTTGGTTCAGATACCAGAGCTGAGATGTTTGCTCATTGAGAGCTATTTCCCTTCCGGGTTTTCTCATTTTCGTTTGCTTCTGTCTTTTGTTTCCGAATCTGTTTCTTCAAGCTGTGAGCCAGAAATTGCAGTGGAGGTTTCCACTGGATAGGTGAAGCTGTAATCCTCAGCAGGCAAGACCAGGTCTCGGACGGCTAAGCTGTATCGCCCAGCGGTTGCAGAGGATTTGTTCCTCTGGTCAGCAAGCTGTGAAGCTCAGCGGTTGTAGGCCAAGTTGTACTGCCCAGCGGACGCAAGCTGTGTTGCGCAGCAGTAAGCCATACTCAGTTGAGTGTGGGGTGGACGTAGGTCTCCTGACCGAACCACTTAAAAATCATGTGTGCCTTATGCTTGTGTGATTGTCTATGAACTGTGTGCGATTGGATTTCCTATTTACCTTCACAGTTTGATTCGCTTCTGTTCAAATCTAATACTCGAGTTAGTGATTTAGTAGATCTGCCTATATTCTGCTTTAGAGCCTTATATTGGTTTTAAATTAGGCAATAGATATATTCACCCCCCTCTAGATCCACTCTCCGTGGTAATAGATGTTGAGTACGGACTGAATAGATCTAGAGGGGGGGTGAATAGATCTTTCCCCCTTTTTCAGATTTAATATCTATTGGCTAAGTGAGTTGCCGGTGATTAACGAATTACAGAATTGATGTTGATAACAGTGAAGAAAACAAACACATAGAAAAGCACACACACACATAAGCAAACCACAAGATAGGATTTTTAAGGTGGTTCAGTCTCTTCCCGAGACTTACATCCACCCCTTGCTTAACTCAAGCAAGGCTTCACTAATGAGAACCTCTGATCTCAATCAAAACACAAGACACTGCTGTCACACAGCTTGTTCCTGCTGACACACAGCTTGTACCAGCTGACACACAGCTTGAATCCGCTGCCTCACAGCTTGACACTTGGTGTAAGGATGAATAGAAATGATGTGAAGGTGGGATGATGCAACAGGACTGAATATGGACTTTTGTAACAAAGTAAAGAATTCAGCCTGGGACTTAATCACATGAATAAAAAGACTAGACTCCCTGTAGAGCTTCCAATCGGATGCCTTCAGCTGCTTTGTTGCTGGAGGTCGCACAGCTTGAAGCCCAGTCTTTCTTCTGCAGCAAATGAGAACGCCTTCAGTCTTCTGCAGATATCTGATTGATGGTGAGCTACTTCGTCCTGTGATGTAGGTGTGTTTCTTAGCTTCGGTTCTATGCTCCCTCTGTGTGCTTGCCTTAGCGATCCGTGGCCTTCTACTTTTATGCAGATTCTTTTCAAGTCTGAAGCTTTTCCCGCTCAAAATTCAGATCGCGCATCAATCTGCTAAAAAGCAGGGAGAAGGTTAAATCCGATGACTACAATAAGTTTGACCACTTCTAAGCACGATTCTCTCCTTGATTCCCGTGCGGAATCTCATCATTTGAACTGCCCAACAACCTGCAACAACAATCTGCAGGTTTTAAGGAACCAAAACAGAATTCGGTTACAGTTCGGTTCTGGACGCTATAACGCCCGTGGTCGACCATGACACGGTCCCTGGTCGACAACAAGCAGTGTCCTGATGGCGGTTCCATTCTGGCTAACACTCGCGTCCCCCGTGGTCGACCACAGCCTTGTCGCTGGTCGACAAGGGGCGAATTACAGATGGCCGTCAGTTCTGTCTGATGTTCTGGCTGTTCTGTGGTCGACCAGAAGTGGGGCTTTGGTCGACAGCCAAGGCACATGCAGAAGACGGATGACTTGAAACGTTTCTGGCTGGGTTCGTTGGTCGACCATAACCACTTCCCTGGTCGACAAGCGGCCTTTGACACTTCTTCTGATTTGTTGATTCCACTTGGATTTCAGTGGACCTGAAATTACTTAACTTATCAGAAATAAATTGAACTATCAGATTTATATTGAGTTGATCAGAAACATTATTTGTCATCATCAAATAGTCATGAGTCCAATACTTTGAAGGAACAATCAAACCACTTATATTTATTATGAAACAATATAGAATTTGATTAATCAAACATATCCTATTGTCATCATCAAAACCAAGGGATGCACAACATTCTCCCCCTTTTTGATGATGACAACCATGAGTCATTGTGACAAACAACAGACTATAAAATTCATTTGATATTGCATTCAAGGCTATCATAGCACAGATTTCATTCAGACAATTCGTTTGATGTGCCTTTCAAAAACTATAGCACTACTTACATGAGAGACTCAAAAAAGAATTAAGACACTAAGGACACGTAGACAGAGTAAACTTGACAATCTAGACTCACATCTAGACACACAACTAGACACACAATGACACATAAAGTCCTATCTCCCCCTTTGTCAACAGCAAAAAGAAGATCATTTGAACAATCCCTCTGAGGAGGATGAGGAGGTCTCTGGCTTCACGTTCTCTTCCATGCGATCCAGCTTGTCAACAATGTGGGCATAGGAGAGCCTGAGCTTCTGGATCTCTGAGATAGTATCCTTGTGATACTTCTCATTCTGTTGGGTTGTGATCTCGATACGGATTCCCATCTGATCGGACACTTCACCGAGGGTCCTTACTAGTCTGTTGAACCGAGAACTAGCCTGGTCAGAGTGTTCCTTCTGCTTGATGAACCTGGCCTCCATCTGTTGTTCCAGCCGTTGGACTTTCTGCTCCAAGCGTCCAGTGGCAGCATTGACATTCTCTTGAAATGATTGGAGTTGGGTGGTGAGAGAAGATAACTGAGATGCCATCTGGAGGAGCACGCCATGAGATTCAGGGTGGGAGGTAAATGCTGGTGGTGGAGCAGAAGTAGAGGGAGTGGAGGTAGGTGGTACTTGTGTGGGTTGAGCAGAATGTGATGGAGCTTGGGTAGTTCGTGCAGATGGGGATTGAGCTGGAGGGGCAGCAGTGCCTGGCTGCCAGAGCACTAGTGAAAGGGACGATGGTGGATGGGCAGCAGTGGTGGTAGTAGGTGTAGCTTGAGGCACCATTGGTGACGGTGTGACAGCAGGGCTAACCTGTATAGGTGAATGAGGTGGAGAAGATGGTGGCACTGGATCCTTTGCTTTGCCCTTGGAAGGGAGAGTGCGCTGAACGTGGTCTCCGACCTTCTTAAATCCCAAGAATGTGGTCACGAAGTGAAAATTGTAGACGTGCCATTTGGGAATGACAATGCTTGGGCTGTGAGGAGAAGGTATTTTGGCTGCTTTCAGAATGGAAGTGATATGGGCAGCAAAAGGAAGAGAATTCAGGGGATAATGTAGGATGCTTCGGAGGGAATTTAAAAGGAGTGTGGTTAGGCGAATAGGCTGGCGAGTGATGAGGCCATGGAGTATAAACAGATGGAGGCGACTCACTTGATCTCTGGCGCCTCCTCGAGGTTGTATGATGGTGGTGATGATGTGGTGAAGCAAACGATGAAGAGGAGGGAAGGTATTAGCATTGAGGTACTTGGGAAGGACCTCAGGGGCTGGCTTGCCAGTGACCACTGCATGTGCTTCTCGGAGGTCGAAGTCCTCATGGTTGAAAACAGCTCCAATTCTGGGAGTCTTCAGCGTCATGTGGAGAAGCTTGACGTCGAGTCTGATGACTTTCCCTTGAACTACGGTGTAGAGCTGACTGTCCACAACTTGCAGGTTGTGGTAGAATTCTTGCACAAGCTGGGGCGAGTACGAATTGTGCACTGAAACGAACGTAGTCCACTCTTGAGCTTCAAAAATTGGCAGTAGATCTGGGAACATCTCCATCAGCTTGTCATCGGAGAAATCGACGATCCTTGGTTGCAGAACTGTCCGTGGCTTGAGAGCTCCAGAAACGGGATGCACTGCGGGTTCCTCTGAAGCTGCTGATTGTCTGCCTGGACCAGGTGCATCAGCCGTGGTCGACCTGTGAGGGGCCGATGGCGAACCCTGCGCGGCCCGCGACTTGGATCGCTTGGACGGCATCGAAGCTGCGGCAGGGGCCTGATCTCTTCTACGCTTAGAGGAAATTAGAGCGCGCTTGGGAGACATTGTGAAGGGATGTGAGAGAAAGACGAGAGAGAACGGGAGAGGAAGAATGCGAAAGAAGTACAGGGCGGCGGATGAGAAAAAATAGGGACCCAGCCGTGGCAATTTATAGGATAGGGCAGTAGGGCTGGGTCTTAAAGGAACTGGGACAGTGAACCATCACGATGCAGAAAACGAGCGGTCAGGATTTAATCAGCATTACTCAACTTTTTGGAAGGTATTAAAGTGTACGCCCTTTCTTTAACAGAACACTTATGGAACCTTTCCACCCTTATGCAAAGACCACCTTGTGACCAAATAGAGTGGGTATAGTGGTTCAATGAATTTGAAAGTATTGCACCAATAAATTGACTCCCCATATCCAATTTCTTTCACATGGCTCCTTGAACTTATAATATATTTCAAGAGATAATTGGACTAACTATGCTAGCTGAACAGTGTTTTTAAACTTGTATTTGCATGCTATGCTTTAGGTCAACCATTTTCTCTGCCTTTGTGATGCTTTAAATTTTTCTTTTTGAATCATTTGAGAGCTGTGGTCAGGTTGATCACATGCTTTTCTACACGAGGAGACACGCTTTGTACACGCCAGAAACCCCGGCTACTTAGCATGCCTAACCATTCCACAAATGACTGGGACACACCTTTTATCCGTGAGGATATACGTTTATCAGACGCCAATATCCCCAGTTACTCAGTATGCCCAATCAATATCAGCAGAGTTAGATTGGATCTTCATGACACACTGGTCTCCCATCTATTTTTCAGCTAATTTTTTGCTTTGAGATGAAGAACAGTAGTTTCTCAGACCTCAATCCATTGCTCTACCATGAAGGCAGAATTATGGCGTATTCCATGTACATACATGTTAAATTTAAGTTTATTTTTACTGTTCAGCACAAACACAGGTAGAGAAACAGTCTCATTACTAAAAATCATAAGTCCTCAAAATCTTGTGACAGAGTCATAGTTATGGTTTGAATTTATTGCAGTAGTACAGTTCAAATTCTCATTACTACACTCAACCTCTACTCTTAATGATTACCTTGGTGATTTTATTGAAGGATATGGTTAGGTTTTTCAATGTTTTATCAAGGAATGAGTTTACACTTTTTCTCCCCCTCAATTTATGAGTCCTTGCTGAAGATAAAAAAAATGTTGGCCATGAAGAGATATAGAGACACAAGGGATGGGAAGTATGGATAAGGATGAATGAGTGAAGAAACTGAGCACAACAGTTCACTTAGATCAGAGGATTTCCTAGCAGAACCAGTAGCCTTTTTAGATCCATTTTCCCTTGTTCAGATCCTCTGTCGACCATAGAGTTGCCTTTGGTCGACCTCTGTGCTGTCACAGAACCAACTATTTCCTGTCCTGATGCCTTGGTCGACCAGCGCCTTGCCTGTGGTCGACAACTGCGAAGTCACAGAACCAACTATTTCCTGTCCTGATGCCTTGGTCGACCAGCGCCTTGTCTGTGGTCGACCACAAGAGATGAGCCGTAGAGAACCAGTATTCTGTAGAACTTGCTGAAGTAGCACCCGACACTAGACTTCCAAACTCAAAAACCTGACTAGTACTAGAGACCTAGTTGACATAACTTAGACAGAAATGACAGAATCTATGCAGTGTACACATGAATATGATTATTTCAAGAATTTTCAGGAGAAATTCTACAAATTCCTAACTCCCTTCTTAGAGTTGAAAATCTGTCATTGTTAAGGGGTTTTGTGAAAATGTCTGCCAGTTGTTTTTCAGTTTCTACAAAATGAAGCATGAAATTTCCTTTGGAGACCTCATCTCTTAGAAAGTGATGACGGATCTCAATGTGTTTTGTCCTAGAGTGTTGAATGGGGTTTTTAGACAAATTAATAGCACTAGTGTTGTCACAGAAAATAGGTGCACATCCAAGATCTACATTGTAGTCTTGGAGTTGATGTTTTATCCACAAAACCTGTGTACCACAGCTCCCTACTGCGACATACTCAGCCTCAGCAGTGGAGAGTGCCACAGAATGCTGTTTTTTAGAAGCCCATGATATTAAACATCCACCCAATATTTGACAATAACCACTAGTACTCTTCCTATCAATTTTGCAACCAGCATAATCAGCATCTGAATATGAAATCAAATCTAGTTTGCAGTAAGTAGGATACCATAAACCCAATTCTTGGGTGCCGGCAATGTATCGAAGGATACGCTTGACAGCTCCTAAATGTGATTCTCTAGGGCTAGACTGATATCTAGCACACATGCATACACTAAACTGAATATCTGGCCTTGAAGCAGTTAAATATAGCAGGGACCCGATCATACCTCTGTATTTCTTGGCATCTACCATTTTACCTTTTACATCAGCTTCCAATGTTGCATTTGTACCCATGGGTGACTCAATTGGTTTGCAGCTTTCCATGCCAAACTTTTTCAGCATCTCCTTTATGTACTTGGATTGATTTATGAAGTATCCTTCTCTACATTGTACGATCTGCAATCCAAGAAAAAACTGTAAATCACCCATTAAACTCATTTCAAACTCATTGGTCATTAAGTTTGCAAATTCAGTACATAAAGAAGCTTCGGTAGATCCAAACACAATATCATCCACATAGATTTGTACAATTAGTATATGCTTACCTTGGGTCTTGGAAAACAATGTTTGATCAATTTTACCTCTTATGTATCCCTTCTTGGTGAGGAAGGAGCTCAACCTTTCATACCAAGCCCGTGGAGCCTGCTTTAATCCATACAAAGCTTTATGCAATTTGAAAACATGATTAGCAAGTTCATCATTTTCAAAACCAGGGGGTTGTTCCACATACACTTCTTCTTTTATTATTCCATTTAGAAATGCACTTTTTACATCCATTTGTTGTAGTTTGATTCCATGAGATGCTGCAAAGGCTAACAATATCCTGATGGCTTCTAATCTAGCAACTGGAGCATATGATTCTTCAAAATCAACCCCAAATTCCTGGTTGTACCCTTTAGCCACCAGCCGAGCCTTGTTTCTCATTACAACCCCTTCTTCACTTAGCTTGTTTTTATAGACCCATTTGGTTCCAATAACGGGGTGAGATGAAGGTCTAGGGACAAGACTCCACACCTGATTTCTTTCAAATTGATTTAGTTCTTCATGCATAGCATTTATCCATGAGTCATCTTTTAATGCTTCCTCTACTGATTTGGGCTCTATTTGGGACACAAGTGCAAGTTGATCTAGTTCATTGATTTCTTTTAATTGAGATCTAGTCTTCCTAGGATCATGAATTCCACCAATGATGTTTTCTATGGGATGATCTCTAAGAAGTCTTAAGTTTTCAAGATTGTTACCTGAGTTGACCTCTCCTTCGGTTTGATCATTGGAATTACCTTGATTGCTTTCTTGATTCTGTGCTTCTTCATTCTCCATCGGTTCTTCTTTGTCATTCAGAAATTCTCCATCTTCTTCTTCCTTGCAAACCTGTTCATTTTTGCCAAAATCATTGATTTCATCAAATGAAATATGAGGGGATTCTTCAACAACTTGATCTTTGGTGTTAAAGACCCTATAGGCTCTTGATCGGTCCGAATAGCCCAAGAATATTCCTGGATCACTCTTCGGTTCAAATTTGTCCAAGGCCCTTTTATCATTGTTATGGATAAAGCATTTTGACCCGAAAATTCTAAAATGGGCTAGGGATGGTTTCTTACCTTTGAACATTTCATATGGTGTATTTTCACTAGCCGGTCTTACCATTGCTCGGTTTACAATGTAGCATGCTGTGTTGACTGCCTCTGCCCAAAATCTCCTTGGAAGTTTAGCTTCAACCAGCATGGTTCTAGCCATCTCGACAAGAGTGCGGTTCCTTCTCTCCACAACTCCATTTTGTTCTGGAGTCCTTGGTGAGGAAAATCTGTGGGTTATGCCCTTGTTTCTGCAGAATAGATCAAAGTCAGAATTTTCAAACTCTCCCCCATGGTCAGATATGATTGTACACACTTTGAACTTGCCATCCTGCTTCATTCTTTTGTAGAATTCCTGAAACTCAGAAAAAGCATCACTTTTATGAGATAGAAATATTACCCATGTGAATCTAGAGAAATCATCAACTAGTACATAACCGTACCTCTTACCACTAAGACTAGCAGTTCTTGTTGGGCCAAAAAGGTCCATGTGCACAAGTTCTAGTGGTCTAGAAGATTGACTTTCAGTTCTACCTTTGAATGATTTTCTTGTTTGCTTACCTTGGGTACATGATTCACATACTTTGACATTTTGAGCAAACGAAATTTCAGGCAAACCAAGAACCATCTTATTCTTCACAAGTTTATGCAACACCCTATAGCTAACATGCCCTAGCCTTCGGTGCCACATCCAGGTCAGGTCCTCTTTCTTGGCGGTTAGGCACAGGTTGGAGTGGGCTGGATCATCCAAGTCTATTATGTAGACATTGTTTACTCTCTGGCCCATAAACTTGACTGTTTCTGAATTTGGTTCAATAATCTTGCAGATCTTGGAGTCAAATACTACATTATGGCCTTTGTCGCAAAGCTGACTGATGCTCAGCAAATTATATTCCAGTCCATCTACCAGCAGTACATTTTCAATACAGTTAGAGGAGTTCTTACCTATTTTACCTGTCCCAATGATCTTACCTTTGTTATTTCCTCCAAAGGTCACATAGCCTCCATCTTTTGAGCTTAGTTGGAAGAACTTGGTCTTGTCTCCCGTCATGTGTCTTGAGCAACCACTATCTAAGTACCACTTATTGTGCATGGCTGCCAGACATTCCTGCATCATGAATTACACAGAAATTTTTGGACCCCAATGATACCCGGGTCCAAGATACCTTGTAAAATTATGAAATTGCTGTAACAATCCTTTGGGAACCCAGATTGTGTTAGAGCATTTTAATTTTTCGTTTCTGAACTTGTTCAGATTGGGTGGCTTTTGTTCTAATGTTTCTTTAATCTGAATCCACCTTTTTGATTTCCAATTTTCATTTTGTTTCACCTGAGAAAATCTGTGGTTTCTGTTTGCGTGTCTGGTCATGGTCGACATCTGGTGTGTCTGTGGTCGACCATCGCTTTTCCAGAAGCTAGCGCTTGTTCTGGCAGTTCCTCTGGTCGACATCTGGTATGCCTGTGGTCGACCACTGCTTCTCCAGACGCCAGCGCCTGTTCTGGCAGATCCTCTGGTCGACAGAGGAGGGGTCGGTTGTCGACCAGCCTGTCTCCAGACACCTTGTTTTTCAGATTTATGTCTTTTAACTTGATTTAGTGCTTGGTTTGTTTGGTTATTTCTGTGAATTTGAGTTTCTTGTCTATTATTTTTAAGCTTATGTTGATTGACTTTTTTCTCTTTAATGTTTCTCTCTTCCTTGGTGACATTATTCCTTTTGGAGGAGCATTCAGCTACATCCTCTTGTTTGTTTTGATATAGATTGATTAAGGGCCCTTTTCCTTTTGAGTCAGCAGTCCCAGTTATTGTTTTTGTTTGGAATTCCTTTTTAGCCGTAGGATTGTATCCTAATCCTTCTTTTTGAAAGTTTACTTTTATTCCCAAGACAGCATTTAAGTTTTCTTGACCTTAGTCATTTTTTCCAAGGTTTCCTGTTTGTTTTTCAGTTCACTCTGGATTCTTTCTATTTCTTCCAGAAGTTTACAGTTTTCCTCCTTAATGGAGTTGTTCTTTTCTTCAGTTTGCTTTGTTTTCTGTTCGCATTCCTGAGCTCTTAGTTTTAACTCATCAATGTCGTTTTTTAGCATTTCATTCTCTTCGGACATTCTCTTGTGATTTTCTTCATCTAAGTCCATTTGATTCAGCTTGTTTTTCAGTGACTGGATTTCCATTTCTAGTTCAGTTTTGTTTTCTATTGAATTGCTGTCTTTCTTCAGTTGACTGATCTTCTTCTTCAAATGTTTATTTTCCTTTCTTATTCTTTCATAAGTATCAAGCAATTCTGAATATACTGCTTCCCAATCCGAACTAGAGAAGTCTTGAAATGGGGAACTTACCTCAAGATCACTGTTGTCTCCCTTGGCCATCAGACAGAGCTTTCCTTCTTCTTCCTCGGAAGTTGTTTCCTCTTCACTGCTCTCTTCCTCCTCACTCCAAGTGCTAATCATCGCCTTGGGTTTCTTGCCTTTCCACTTGAAGCTTGATTTCTTAGGAGCTTCTGGACATTCAGCCTTCATATGTCCAGGCTGCCTGCAATTGTAGCAAATGAGTTTGTTAGAAGGAGCCTTATGTTTATCAGATTTAAACTGGGATGACTTCCTTACCATGCCCTTTGGATTTCTGAATCCTTTACCTTCCTTCCGCAGGAATTTTTTAAATTTTCTTGTAAGCATGGCTAGCTCACCAGATTCTTCACCTGAGCTAGATGAGTCATCATTGTCAGACACCTCAGAGGTGCTTGTTTTAGTCTTTAGGGCAAGTTGCTTCTTTTTCTTGCCCTCATCTTCCTTTCTCTTCAGATTGACCTCATAGGCCATCAGGGATCCTACTAACTCATCCACTGTCATTGTTGTGAGATCCTTTGAGTCCTCAATGACTGTGGCCTTGGTATGCCACATCGATGTGAGAGACCTTAAAATCTTCCTCACTAATTCCTGCTCTTTGTATGTCTTCCCTAAGCTCTTCAAGCCATTAGTCAGTTGTACTAATCTGGCATACATCTCAGAAATACTTTCATCATTTTTCATCCTAAACATTTCATATTCTGAGACTAGCATATTTGCTTTTGTCTCTCTTACCTCGGAAGTACCTTCGTAGATTACCTTTAGACGATCCCACATTTCTTTGGCTGTTGCGCATTGGGAAACTCTTGAGAATTCTGTGGGGTGTAGTGAGCACTGCATCACGTTCATGGCTCCCCAGTTGACAGTTGATTTCCTGACCTGTTCTCTGGTCCAGGTTTCTTCATCTTCCGGTAGCTCAAAAGGTCCGCGGCTCACTACCCTCCACATCTCGTGGTCTTGCGCACGTAAGAACACCTGCATACGATTTTTCCAATAAGAATAATCAGTTCCATCAAAATATGGAGGTCTAGTTACAGAGTGCCCCTCAGCTATGAGGCTTTTAGAATTCAGTCCGCCCGGTCTCTCCTGGTTGTTAGACCACATATCTGGAGAACCAAGCTCTGATACCACGTGTTGAGTACGGACTGAATAGATCTAGAGGGGGGGTGAATAGATCTTTCCCCCTTTTTCAGATTTAATATCTATTGGCTAAGTGAGTTGCCGGTGATTAACGAATTACAGAATTGATGTTGATAACAGTGAAGAAAACAAACACATAGAAAAGCACACACACACATAAGCAAACCACAAGATAGGATTTTTAAGGTGGTTCAGTCTCTTCCCGAGACTTACATCCACCCCTTGCTTAACTCAAGCAAGGCTTCACTAATGAGAACCTCTGATCTCAATCAAAACACAAGACACTGCTGTCACACAGCTTGTTCCTGCTGACACACAGCTTGTACCAGCTGACACACAGCTTGAATCCGCTGCCTCACAGCTTGACACTTGGTGTAAGGATGAATAGAAATGATGTGAAGGTGGGATGATGCAACAGGACTGAATATGGACTTTTGTAACAAAGTAAAGAATTCAGCCTGGGACTTAATCACATGAATAAAAAGACTAGACTCCCTGTAGAGCTTCCAATCGGATGCCTTCAGCTGCTTTGTTGCTGGAGGTCGCACAGCTTGAAGCCCAGTCTTTCTTCTGCAGCAAATGAGAACGCCTTCAGTCTTCTGCAGATATCTGATTGATGGTGAGCTACTTCGTCCTGTGATGTAGGTGTGTTTCTTAGCTTCGGTTCTATGCTCCCTCTGTGTGCTTGCCTTAGCGATCCGTGGCCTTCTACTTTTATGCAGATTCTTTTCAAGTCTGAAGCTTTTCCCGCTCAAAATTCAGATCGCGCATCAATCTGCTAAAAAGCAGGGAGAAGGTTAAATCCGATGACTACAATAAGTTTGACCACTTCTAAGCACGATTCTCTCCTTGATTCCCGTGCGGAATCTCATCATTTGAACTGCCCAACAACCTGCAACAACAATCTGCAGGTTTTAAGGAACCAAAACAGAATTCGGTTACAGTTCGGTTCTGGACGCTATAACGCCCGTGGTCGACCATGACACGGTCCCTGGTCGACAACAAGCAGTGTCCTGATGGCGGTTCCATTCTGGCTAACACTCGCGTCCCCCGTGGTCGACCACAGCCTTGTCGCTGGTCGACAAGGGGCGAATTACAGATGGCCGTCAGTTCTGTCTGATGTTCTGGCTGTTCTGTGGTCGACCAGAAGTGGGGCTTTGGTCGACAGCCAAGGCACATGCAGAAGACGGATGACTTGAAACGTTTCTGGCTGGGTTCGTTGGTCGACCATAACCACTTCCCTGGTCGACAAGCGGCCTTTGACACTTCTTCTGATTTGTTGATTCCACTTGGATTTCAGTGGACCTGAAATTACTTAACTTATCAGAAATAAATTGAACTATCAGATTTATATTGAGTTGATCAGAAACATTATTTGTCATCATCAAATAGTCATGAGTCCAATACTTTGAAGGAACAATCAAACCACTTATATTTATTATGAAACAATATAGAATTTGATTAATCAAACATATCCTATTGTCATCATCAAAACCAAGGGATGCACAACAATAGACTGCGTCCATCTAACATAACAGTTGGTATCAGAGCCTAACTCTTCTACAGGGACTCATCGCCCGAAGAGAAAGGTACAGATAGATGCTCGAGGGATGATAGCTGAAGGACACTCAACTACAAAGCCCCCATTCTTCGATGGATCTAACTATGCATACTGGAAGAACCGTATGCAAGTATTTTTGAGGGCGAAGGATTATGAGATTTGGAAGGTAGTAAGCAGGGGACCTTATCAGCTGTCCCCTAATAAGGAAGTCTGGACCAAGGAGGAGATCAGGAGGTCTACACTAAATTGGAGTGCCATAAACGCCATTCAGTGCTCTCTGCACCCCATAGAATTTTCTCGGGTATCAACTTACAATTCAGCTAAGGAGATGTGGGATGCACTGGAAGTTATTCATGAAGGGACTTCTCAGGTTAGAGAAACGAAGGCTAATCTCCTTGTGTCTGAATATGAAGCATTCAAGATGAAGCCAAATGAGACCATCAAGGAGATGTACTCTCGATTAACTATCATCACAAATGGTCTTAGAGGTCTCGGGAAAACTCAGACAGAATACGATGTAGTGAGGAAGATATTGCGCTCCCTGACTCATGCTTGGCATACTAAGGCTACAGTGATGGAGGAGTCAAGGGATTTGCGAACCACAAGGGCTGATGAGCTAATTGGCTCGCTGATGGCATATGAGATTAATATGCCAAAGATAGAAGAAGCTGAGAGGAAGAAGAAGCCAATCGCTCTGAAAGCTGGTGCCAGCAAATCCAGCTCTAGCAGTTCATCATCCGAGGAGAGCCCGAATGAAGAAGATATAACTCGTACTGAGATGACAATGATGACCAGAGAGTTCAGGCGGTTCCTCAGGAAAGGAGCAGGACGATTCAGCCAAAAGAAGTACAGTGGCGGTCGAAGGGATAAAAGGTATAAACATAACCCTGCAAAGAAAATTGAAACTAATACTTATTATCAATGCAGGAAAACAGGCCATATGAAAGCTGACTGTCCAGAGAATCAGAAATACAAGGACAAGTCAAAGAAGAAGAACAAGAAAGGGAGAGCTATGGTTAGCACCTGGAGTGATGAAGATGAAGGCTCCTTGAGCAATACCTCTGACAGTGAAGCCGAATCTGAACAGCCCATTTGCCTTATGGCAAGAAGCTCTGAAGACATAGAGGAGGACTCAGATGAGGTAATCACTAGATTCGAAAATTTCACTATTTCTGATTGGGTAGATGCCTACCATGACATAGCTAATAGAGCTGATGATATTAGAAAGGAAAATAGGCATCTAAGAAGAAAGATTAACTCCATGCAAAATGATACAACTCTAACTGATAAAATTGCATGTCTAGAATCTGAGAATAAAAAATTGAAACTCACATGTTCTGAATTAGAAGAAATCAAGAATGAGTCAAAAGCCTCTAAAGAAGAAAATGAGAGGTTCAAAAAAGAAACTGATGAACTAAAATTGAAAATTCAGAAATGTGAGAGTGAGATAAACATAGTGAATGAAAAATATCAAGCTGTCATAAGTGTGAATACAGAACTTAAGAAATCCATTGAAGATATTCAAAAGATAATGAGGACAAGCTTAAGATTATTGAGAAAATGACCCAAGGTTCAGATAACCTAAATGCTTTGTTAGGGTCAAAGGTCAACTTCAGAAAAGAGGGCCTTGGATTTAATTCTAGTGCAACAAAAACCTTTGGAATGAAAACTATTTCATTTGTTGCACAAAAAGAGAAAGGACCTCTAATTAGCATGAATTCAAACATTTCAATGAATAAAACTGCTAATCTGAAAAAGTCCAATGCTGAGGAGAAGGGCAAACAAAAATTGAATGAGACTAGTAGAGCTAGCACATCCAAGCAAAATCCCAAAGCTTAGTCTCAAGTTAGGGGTCAACCTACACAGTCTTATAAACCCCATGTTAAGGTCACCAAGTCTCCACCATCACCACCACCTCTGAAAAAGACCCAATACACACCTATGAATAGGTCAGCAGGGTCCAAGGTACAGGGGAGGCAGAATGCTTTTAGAGCTCAACCCAAACATTTCTACCAACCTAGAGCCCAGTCCCACTTCTTTGCACAGTCAACCTATCCAAATAGGTCAGGATGGACTAGGACTCAAGGAAGGTTTACACGTTATGGATATAAGGCCACACAGTCCTATAAACCTTACACTAGAAACTGGGTTAATGGGTATGGCTCTTGGACACCTAGGAACCAATATTTCCACAGCCAGCCCAATGATTACTATGGCCAAAATTTCGTGAATACATCCTGGCCAAGGCACTGGCACAGAAATAAACAATCTGTAAATAATCATGCTAGTGTCAACAAGAAAAAGTAAAACAAAAAGAAATTTGGAAAATCCACTGAACAGAACTGTTTCAAACAAATGTGGATTCCTAAAAGTCTACTTTCTTGTTTTAATTGCTTTTCATCTTCTCTGGAGCCCAATCAGTCTTGGGTTCCAAACTTCTCTACCTGATTGTGTGTGCAGGTATGCCTGACAGCCAAGAATAATTTGTGGTACTTGGATAGTGGCTGCTCCAGGCATATGACAGGGGATAAGGCCAAGTTCTACATGCTGACAGAGAAACAAGGAGGCCTTGTCACCTTTGGTAGCAACACAAAGGGTAAGATTGTTGGAACATGTAAGGTAGGTAAGTGTACTACTTGTTACATTGAGGATGTCATGCTGGTTGAAGGATTAGCTTATAACTTACTTAGCATTAGCCAGCTATGTGATAAAGGATGCAAAGTACTTTTTGACTCTCAATGTTGCAAAGTTTTTGAACCTGATTCTGAAACTGTTAAATTTTCTGGTAAGAGGATAAATAACACTTACATGATAGATCTAGATAATATTCAACATTCTAACCTATGCCTTACTGCTAGTAGAGAAGACTTAGCATTTTTATGGCATCGTAGGTTAGGTCATGCTAGTTACACTGTTTTGCATAAACTAAATAAGCATAGCATGGTTAGAGGACTTCCTGAAGTTTCCTTTAAGAAAGAAAATAACATCTGTGATGCATGCACTCAATCAAAGTTAACTAGAAAGTCATTTAAATCTAGAACAGAAAATCTATCTTCTAAACCCTATGAGCTGATACACATGGACCTTTTTGGGCCAACCAGGTCTGTCAGCTTATCAGGGAGGAAGTATGGGTTTGTCATGGTAGATGACTTCTCTAGGTATATTTGGGTATATTTCTTATCACATAAAAGTGATGCATTCTCAGAATTTCAGAAGTTCTGTCTTAAGAAAAACCAGAAAATTGAAAATATTTTGACTGATCATGGAGGTGAGTTTGAAAACTCACAGTTTGATGAATTCTGCAGGTCAAATGGAATTAACCATAGGTTCTCCTTACCAAGGACACCTGAGCAGAATGGAGTTTTGGAGAGAAGGAACAGAACCCTAGTGGAGATGGGTCATACACTCTTGGTTGAAGGTGGTCTACCAAGAAGGTTTTGGGTTGAAGCAGTAAATACTGCTTGTTATGTAATTAACAGAGCCATGGTAAGACCTTCTACCCAGAAAACACCCTATGAGATCATAAAGGGTAAGAAACCTTCTATTGCTCACTTCAAGGTTTTTGGGTGTAAATGCTTTATACATATAAATGATAAAAGAGACCTTGACAAATTTGAACCTAAAGGTGAACCAGGAATTTTTCTTGGTTATTTTGAAAACACCCGAGCATATAGAGTGTATAATCTGAATTCCAAAACTGTTGAAGAATCTCCACATATAGTTTTTGATGAATCCTTATTAAAGACTAATATTGGTCAATGCAGGAATGAAGACAGTGGTGATATTCTGAAAGAAGGAAATTCTGCAGACCAATCCGAAGATGAGGAAGGAAATGAAGAGCTTAATGAAGAAGAGCTTACAGTTCAGGGGGGGTAAATGAACTTCATGATAATCCAATTGTTAACATTAGATATCTTAAAGATCATCCTATAGATAATGTAATTGGAAATCTGCATGACCCCCTAGGACCAGAGGCCACTTAAGGATTCAAAATGAATTGAATGCATATGCGTTTGTTTCAAATGTAGAACCCAAGTCCATTGACTGTGCTCTCAAAGATGTGCATTGGATTAACGCCATGCATGAGGAGCTCAATCAATTTGACATGAATAAGGTGTGGCATTTGGTTCCACCTCCTGATCATGAAACAGTCATAGGGACTAAATTGGTGTTCAGAAATAAAACTGATGAATCAGGGAATGTAATTAAAAATAAGGCCAGACTTGTAGCTCAGGGGTATAATCAGAAATTTGGAATAGACTTTGAAGAGTCTTTTGCCCCTGTAGCCAGGTTAGAAGCAATCAGAATATTATTGGCTTATGCATGTTCCCTAGGAATAAATCTTCAGCAGATGGATGTAAAATTTGCTTTTCTAAATGGGGAAATCAGTGAGGATGTCTATGTGAGGCAACTGTTAGGTTCGGTGCAGTATTCAGAGGGGGGGTGAATGAATATGACTTTTAAAAACCTTTCGCCCAGTTAAAATATTGCTCACTAAAATGCTAGTTCGCAAACTAAACAAACTTGAAGGCTAAATGGCAGTTGTGGAACTAACCAAACACACAGTGAGATCACTGGAGAGCTAACAAGACAGATTTAGTCAATCTGAAAACTAATAAATCTTCAGCTCAAACAGACGCCAAACACATGGAGCGCCCCTATGCAATCACCTAGCGGAAGCACAAATAGACAAATCAAACCACAGTGCACAAGGGGTTTTTAGGTGGTTTGGTCCAACAGACCTACATCCACCCCACACTCAACCCGAGTGTGGCTTCCACTAGCTCACGCTAGAAACCGCAAACTCAGTCTGCAACAGGTGCTGCCACACAGCTTGACCAGGGGAACAACCTCCCCTCTTCCTCCCAACTGGAGGGACACCCCAAGTGACTCCCAGCCACTTGGAAACTAGAGACGCACAGTCTCTCTTCCTCCAAACTGGAGGGAACACACCAGTGACTCCCAGTCACCAGCAAACCAGAGGTCGAAGACCTCTCTTCCTCCAGACCAGGAGGGACACCTGGACTTGCAACCCACAAGCCCAGAACCGGAGATCAGATCTCCCTTCCTCCAAACCGGAGGGAACACCCAAGTGACTTCCAGCCACTTGCAAACTAGAGGTCGCAGACCTCTCTTCCTCCAGACCAGGAGGGACCCGACCTCAAGCCAGAGGATCGGAAGTACAAAGTTAACCAAATGAAAAAGGAAAAATAAGAAAGGAAAAATACACAGCGATCAGAAAGCTGTAAAGAAAGATAACACAGATGTGGCTCGCATGGAGCTGACTGGCCTGGATTTGATCCACGGTCCAGTAGACAGATCTTCAGGTAAGCTTCTCTTCCTCTTCCTTCTCTCTCACTTTCTTTTTCTCTTTACCCTCACGAGCTCTCTAACTCTCTCTTTCTCTTCTTCTTCTTCTGCTCTTCTTCTCTTTCTTTTCTTCTTCTTTCGCAGGCTCTCTCTCTGTCTCTTCTCTTCTCTTCTCTTCTCGGCAACTCTTCTCTTCTCTCTATCTCTCTTTCTTTCTCCTCTGCTCTCCTTTCCTCTCACGCTATTCTCTCTCTTTTCCTTCTTCTGCTCACACTCTCTTTCTTCTTCTTCTCTTTTTTTGGATCGAAGGCCTTTCTACTCTCGAGGCTGCTTCTTCGATCAAACTTCATCTGTTGGATGAAGGCTTCCTTTTATAAGCAGCACCCAGTAGGAGGGCAGCACTGGGCGCGTGTGGCTTCCACATTTCTCGCCCAGAACTTGTGGCCACGTGTCAGTCTCTCAGCCAGCTTCAGCACACGTGTCACAATCCTGTCTGCCCTTCCAGCCTCGGATCACGTTCTTCTTTTTGTTTTTCTTCTTCTCCTGCAAAGAAATTAAAACAATTAAAACTCAGGGCCACAAGAACTAAAACTGCATGAGGTATGTGATAGCAATACGAGATGCACTATACTGAGAACGGCACGAGATACTCGAGATGACTACAGCACGAAATAGAGAAAGAATGACACGAGGTCAGATGAGAACAACATGAGGTGAGAAGGAAATAACACGGAGTGAAACGATAGAAACACACGATCAGAGGAACCTTGGACGAAGATAGAAAGAAGCAACACGAAGACACACAAAAAAAATGACTCGAATACAAAATCGCTCGAACTTACGAACGACTCGAAGACGAGGACGACACGGACTAAAACCAACTCGAGGACGAAAACAGAACCCTACACGAAGTGTGGTCACAAAGCAAAAAAGACACGGGGTCTAGGAAAAACAACACGATGACAGAAGACAGGAACGGCTACGACGACACGTGATAAAACATTGAAAGCAGGAAAACGACTCGAGTAACTACAGTAAATGACACGAAAACACAAGAGCAAAAATAAAAGGATGACTCGAGAGAGCAACTAAATACTGAGGAAACGACACGAGGTTCACAGGAAAATGACTCGAAGTTCATTAGAACAAATCGAGCTGCTTCAGTAAACAGCACAAAGATAATCAACAAACATACTTGGAACAACACGACGTACAAAAGGACAACACGAAGTGTAGTAAACACAAACAACACGAAGTATGAAAGGAACAGTACGGACATACAAGGTACTACCTCATAGCAGTTTTCCTGTTAATCATGGAAATTTCAAGTGCATAACATTACGCAAGATATCTGATTAAAATGATAATATTTAACATAGTGATGCTCATCATCAAAACACTAGGGAAGTCACAAACAAGAAAGCTGTGAACAACAAGGCATGTTGTACAGACTTCAATCAAAATGCATCAGATGACTGTGTATGGACTTGAAGACCCTTAGCCAATGTATAGACTTCAAGTGGAGACCAATGCGTAGACTTCACGTGAAAGCCCAATGTGTAGACTTCACGCTGTACAGACTTGAACTGAAGACCAATGAATGGACTTTGAAGTGAAGTCCAGTGAATAGACTTTGTGAACAGTCGATGTACATACTTGGCCAATGTACAGACTTGATGATATGAAGACGATTGTATAGACTTTTAATGGAACGAGTGTAGAGACTTTCAATTGAACACTTTAGTCCCGTTGTATGGGCTTGAAGATGGAAGCGAAGAGTCAACGCATCAGCTCAAGGAGTTGACGCACTACTGTGTGGACAGAGACAAAAATGACTGAAGAGTCGACGCATCAGCACAATGCGTTGACGCACTGCTGTGGAGACTGTGCAGACAGAGTTTAGACAGAATTAAATAAAGCATGTTATCTGACAGCCATATGAGCTCCATTCACTTACATGATATACATGAATTAATCGAGCATATAAAAGACACAGCAAGATGACTCACAGTGATTAACTCACATCAAAAGCCAATCATCAAAACCACCATTAAAACTATCATCAAAACCACATGGGCACAACAGCAGCCTCCTAGTTTTGAATGCTTAGACTTCCCTAATCATGTCTATAAACTCAGAAAAGCTCTCTATGGTTTAAAGCAAGCTTTTAGAGCTTGGTATGACAGGTTGAGCAAATTCCTCACTGATAAGAACTTCACAAGAGGTGTAGTTGATCAAACATTGTTTACCATGGTGAGTCATTCAGATATTCTTATCATTCAAATTTATGTGGATGACATTGTGTTTGGGTCAACTAACCCCAAATTGTGTGAGGAATTCTCTCAAATTATAACTAATGAGTTTGAAATGAGCTCAATGGGTGAGCTCAAACTATTTCTTGGACTGCAGGTTACACAATCAAAGGATGGTACCTTCATCTCTCAGTCCAAGTACATAAGGGATCTATTGAAGAAGTACAAAATGGACAACCTCAAGGAAATAGCTGCTCTAATGGGTACCTCAACCAGTTTGGATGAAGATCCTCAAGGTAAACCAGTGGACCAAAGGCTATATAGAGGTATGATCGGATCCCTTCTATATCTTACAGCATCTAGGCCTGACATTCAATTTTCAGTGTGTTTATGCTCTAGATTTCAAGCTAGTCCCAAAGAATCACATCTTAAATCAGTGAAAAGGATTTTTAGATATTTACTAGGCACCCAAGAGCCAGGTCTTTGGTATCCTGTCAAGTGTGAGTTAGAACTTCTAGCTTACACTGATGCAGATTATGCTGGGTGTCGAGTAGAGAGAAAAAGTACTAGTGGATATTGTCAATTCCTAGGTGGCTGTCTAGTATCTTGGGCATCTAAGAAGCAACACACTATAGCTATGTCTACAGCTGAAGCTGAATATGTTGCAGCTGGTAATTGTGCTGCCCAAGTACTATGGATCAAGCACCAACTGGATGATTATCAGATAAAATTGGGATGTATTCCAATGTTATGTGATAATACTAGTGCTATATGCCTTGCTAAAAATCATGTTCATCATTCTAGGACTAAGCATATAGAGATAAAACACAATTTTCTTAGAGATGTTGTAAATAAAAAGGAAATTGAAATGAACTTCATTGAAACTGAAAAACAAATTGCTGATATTTTTACTAAGCCTCTTGGGAATGAAAGGTTTAAATTTCTTAGAAGAGAACTTGGCTTGTGTAAATTTCAGCATAATGAATAAACTCTCTGATGGCTTGAATAAACCTTGTGAATGTTGATTGTTGCACCTGACTCATTATCATGCATAACATTCATATTTTTTTTGGCATCACACTCATGATCATCATTGCATATCATCTAGTCATGACTGTGTCTAAGGTCTCTCTCTCATCTAAAGTCACATGCATATAGACAGGGGGAGTATTGTTAGAAATTCAGAATGGTCATCAAATTTATTTAAATTTAATTCCTTGACCCTGAATGAGTTGAATCTGACATATGGCAATCTGTTAGTCAGTTCTGATTCCTAAGCAATAGAAAACAAACTTCTTCATTTATAAGAACTTTAATTGCTTGAAGACTGACTTAATGGTTTAAATTTTATAAACTTTAAAGTTGAAATATTGCAATCAGTAAATAAGAAAGCTGAAAATTGATAAAGCTCTCAACCCTGATCTTATTTCATGACAGACAAAGCCAATTATATCTGAAATCTGAAAACTCATCTGAAATCATGTTAGAGAAACTAAGTATGTGTATTGTCCTTAAACAAATCACTCTGAAACAAATACAGGACAGCTAAGAAAGATATTAAAAAACATTGAAAATTAATTGAAAAATAACATTGGCAGAGCAATGACTGGTAAAATACTGAGAAACTAAGTGATCCATCAAAGAAATGGACAACACTTAAGTCATGAGGTGTATCAGTTATCTCTGTATAACATGATCAAAACAGTAGGGTGGTTTCACTGAGTACCTGGGGGTAACTGGCGTTTGATAAACATGTACCCTCACACATAAAAAGGTGTAAATCAGCTTTATTGAGTTTGCTCATAGGCAGAATGGTCCATCATGTTGAGTATCTAGGGGTATTGGCGTCTGATAAACATATACCCTTACACAAAAAGACAAATGGTACTTGAATGCCCTTAATGAAATACAATGAAAAATGCTGTTCCTTCAAAAGAATTTTCAAGGATGTCAATTTGTTTAATTTCAATACATGACCTGATATTTCTTAACAACTTTTACTGAGTCTATGAAAGTAAGATATTTTGAAACTGAATCTCTCATGCAAATGTGATTCTGGTTTATTGTTTTATCATGCACAGAAAACTTATCCATTGATTGTAGTGCATGAACTCAAATTTTATAACCTTTAAACCAGAATTCTATCTCAAAACATTTTCTAAATTCATATGACTGAAGACTCTGTGCTTTAGAATGCTTATTCCTGAACTACTTGTTCAGAATGCCAGTCAGATGATCTCTCTTGTTCCTTCCCTTGTAATCACTTTTTCTCCTCTTTGTTGATGGCAAAGGGGGAGAATATTTTGTCTGTTTGATGAATTCATTCCAGGGGGAGTGTATCCACTATTTGGCAAAAGGGGAGTGTATGCATCATGATTATGGCATAGGGGGAGATCTTATTGGCAGGGAACTATTTTTATTTCGTAGCATGCATTCATAGCATCTGCATGACAATCTGAATAACAAATCATGTCTTTCATCAAAAATTCATCTGAATGACAGGTTGTTGCTCTTCTATACGATAGGGGGTTGCCATCATCAAAAAGGGGGATATTGTTGTGACTCCTCTGTGTTGATGATGTTGACAATATGCTTTACTTCATTGGCAACACCTTGTTTTGATTGATTGGCAACTATTTATGTTTTGATGAAATTGCTTTTATCAGATTATCGGTGTGTTCTATGCATTTCACAAGTCTACACACTGCACACACACACAAGTCTTCACACTCATCATAGTCTATACATCGTGTTGTGTTTGTGTTGTGTTTGTGCATCGTTGAGAACGTAAGTCTATACACTGTCCGTCTTATTTAGTGTCTCATGCAGCGTCAGCTCAGTAAGTCTACACATTACATTGGCTAAGTCTATACACTATCCGTCTCACTTAGCGTCTTATGCATTGGGCGAAGTCCATACACTGCAGCTTACATAACTAGCAAGTCTATACATTGCATTGTGGTGTTTGTGCTCAAAGTCTATACAGTGCTTGCACTGTCATTCAAAGTCCATACATTGGACTGTAGCATGCACGAAGCTAAGTCCATACATTAGTGAAGTCTGTACAGCGTCATGCATCATTCTTCAAAGTCCATACACTGCACTGTAGCTTGCTCGAGGTGAAGTCTGTACATCCATCAGTGAACTTCCAAGTCTATACATTGGCTTTGCTTGCACAGGTTGAAGTCTATACATTGGACTGTGTCACTTAGCGTCTTGTGCATGAGTCAAGTCTGTACAGCCTGTGTTCAGCAACATCAAGTCTGTACAACGCATAGCTGCACGCATGACTAAGTCTGTACGCTGGCATCTTGCAGCGTTAGCACAAGTCTATACAGCATGTGTGCTTCATATTGCCAAGTCTATACAACGGCTGGCAGCACTCAAAGTCTGTACATTCGTTGCAGTTTAGTTTCTCATGCAAGTCTATACAATGCATCAGACTAAGTCTGTACATTGAGCGTCTCATGTTGCGTCTCATGCAAGTCTATACAACGCATCAGACTAAGTCTGTACATTGTGCACTTTACATCAGACTAAGTCTGTACATTGCATGCACTACTATGCTTGCACGAGCTGAAGTCACACATTGTCCTGTTGTCGAAGTCTGGACATTGTATGCTGCATGCTTTTCAAGTCCATACACTGGCTAGTCTGCACAAGTCTGCAAGTCTATACATCGGCTCTTGCATGCTCATTAAGTCTGCACATTCGATAGGCTAGTTTGAACATCGCCAAGTGTCTTGCTTTCAAAGTCCACACATCTGTTTTCAGCATGTCTATGCATTCGTATTCAATGTACACACTTCACTGCATTGCACATTGCATCTCCAAGTCCGTACATCATTGATTGCATGCATTAGGTTAGCGTCTCATTCAGCGTCTTAACAAAGTCTAGACATCGGTTGGGTTCATAACGCTAAGTCTGTACATTCATTCGGCATGACAGTGCATTCAGTTGTAATGTATATACTCTGCTATCTGTAGTTGAACATGCATTGCACTCTAACTCTATACACTGCTTCATGCATTGCATTCTAAGTCTAGACAACATTGCACGATGAGTCTGCATATTCATATGGCATGTCTATACAACCATCTGCTATGTTCTTAGCATTGCATACGTGAAGTCTGTACATGCTTCAGTGTCACATTCACTAAGTCTGTACACGCTTCAGTCTCGTATACACGAAGTCTGTACACGCCTTACAATGCCACAGTCCTGCATGCGTGAAGTATGTACAAGGCCACAACACTGCATATATGTAGTCTGTACATGGCATTGTTCTGCATTCACCAAGTCTATACAATGCCATAGCCACGCATTCATAAAGTCTGAACATTGCATTGCATTAGCATTCACAGAGTCTATACAGTGCAAAGTCTATACAATGTATTACACCCTACAAAGTCTGTACAGGGTTTTAGACTTAAACTGATAACTCTGTTCGTCTGTCTGACAGGGACTGCTTGCTGAGATTGATGACATGGCTCGTGATCCAAGGATGGATGAGGTGCCCAGATGGTGACACGTGGAAGCAGCTCAGTCAGGATGCTGCCAGGTGGTCGAAGTTCCTCGAATCTGGCAAAAGCATTGGGCGAGAAATGTGGAAGCCACACGCCCTTATCCAATCTGCTGCTAGTATATATATGAGCTTTCTTCTTCAGAAGGTGGCTGATCGATTGAATGGCAAAGTATATACAGTGAGACTGAAAGTCTAAAGCAGCAGAGAGCCACCGAGATCCACAGAGAAGAAAAGCAGAGAAGAGAAGAAAGAGAGAAAGGAGAGATGAGTTGAGAGAGTTCGATTGAGAGAGATGAGTTGAGAGAGGTTCATTGAGAGGTTGTAACTCAGACTCTTGGTTCAGATACCAGAGCTGAGATGTTTGCTCATTGAGAGCTATTTCCCTTCCGGGTTTTCTCATTTTCGTTTGCTTCTGTCTTTTGTTTCCGAATCTGTTTCTTCAAGCTGTGAGCCAGCAATTGCAGTGGAGGTTTTCACTGGACAGGTGAAGCTGTAATCCTCAGCAGGCGAGACCAGGTCTCGGACGGCTAAGCTGTATCGCCCAGCGGTTGCAGAGGATTTGTTCCTCTGGTCAGCAAGCTGTGAAGCTCAGCGGTTGTAGGCCAAGCTATACTGCCCAGCGGACGCAAGCTGTGTTGCACAGCAGTAAGCCATACTCAGTCGAGTGTGGGGTGGACGTAGGTCTCCTGACCGAACCACCTAAAAATCATGTGTGCCTTGTGCTTGTGTGATTGTCTATGAACTGTGTGCGATTGGATTTCCTGTTTACCTTCACAGTTTGATTCGCTTCTGTTCAAATCTAATACTCGAGTTAGTGATTTAGTAGATCTGCCTATATTCCGCATTAGAGCCTTATATTGGTTTTAAATTAGGAAATAGATCTATTCACCCCCCTCTAGATCCACTCTCCGTGGTAATAGACTGCGTCCATCTAACATAACAAAATCCACCAAACCTTCCACTTTCATACAAATGTGGACCACTAAATAGCTTTTGTCATGTTTTCACTCTCATATGTCTGTTTCTGTCTTGGGGCCCAAACTATCTTGGGTTCCAAAATCTGCTCCCTAAGTGTGTTTGCAGGTATGCCTGGTAGCCGGGAACAAAATGATGAAACAGGAATAGCTACTCCATGCATATGATAAGAGGCAGGGCAAAAAATTCTAAAAGCTGAAAGAAATTGGAGGCCTTGTCAACAATCTGATGCAACACCAAGGGTAAAAATAAATCAGTCAGGTAAAGCAGGTAAGTGATTTACCTTCAGAATTGAGAAAGTCATGTTGATTTGGTTGTTTAATTTCTGATGTTCTCTTCTTGTCTAGCTGCTCAGTCTGCATTCCAGACTCAGCTACTGAATTTAATTCTGCATAAATTTGATGCTCTTCTTCTGCCATCTATTGCACTGAGTTTGAATGGTTCATTTAATGCATATAGTTGATGCATGTGTCTAATGTCTGCATTTATCATTTGCATCAAGAAAATGGTTTAATGCATATAGGACTGCTTTGCACTGCATATATCATTTGCATAACCTTGGTATATTAAATGGTAAGCTACTAAAAGGCAGGAAAATCTGCCTGGAGGTTCTTACTATGTGTGAGATGGTCCTTGAGACCAGGTTCTTCGCCAAGTACCAAGGGTCAAGTCCTCATGTAGAACAGTGTACTGCATCATATTTAAAAAAAAAATCTGAAAAGAAATGATCATTGCATAGCATATTTCTTGCATCATGGTGTCAGGGGGAGCTGAGAGTTCTGTTCAAAACATTGAATCATTTTCACTTCTCATAGTCCCCATTCAATTCTGTCATTTTCTATGACATCAGATGTTCTTGAACCTTAATGTCTATTGCTATCATTTCCCTATCACTTTCACTGAACAACAGTACTGCTTCTAGTTTAGTTTATTGAGCTGTGGTTATTGCAATTATTCATTTATAAGAATCACATTTACAAATTGAAAGGAACTAAAGGTTTAACTTTTATAAATTGAAGAGTTCAGTGTCTGCACTTCAGAACTTGAGATAAAAGAAAACTTTTATAGCTCTTAATCTCTATCTCATGGTTAGAATAGAAAAAGTTTTTTTTAATGCCTGAATGTGTTAATCTGGAAATGTCTAGAAAAGGTAAATAAGAGTGTGTACTGATTTTTTAAACAATCACTCTAAAAGAAATAAGGGCAGCAGTAAATAAGATCATCAATGCAATGAGCTGAATACAGTGACAGAGCAATGGCTGAATTGCACTGAGAAACTGTGATCTCCTCCAAAGAAGCAGGAGAATTCATAAGTCATGAAGTGCTTCAGACTACCTCTGTTCATAGGGTCAAATCTATAGGGGGAGTCCTCACCAAGTAACTGGGGGTACTAGCCTCTGATCAAGGTGTACCCTTAATGTCAAAGGTGAAGATTGTTCCTTGTAGGTCTTGATCTGAAATAGATCTAGTAGTTTATGCCTAGTAACTGGGGGTACCTACCTCTGATCAAGGTGTACACCTAATGTCAACAGCATAAATGCCACTGGTCTATTCACTTAGCTCAGTTTCTGAAAATTAAAAAGTGAAAAACAAACTGCTGTAACCCTTTGAAATCAAAAGTCATTGAGTGAAAATTATTTTTCTCAATACATATTCAAGTTGCCTTTCTTGATCTTCCATGTTTATTCACAAAGGGTATTATTTTCTGACTCATCTATTAAAACAATGTGCCTTAGATTCATTGCTATAAATGGAGTCTATAACTCGTTTTCAGTGGTCAGCTGCTTTACTCTATTTTTATCACTGTTAAACCTGAATTTTTTTTCAAGACTGCATATTGTTGACTCTTATACTTTAACAGTTGTTTATAATCATGCTCACCTTCTGAACCATTGCTTCAGCTGTTGTGTAGTGACCCCTTCCTCATTCATGTTCTTTCCCTCCTATCTTCATTTTCCTTTCTCAAAGGGGGAGAATCAATTCAGGGGGAGTTATTCATTCAGGGGGAGTTTGAGATGTTCTAAGGGAAATCTGCATATTGCACTCATGTTTTTCTTTCTTTTTGATCATGTCAAAGGGGGAGAAATTTTTGGTTGGTGACTCACTGTCACTTTGTTGCCATCATCAAAAAGGGAGAGAATGTTGTGCCCCTTAGGCACAAGCTTATGATATTTTGTTTTGATGATAGCAACACAGTGAAAGTTTCACAGTGAGCCAGTCATTGTGTTTAGTATACATGCATTACTGCTAGTTACTGCATATGCAAACACTTGGTCGATGCATTGCATTCTGTCAGATATCAAGTCTATACATCCATTGCTTCAGTTCAATATCTGCTATGTGAATACCTTGTTTAAGTGCATTCAGTATAACAGACGAGCAAGTCTGTACATCGGACTAGTCTGCATCGGTTAAGTCTATACATCCATCAAAGTCAGTCTGCATAAAGTATGTACATTCTTCAGGTGCATATCTCAGCAAGTCTATACATTGGACTTGAACATATAGGAAGTCTGTACATCGGCTAGGTAGCAAGTCTGTACAGCCCTTGCTTAAGGCAAGTCTATACATTGCATGAGTATAGTCAGAGCACTCAAGTCTGTACAGCGTCCATCGTCTCATGCATCGTCTTATGCATTGTCGTCAAGTCTGTACAGAGTCCATCGTCTTATGCATAGGCTAAGTCTACACATCGTCCGTCTCAATTAGCATCTTATGCATAGGCTAAGTCTACACATTGCAGCATGCATTGTCTTCAAGTATGTACATCGTCTAGCGTCTCATACACCGTCTCAGTTGAGAGTTGAAGTCTGTACATCGGGCGCCTCATTCGTAAAGTCTGTACATTGAGCGTCTCATGTTGCGTCTCATTCGTCAAGTCTATACATCGGGCGTCTCATGCAAGTCTGTACATTGGGCTATCACTTAAAGTCTATACATCAGCATGTTCGTGTTCAAGCTTTCAAAGTCTAGACATTATTCTGTAGCACAGACACGAAGTCTATATAGTGCTGCATAGACTAAGTCTATACATCAGTGTCTTGTGCATACATCATTCAAGTCTGTACAGCCTGTGTTCACAACACAAGGTCTGTACATCGTTCTGCTTGCACAAACGCCACGTCTATACATTGGCTTTGCTTGCACGAGCTGAAGTCTATACATCGTTCACTTGCAGCATTAGCCAATGTCTGTACAGCCTGTGCATCCTTTTGATTCAAAGTCTACACATTGCATGTTAGCATGCTCGCACACACTAAGTCCATACATTATAGAAAGTTTGCATAGTGAACATGAAGTCTGTTCATGTTTCAAGTGGTAAGTATGTACATTGTTCAGAACGTAAAGTCCATATAGCCATTGTGCATTCGTTCTTGATGTACATTCTTTGCTTTGCATTCATAACGCATAGTCTGTACATGCTTTGTCTTCGCACTGCAAAGTCTATACATTGTCTTCGCATTGCAGAGTCTATACATTACTTCGAACGAAGTCTGTACAAGGTGTCGACATTAAACTGACAATTCTCTCAGTCTGACAGGTACTGTTCGTGAAGCTTAATGGCACGTGATCCGAGGTAGGAAGGGCTGACAGGATGATGACACGTGGCCAAAACAATTGGGCGGGAACTGTGGAAGACACGCGCCCAGTGCTGCTCCTGCTGAACTGATATATAAGGAAGACTCCTTTGTCTGAAGGAGAATGATCGAATGCAGAAGCCTTGAAGGAAAAGCAGAGAGCAGAGAGCCCTTCGATCCAGCAGAAGAGAAAAAGAAAGAGAGAAAAGAAAGAGAGTTGAGAGAGAGAGAGAAGTGTTGAGAGTTTTATTCCTCAGATCTTTGGTTCAAAACCAGATCTGAGGTTTGCTCACCTATTTGAGCTATATTCCCTGCAGGGATACATTTCCTTTACGTTTGTTTTCTATTTTATTTTTCGAACTCATTTCTTCAAGCTGTTAGTCAGCGTTTGCAGAGGTGCTGCCTCTGGACGGGTCAAGCTGTAATCCCCAGCGGTTGCAGTGGAGGATTCCACTGGACAGCAAGCTGTGAGGCTCAGCGGGTTGTAGACAAGCTGTGAGGCCCAGCGGTTCAAGCTGTGAGTCAGCAGTAATCCACACTCGGGTTGAGTGTGGGGTGGATGTAGGTCTGGAGGACCGAACCACCTAAAAACTCTTGTCTACTGTGTGATTGCCTTATGGTTTGCATCGCTCCTTTACTTCTGTACTTTGCGCAGTAGATGTTTGTTTAAGTGGGTTCTTCAGCAATTCTGGTTGGTCGTTGATTAGTGCATTCTATCTGTTTAGCAGAATTACTCATTCCGCATTTGATTCTGCTGCAGTAGTTTTTATCGGGTGTTTGATCTATTCACCCCCCTCTAGATCACCCTTTAGCGTCCCAAGAGAAGGAAGAGGAGGATTTTGAGTGGATGGAGCACTCTGCATAGGGATGGAAGATGAGGGAGGAATGGGCCCCTCCCTGGGCTGGAACGAGACAACCCTAGAGGGATCCTCTAGAAGCCCTTGAGGGAGAGACTCCTCTTGGGACCGAGGAAGATCAAAGGAAGCCATAGTAGATTCGAAGAGTGGGTTGAAATAGGATGAGGAGAGGGACTCGCCCCCGGGTGATGAAGCTTCTAATGGATGAAGATGACTCCACATGCAACGAACAACCTTAGAAATGCAAACAACACGCAACAATCACGCAATAAGTGACCAAACTAAGATGACTTCTAGCAAAGATGTAAGTGAAAAAGAAACGAAGACACTCCAAGTCAACCAAGTTGCTTAAGATGATGCCACAAGATTTTTATGATTTTTCCTTTGGAACTTTAGTAGATTGATTAAAAATGTGCTCTCAACAATGAGTTCCTAATAGGAGAGGGGTGTAAGGCTTGGCTTGACTCTAAATGTGATCACTCCCTCACTTATGCACTCCTAGACACGGAGTGGGAAGGGTACAACCAGCCCGGCGTTCGTGTGGGAATCCACGGATCGCGGGGACTTATGGAGGTCCCTGGTGTGATTTCCTAGTCGGCTCCAAGGAATATGGAGACGAGAGGTCCGCACACCAAGGTAGGAAAATGCAATCTAATGTATGAAAATATGCATGAACCTATGTGCACCGGGGTGCATGCAACTTCTAACCTAAAATCTAACAAACAATTATGCACACAATGATATGAGTATGTAAACCAACCAGGGAGGAGACCAGATAACACCCAAGTACAAAGATCACAGCAGAAACTGCGGAAATAAAATGCACCTCGGGATGCGTACCTATCTGGAGAATGTAACGGTCTAGAGGACCTGCGTCAGAATAATGTGACGGTCGAAGACCAAACCGTCAGAAGCAGTGTAACGCAGGAACTGAAGGCCGTAAGAGGAGCCAGGGAACCAGAAACAACAGAAAATAAAAGGGAAATCCGGGGGAAACCAAGACAAGGAAATGATGACAGGTTTAACAGAGATCAAAACATGATTGGCACAAGTGGTCCCACCGTGATCGCCAAAAAACTGTTGATTTGTTTTCTTTGTGGGTTGATGAATGACAAATATAATGAGCAAATAACAACGATCTCAATCAACCTATGAACATGTGAACCATGAACCTAGGCAATCAGAACAAGCTCTAGCATGAGCAATGCTATCTCAATCAAACTAAACTAAAGAAAGAAAAGAAAAACACACGCCGGAGCGTGGAGCAAGGGATAAATGAAAACACACCGCGTGGGTGGAACAAGCAAAAGAAATAGGAGATATGAGAGAGAGAAAACCAATGCCCAATACTAAGGAAGAACGTGATCGCCACCAAGGTAAACACAAGCCAAAGACCTGAGAAATATCTTAGAATAGGAGGATGATGCACCCGCCCACGGGAGAGAGAAACCAATAGGAAACTGCAGCTCTGTTGAATGTAACGGTCTGGAACCTACGCGTCACAGGAGTGTGACGGTCTCCCGATAAACCGTTAGAGTAACCTGACGCGTCTGATGAAGACCGTCAGAGTGTCTGCAGAATAAGCTTGTGAATTCTTCAAACTCCAAACCTTCCAGCCGGCTAGAAAGCTTGGGCCTCGCCTTATGAACCCTGTAAACCTTAGAATTGGAGGATGATGCACCCGCCCACGGGAGAGAGAAACCAATAGGAAACTGCAGCTCTGTTGAATGTAACGGTCCGGAACCTACGCGTCACAGGAGTGTGACGGTCTCCCGATAAACCGTTAGAGTAACCTGACGCGTCTGATGAAGACCGTCAGAGTGTTTGCATAACAAGCTTGTGAATTCTTCAAACTCCAAACCTTCCAGTCGGCTAGAAAGTTTGGGCCTCGCCTTATGAACCCTGTAAACCTGCCAAAGAACGTAGAACACAACAAAATAGCCGATTAGCCTTTAATCAAGCGTAGCATCAATAATCAAATGAACTTAATATCATGCAAGAGGAAAGGGGAATACCGGGGAAGTTTGGTTTTTTAACCCCTCTGGGCATTTTAAAACATAGGAAGGATATTTAGATGATTGAAACAAGTGGAAGAACGTGAGAGGAGAAGTGGGACAATGCTTTGATGAAAAGGAGGAAGGAGAACACAAATATGCCAATGATTGAACTTAAACACTTGAAACCAAAGTACTCCCTTGACTGAGATGCAGATGGACGTGGAAATCAACTCCTCTTGGTTGGATGTGACTCCAGAACACGGCAGCACTTCGACGCAAACTCCAGATTTCTCCTCCTCAGGCCATGAAGTTAAGGGTTCTATTTATAGACCCTCAAATTCTCCGGTCGAGCAGAGAATAATCCAGCAAGAAAGTAGGATGATTCTTAGCAAAATCTTGAAGATAAGACTCCCAAGAGTCCATAGAAACAAACAGAAGGTTATGAGGATCAGATTTGGAAGAGAAATCACAAGATCAAACTCTCAATTCGACCACGGAGTAGCAGAGAAGGAGCAGACTTGGCCAGGACTCTCTGTTGGATGTAACGGCTGCACGACAGACCGTCACAGGAATGTAACGTCCATAGGAAGACCGTCACACAACCTTATCTCTTAAGAAGATAAGATCAATGGGGAGAAGTTCTAAACAATTGGACTCTTGAAGGATGTAACGGTCAATGGAAGATGCGTTAGAGGAATATAACGGTTGCACGACAGACCGTCAGAGTCAACGGATAACCAGAAGGATAAGCATTGGAAAAAAAAGCCTTAAGCTCAAGGACTCTGCAAGATGTAACGGCCAAGGGATGATGCGTCAGAAGAGGTAACGCGCCTGATATAGACCGTTAGAGACAATAGATAGCCAAAGGATAAGAACTGGAAAGAAGCCTTGAGGGTAAGGACTCTTCAATGTGTAACAGCCATAGGCTGCTGGGTCAGAGAAACGTAACGCCCCTGGAATAGACCATTAGAGACAATAATGATCCAAGATGAAAAGGAAAGCTTGCTAAGCTTTATCGAACGCAAGAAATCACGGAATCATACCCAACCAAGGAATCAAGACCCATGAAATAAACCTCCAACTGATCAAGAAGGCTCAATGAAAGGGAATAACTTGGAGCATCACATAGAATGAACAAGGAGATAACCCAACTTATTGGTTATAAAACGGGTGTCAACAGCCGTCACCCCCCGTCCCTTACCCCACCAAGCATGCCACTTCCACCCCTCCACGGGAACCCCACACTCTACCAATGATCCCTCAAACAACCCCCCTAACCTCATGTCATCACACCCTCCAGCTCCACCAACCCAAACTCCTACCAAAATCATCCATGCTAGAGACACAAGTTTGACCATGGAAGTCCCAAAGAATGAGGGTGTTTGTTTCAACATTACCCATCCACTGAAGGACACCCACACTCAAACTAAGGAGAGACAAACCCCTAGTTTCCCACCCAACCATAAACCCCACCTAGAATTAACTCTCCCCTTCAATGGACTAGTGCTAATAGGAGAACCTCTAGTCAAGTGGCTAAAGAAAGGCCCAATCCCAAGGTCAAGTCCATACCACCAAACCATGAGTCATCCATCCCAAGTTGTGGCCGTCCGACCCTCCCCTATTACTCTCGTAATCACCATGGGCCAATGCACTAGTGAGGTCCTCATGTTCCTTCTCACATTGGACATCTCTATCCCGTCCCAAGCCAATGACGGCCCACGAAAGGAGCCCAACCATCCTAAGGCAATCATTATCCCATCTACTCTTATGGTGGAAGAAGGCCCCTTACTCATTGGGGAACACCTCACCTTGGCCAACCTAAAGGAAGAAGCCACCTTATCCGGTCATACTTTCTTTGATCCCTTTGACCCCACCGGGTGGGAGCCATGGCACCAACTTAACTCCCTCCCCTCCTACCATACAATCAACCACCCAACACATCACACACCCACACCCATATATCCATTTCACCCCACACCCCTCCTTTGGAATAAGCTGTATGCCTCCCTATGTTTCTCCCCAATCAATAGACCCACCATGGTAATGGCTCCGCTAGCTAGCAAAGACTCATCACACCTAGGAGAGCTTGTTGATTGGGTATCTACACACCAAGTATGGGAAGAGGCCCACTTCCCCAAGAATTCATCCTTCCTTGATCCATTTGATCCCTTCCTTTGGGGCCCCCAAAACCCACCATCCTCATCCCGAGTCCCCCAACAAATCCTACCCCTCACCCCATGTCAAATCTGTTACACCAACCCCTCCCTTCCTACACCTACACTCGGGAAGGTAGAACTTAGCGTTTGGGTAGAGTTGCATGGTAGGCTCATCTCAGGGTGTCCCGATCCCCCTTCGACAATCAACATTGTTAGGAAACACATGCATGTTAAGACCACATTTGGATGCCCTGGTCCTCCAACCTTTGATAGGGAGTCCATGCATGATAGGGCCACGTTTGGATGCCCCGGCCCCCCAAAGATAGTCATTGTGAAGTCAAAGCATGAAGAGAGCATTCATGGATGCCTGGGACCCCCAGCATTTGCCACCCCTTTGCATGATAGGTTCACCTATGGCTGCCTCAGCCCACCTAGGTTCATGAAGGTCCATGTGACATCAAGGCATGATCGGTCCACCTATGGTTGTCCCGGTCCACCTATGACATCAATACATGATAGGTCTACATTTGGCTGTCCCGGTCCACCTTTGCATATCATACATTTTCCCCTCACACCGCATCGTAGTATATGGCATGAGTATTTAAGCAAGCAACAAGCAACGAGCGGTGAGAATCACAAGAAGCGGGCAAAAGGTTGCGAGCGCCACTTGGAATTCCAAGTTGGCAACTTGGCGATGATGACTTTGGAGTGGCTCTACCCTAAGGTCACCTCCAATTTGAGGGCACGAGGACTTGGACCTTGCCAAGTTCCGAGTAGCTTTGGCAACCCGGCTTACGGGTTGGACTTACCGATGGGTTTTGGGATTCACCCCATTTCTCACGTGGTGGATCTGGCACCCTATATGGGCACCACGATGGATCCTAGTGAGTGCTTTGAGCCTATACCTTCCTTTAAGAGGGACACCCCCGGATAGCCACCACAAATCAGCCTGAGAGCCCGACGTATGCACACGGAGGCAATACTAGGCAAGCAAGGTATCATTGCCAGCATGAGGGTGTGTCCGTGCCACTTTGTGAAGCTGAAGCGCCATCCCTCGACCATGGACGCGGGGTTGAGTTTGGAGATCGTGGCTCGCCCGGAGCTGCATTTGGTGTACTACTTTCCCGGTGGACCCATACTAGACGGGGTCGAGTTCTCCCCACCCCGGGGGTATGATGGGGGCATCACTTACCCCTCCACATTTTGCGAAGCTCTGATGGATCGTCGGTTTGTGCCATTGTGTTCTCCACATTTTTTTGAGTCAATCCATGTCATTTTCATATTTTATTTGAGTCATAAACTATGTAATTTTTTCTTTATTTGAGTCTGGTACCTAGGTATAAGGGTCATTTACCTAAGTCTTGAGTCATGTGGTTAATTAAGTAGTCTAATGGACCCAACTAATGGGGAAGGCCCAAGGGAGCCCCTCCCTAGTCTATCTAGTCATTGTGTCAATTGTCTAGGGTCAGTATGGTCATGTGAAAAGTCCAGTCCCTATAAATACCCCCTTCACCCCCTCATTTGTAATCTTTTGGTCAATCAAAAAAATTGAGTGAATTAGTGTATTATTGGAGAGGATTCTCCACTTCTCTCTCTCTATTGGGGTGGATTCCCCTTCTCTCTCTTCTTTCTCTCTCTAAAGAGGGGTGCGCCCCTTTCTCTCTCCTCCCCTCCCACCTACTTTCTCTCTCTTCTCCCCTCATTCAAGAGCTACCCCATTTCCACACACTTCTCCATAACTCCACCCCTAGCCCCAAGGTGGAATCTACCACTCTCCAAGCCACCCTCCAACCACCAACCACCCACTCCCCTTCCCCAAGCATCCTCTCATCTCCCAAGGGAGAATTCCCCACTCCCCAAGCCCCACCTTTACCTTCCCCACACACCTCTTCCCATCCCTAAGACCAGAAATTAATCCCACCCTTAAACCCATTTTCAAATACCCTTTCCCTCTCTCCCTTCCAACCAAATTCACAGCTCTCTCTCCCTCCACCTGCTAGACCTCCTTCCAGCCCCCATTCTGTCACTCCCACACCTTGGAACACCCCCTCCCAGACCCCCTCACAGTCAGGGGTTACCCCCACACACATCCACCTCATTTCCCCTCCCATCTACCCCCATTTCCAATCACCTATCACCACTCTGCACAGGCCAGTTCGCAGGCAGCAGTGTACCAGCAACTTACAGCAGTGGCCACGGCGTCATCATGAAACTTCAGGAGACGTACCATATACTGTTGGAATCGTCGTTCAGTCAGCTTCGCAGCCGATGTGGTTTCGTCTTCGTCCAAACACTGAGCTGCCCGTGAGAGCGATTCTTCCTCCACTGCGCAGAACCACTCAGGCAGAGAACCAGAGCTCCAGATCAAGTTCAACCACGGCCATCCTCTTGAGGATCTAGAAGCGGCGCTTGGCTGAGATCTTTTACGACAAGTCTACTTCCAGGATCAAGAAGCGGAACCCCGTTCGGCATCCGGAGCTAAGAGTTCTCATTTTTCTTCCCCGGGTGCGCAGTTTTGTTCCTCCTGGGACTGAACAGACACCCGATCACTATTTAGGCTGTCTCTGCCTACTCCGACCTCCTCCGGCACCCCCGTGGGTCTCCGTCTGAAGAGGACTCGACAACAAATCCAACGACTCTGGCCAAGCCTGAATCTGAGCTGAGGAACGTCCGTGGTAGCCTCGTCTTCCAGCTGTAGGGGTGCAGAAGCTACCAGAACCAGCAAGCAGAGCCCCTATTCGCGCCTCTGCCCCGACCAGCATCGCCTTTCAGAAATTCCCCCAAAAATTGGACGTCTTCCTGGGTCAACTACGAAGGATCTCCAATTGGTTTCATCAACAACGGAGTTCGGGAGAGGCCGCAGCGGCACCGACTTCAACCGCCTGTCCCCTGTTCCAGAGGGCGGACAGAACCGTTATTTTTCTTTCATTAAGTTTCTGTATTGATTCTCCCCTTCCTGCCTGGCCGACTTACCGCTCCTCCATGCGTGGAGGTAGTGTTTGACTGTATCACATTATCCCCAACCCCTTGTCCCACCCTCTTGCGCGAGGAGTAGTGGTGTACTCTATAAATTTTCAGGTCAAGCGGCATCGACGCGGCGTGCGGGTGCGTACCCACGCCTCCCCGCTCGCCCTCGTCTTCGGCTGGGGTCAGCGTCTTCACGCCAACCAGGTGAGATACTGAACACTTCTCTTTGCTGGTTTCATTTGCTTAATTAGTATTGCATCTTAGTGCCGTCGGCGGTGAAAGAGTGCCCGATCCCGAATTTGCTTATAATTGAGTGACTACTACGGGCGAGTTGCGAGAGAGCCATTATATCCCACGCCCTCAGCGTGCTGGCCGCCTGCGAGAGTGGGCATCCCGAAACCCTTTGATGCGGGACGGACACGCGACTTGAGACTCTAGCTCACGATCGTCCCTAAGCGAGGGAAGACGTGGGACCGTGCGCGGTTGAGAAACCGGTAGTGAGTCTCAGGTATTGGCCTTTCCGCGTTAACTCGGGTCGAGTCACGGGACGGTCACTCACTCTCGCTCTCGCAGCGGTGATAAAATGATAACAAGTTAGATAATCTATCACTCATGCAGCGGCATATATAAAAATATACGAGTAAAGTAATACCTACGAGGAGGGTGGCGAGTGTACCTCCACGCTCCGGGCGTGGGGAAGACGTTCCCGGCCAAGTACGGTAACTCCCGGTAACAACGGTAAAAGTTAATTACAACAGTGAAATCTATTGCCCACTCCACGCAGGGAGGTAAAGGGCTACAAGTGGGACCCGGGAGGACCGACCCTGAGTTGACGGGCAGCAATCTAGAGGTGCGTACGGCACGAACTCGGCCTGCTGGTCCGACTCGGTCCTGTGCCGACTCGGTACTGCGCTGACTCGGTTCTGACTCACTGGACAGTAAGGCGCGGATTCCAAAGGAACGATGCCCTCCTGAGGTCTTCTGAAGGTGCCGCTTGGCTGGGACGATGGCAGGATGTCCCTGATTGACTCCCTGAAGTGGTGGTTCCAGCAATTGACTTTTGATAATTTTGCACGAATTAATCTCGGACTGAATTTTATGATCTGCATAGAGAACCGATTTGTGCACCTCGGCGGTAAGAATTACGACGCTCAGATCCGGAGGCCGATCGAGGCGTGGCGGGTACCGTTGGAAAGAGCACTCATATAACTAAAACATATATTTTTCACAGCTCCATCCACCAGACGGATTGAAAATTAGAATGACTGTAACACTATTTTGTTTTCTAACCCGGACTAATAGACACACAGGCCAGACTGTATTTTTCCTGAGACTGACCTTTGACCGAGGGGTAAATGATTTTTCCAGGGGTGAAAAAATTTATGAGAGACAGGGTAGGACGTGAGAAACACCTAAGAATTTTTGTGATTTTTTGGGAAAGTTATAAGTGGGTGAGAAAAATACAATAAGGTGACTCTATCTCGTAGATCTGCAGAATGACAGATTACAGGGGGAAGAACAATAAAGGTGGGAAAAATACCAAATGGTGTCCAAATGACACAAAATTTGAACTGGAGGTTAGGATAGACGAGCAGAACAAACTCTCAAAATTAGGGCTCGACCTGACAACAAGAGAAATAACTAGAATTTCAGGATTGAGGTTCTGTCCTGATGGAGACAGAACTTCGGCGAAGCGGCGGTGGCGGCGCGTTGGCGGCAAGAACGGAAGGCGATGGCCGGAAGTCGCATCCAGCGGAGGTGGAGTTCTTGGAGTCACACCAAGAGGAGGGCTTCACACCCAAGAATGGTAGAAATCCATCTGCAAGAGGGGAGGAGAGACACAATGGGTGCCCTTGGGCTTGCTCTTGGCAAAAATACTTAATTCTTCATTAATATCTCTAATGACACTATACATACGCTTATATAGAGAATGACAAGGGGTGGGGGCTGAGAATTTCGTGGGAGAGAGGGGATTTTCTTCCCCATGTGGTCAAATGACTAAATTAAATAAAAAATACAACATGGGATAAACTATGTTATAAGGGGGAAGCATCTTGGACTTTAAGGGTTGGAATATTAGACTTTTTTATCCAATTATCCCCTTGAATGGTCAAGCCATCTAAAAGCCCCCCTTGGACCTTTGACTGGCCCCACATGGGCCCTAAGGCTTAGGTGGACCAATAGGAAAGGAGATGGGGACCTCTTGCTGGTCCTATTGGACTTTTGCACAAAAACTCAAAGATCCTTAGGGAATGACACATTGGCTTATAAAGCCTTACAATTACATACATATTTTTCCAAGGATATAAATACAAATAAAAGGACTCAAATGTAAAATAAAAAGTCAGTGCTCGGCGTCGATTCCCATCAACTCTCCCCGGGTGGGAAGAACTCGACCCCGTCGAGTAAGGGGTGCGGCTGCTCGAGTAGCTCCGGCGGATCCGTCACCGAACCTGGAAGTGCGGAGTACGCTCTACTCCAAGTAATCGACACATGCTCTTCCCGTATAGATTCGATATGCACACGCTGTTGGGGAATGAGGCTAGATGTGGACACTCTGGGGTGGGGTCACTCTCAAAGGAGGGAAGGCTGCTCGAAGACTCACTAGGAATCACCGCTTGTCCCTTATGTGACTAGATCCGATATGAAGTAGAACCGATCCCAAAGTCCGACAAGGCTCGAACTCGAAAGGGACTAACATCGCGAGCGTACAAAGACCGACTCGACTCGATGTATGCACAGACACACAACGGACAAACGAAATAAAGACTCACACAGACCCTAAACAAGCCTAATGTTAGTCCGACCTACGCATAGGCGACGGTGGACCAGGACACCCGAATATGTGCCATGCATGCATCTTATGTACCCGAAGGTTGGTGCTATGGGAAACACCTAGACGCCCAAGTATGACCCAGTCATGCATGAACGACCCTTTGGATTTGGGAGACTTGAGAGGGCTAGGAGAACCGGGTGTGGACGAGCCGGGTGTGGGTGTATCGAGATTGGGCTTGGTGGGTATAGATGACCCGGCACTTGGGGTAGGGGTGTGGTAGTGGACTTCCTCGAAGAAATGAAGTATATATGGAGGGTCAAGGGGCCCACTAGGGAATGGGTCAAAGGGATCAAAGAAGGTATGACCACTTGTGGTGGGTTCCCACAAGTCACGGTCCCACGTGTAGAAGTCTTGAAGGTGTAGATGGTCACCTTCATCCATGAAGGGAGATGGGACGGTGATCTTATATAGGAGGTACGGTTCCTCCTTCGGGTAAAAAGGTATGAAGGTTGGCTCATCAGGAACGGGGAAGAACAATAAGACCTCGGTGGTGATAGGACCCAAGGTGTATACCAAGGTAATAGGCCCCAAAGCTGGGAGCATGAAGCGATGAGTATAGGGTTGGTCATACCCTAATGCCAATGTATACATCAGCTCCCATTGACTTTCTAAACTCCTTAATAGATCCTTTACACTTTCTATGAAGCAAAAGGACTTGAAGGTGGTGTGAAAGGAGTTAATGGGGACTATTGGGAGTGTTGGCTCCCAGGGTGGAGAGTAAGGTGGGGTAGGGACCAAGCCAGTCCTAAGTCAGCTAAGAAGCGGCTCGGCTATGAGTAGCCTTCCTGTTAGAAATACGGGTAACTCCAGCTGAAGAGGCTCCGAATAAAGACTAGAGAGGGAAGCTTCTCCAACCCTTTTGTCCCCTAGGGCTAGAGATGTCCGAGTGGGACACTGTCCGGCAAAGTGGCCGAACCCCTGGCAGCGATAACACTGCTGTCGTGACCCACTAGGCTCCCTGCGAAGTCGGTTCGGACCCCTATCCTCTCGACGGACAGGGGGCGTAGGCAATGGGGCTCTTGTGGGTAGGAGAAGAGGCTCCATCATGATGGGGAGAGGGCCTTGGGGTGGCACCTTAGATGGCATCAGGTTCGGGCTACCGGTTGCTACCTCCTTAGGCTCGTGCTTGGTTCCATTCTGTCTAGGAGATAGGCAATGGGAAACCAGGGACTCGATATAAGCACACCTCATATCCACTCTATCCGAAATGATTTGGAAGAGTTCGGCAATGGTGGGGTTTGGAGTAGGAGTGATGTGATGGACTCTCCCATATGAACTTGGCTTAGTCGTGGACCTAGGCTCTTCTACATGCGCGGCGTTTTGCCTCCGATTATGGCCCACTTGGGTGGAGGTCATTGGGTGGAGTTGGTTGGAGGTGACCGGGCCGGATAGGTAGACCTTCTTAAGTTCGCCCTTCATCTCATGCCACGACTCGATGGGCCTTTGCCTCCTAACCTCTCTCATGCGCTCAATGCTCTCCCATTTCCAGGCGACTTTGTGGACAAGCCTCTCTTGGGAAAAACTGACTTGCATGGCATCGGACATGGTGTAACATTCAAAATATTTGTCCATGGCGGCCTCCCACTTGAGGTAGTCGCCCTGGTCATTGGAGCCATAAAAACTCAAGGCTTCGGGCCTACGGAAGTGGAGAGGGTAGTTGCCAAGCCCATGGGTGGACCAACGGCCATATTACCCGGGTGATGGGGAATCCATGGGAATTTGGGGGAACTACATGCTAGACATGCCAACACTTGGACAAGACACTAGACCGACTATGCAAGGTTGGAATGCATGCACACTAAGGACCCTAGACTTAAACCAAGACTCGGTACGTGGCGGAGCTAATCGATCCGAAGATCACTCGTGCAAGTGTGCGGCCTTCCCGATAGGCGTAGCCTAACGTTCGGACAACACCTTTTGATATACCGATTAATGGTATGCAAATGTGACACTTAGACCGACTTAGACAATGATTGGATGTACATGACACTTTTTTTTTTACCTTTTGCGGACTTAGACACAAAGACTACCCTAGACTCAACTTGTGCTCTGATATCAAACTGATGCGGGACGGACACGCGACTTGGGACTCTAGCTCGCGATCGTCCCTAAGCGAGGGAAGACGTGGGAACGTGCGCGGTTGAGAAATCGGCAGTGAGTCTCGGGTATCGGCCTTGTCGCGTTAACTCGGGTTGAGTCACGGGACAGTCACTCACTCTCGCTCTCGCAGCGGTGATAAAATGATAACAAGCTAGATAATCTATCACTCATGCAGCGGCATATACAAAAATATACGAGTAAAGCAATGCCTACGAGGAGGGTGGCGAGTGTACCTCCACGCTCCGGACGTGGGGAAGACGTTCTCGGCCAAGTACGGTAACTCCCGGTAACAACGGTAAAAGTTAATTACAACAGTGAAATCTATTGCCCACTCCACGCAGGGAGGTAAAGGGATACAAGTGGGACCCGGGAGGACCGACCCTGGGTTGACGGGCAGCAATCTATAGGTGCGTACGGCACGAACTCGGCCTGCTGGTCCGACTCGGTCTTGCACCGACTCGGTACTCCGCCGACTCGGTTCTGACTCACCGGACAACAAGGTGCGGATTCCAAAGGAACAATGCCCTCCTGAGGTCTTCGGAAGGCGCCACTTGGCTGGGACGATGACGGGATGTCCCTGATTGACTCCCTGAAGTGGCGGTTCCATAAGTTGACTTTTGATAATTTTGCACGAATTAATCTCGGACTGAATTTTCTAATCTGCACAGAGAACCGATTTACGCGCCTCGGCGATAAGAATTACGACGCTCAGATCCGGAGGCCGATCGAGGCGTGGCTGGTACCGTTGGAAATAGAACTCATAGAACTACAACATATATTTTTTACAGCTCCATCCACTAAACGGATTGAAAATGAGAATGACTGTAACACTATTTTGTTTTCTGACCCGGACTGACAGACACACAGGGCAGACTGTATTTTTCCTGAGACTGACCTTTGAACGAGGGGTAAATGATTTTTCCAGGAGCGACAAAAATTATGGGAGACAGGGTAGGATGTGAGAAACAGTTGAGAATTTTTGTGATTTTTTTGGAAAGTTATAAGCGGGTGGGAAAAATACAATAAGGTGACTCTGTCTCGTAGATCTGCAGAATGGCAGATTACAGGGGGAAGAACAATAAAGGTGGGAAAAATACCAAATGGTGTCTAAATGACACAAAATTTGAAATGAAGGTTATGATAGACGAGCAGAACAAACTCTCAAAATTAGGGCTCGACCTGACAACAAGAGAAATAACTAGAATTTCAGGATTGGGGTTCTGTCTTGATGGAGATAAAACTCCGGCGAAGCGGCGGTGGCGACGCGTTGGCGGCACGAACGGAAGGCGGTGACCGGAAGTCGCATCCAGCAGAGGTGGAGTTCTTGGAGTCACACCAAGAGGAGGGCTTCACACCCTAGAATGGCAGAAATCCATCTGCAAGAGGGGAGGAGAGACACAAGGGGTGCCCTTGGGCTTGCTCTTGGCAAAAATACTTAATTCTTCATTAATATCTCTAATGACACTATACATAGGCTTATATAGATAATGACAAGGGGTGGGGGCTGAGAATTTCGTGGGAGAGAGGGGATTTTCTTCCCCATGTGGTCAAATGACCAAATTAAATAAAAAATACAACATAGGATAAATTATATTATAAGGGGGAAGCATCTTGGACTTTAAGGGTTGAAATATTAGACTTTTTAATCCAATTATCCCCTTGAATGGTCAAGCCATCTAGAAATCCACCTTGGACCTTTGACTGGCCCCACATGGGCCCTAAAGCTTACGTGGACCAATAGGAAAGGAGATGGGGGCCCCTTGCTGGTCGTACTGGACTTTTGCACAAAAACTCAAAGATCCTTAGGGAATGACACATTGGCTTATAAAGCCTTACAATTGCATACATGTTTTCCTAAGGATATAAATACAAATAAAAGGACTCAAATGTAAAATAAAAAGTCAGTGCTCGGCATCGATTCCCATCACCCTTGGGGGTTCAATCATAAGCTAGCCAACTACTTGGAATCTCAATGTCCAACCTCGTACCCTCATCCCCATCGTCGGTCCACCTACGGACCCGGGTGCGCGCTACACGGGTGACTCCGCTCGAGGGAAGTTACCGGTCCATTGCATCGCTTGCTTGCTAGGTCCGAGGGGTCTTCGGTCTTGTGATTATCACCCCCAAGGTGGTTTCACATCACATGGGACCCACGGAGCCTATTTATAGAGGTCCGAGAGTGGTTAGGCCTGTTGCTCAATAAATGACTTGACCTAGAGGGGGGTGGATGGGTAATTAAAATTTGATCGTAATAAACTAGTGTGTAAGACAGATGTGGAATGAAATATAATCATGAGAACAATTACACAAATGGGACACAGAAATTTTATCCTGATTCGGCCCTGACCTTCAGTAAGTCTTGCGTCCAGTCCTCAACAACTACTGGGATTTCCACTATCTCTCCAATTAGGAATAGAAAATCAGCTGTTTATGATCAGGTGTTCAACTCAACACATGCACTCTTACACTCAAGAGCCCTAGCTGTTTTTGCTCAAGTGTTCAATCACACCACATGCACTTTTTCACTCAAGAGCCATAGGTATTTTTGCTCAAGTGTTCAGCCATATCACGGGCGTTATCTCAACTAGAACCCTAACTGCTTTCACAAGTATCAGCCAAACCATAGGATACCCACCTCCTAAAGGTCCGAGCCACAAGATACAGACCTCTTGCTGGTCCTAGCCACAGGATATAGACCTCTTGTTGGTCTTCTTGCCCTCAAGCAAGAGCTTCTCCCATCAAGGAGAAGACGACCACTTTACAAGTGAGATTTACACAAAATTTACCTCTTGGTAGGCAGAATGTGTACAATAATTACGAACTGATCATGACTAGAAATTAGAATGAGAGCACAACTGTCTTGAACTATAAAGAGAAAGTCTTCAAAGAAAAACTCAGAGAATCACGGAAGGCTTTTGTAAGGATCAGAAGAGAATGCATGTAACGACCCGAGATCCGAGCACCGGAAAGGAGTCGGCGCGACTCGAACCTCAGCCCGCCACCCACGAGCCCGAAGACTCGGAAGGGTTAAAGGATGGTGTGAGGGTGCAAAAGAAGCTAAAATAACTGCAGAGCTAGCACAATAATCTAAAAAATAATGCAGGAATTAAACAATTACTCACTAAACAGCTTCAATGTCCAGAGTATCTCATGTCCAATATAAGTACAGTCAACAGAAAGAAAAGTACAAGTACCCGGGACATACCCCGGCTCTGGCAACTAGTGACTAACCCTGACTATTGGAACCATGCTGAAACTCCGCCGTGCCTCTCGACGACCCCGCCTCACCTGAAAACACAGGGGAGAGCCTCATTTCATAGGCTCAGTAGGGATCCCGCAGACCCCCACCTTGCTCGAGAGAAACAAGACAGCAGAGTTGGAAAAAGTACGAAAGGTAACGCTACCTAGCGGGAGTACAGCAGTAGCAACAAGCAATAATAAATAAACAGAAAAGCTCTCTACAACTAACCGTACCGAAAAAACCGACCTCGAACCAACGGGAAAACAAGTCCGTAACTACCAGGAGACAGAAGCACCACCCACTAGAAGGAAAGCCGGATGCGTCCCCTGACGTCTTATACTGCGCCTCAGTGTCTCCCTACGACGCCCCAGGCGGAGACTGAGACATATAACAAGTACCACGAACAAGGATTAGCTGGGGTCGCGCTCGTCAGCGAGGGTCTGACGCCCAAAACCAAGTGTGCACACACAGACCATGCGCCCTAGGTCAGATCCTCTAGTTGATTCTTCCCCAAAGCCCGGACTCAGGCTGTGCGAAGGGGCCCTATGGTAACCAGCCTAACAATTGTCTCTCTCGAGTAAGCTGCTCTACCACTCCCGGGTGGGTCAGCACACGCATGTTGTAAGAAGGCTAGGACTAGTGGGCGTGTCACTGGAGGTGAGACTCGACCCACGGAAACCTCCGATCAGAAGGAAACGGAGCAGCGGTCCACCCGGGACTGCCCTCAGCCTGGCGGTCCTCCCTGGACCGCAAAACAGGCCTAGCGGTCTCCCTATGACCGCTAGGCTTAGCCAAGCGGTCAAGCCATGACCGCAAGGCGGCGAGCCACAAGGGGACAAGCGGTCTATCGCCAAGCTGCTAGCCCAACCAAACGGTCCTCATCGGACCGAAAGGCACACAGAAACGGTCATGCCCTGACCGCAACCCTGCACGTGACTCCCAACGGTCAAAAACACGCACCCCGAGGGTGCTCTGACCAAACGAGGCAAACGGTCATGTGCTGGCCGCTACCCAATGGGTGGCGCTCAGTCGCCAGACCGCTTATCGGGCCTAGCAGTCCCCCGGGGGCCGCTAAGCCCAACCGACATAATAAAATGCCTGGCGGTCCCCTGAGGGCCACCAAAGGGGCCCTAGCGGTCACTGGAAGGATCGCAACCCCAACCCGAGCACGGGAACGGCGGGAACGGCCCAAAAATTCATTCCATGCCCCTATCATCTCCCGATGATGGGGAAGCAAAGGGGAATCCATCCCCAACCCTTCTAGCATGATTCTACACCCATAGATCGGTCAAAACCCCCGAGAATCAAGAGATCTGACGCTCAAACCCCAAACATGTATTTTCACCCTCTCGGCTCAAATACGCCCCTCTCAGCCTCTCCTCGGCCTACAAATCACGAGGAATGCGGGAAAGAGGGCAAGGATCCGTCCCCTTATCTCAAGGAATCCCGAAATCCGCCGGATCGCCGTCGATCCCCAAATCTTGGCCGAACACAAACTCCATACCCCACGCCGCGAGAATGGCACCGCCTCGATCACCTTGCCGCCGCCTCAGCTCGCTGTCCTCAACCGAAGAAGAAAGGGGATGTCTCGGGCCGCGCACGGGGAAGAGGTGAGAAAAGAAGAAGAAGAAAGAAGAAGGGAAAAAGAAAAAGAAAAAGAAAAAGAAAAAGAAAAGGGGTTATATATAGAAAATTTGAAAAATATGAAAATTGGAAAAAAATCATTTCCTCGATTCTCAGAGCACGCTCAACGCACTGGTACCGTCTTGGAGTAGGAGAACGCAACGGTTTACCCTACACAGGATTCCGAAGGCTCGTCAGGGAAAAACACTCGTAAAGAACAAAATACACTCCGGGACCCCCGTAAGTGATCCGAAATCTACGGATCCAGATCCGAAAAATATCTGAAAAACCCGGGACATTACAATGCAGTAGAAGAATAGCACATCTGATCCCCTTCACTTAAGCATGCAGAGTAGATATGGTTGAGGAAGAATTTGGCTTATTTTTCTCTCAACTTTTGGCTATATGCGCTTGTGCTGGCTAGGGTTCACTAGATTTCTCACTTGGTTCGCACACCTTTTTACACTTGTGTTCTATAACTTTTGGCTCTAAAAGCTTAGCTTGTTCAGCTACCACATGTATATATAGGTCTCTCAGTATGCTGGTTCCGTTAGATACAATCTGGTATTCATTAGACACATATTGGTATCTGTTGGAGAGAGTCTTGTACAGTTCTTGAATAGAGTAGCTACATAAGAGATCTTCCTATCTTGAAAAAATATGTCACTTTATCTACACGAAAGGACAGTAGCAGATCCTTCCTAGGATAGCTTGTAAAACTATAGAAGGTATATGTTTATTTGAAAAGATAAAGTCAAACTTTTTCGCATAGAATACTCCCTTCTATTTGTTTGTGTTGATACTTATTTGTACTCCTCTTTCGTCAATGTCTTTCCTGTCTACTTCTTCCTGAAATAGAATAAGGAGACTGGCCTATCCAGGTCTTCATACATGTATATATCATAAAAAAGAAAACAGAGATAACATGTTTGTTTATATGTTGCATGGATAGTATTAAATAGTTACACAACTGCATTTAATACATTTGAATTTTGAATTTCATTGTGACAGTAGCTAGATATTTCGTCATAGTCGATTAAATAGTGAAATTTCATTTACAACATCGACTTAGTGTATTTGTCATAGGCGTTGAACAATAGCTTTCTAAAGATAATATAAGATAGTCATTGAATATAGGCGATAGTCGATGATTGAGATAGTCGATTGATTATCTCCTAGGCACTTAGATAATAAGATAGTCGATGTTGGTCCGGCTATCTGTTGAGATAGGCGATCGTATAATTTCTCAACAGTTCAACTATGTTTAAAGATGATTGAGTGCAATAGTCGAAAGATATTCTAGCACCTATGTGAATTTAGTGCGACTATGTTATTTTAAGTATGTCTATGTGAACTGTATGCGACTGTTGTTTTAAGTGCGCTTATGTGAACTGTATACGACTATGTTAACTTTTGTGCGCCTATATGAGCTTAGCTCAGTGTGCGCCTAATATAGCTGCGACTAAGTTAACATAGCTGCGACTAGGTGATCATAGCTCTGGATTTCAGTAGTTAAGATAATTTTAGCTTTAAGTTATTGCGCCTACGTTAATTTAACTTTTATGTTTTGCAACTAAGTGAAACTTAGTTTTTAGTTTTTGCGCCTAAGTTAACTTAATTTTTATGCATAGCCCTAAGTCTATGCGACAATGTGAAACTTAACTTTGGCTTTTTGCGACTAAGTTAAACTTAGCTTTACTTTTACATCGTCTAAATGAACATAGCTTTGTTCTTCTACGTTTAAGTTACACTTAGATGAAATTTTGATTTCTTTTTCTTCTTGCAAGGTTTTTGTTAATTCAAGGGTTTTATTTTTGCCATTGTTATTTCCAAGGTTTTGTTATTTGTCAAAACCACTGTTGAGGTTTTGTTATTGGTAAAATTTTCTTCAAAGTTTTATTATTGCCAAAATCACTATAAATGTTAATATTTAGATTTCAATCCAATAATCTCCAACATTAACTTTAGTTCAGATATCAGCCCAACAAGACTAATTTGGGCCAACCTAGACTGGATAAATTCATGTTGGAGGGATACCGGGATTGGATAGGTCCCTTTGGGGGCCTACCAGCTCAATTGGATAGGTGAACACAGAAGCCTATGCATGAACGCAACCTCTCAAAGAAGCACGACCAAAACGCAGTCCTTGAATTGATCGCGTTCCAATCAGTCCACAGAAGGGGCACCAAGACCGAATAAATTCCTTTTGGGAGTGGTTTGGGACTAGATAGATCCAAAAAGAGGGTACCCAGACCGGATAGGTCCCTTTGGGAGCGATTTGGGACCGGAAAGATCCAAAAGGAGGGTACCTGGACCGGATAGGTTCCTTTGGGGACCTATCTGGTCTGGACAGATCTCTAGGAGAACGCAGTCTCTGAGATAATCGCGATAAGAATGCGGTCTCTGAGTGGACCGTGTTCCAATGTGGACCCATCCAGTCCCAGTAGAGTCCCTTTGGGGCCCTACATCGTTCGGATAAGTCTCCAGAGGAACGCAGTCTCTGAAAGAACCACGATAAGAACACGCTTTTTGAGTCGACCGTGCTCCAATGTGGACTTATCTAGTCCAATTAAGTAGGGTCCCCTTGAAGACCTATCCAGATCTCCAAACCTCGATGAGGGGAGGAAAGGAGGCCAGCCCTATAAATTGGGGATTTTTGACCTTTTCCCCCTTTTTTTTGTGATTGTGCCACGTGTAGAGGAGAAGAAGCCTCCTCCTTGTCTTGTGACTTGGTGTAGTCTGTCGCTTGTCGCTTAGGGTGACTCCCAGCTTGTGAGATTTCTTCTCAATCGGTCACATACACCTTGTAGATTGACTAGAGTTGGTTCCAGACTAGTGGGATGTCTTCTCGGTCGGTCCCATGCACTCTATAGGTTGTGAAGAGCCGGTTTCGAACTTGTAGGATGTCTTCTCGGACGGTCTCGTGCCTCTTGTAGGAAGTGAGAGGCTAGTTCCGAACTTGTGAGATTCATTCTTGGTCAGTCCTGTAACCCTTATAGGTTGCGAAGAGCTAGTTCCTCGCAAGGTTCACTTATGGATCGAGTATTTTGATTGTTCCAAATATCCATCGGAATATTGTCGGGGATTATTTGAGACCTGGTGTCGTGACGACACGAATTTTGTGTCTTTTGTGACAGTCACGGGATTAATTATGATTTTATTTTTTCCTATTAATTTGAGAGAAAATAAATAAGTTCAACATCCACCCTAAAAAAGAAGACAATCTAAATCGGCTTAGACGTATTAATATAGTTCCGTATCGTTTAAGGGACACTATCGTTTAAGGGACACTATGAAAACATCTCTAAAAGGAAAGAGTCGTCGTCGACTCGATAATCTAAGATTTTGAATTGGATAGCGTAATAGTTATAATAAGCTTTAACTAGCCCACCCTCCAAAAGAAGACAATTGAAGAAAAAAAAAACGAAAGCTTTTTGCAGGGGTCATTATGATCGTGTTTTTATAAAGCGATTTGAGCCGATATGCATAGATTTAGAAATGTGAGATCCAATCTGATCTACGATACGTTGCAGATCGAAGCAGGTCTAAGAGATTTTGATTTTAGGCTCATCCATAACGTCATTCATAAGAAATAAGGCTCCAAACTTTTTAACCCAGGTACTATTTGTATCCACAAATTTATACACTTGGGTCTTGATTGTTTGTAAAATATGATCGTGTTAATCTGAATACTCTATTATTACTTATCACAATCGGTTTGATTTAGCAGATCTCATATTCTCGTCGGTGTCCTAATTAAGAGTTAGTATCCGAGTTGAAAGAAAATCTGCACCGAATAATCTAAGAGGGGAGATGTGAATTAAAATATTAAATCAAACCGCGGTTCAAAATTAAGTCTAGCAAATCAAAAGTTCGTTCCACTAAAATTCTAGAAGAGATGAGATGAGAGACAATGAGTCAATCACATAAAGATAATTGCGTAATTTTATGGTGATTTAGACAACGCCGTATTGATCTACGTCTGCTACTTAATAACACTTTGAGATTTCCACTAAAAATCGTTAGACATAAGGGTGTTAACTCATCACTACAAATCACTTGACATCAAGTTATAAATTCACCTATCAACACGTTAGACACGGGGGTGTTAACTCGCATACTAGACACAAGGATATTAACTCGTCTTAAAATCACTGGACATAAACGAGCTAACTTGTCTTAAAATCATAATATTCACAAAATAAATTATCCTCCCAATCAAAAAAATCTAAAGACCTAACTAGAAACTCTATCGATCAAATCTAAAAAATGAGAGATGTGATGTAACTTTTGATCCATTTGAGGTCTCGATGAAGATCAAATCTTCTGACTTGAATGTTGCCGAGACTTCAGAGGCGGCGACTCTTCTAAGGAGGATGCGCAGGTTCTTCTTCAAATTTTCTTCCTGCAGCAGCAGCCCGCCTTCTATGCTGACGAACTGTTCTTCACAAAGGTTCTTTCCCTTTTTATTGATTACAGACACCGCAGTCAATTTCTAAGTAATTCTTCACAAAGACAATACCGTCAATAATTTCTAAACAAGCTTAATAATCAAGTTGACTCATAAAATAAATTAATTTTATAATCATCAAAATAAGATCAAGAGAAACTCAACACGTACGGGTTAAAGACCGATTAAGCTGTTCAAGCGAAAAGGTGGAACAACATAATTACAGTTATGATATCTCTCTATCAGAATAAAATTATTTATTCTTTAAAATAAGTTAACTCCGATTAAAACATCCACCTTAACCTACTACGCAAACAAGCATATAACCTTACAGATTGGATCTTACGATTAAGTTGAGAACGAATTGAGTTGGGAATTAGTCCGGTCCACTTAATTGCAACGTAACCCGTCTTGATCGACTCGAGCAAAGGGGCGGCACTTCTGACAATCATATGGAAGATGTACAGAGAAGAAAGATGGGAATTATGTATTCCATGGCTCAAAGAACACTCAACAGGGGGCACCAAACACCCGTTTCATAAGACTCCAGATGGTTTTAATTAACATGGCAGAGGTGTCTGGATTTTATACTTCTATTGGCGTTTTATTGTGCTTTTTTTTGTCGCAGTGTAAGTTTTTCCTTTTCTTTTCCCCCCAGAGTATGTCGTAGTGTATGTGCATAGTTTTTCTTTCACATTTTCCCCAAGATTAGCGTAGGGTTTCCCCCCTCATACCCCTTTTAATTGATTATGACTTGTTTTAATTTCTTTTTCAGTTTTGTGTGGTGCTCAAAAACAAAAACTGGTTGAAAATTTCTCTCCATAATATCCCATTTGTGATCTGCAACCTAGAGTGTAAGATCCACTGAAGTACTTACTGGTCTCATATGGAACTCTTAACATAAATTTTTATGGGCATACAAATGTTCCATACCAAATTGCCAAGAGTAACAGCTGCTGCACTGCTGGGAGCAACAGCCAAACAAAAAAAAGATTTTTTTTTGAGGTAATTCATCCCCAGAGCAGCCTACCCGTACCATCCTGTCTTAGGGACCCTTTGTTTTGGATTATTCAAGTGGATTTTTTTTTAAAAATCCCTACATTTATTATATGTCAGAGTGTCAGGGATTTTAGACCTCGAAATCTATCCCGAAACTCCATGAGAGGAGATTTTGTAGATTATTGAACACCCCTCCTTTTGTGTCTTTCTCTCTCCGTTTAAAAAAAATAACCCAGCATAAAAGCCGAGACACTTTTGGGTCATTTGGTTGGGATGAAATTATGCAGGGAATCTCAATGATTGGAATCCCCTAATAATCCCAACCAAAGGAGCCCTTAGGGAGTGTTTGGGAAGTTCTATAGATTTTGACTCTTTTGCCAGAAAAATCTCTGGAGCGAGAAGAAATTTTTTATAAGAGTTTTTTTAAACTTTTCAAAAGGTGATTTTTTTTCTTCTCGTATCTTTTTAAAATCAAATAATAACTTTGAAAAAAATTTAATATGACAATGACCCATTTATTTTGACTTTTGAGGATACGACTTCCCATACCAAAAGCCACCAAACATGCCCTTAGATCAAATTGAATGGTCGAAGAAAAAGGTCCAAAGGAAAGAACGGACAGTCTTATTGGGCCTTTTTGGTTGGCTATCTTTTACGGACAAAAGGCTATCTGTTCTTTTAATTGTTGGATTTTTTTAAATCATCCAATCTTAGATCCGATGATACGAATAGGTTGGGTTGGAAAGGGGCTACCTAATATATATATATATATATATTTGCTTGGGCTGGATCTTACGCTGTGCTATCAGCATTACTCAACGAGGAAAATTTAATATCCATCTCATACGGTTACTCGTTCGGGAGGGGATTAGTTCACGGGACAAGTGCAACTGCACTCACCCTCGTGTGCCAATCTCGTCTCAGACGAGTAATCGCCCAGGACGGACACCAAGCATGACTCTTACTTAATTGCCAATCGTTCACTCAACCTCTCTTATCAAAATCTACATACTTGCACCTATACATCATGGGCATGCTTGGCCTGTTGCTCCGTCTAAAGGTATCTTATGGAAGGCACCTCTTTTCGTTCAAGACCTGTTTGATAACCCGTTCGATGAGAGAGAGCGGTGTGAATCTCACCGTTCTTCTTCAGACGCAGTCGATAATCGAGGTCAATTAATACACTCGACTCCCTAAGATCGATTACGTTAATCGCACCCAATTAACAAAGCGCCCCTTATCGTCTCGAGGGTTATTGCTGCTATTAAACCGGACGGTGAGTATTAGCTCTATGCACTACCACACCACCCTTGTTGCGTCGTGAATGAGCAAAGTTTGAAGGAAGCTTGTGTTACCAAAGTTAACACAAAAAATGCTCTCTTTGCCGGACGGAAGATCACTTGAACCTCTCCCCGGCGAACCTCCGGCGGATCCCGCGCTTGACCAGGGCAGAGACAACCCTACGGAGGCTGTCACAGGAGATCGCGTCAAGGCCATTGGATTTGTCCAAGCTGACGGCTCAAGCTCATCTGCTACCTTGCCTCGAGCTGTCCCGACTTCTCGGCGGAACCAAACTCGACAGTTTCCAAGCCTGCAGATCCCGCCTATACAAGGTCCCCTTCCACCGGCAAAAGCGGCAGGAGCAGGAGGGGGCGCCGACCCCATCGAGGGGGTGAAAAGACCCCATCTTCTAGCTGCGCATACCATCCTTCCCGTCAGCAACGCTGCCCTCAGCGGCCACACAGCAACCCAACCCAGAGAAAAGATAATGCCTGCCGTCCCATCCAGCCTATCCTTTTTGTCACAATCCACCCGACACCCCCACATGTCTCTGCACTGCCTCAACTACGTACCCCCTAATGATAAGATGAAAGCTCTTTCAAACCGCATGCAGCAGTGGAAGTGGTTGTATGACAACACGTACACTCGGGGTAAGGTACCATGGCTTTGTCTTGTTTAGTAGCATTGCCTTGGCCCATGCACGTTGGGTCCCCATCTTAATTGCCCCGGGGGGTTGGCTCTTGATCGAATGGATGGCTCTTGGATGGAGCCAAAAGGCCAGGAATGAAATCCTCATTTTCACACACTTGCATCCCACACTCGAAAAAAAAAAAACCAGCAGTAAAAAATTCCATCTCTTGAGAAATATAATCACACAAGTTTACCTTATCTCACACAAATATTTGACCACACTAACTGCTTCCTTAACCTGCTCAATTTTGAGTCAGAGATCACTCGGCCGTAGGTTGAAACCAAAGATGGATGTAACCATTATTTGACATGGGCAAACAAACACTTTACTTCGGAGTAGCAGCAGCAGAACCTCTTTGAAGCGTGCAAGTCATTTGGCCATAATTAATTAAGCACTTAAAAGAGAGGTAAGTAGGGATGTAAAAAATATATGTAAATTCGATTATTCGCATCACCCGATTGATGATGGGTCGATCTAATAATACTTGAGTAATCGACTATGAATTCGGATTCTAATATTTTTAAAATACCCATATTATATTCAAATCGAATATGAATTTAACGAATCCGAATTAATAGTACTGGGTCAGTTCTCTCTTTTTTTTCCCTGCGCATACTGATCATGCTGATAGGATCAAATATCCTTCATTCAAATATCACTCATAAATGTTGGTGTAAGAGTAGGGTAAATGCATAATTATAATCTGACAATGGTATCTTTGCAATTCAATCCCAGACAAGACAATGAATGATGCCTATAATAATACCATTTTGTTCCCCCATTTTTTCCCCCTCCAAAGAATGCTTTCTTGGATTTTGCTTGTCCACTATGACCTTTACCCCCTTTTAAAGCTTTTGGGTTCTTTTGTTTTGGTGTGACGTCGTGAGTGAGTTTAGACAAATTTATGTTGAGCAATGATTCATGAAATTAATGCCCTCCATAATTATAAGTAGGGATATTACATTTTTTTTATTTTTTTTAAAAAAATTGGGTGGTTCCCACGTCAATTATTCACTTTGGTTTGTCGACTACGTCAGCGTGGACGTCACGCGAAAAAAAAAATCCCCCGTGAACATAGAAAATCTTACATTTTTATTGTTCACATAGTCAAAAAAATGACTTGACGTGAGAGGTACCTAAAAAATTTTAAAAAATAAAACAATATCTCTACGTGAAATTACGCACGAGTTGCACAGAGCATTACTCATACATTGCTAGCTCAGCACGTGGTGTTGATAAATGACTCCCACCGTATATTCGAGAAGAAGACCCGTCAAAAATTTTGTATCATCTACGAGCCGCACTGATAAAAAAGGAAGAAGAAAATTCATGTTAACTATCGCATGCCCAAGTTCACATGCAAGACAAGGGATACACTTTAAAAATTGTGGCGTTGAGATACACGGGAAAGGGAATTCAGGTTAACTATGGCATGCCCCAGTTCACATGCAAGATAAGAGATACATTTTTGTTGAATCTATAAAATTGTGGTGTTGAGATATACAGATTCAAGATCATAAGTATATGAACTATAATTCATTTAACTAATACGGGACTATTATCTAGGGATTATGTCTAAATTTCAACACTCCCCCTCAGTAGACATTAATTAGGTGGAGGTGACAAGATAGAGTTGAGTCATTTGACCTGCTCTAATATCATGTTGAATTCATAAAATCACGGTGTTGAGATATACAGCCCCAGGGTCATAAGCACACGAACCACAACTAATTTACCCAATACGGCACTATTGCCCAGGGACTATGCCGAAATTCTAACACTCCCCTTGACGGTCAAGATGGGCCGTGGACATTAATTGGGTGAAGGTGGCAAGATAAAAAATATATGGAGTTGTCCAAGACCATACTATGATACCATGTTGTATCCACAAAATCGCAGTGTTGAGATACACAGGTGCGAGGTCATAAGCATATGAACCACAACTCATTTAACCAATACGTGACTATTGCCCAAAGACTATGCCCAAATTCCAACAATTTTATCACTGTAATTTTTGTTTGCTGGCAGACCACCTGAGGTAATCAATCAAATAATTTGAAAAAATAGAGAAAAATAGATCACGTCGCTGCTGTTTAAACCTAAAAATTATCTGTTTAAAATTTGAATCGAATTCGAATTCATATTCGTTTGATCAGATAATTATCTGAATAAAGTATTCGATAGATAATTTAATCAGATGTTAGATAATCCGATTATTAATCGGATACGAATTCGGATATTGGGACATCCGTGTTAGATATTATCTGACCAAATATGAACTCTTAGATGAATATTTAAGAGTACACATATTCTATATATAATTAACTCAAATCTTAATATGTTATTTGATTGTTCTTTTTTACTTCTTTAATATAATTTAAAAATAATAATTCCACTTATAGTCATTTGATAAGTCCTCTCATTTTTTTATGACGAAGTCCAATCTTTTGATAATCTCTCTTAAAATAAAAATAATTTTCACCATTTCTCTTTTTTTAAGAAAATAACTTAAGATACTCCTGCACGGCTCACATGACTTATTTTTAAGTAGACTTAACAATTATATGTTTAAAATTTCAAACCGAATTCGAATTCGTATTAATCGGATAATTGTTCGAATAAAATATCCGACAAATGATTTAATCGGATATTAGATAATTCGATTATTAATCGAACACGAATTCAGATATCACACTATCCGTTCCGTATCTTATTTATTTACAGGTCTACTATTGTTGAGTGTCCCCGTGAAATATAAATGTCATGTCCCGAGTGCATTGAGTGGTGTCCAACTACATTAGGAGGTCGAATGGGATAGGGTTAAACTATTTTATTATAAATTACGATACATTTTTTATAAATTTCTTAGCATCGAAGACATGCAACACACCTTTGAGTAATCATATTTTCGTTTTTGACAATTCCCTTTTTGATCTCTTCTTGTCCGTGTTTGACCCGTTTTCTAATGAGATACAGAGAGTGGGACTTGGACCTTGTTGGAAACGATGGACATGGACAAGAGATGGTTGATATTAAACCCATGAAGCATAGTCCAAACTTTGGAAAACTTAGGAGCCATTCTAGAATAATACGTTGACCAATCTCCATTCAATTTTGATCCCATTTGAATATCAGTCAGCTCAACAATGGACATGTCAATAGGAAAGTGAAAAGGATACCTGTGGACCACCGGATAGTCCTTTAAGGAAATTAAGAGAAGGACACATAAATTGACTTATCAAATAATATTATGTATATGGTGATGAGCTTATTAAAATGTTGATTCTCAAGAGAGAGGAGAGGGGAAAGAAAGTCTACTTCTCAAAAGGGGCTGCACATAAATCCTTTTAAACTAGCTAATCTACGTACTTGCTATTTCTCAAACATGTCACCTACGTGAAAATGAGCTTCGTACATGTGAATAGAGTGTAGAGGTCCACAGGGCACCGTGGAGAATATAACATACAAGTTGATAGGTAACACCTTTAATTTTTTTTAAAAAAATATTCAAGAATTTTTTGAAATTAAATATAATTATTAAATATTTAAAAAGGTTTAATAGACTATTAAAAGAATTATGGGATAATTAAACCAATTTAAAGGTACTATAATAACTAAAGGACTAAACCCAATTTTAATAGGCCCAAAGACCCAATTCTATGACCTGTTGACCCAATCTCATTACTAGAAATGTAATTTGGATAATTTACGGATTTAAATGAGATAAATAAATCAATTAGGAGATAAATAGGTGATAAAATTAAAATTTTAAAATTTTCGGATTTAACCGCCTAAACGCGGCCTATCGCGAGACCGCCTTCTCACAATAACGGTCTCGAGACGACCGCTACTATGTTCCGTGATCGCAAGTTGTGGAAGCGTGAAAAATTTGAAATTTTTCCATCCCAATCTCTATTATTCGAAGCTACATGGTATGGAAACTTAGTCTAGGACTCTTGGGGATCGATCATATTCCAATTTAAAACTTCTAGATCGATCTAATCCTCAGCCCTAGGCAAAACTACCCTATAAATAGGACCCGTGTTCGACCTGTGCGAACCCTCATTTTGGCTTGCGTTGTTCAATGGTAAGTCATGGGTATTTCATGTTGGTCCTTTAGACTTTATTGTTATCCTTAGTTTTGTCTAACTCTCCTCAAAATCTCGTGCTAGGAAGACACGCCGTTAGAGAGTTAGAAGCCCTACAAGTTGCTGGTTCGCTACAGTCTGCACAAGAACCAGTGTGCCCGTCCAGTAAAGATCTAGAGATTAGAAACCCTAATCGAGGTATTTAGAAGTTCATCCTTTAGAACAATTTGTTAATCTTGATATCTTCTACCTACCCTCTAAATTTCATGGATTTAGGTCAAGTGGTTAAGGAGAACGAGGGACAAGAAGTTGCTGGTTTAGCACTGGACATGTAGAAAATAGGGCGTCCTTCCAGTCCAAAATTCGAAGTTCAAAGCATGTTACCAAGATAGGTTATCTCATGAAAAGACTAAATTAACGTGTTAGGAACAAAAGTCCTCTCGTTTCATGTAGTTTCATGCTTTTTACTAGACATATTTCATGTTTTAATACTACTGCGCATCTAGGTTATTTCTGTATGCATGATTCCTACCCCCAATGATAAATATGATAATCTTGGTTTAATTCATGAAAATCGGTGCATCTCCATGACTTTATGTCGTTATGGCATGCTTATCTTCCTGTCTAGCACGTTTACATACCTATTGTTTCTTTAAGTTAGGCCTTGCATGACCTAATGACCCTCTTTCTGCTATAAGACTAGAAACGGTCTACCAGCGACCGCTACTGTACAGAAGAGGTCCTAGACAGACAGTGTATGGATAGAAACGGTCCTATGGAGACCGCTACTATGTTTCAGTTTCCTGCACTTTTTTAACCCTAAACAGATTGCTGATTAGCCCTATTAAACCTGGGATAAGCCTAGTTAATGAGGTTCTATGCCTAGTTATGACTTTACATATATGAATTGAGTTATATTGAGCACCAATCATGCTAGGTTTCATGTCTTTCATGCTTTAAATACCTATTTTAAACTTATGCTATTTTCATGCCAAAACTCATATAGTTTGTATTAAAGTTATTTCTACATGATTTACGGACTTATGTTATAGATGTTTTGGTCGTTATTTTATCATGATCTCACTCTCATCTTTTGAGTCTTTTCTTACGTACATGGCACGTATTCCGGTACCATGTCATTAGTTACACTTTACACTCATAGGCACACTATCTTGGACTTGTGATCCTCTCCGTTGGATATTCCTTCCACCGGACTAGGTGATCTTGTTTCAAGACCTCCGTAAGTCTCCGCGAGTCTGGGATTTCCACTAAGACACCGAGCTCGTTGTACCCTCAAAGCCCATTGATCTAGAGAGCACTCAAGCTTATCGATGTTTTCTGTAGCCAGGATAATAGCGGTTCTCAGGCGACCGCTACTGTCTAATAGCGGTTCTAAAATGACCGCGTCTGTCCAGATTTCACCACTGTGTCGACTCTTCTCTCTCTATTGTCGACTCTGTCATAGAAACGGTCTTGGCTGGATCGCCTCTTCATAGAAACGGTCCCGGCATGACCGCCTCTTAAAGAAACGGCCCCGACGTGACCGTTTTATGTCTAAGTATTGATTAACCTAAGGTTTGACCCAAGGGTTGATTTTTCTATGCTCCTAGATGGTCTATTGATTATCTAGAACCTAACACCTTGTTCAATAAATTATTAATTAATTATGAAAAGTAAAGAATGTACCATTATGCTGCCGGATTCCTTCCGTAGTATGACCTGATCTTAATTCATCTTTGTCTTCTCGTAATCTTACATAGGTGCGTTCGTCAGTTTGGTTATATTATCGTGAAGCTATTGTTGAACTGTACATTATTGACCTACTTTATTTATATCTTGTGAAAGTAGCTTGATTTATAACGTGAAGATGCAGATCGGATACTTATGGTGCATTCATTTTTATGTGTGAATGTGTTAGCGCTCTGATTGTTATTATCACTTGAGGCTTTTCTTGTCGGCTGTTCACGTTTCCGATAAATTTCTGCTACACAATCTCGGGACATGACATGATATGTGATCGGGATTTTATTATATGCATAAGTTAAAAATAGAAATTATAAATAAGACATGATGATTCATGACTCGGATGCGTTCAAAAGGTTATATAGACATATCACTTATTTTCATCAAACAGTTATAAAAAAATCACGCTTGAATGATACCTATGTACTACTTAAATTCCTAGGAGAAAGGCTATAACACCTTCACAAATCTAAGTTTAATTTTAGTATCTTTTATTAGACATCAGCTGCCTAAGCAATGATCTTGTCAGATACCATGGACTTCACAATTTTAGTGCCAAAAATAGTTTTCACATTTTGAAAAAATAATAATATTATATTATTAATTTTTTTTATATTTTATCCATATTTCTAAAACTTTGATAAAAATAAAAGCAGGAAAGTCAATTATATATATGTAAGACTATGATACACTGACGTGGCATGCATGCCGAATGCCTTATAAGAATGATGGTTCTTTTTAAATTCATAATAATACCAACAATCTTCCTGTAGATTTGTTTTGGAAAAAAAAATTGTTATTTGCAATGGCAATTCCATTTGAGTCCAATCACCAAAGGGCGGGCATCCTTTTGACATTTTGTCCCGCCTCGTGACAGGAGAAAGCATTAAATATTCCAATAGCATTTTTTAAATCTTGAGATTTGAAAAACATATATATATATATATAAACAAGAGTGTCAACTTGACATGCCTAGTTTTGAATATGTTTATTTATTTTCATAAATATTACTACAGTAGTACTGCCGAATATGAAAAGGTTTTTTTACGTGATATTTGCCCAGATATATACCTTCCCTACATTGGAATATTATCAATACATCGTACTTGCCCTATCACCTAGCATGCATTTGGTGCGTCAGATGCCATGGAAGAATTGAATGATTTCTTTCGAGGCACAGTGAATTTTTTTTGGGCAGAAATACTTATTCCAAACTTAGTAGCCGACATTACAAACTAGGCCACTGTTAGGCCACGTCAATAAGAAAAGACATGTAAATCAGTTCTCCACTGGACCACATCGGTGCAACATGATGTTGGGTATGCACCAAGTTTTTTTTATTTTTTTATAAAAGGGTGTTTAGTTTTCTGCCCTTTTAAAATTAGAAAAAGAATCTCTTAATTCATTTATTTAGCTAAAAGCAGGGGTTACATAAAAAAACTCTCCGCATTAGTTTTCTCCACATTATGTAACCTAACTATGATTAAACTTAACTCAATACGATGAAATGACCCAAAAATCTCTCTAACTCTCACCCAGAGAGAGAGAGAGAAGAGGGGTGCATGAGCACAGTGAAGGACGTGTAATCTAACGGTGAGTTGGGTGTCGACGGGGATCTCCAACCACCGTTAGTGAGGGGTTCACAAACGTGAGAGAAGATTGGGGCGGGGGTGTCCGGTGGTGGTTGGGATGGTGCTATCGGCATTGCAGGGGCTGAGACAGGGCCAGGCCGGTCAGTGGTGATGTTGCACAGTGTGGCTGGGAGACTGGTAGCGGTCAGCAAAGACAACGGAGGCGGGTTGTGCTCATCGGTTAGAGAAGGTGGTTCGTAGTGAGAGGGGGTGTTGGTGCGGTGCTCTCCAGGGAGGGTGGCTGGGTGGACGGGGGGAGACGATAACAAGTGTGGTGAGAGAACATAACGGGGGTGGGGGGGAGGCGGTGAGATGGTGACCAGGGTGGCATCAACTATGGAAGGCAGTGCGTAATCGGGTTCTGACATAGTCAGATCCAATAAGAAATCACTACAGGCTTGATCGATGAGGAGCTGTAGTGGAGGAGGGCATCCGGCGAGGTTGCAGGCTTAACTGATGCCCGGAAGCTCACCACGTGGCGTTTGTCGTCCAACAGCTCCAACTACTCGATGCTCGTCAATGCTAGGTCGGAGATGGCCATCACCTCCCACACGTGGACAATGAAGCAATCGAGTCATCGTCGGGGACTAATGAGAGCAAGCTCCGGATGTGGAATTCGTACTGCCACCAGGTGGAACCCACGATGGTGGTCGCACGTGGGAGCTCCATTAATGGCAATAGTAGAGATGCCGACAGGCCCCTGCTCCCGACGCATTCCTCCCCTCCCCGTCAATGTCACCCTTCTCCTCCCCTCCACCTAGCCTAACCTAACCCCCTTCTATCCTTGCTTTCCCCCAATCTAATTGTCCCGCTTTCGTACGTAGACTCATGAAACACCTCTCCCCATTAACCTACTTTGCCACCCCACACCACCTCAAATGGCTACTCCTTTTAATCTTTTTGACCTCTCCCCTAATCATCCTACCTTTGATACATTTTTTAGTATCCCTTCCTGGTGATCAGATGCTCATCATTGCCCAACCATTTTTCTTTAGGAGACACTGAAGCAAGTGATTCTTCTATTTCCAAAGTAGTCATTATAGGTCGCTTTGTTTTCGGGGTGGGGTGACTTATTCGAGCCCCACCGCCCGAATAAGTTACTCCACCTCGATTAGGGCGGCATGTGTGTGAGGGAAAACTGTGGGACCCATAATTTTCTCTCATATCGGTTTACTATTCTCCATATCTTAACTCGAAAACAAAGAGGGCCTATGAGTTTATGGCTGGGGGATCTTATATTCTTACACTATTCTCATGGTCCTGTTGGTACCATTATTTTTAAGTTTCCCTTGCTATTTGTGTTGCTATAGATGTCAAAGTATAGTTGTTCTCCCATAGGTCAGCCTCCTGAAAGCTAAATACCTCAAAGGATTAGATTTCTGGGCCGCTAACAAGCCAGCCAGATGCTCCCACATTTGGAATGCTATTCTCTCAGTTCAGAAGGAGGTTAAGGAGGGCATACACAATCAGATTCAGGATGGCAGGGGCACCAGCATTTGGGATGATCATTGGATCCCGGACAGGCTCAGTCCTCCGGCTCCCCTTGTAGCCCAATCCAATCTCCATCCCATCTTGGTATCCCAACTGATCTCCAATAAACAGTGGAACTGGCCCATCCTCAAAGCTACCTTCAAGGAAGACACTATCCATGACATTCTAAAATTCATCTCCCCCTGCATCCCAATCCCAAGGGTGACCATTTGATATGGAGTTATACCAAGGATGGCACATTCTCTATAAAATCAGCATATAGGATGCTCACGGAGAAATTCCTCCCCCCATCATCTTCTTCCATTCAAAATATATGGCTCTTACTCTGGAATTCTAGGCACAGCAAATGTATTCCTCCCAAGGCCATTATTCTCATATGGAAATATATTGTGGGTGCTGCTCCCGTTAATGCCAGGATCTCTAGAAGTGTTAAAAGGGTCGACCCCACCTGCCCCGTCTACAACTCGGCTGCTGAAACAGTCCATCACATGCTCTTCCAATGCAACAGGGCCCGAGCCATCTGGTTGTTATCTCCTCTGAACTATCACTCGGCCGAGGACCCCAAGACCTTGGAAGACAGATTATTGGAATGGTCCAAGCCCCCTTTTACAAAAGACCCCAAGGATTTAACATTTCTATCCTTGTGTTATGCTATCATTTGGCAAGTTTGGGTGGCCAGATGCAAAAAGGTCTTCGAAGGTCTGGATGAACATCCCAGCATTACTATCAATAAAGCCCTGAAGGAACACCAAGTCTGGATGTCCAGTGATTGTTCTAGTAACAAAGTGCTCAAGCAGCAGCCCGCAGCTAAGTCTTCCTCCCAGATGTCCTGCCCAAGATTCAGGCGGATGCTGCCTTCTCAGAAGGCCATGGGGCTTTGGGAATCATTCTCCTCAATTCGGAAGCCAGTCCTGACCTCTGCACTCAGTCCTTTCTACCGAAAGTTTCCTCCCCCGAAATGGCAGAGGCATTGGCCCTCCTCCAGGCGTTGCAGCTTGCTGCCTCCATTCCGCAGGCTTTGGTGGTTGAAGGTGATCGATGCCTTAAATATGGTAAATTATATTAACGGTATCTCTCCTTCCCCTTGGAGGCTAGGATCCATTATCCAAGATTGCAGAGGCTTCTTATCCGACAACATCCAGGTCCGTTATGTTCCCCGGACTGCTAATAGATTAGCACATGTTCTGGCCAGAGAGGCCCTCCAGCTTCGGCGGTCTTGCTCCTGGATCTATCTAGCTATCCCCGAATGTATATCCCATTTTGTAAACTCTGGTTCCTTTTAATGCCATGTCTGCTTGCTTTGCTTCCAAAAAAAAAAAGAGTTATTCTCCCATGGTTAAAGCTCATCTTCCCCTCGACATATTTGCCTTCTTCCAATTGGGCCTATTCCAATGGGACTCCCCATTTGCTCTCTTATCTTACTTTGTTGTAAACTGTATCCGTAGGTAGTGGATCTGCATCTCTATTGGTAAAGGTTTATTTCCTTTTTTGTGGATGATTTCTCTATGTCTTCTTGTACGTGTAACCTTACGAGTGAATGAATAGATATCCTTATAACCCCCAAAAGAGATTTTTGTATATTAGTCCATGTAATCTAATTTGATTTCAAATAACTCTTCGTAATCTTCAATATGCCAAATAATTTTTCTAAATCTTCCTCCATTCCCAAAAAAAACTGTGCCATTAAATTTTAAATAGTTCTATCATCATGGTGGAAGTAAATCTCAGTTAAATTTAGCCATGTATGAAAAATGGCAAACGTACCCATGGTTAATGGGCTAGTGAGAGAGAGAGAGAGAGAGAGGATGTCGCGATAGCCAACAACCCCACCGAGTACCAGCATAGAGATAAAGAGGGGGGAGGGTGCGGCGTTGCACCACCGATGACGTCACCCAATACAGGGGAGAGAGAGAGAGGAAGGAGAAATTTTAAGTTTTATTCAAGATAATTTAATATTTTTCTTATTAGAAGAAGGAATATAATTATAAGAAAGATACTCTTTTTTTAGATTTATCTTAACTTCGTGAACTTCTTTTAGTAAGGTGATTGATTTCAAAGAGTTGTTCGATGCATCGAAGACTACATAAATTTATTTATAATTAGATAAGATTACAAGAATTAGTACGTAAAAATTGTAAAAAAAAAAGGATATGGAACCTGACGGGTCAGGGTTTGACGGATCGTTCGTCCCGTCTGTCCCAATTTTTCATTGGGACGGGACGGGACGAGACAGGTCGGTAAAAATTATATTATATATATATGTTATAGAATAATATAACTTAAAAATATTTATATCTCAGTTGGTTACCTGCGTGGTCGTTCAAACGGGAGCCTTCAGTTTGAATCTCACCTCTGCCGTTGTTTTAAATAACTTCTGCCGTTGTTTTAAATATTTTTTATTAAAAATAATTTTATAAAAATTTATAAAAAACACGTCTAACTTACGTTTCAAACCGGAGATCTCACGTTTAAACGTGAGATCCTCGATTAATCGACCTACAAAATATATCTATTATAAAAATTTTAAAATAATATATAAAACGTCGTAGTTACGTTCTACAGATCGATCATCTGTGATTAAGACGGGACGGAACGGTCGATTCAGATCGTCCTTTGACGATTTGTCAAACCCTGTGACGGGTCACTGAGTCCTACTGTAACACACACGTCGTCGACTGACGCGATGACAGAACCATTTGGTCTGTGTGATTCACGTGGGATTTTGCCCATATCAATGTCATGCATCCTTATAAAACCCTCCTAGCAACCCCCGGAGTAATCTTATTAAAACAACTCATGATGTGACAAATCCCCTTCGAAATTGTGTACATTCGGATCAGGATCTTGACGATTGCATTCCCAAAACGTGGGCTCGAGCAGTCCCTCTCTTGCTTTTATTATATATATATATATACACACATATACTATGCCAGGGTCTCATCACTTGCCTCGCGAGTCTTTTCCTTTCTTTATTAACAAACAACTCGCGGGAGCTACGGTTATTTATTAATCAGATGCGGCCGTGCTGCTCTTCATCTGAAATGCTAATAATAAGTTCCGGAATGTATGACAAGATGGGTAGGTAACTTAAGTCTGTCCTTCTTCAGAGAAAAGACAAGAGGCGGCCGCCCGGGGTAGACATCAGACGACACCTCAGACCGAAGGGAGCTGCCCAACGGAGTTCTACTTCTAAGTCGTCGGCGCCGCCGTGACGACCCGACCGAGTTCTCTCTCTTCGTCTTTTTTTTTTTAGGGGGGTGGGTGGGGAGTTTTTGATACCAAATAAAACATATGAAATGATAAATATTCTTAACATGCTAGATACTCTCATCAATGGGTTGATACATGGGGGGATGGATCTGGGGAGGGGGAGTACTCAAGTTCTACACTTTCTTGCCCAGGACACAAACGGAGAATAGATCCATCGCGTTCACACTAACCTTCCTCGTAGAAGGCTCACCAGAGAAGAGATCCGCCTAGGTTCCCCTCAACAGAGAACGTATCCGTCGGGGTGTCATCGGAGAAGAGATCCACCCGGGTTTGCCTCGATGCAGAATGGATCTGCCCTACTCACACCGACCTTTTCCCGTTGAGGGATCGCCGACGTAGAGATCCGCCATGCTCATGCTCACACCCACCTTCATGCTTCTCACACCCCTGCTCTCGTCCGTCGCTCTGGGGGCCGCGGCTCGACCGATGATAGGGGGGGGGGGGCACAAGTTTGCTGACGTCGTCGTTTGCTGTCGCTGGTGCCTCCCCACCCTTGTGCTCCATTGTTGACCCACCGGCGTCATAATCGCAGGAGCCATATGGTGTGTCGGGAGAAGTGGCGAGGTGGTCGGAGGAGAGAGGATCTCGAAAATCAGATCGGAAGGGGAGGGGTTCACGGGCTGATCTGATGGTGAGTTAGTCGTCATATCACCTAAATCACATTTCATTTCAGTTAAACAAGCGAGTGTATAACAACAAGTATTTAAGATATATGAAAGATGTATATCGTAATAGCTCTAAATAAATTTTTTATTTATAATTAAGTAAATCTATAGAGCTTATATATGTAGAAATCTCAAAGATAAAACATTATGCAGATCAAGAGATAGATTGAGTGGAGTACAGATGGGGAAAGAAAGTGAATTAGGGGATCTCGAGTCCGACTTTTAGTTGGGGGTGACGGAGGACGTCTCCTTCTCATCCATGAAGAACTTTTTTAAAAAAAAATCTTTCTTTCTTCTCAAATTACAACGATTCCCACGGATGAGATGGCTGTCCTCCGCGCCGTGAGTCAGTAAGTCGGCCACGACGAAGGGCGCACCATCGGGACTCCCAGGTCATGCGCTGGTCCAGGTTACGCCAGCTGGCGCACTTGACGGATATACGGAGGAGATCCCGATGTGGTCCCCCCTCCTTGACAGAGATCTCATTACCACCCAAAAATATGGGGACCACACGACACGCGAGAGAGAGAAAAAAAAAAAAGGAAAACACAACAACCATTGGGCGTACGGAAGCCTAACTAAACAGTATATATAATACTAATACAGCAACAGTTAAGACGACCGGTAAAAGCGCACGTGGCATGCTGTCACGCTGAGAAGGGTACTGTCGCTGCTCCCTTCCCCCACGGTCCTCCCTCCGTGGGATAATTTCGGCATCTTACAGATATACCGCTATCGCTCGTAAAATTGTGCATCGTAGAAGGAAATGTGCAAGGGGGTAGTCTCACACTTCCGCGTTTGGGCTTGGCGGGTGACGTCGTAAGTAGGGTTCGACGTATTAACATTACGTATAATATGTATCAGACTGTATCAATCAGAGATTGATACGGTCGATGTGTGGCATATAATTGATATGATATTTATATCTATTTAAATGTTATATATTTTATTTTATATTTAATTAACTTTGACAACTAAATTAATTGGGGGTGTTCCTTTATAACAATTGATTTTGAGTTCAAAATATAGTATGAGCATATTTTTTATAAAAAAATTTATTTTTCTTAAAGAGAGAGCTAAAAATGCATGTTAATTGTGAGATTCAAATCGTGAATCTCACGTCGATACACACGACCCTTTAATTAATTAAATTATAAATAATTTTAACACATAAACTATTATAGTAAATATTTATTATATAATTAATATATTATGATATAATTTGATACGGTGTCGTGTCATACTATATCAGTAAAATATCAATACGATGAAACTTGGATCGTAACTTCTTGACTTACTAAGAATAAGTCGTATAACATACCACAAAATTGTACTTTCCTCGATGTTTGCAATGTTACATTTAAGTGTGCCGTAGGTAGCTGAATTTCAAATATAATCGTTTGACCCATGTAACATTCTTTTAACTGTCTTTGATTTTCAATCCAAACCATTGGAAATTAAATCGATGATTTTAAAATAAAGAGTCCTTATTTTCGTAGAATTTAAAATTGGTGATTCCAAAATATGACGTACTTTCCTCTCGGAAACTCTTCCTCTCTCTCACTTTTTTAGGCCAACGAAAAAGGAACTGCACAGAGCATTATTCCTAATTTTGGGAGGGAGAGCCTTCCCTGTCCTGGTCAACATCATGCAGCCATCATCCCCAAAATTCCATTACCGTCTCCCAAATCTTCCTGATTTAGCCACAGGAAAAAAGGGGTACATGATTTCGTGGAGTTGTGGGAAGTGTTCTTCTAGATTCTTGATTGAGATGGTGCAACAATTCCACTCGGAAGAAGGAAAAAAAACAACTTGGCAATGACCCAGAAGATGTGGATGAAGATAATGTCAAGCAAAATTTTTTTTTTTTTGTTTTCCCTGGCATTTGATCAAACATATGGCGGTGGGCCCTTGGATTTAGAGAGGGACAAACTTCTCTTTTGTGTTGTAGTAGAGGCTTTGATCCATACATGTTAATGACACATGGAGGAACCATGGCCACATCATGTATTGTTGTACATGTCTAGATAAGAAGATATAAACATGGAACACTGTTTCTCTACATTTCTTTTTGTTTAATTAACCAGTGCCCTCCGTATTAGGGATGGGTTATATATCTACTTTGAGGTAGGAAAATGCTTTATCTTCGTCATTAGGACAGATAATTAAAAAGGGGACAGGTGATTAAATAGAAGTTAATTAACCAGCCCCTTCAACATTAACCCCCTTTATCTTGGGTTAGTTTAACTAAAGAAAAAAAAATACAGTCAGTAGACGGTTGAGACACAATCAAATATATGCAGGACCTAATTAATTAATATATGGACGCTTAAAATAAAAAAAATTAATAACTTTTGACATGTCATGGCTCATATCTGCAATTGTTTTCTTTTTTCAGGTCTGGGATAAAAATCAAGAACCAGCGTGCTAACTTTTATTCAAAAGACAACCGGAGAATTATGATAAAGAGAACTGACGGTCCATCTCTACTGAGAATGACAACCTCACTTTACAAAAAAAAAAATGATAGTAAAAATGTTATTTTTCATATCTAATTAAATAATAATAATAATAATAATATCTCAATTATTGATTCCAACCTGGGAACCAGCAAAAATGACCACTTGAGGCAATCTAAAAGATGCCATGTACAACTGGGCCAGATGTTCATTATTTTTTAAAAAGTAAAATATTAAAAAAATTGCACAAAAATACCATTGAGGATATACAAAAAATTAACAATTATTATAAAGTATAAACAATGCACAGATACCCTTGATACAATTAGTTGAAAAATATATAATTATCACATCACGACTGCCTTCATTAGCGAAAAAGTATCACAGATTATCTTCTAAAAAAAGCTCAGTAATGTACGGTGCACATTCTGGACATCTAAAAACTGTATATATATATATATATATATATATATATATATATATATATATATATATATATATATATATATATATATATATATATATATAATTATATATACCCTTTTCACATGCTATATTTTAAATCCCTATATTTCTATATTATCATATATATTCCCAAAATAATTATATTTCATCGTATATAAGTATATAACCCTACCATCCCCTATTATTTATTTAACTTAATTTTATATAGATTAATATGAAAAAAGATTAACATATCATTATTTAATATTTTCATATAATTAATAGAATAACATATAGAATATCTATAATCTTTCATCTTAGCTTGTATATCACTTTAAAACTTCATATTTCACATGTTGAAGAGGATGTTCTGTGACATTGTTAACACATGGGGATATGACTAAAATTATATTGCTTAATATAGGGGTACAAGTGATAATACCAAAAAGATGAGGATATGCAAGATTTTAAGAAAATACATGTAATTAATAATTATTCCCTTAATAATATAATATATGTAGATATACTGATATGCATAGTAATACTATGATAGTATTAGTTGCATACATCCTACTGGTTACGTTTATTTGCAAAAAAAGTGTCAACAGTTTTAATTTTGCGAAGCTCGGCGTCGCTGTCGCTTCAAACGGGGATGTGAAATCTCCACCTGGCCGCCTCCGTCCACCACCGCCACGCAGAGGAGTCCCCCACTGCCCCCCATTCTCTCTCTCCCCCTCTGCCTGCTTTCTCCCTCTAAAACCCACCCACCCACCCACCCACCAATGGCAGGACAGGAGAATTTCTCCTGTTCTTCTCTTTCTCACCACTACTACCCCCCTCTCACCGCACCCGCAACAACTCTCTGTGTGGCATTTCGACCTGGAGCTAGAAGCTCCCAGAACCCATCCCCCCCCTTCCCCACCCACCACCACACCCAACGCCGTCAGAGGCGCTTCCGCAGGTTTTTCCTTTTGGCGCTTCGCTCGCTGAGACGCAGATGACGTCAGGACGGCCGGGCCGCTCCTTTGTGCGCTTGGCGCTCTGGTGATGGCCATTTGTGGGCCTCTGGTTGGGACCTGCCTTTTGCTTCATGTCCGCCTGGCAGGAGATTTCTCGGCTGTGAGCTGAGGTGGTGTGTCTGCGGGAATTCGAGACGTGGCGAACCTTCGAGTTGCTGGCGTCGGAGCTGGGGTGAAGCATCAAGTTACTGTCTTTGTGTGCAGGGGGCTTCTCCGCAGTTGGGGCTTCTCTTGCTTGCAGTTGTTGGATATTTGATCACCGGAGCTTAGGCTTGGTGGGCTCTTTTTCTCAAAATTTGGCATCTGGGTTTTTGAAATTTGGATGTTGGTTGCATGCTTTCTAGCATTCTGAAGGAACTACTGTTACTTGGATTGTTGATGGCTTCTTGTTTGGGAATCTTGAGTTATAAGCGAACTGGGTTTCCTGCGAATGGGCAGTTCAAGTGAGCAGAATGACGTGCTTTTACTGGTTTGATTTGTGCGTACCAACCGGCGATCTTGGCGAATAGGGCATTGAGGAGCTACTAACTTGGCGCCCGCGCCCCATCATCTGTCTGATTAGCTTTTCTGTGTAGTGAGTTACATGAGGGGGGGCCTAAGGTCGACTTAAGCAGATGCCCAACCTTTGGAGCTGGAGAGGGAGACAGAGCTTCCATTTTACTTTGCTTCCTCCTGGCACACGAGCTGCCATGTGAGATGGTGCTTGTATCTGGGATATCAGTGTTCTGAGCAGTTTTAGGAAATTTGTTAAGGCTGAGGTTTGTCCTGATGGCATCTGCACAAGCTAACGAGGAGAGCACGAAAGGAGGAATGTGGGCTCTGGATCAGAAGCTTGATCAGCCCATGGATGAAGAGGCAGGACGACTCAGGGATATGTACCGGGAGAAGGTATGGATTGCATTTGCATGTTTGAGAACTCTTTCTGTTTTGTAGCTTATTCTGCATATATTGTCCAATAGAAATTTCATTGCATTGTGGCAGATAAGTTCAGCTATTTCTGTGGCCACTTAATCCAATATTTTCATCTTTTTGAGCCGTTGTGGACTCTTTCACGGAGAACTGCAGGCTTAGAAGCCTCAAGTCTTCGTCAAGGAAGTTAAAGTTAATAGCACTAAAAGCTGTTTATTCTTCCCCATTTTCCCGATCCTGCTGTAGTTTGATCTGGAGCAGATCTAGGAATTATGGTTTTTCTTAATTATGAATTGGTTGGGTATTATCTAACACATTATCTTTATTTGCAGAAATTCTCGTCATTATTACTCTTGCGTCTTGCTTTCCAGAGTCTTGGTGTGGTGTTTGGAGATTTAGGCACATCGCCTTTGTATGTTTTCTATAATACGTTCCCGAAGGGGGTAGACGATGAAGACGATGTGATCGGAGCTCTTTCTTTGATTATCTACTCTTTAACTCTCATCCCACTCCTCAAATATGTTTTTGTGGTATTGCGGGCCAATGATAATGGTCAAGGTAACCTGTGAATCATCTCTATCAATGGTTCAATTTGTGGACACAAAATTCAGTCTTACATGCTAAGAAATGAAGAGAATATAGTTGGGCGGCAATGCGACCTCACTATTTCATAATATATAGATACATATACATATGCATGTGTGTATATATATATATATATTACACACATGTACATGTATACATATATGTGTGTGTACATGTAAGTAGACAGATATAGATTAGTCCCTGTCCATCCAATTTTATCCTGCACATCATAGTTGGATCCAAACTGCAATTGTTTCTTTGCTGGATAAGCTTCTTTTATGTTGCATCACTTATGTAAAATACTGAGTTGGTTGGTCTGTTAGGATGGCAGGTCCCTGTGATGGATCTCAATGAAAAATCTGGTTGTGTTTTGCTTTATCGAATGACAACCGGACTTTGTCAAGTTAGTTGGACTGAAGCATGTATTTTCTCCTCCCTTTTCCTCCTTTCTCTTAGGTGAGAATGAGGATGGCGTCTTGTATTTCATCGGTTGTGGTAGGTGTGTGGGGTACATTTGTGTAACATATTTTTGCAATAAATTATACATGACTTTGATTTATGAACCCATTGGAATGTCACAATTTGATTAACTACGTAGTAATAACTTCTACTGGCCTTCTTTTTGAGGGTTTGTAGGAATCCTGGTCCAATTATCTATGTATTTATAATCCTTAACTTCTGATCTGATTCATTGTGGCCCCATCAGCCTTCCAGGTTCTAGCATGGTTCCTTCCATCAGGCAAAGTGAGATTGGGCCATGTAGCATCAGCCCTCTAGCATTGTTTGAGAGAAAACCATACACCTTTAGCCTCCATAGTCCCTAGGCATTGGGATTCTAGATCTTCTAGAGAATAAGGCTCTAAAACAGTCTTGCCTATTCATCATACTCTGTTTACTTTTCTCACCAGAGGCTGACATGCATAGTGAACAGAAAAATAAGCATAGCCACAACCTTTGGGATTATATGGCTTCTTATTGTTGTTCTTTGCTGATGTATCACTTATTTAATATGCTCTTGGTTGGAATTAACAGTATGTTTCTTTTTTTTCTTTTTTCCCCCTTCAGGTGGAACATTTGCTCTCTATTCTTTACTTTGTCGGCATGCAAAAGTAAAAACAATTCCTAACCAACATCATACTGATGAAGAATTGACAACATACAGCCGCAATACATTTGATGAGAGGTCACTTGCCGGAAAAATCAAGAGATGGTTGGAGGCTGATGCTTATAAGCGGAATGCACTTCTTATTCTTGTTCTTATTGGCACGTGTATGGTAATTGGAGATGGGATTCTTACTCCTGCCATATCAGGTAATCTTTCTTGCTGTTTGTTTGTTTTCCCTATTTTTTAACTTTGATGTTCGATGTTCTTTTATTGTACAATCTGCCTTTTCCTTCAGGAGGGATATATCTATATTTTCTGTTGTTTATATGTACTATTGCTTCAGTAACTTGAGACAATCTTTTTGGATTTTTTTTCTCTTCTTCCTGTCATCCTTTCACAATGCAACTGTTGACTGAAAGTTGGCCTTATTGAACTAATCTAGTCTAAAGGATTTAGATTTCTTGTGTTACAGGGTCCCACTAACGATTCTTCTACCTGTTGGTATCCGATGCTCTGGCCCTGTGGTTTCTCTTGTTTCTTCTTGAAGTTTTCTTAACCCAAGCAACTAGCATGTTTTTATTGAAACGTTATAGTTGCAATTGAATGTGATTTGAGCATATAGGTGCTATACAAGGAATAAGTAAGGACCACATAGGTTAATGCTTAAGAAAAGGGAAGGGGATGCTACAATAGTTCAGGGAGACAAAAACTAGGAATATGTAGTAACATGGTAGATTCTTTATCAAGGACAACGAGTTCATGAAATTTGAAAAAGATGTAATAGATATTGTCAGCTTCAGTCAAGTGAAAGCCACACTCACTATTTGTGTAGCATTATAATTTTAAAGACATAGGAAATCATATGTTGTTGTGACACCATTGCATTGAAAGTGTACCTGGCTGTAAGGATGGGCATAAGTGACACATTATGATGTAAGATATTAATAGGAAAATGATTCAAAGGTGGATGAAGGATAAGATGATGGTGGAATGATTCAGTGTTGAAAATCAATTATGTAATTTTACAGAGTTTTGGGGAGAGAAATCAAATTGAAAATTAATTATATAATTATTTGTTTCATTGGAAGGGGATAAAAGAGGGATAATAAGGTACATTTTCTTAATATAAGTTGATGATTGATAAATGAGGGAGCATACCTTTTATGAATCTAAATTTATAAAATATCAAATTAATCCCAATTCTCTCACACTCCTACATCCTTCCCATGCCATCAAATGGCCGCCATCCCTCCTACCACATAACTCTTCATTCAAAAAGAAAGCAAAGGGCAGAAAGGGACGAAAGCATTCAAGTAATGGCAATAGCTTGTGTTCATAAATTAAAGAGGTAGTACATACTATTTACCATGGAAGGAAGAATCAGATCGAATCAGTCAGGATTGGCCAATCCAATCAGTTTCAACCCCAAACTACCCAAGTCCGATCCACCCGGACCTGAGTTTTGACCGGGATTGGCTGGATCAGCCAGATCAGGCTGAGATCAGCCTTGGACTGAGTTGGATTGGCCAATCCGGTGTGATCCGCAGGCCAGTCACCGGGTAAATAAAAAAAGAAGAAGGAGAAGAACTGAAGATGAAGACTAAGAACTGAAGAAGAAGAAGAAGAAGAGGAAAAATGAAAAAGCAAAAAATACTTACTTGCCGGCTGCCGCTGTCACCGCTGCGGTCGCCACCTGCACCGTCGCTGTCACTGTCACCGCCACCACTACCGGTCATCACCTCCTCCTCGTCCTCCACCAGTCACCACTTCCTCCTCCACCGGTCACCTCCTTGTTCTGCTCCATGGTGCACCTGCAAGGCTGCAAAAAGAGAAGAAAAGAAGCTTCTCAAGGTAAAGTTGCAAAATTATATAAAACTTCTTGTAAATTAGTAGTTCTTATATTAATTTACAAGGGGCTCTATACAGAGCAATGTGAGGTTGGTTCGGCCAGGATTGGTATGGATTGGCTGATCCAGCCAATCCAGATCAGTTTTTGGACTGGCGATCTGAGCCTGATCAACGATTTTGCCTGCCTTGCTATTTACCACATAGTCAGGTAAGATAATGTTCCTTCATTCACTTTGATTCATCCCTTGAAATAAAGAATATCTTGCTCATCCACCACACCATACTGCTGCCATATGATCAGATTTCACCACATCAATAGTCAAGTTCTGACTGGTTAAATTCCCATGAGCTTATGAGGTCAAACCTTAAATTTGTTGCTCATTTCGGCATAAGAATCAATGACTTGTTTGCACCAATGTTTATGGTTTTTCCAGGAAAAAAATGATGCATCATTATCATCATCATCAGAGCCTTATCCCATTACTTGGGGTCGGCTGCATGAATCCTCTTCCACCAAAGAATTCTATAAAGTGCTAAATTCGTATTTAGTGATGCATCATTAGCATACTGTAAATATGTGCTTGGATCTGCAGGTTGACAATGCATGCGACTGAACATTCCGAGACATGTTGTTCATGTTATTTAACAAGGCTGAGAAGGAGCGAGCAGATCTTGCATCTTCCCTCTTTGTCAAATGTCATCCTAAACATACTTCTGGAGAAATATTCACTAGAATGGGGAATCTGATGGAAGTTATATAATCACTTTCTCCCAGTGCATCCAAGTGATCCTAGATCCTATTTTTTCACATTGTTCTGAATTGGGGTGATACACCGTTCCCCTGTTTCAGTTTTTAACCAACACCAAGGTATCAAAATCTGGAATTTGGAACTCGGCCAGTCCTATGGTTCTGGTTTTAGTCTTGGCTGTAATCCAGCCGCTTGCATTAAAGTGATGCAGACCTGGTGGGTCCTAACAAGGGGGAGAAAAGGAAGAACAGGTCAGAAACTGGAGGTGGTGGAGGGGCACTGAGGTGGGAGTTGGCAATGGCAGGCGATGCCGCGATGCTTCCTCCTATGCCACCTCCATCTTTCTTTTTATTCCCAGTGGTCATGAAGTAGGACTTAATGAGAAGATTATGATTAAACACAAGCTTAAAAGAAGAATTTTAAACTACATAATAATATAATTGTAAACAATTCCTTTTAAGTATGATACAGTCTATATTTATGTTTGCAACAAACACCAAAAGTTTTTATTGATAATCTTCTTTTTCTGAAATCGTGGCTGGTTCCATCTAGAGAAAGTTAGAAAATGGCAAGTCCCGGCCTGTTTTATTGGTTCCATGTTTGAACTGATGGGGTATCTAAAGCTATGACTAGCACGGGAGTACTAATTTTAAAATTGATTGGTCCAGAAATTTTGCCTTCATTAAGAGGGTGCTTTTGAGGAAGATGGAAAAGAAAGCTGAAATGGGTACTTGCCATGCACCTACCATCATCATAAAAGTATGAAAAAATTAAAAATAGAAGTTCATAGGCAGTCGGGGTCTCTAGCAATCTATTTTTAAATGGTCAACCGAATCATTTGCTGAGGCTGAAACTGTTAGGCTTGGGGCTGAAGTTTATCAAGGCTGGGCTTTCCTCCATCAAATAAAGATTTCCTCATAATTTCTTCATCAAGGGCATTATTTGAAAGTACTGCCTGTATTTATTTTTCAATAAAATTGGTGATATGATCCACCTTCTTTCGAAAAAAAGGGCATTGTCTAAAAGAGCATTTATGTCTTCATCAATGTTGTGACATCATAGAAGTTGATCCAGCACCTCGAGTTGATCCACGATCAAAGAACAAATTTGCTGCTATAAAGAGCTTGGGATTTATCAGCCAAATTGCTGAAATCTGGCTTCTCATTTGTCTGGATTCATGCCTTGTGGAAAGATGACGTATTGTCACTGTTGTCATGATGCCAATATCATTTGGACACTAGCAATCTCCTCCTCCAGAAACTGTTGTGCTATGATGTCTGGGCTTTTGTAACTATGCTCTAATGTGGAAGTGAACTTCTTAGAAATGCCTTCTCTGTTTCTTGAAGGTCTGATGAGAGCCCTTGTTCCAATTAAGATGCATGTTTCCTCATCATCTCTCAAGAATGGCGGACTCTAATTAAGTTGCATGCATCATCAATAAATTATATTGCAACTAAATGAATTCCATTTAAATTTGAGAAATGAAGAATGGTCCCTTGGAAGCTCACTCCTTTTCCTTTTTATGTTTTGAAGCAATTTCCTTCTGCTTCTTATGAAACTGGTTTGTTTGACACAACAGTGTATTTTAGAAATTTGTATGGAAACTTCTGCTATCACTTTTCTTGATAACTTCATGAAAATGTTAGAGTGCTAAATTAGGCTTTGCTGTTTGTTTCTTTTCCCTGACATAAAAATGCTGTTCTGGCAGTTCTTTCAGCAGCTGGTGGCATCAAGGTAGATCACCCCAGGATAAGTAATGGTAACTTTCATAATCCGAATTTCATTCATGCTTAAGTTTGATTCTTTTTAACTATCTGGTTACATACTCTCACTTCTGGTGGGACATTTAGTTGTGTGGAACTGTAGATAGAGTGCAATACTATTAGGCAATCATTTTATGGTTTTAGTTACCTGTTCTGTGTCGGATTACATGCATCATTCTTTTGAATCTAGGGTTTTGAAAATGCAGCAGAAATTAAAAATTTTCAATGGTTTTCTTCCACTGATCAATTCAGATTTGACAAAACCAAGAAGGAACATCAGCATAGATCCAGTCTATAACTTGCAGAGTTTGTGGATCTCCAAGAATCAATGCAGAGCGTTCCTTTGCATCCAACAAGCCGTGTGTGTCTGGCCTCCAGTGGTATCCACACAAGTAATGAGGAACATAGGATTCTCCTCTAGCCCCTGGGGTCTCTCCACCAATAGAGAGAAAGGGGGTGCCCCTAGGAGAGAGAAGGGGGTGGCACCTTGTGGGGGGGGGGGAGAGGGTGGCAGCCAAGAGAAACCTTGATGCTTGGCTAGGGTTTTCCTCCTTCCCTCATATATAGACTTTCTGGTTTTTTGCAAAAACCCTATAAAATTGTACGGTCTCCATCATACCTTGTCTTCTAGATAGCTCTTATGTGTGTGGCTCTGTAGGCCCAATCTGATAATGAGCTTAATGAACTCCTAATATTATTTCCAAATTAACTCTTAATCAAATTAATTGTCTCATAATTAATTTACTATTCTAATGAAATAATTATTTCATAATTAATTTATTCCTGCTGACAGATTATGGTTCATGCCATGCAACATGCCATGAACTTAGACGATACAAGAGATGCGTAATCCTATTAGAACCTTTTTTGTTCACAATTACTGTGCAACTATGTTTTTTCACGATCAAATCTGAAATATGGTTATACTATCAAACTCCCTATATTTGACCCGATAAATACCATATTCATCATAAGATTCATAACCATTCTAGAAACTCCTTTCCAGTGAACTGTCTAGCCTCAAGTATACATCTATAGGGCATTGTCTTTTTAAAGACTGAGAGTGAATGATTCTTTGTTGATCATTTAATTATTTTCACATGTATCACACTATGCTTGAATATTACTGTATTAGACCCATAGTTAAGATCTATTAGTCAAGGATCAAAGCACAATGATCCGCATGCAAGATATTCTTGGGGTCTCAACTCAAAGGATCAATTGCACCATTGACTTAGAATGCCCTGATTGATACTTAAATATTTGATGTCTTTCTGAATTATCTCTTGACCAGGAACATTTAGAACTTGTGTTTAAAGAAGAAGATTGATTTCATTATCATACTCTCATTATGATTCAATCTTCATTGCACAAGTTCAATATGACTTTATTATGCCAAAGACAATCACAAAAGACCGCAACATAATAAGCATTAAGTGTGAGAATATAAACAATAATGAATAAGAATGTACAAGAAATTGTCCCATCATATCAAATAGGATTGATTTGCAGGGGACACACTTCTTTCAACACCCCCCGCCCCCAACCCCCGCAACTATTCTTACTTGAGTTGGTGTTTTGTAGACAATGGACAATGGTCACAAGTATCAGATGCCTTTGTATTTACTTTCCAGGATCTTAAATTATAAATGCACATTCTAAACAGCTCTTTTCATTTCAAATTGCAGATGTGGTTATAGTTGTTGCTGTCATAATACTAGTTGGATTGTTCAGCATGCAACATTTTGGCACAGATAAAGTTGGATGGCTATTTGCTCCAGTTGTCCTCCTTTGGTTTCTCTTGATTGGTATTATTGGTTTTTTAAACATATTAAAATATGATAGATCAGTTTTAAAGGCCTTCTCTCCGGTTTATATTGTCCGGTATTTTAGAAAAGGGCGGAAGAGTTGGACATCACTTGGTGGTATAATGCTCAGTATTACAGGTAGGTCCCAGAAAATCCTTGCAATCGTAGCTCTGATTCACTGACACAGGAAATTACTCAAAATAGCTTCTTTTCCCTGACCTTGCAGGAACAGAGGCATTATTTGCTGATCTCTCTCATTTTCCTGTCCTGGCCATTCAGGTTGTATTATATTTCATTCTTTTCTGACATTTCTGTAACTGTTGCCTATACTTAACAATGCATTGTATCTGCAGATTGCATTTACTTGTGTTGTATTTCCTTGTCTTCTTTTGGCATATGCTGGACAAGCAGCATACATTATGAAGAATAAAGGGCATGTTGCTGATGTTTTTTATCGTTCTATTCCAGGTCTGTTTGTGAATATTTTCATGTATTTATTCTTATGCAAATTGTCTTCTATCTTGATCTTCTAACAGTTCCATGATGCAGATGGCATATACTGGCCAATGTTTATCATTGCAACTGTTGCAGCTGTGATTGCTAGTCAAGCAACAATATCTGCATCTTTCTCAATAATCAAGCAGGCTCTTGCACTTGGCTGTTTTCCGAGAGTGAAGGTTGTTCATACATCAAAATTTTTTTGGGGCAGATATACATACCCGATATTAACTGGGTTCTTATGGTTCTTTGTATTGCGGTTACTGCTGGATTCAAGAACCAGAGTCAGATTGGAAATGCCTACGGTGAGTTTGTTGTCACAGTTTCTGCAATTTGGGCATTTGTTCTCTAGACCGTTTTCTGGGTCCCTGGTTTGACGAAGCTATTATTGTAAGTGGACTAGTACAATTATTAGCTATAATTAGAAACAAATAGTATACCCACATGATACTTTGGACGGTAGTTCAGTTAGCATATGCTTTAATTCTTCATGGATGTCTCTCGTGATAGCTGTTTATTCTTTGCTTCTTAAAGCACTCTTGGAATTCAAGTCTGTGGAAGTGTATAGACTAAAAACGACATTCTTGTTGTCAACTTTGGTCGTTTTGTAATGCCTTCATGATTATCTATCTGACCCTTGTCAGCATGTTGGCTATAACGTTGTGGCATAGGATGATTGTATCAGGAAGAGTGCTGGTGCCTATGTTTTGAAGATGCCAGGCAAATTTTTTTTATCACTTACCTCTATCTTGAACTGTTGATTATTGTTTATAACTCATGATCCTTCTTAGGGTCAACCATTCTTTCCTTGAATTTAAGGAAATAAATGGTTAGCCTAGAATCAAATAGGATCTGTCCGGGGGTCAGTCAATTAGAACGTCCCAGCTTGATTCTGATGGCATGCCCAAGGGGCTCCAAGGCTGGGCCAGAGGAAACTGGAGTTGAAGATGCCAGCTTTCTCTCAGCCAAGGGCCCGGTAGAGGCCAGATCGAACCTGTGAAGATTTACAAGGCTTGACCGCCAATAGGAAGTTGGGAATGCCTCTTCGGCCTTATCTTGGTCACTCTCTCTGGTGAACACCTTCATGTCACCCACCGCCCTCTTTTTGGATCCCCATGCAGCCAATCCCCTCTTCCTGGAGCAAGGGGTGTAAATACTACCTCCTCTCCTTCCCCTCTCTTTCTCTTGTCCGTTTGGGCCCTTGGGAACCCCTCTTCAGCCTTTTCCTGGCTAATGTCTCTGGTGAAAACCCTCATCCTGCCTACTGCCCTCTTCTTGTTCCCCATGCAGCCAACCAGGGAGCATGTCCTTCCTGGATCAAGGGGCATGCTACTGCCTTCTGTCACTTACCGTGCTCCTTCCCTTCTCTGTTCCATCTCCCTCTCCTGTGTACTTTCTCTCTCAGTCTAAACTCTCCTATTCCCATCTTCTCCTTCTATTGTCACTATCTCTCATCATCTTAGCCAGAAGCAATGACTGTCTAATGCCCTCTCCCCCTTTTTAACAGTGGGTTAGGGGATAAGTCACCTGACCCACTGTCTGCTTGCATTTCAAGAGGGTGTGTGATGTCACTGACTCATTGCATGCCTCCCTTGTTTGAATGATTGGAGGACCTTCGGTTTAGTTACAGCATCAGGCTGCCCTGCCATGAAGGGGGTTTGGGAGGAGTGAAAAGGATTGCCCCAGGCGGGGTGGTGGTGGTGTTTGTTGTGGAGAGTTGTCATAGGCAAAGCTAGAGGGTGTAAAAGGGGCCATGAAGGCCTATTGTATTTGTGGTGGGTGCTACTGATAGCAGTTGGTGTCAGAAGGGTGGGGCCTTCATACACCCGGGTGGTTGGGAGTGGGGGGCATATAAACAAGGATGGCAGTATCGGTTTCGGTACCGGTTTCGGCCGGTCCCGAAACCGATACGTACCGGTTTCGGTATCGGTTTCGGTTTCGGTCGAAACCGGTTGAAACCATTCAAAAACCTCAAAAATTTAGTAAAACATATCCGGTTTCGGCCGAAATCGTCAGGTTTCGGACCGAAACAGGTGAGTTTCGGCCGAAACCAATACGGTTTCGTCCGAAACCATTAAAAAAGTATTATGTAATAGGTTCGAACCTGCTACAGTGTTTAGGGCCGATTTCGGATCGGTACCGGCCGAAACCGATACGTTTCGGCCGAAACGTATCGGTTTCGGCCGATACTGCCAACAGTGCATATAAAGGGGCCAAAGAGGGACCTTCATCAGGGCTTTGGGGAAGGGGGCCACATGGAACATGACTCCTGGCCCCAGCCTGTGATATAGCAGGCCTAAGCAATTCTTGTTTGGATCCCTTTTAGTGTTCAGGCCATCCTAGCCCATTGGCATTCCTAAATACCAAAAAAAACTGCAACATTAGGCCTGCTCATTATGTGATACCATCTGTAGAAGACGATAGAAGATTAAATGAATTATCATTAATACTAATAACATTCAAGTGCAGTCACAGTACATTACAACTTAAAAATGTTGTGAAGAAATGGAAAGGAAGGCTTCAAATGGTTAAATGTCATTAATTAGATATATCTGTTTGATCCCTCTCCATGTCTCCATGAAGTCCTGGTTATACTTCCATAACATTGAATTGTCTTGTTGCTATGAAACAGGAACTGCAGTTGTAATTGTTATGCTGGTGACCACATTCCTCATGATTCCTATCATGCTATTGGTTTGGCGGAGTCATTGGATCCTGGTGTCTATCTTTACAAGTCTATCATTACTGGTGGAGCTCACATACTTTTCTTCTGTACTTCTAAAGATAGACCAAGGAGGCTGGGTCCCTCTTGTCATTGCTGCAGCCTTTCTTGTCATAATGTATGTTTGGCACTACGGCACGATGAAGCGTTATGAATTTGAGATGCAGAGTAGGGTTTCCATGGCTTGGATTTTGGGCCTTGGCCCCAGCTTGGGTTTGGTTCGGGTACCTGGAATAGGCCTTGTGTACACTGAGCTGGCAAGTGGTGTTCCCCGTATATTCTCTCATTTCATAACCAATCTTCCTGCAATCCATTCTGTTCTCGTGTTTGTCTGTGTAAAATACCTTCCCGTATACACTGTTCCCCTGGAAGAGAGGTTTCTTGTGAAAAGGATTGGGCCGAAGTACTTCCATATGTTCAGATGTGTGGCGAGGTATGGATATAAAGATCTCCACCGCAAAGATGATGACTTCGAGAAAATGCTATTTGACAGCCTTGCCGTTTTTGTACGCTTAGAATCCATGATGGAAGGATGTTCTGATTCAGATGAATATAGTATTTGTGGACAAAAAACTGAGAAATCTGCAGATTTTCTTCAAGGGAGCAGGAATATAGTTTCTTCTGACACAGACATAACATATTCATCATCACATGATTCAATCATTCCTGCACAATCGTCTCTGCAGACCAACAGTATAATGAGGTCTTCTGGTCAGACAACCCAGAGCCAGACACAGGGAGAAGAGTTGGACTTCTTGAACAGGTGCAGAGATGCTGGGGTAGTTCACATTATGGGAAACACCATTATCAGGGCACAGAGGGATTCTGGGCTTATCAAGAAAGTTGCAGTTGATTACATTTATGCCTTCCTTAGGAGGATATGCCGGGAAAACAGTGTGATTTTCAATGTTCCCCATGAAAGTCTATTAAATGTGGGGCAAATATTCTATGTATAGACATTTCATCAATAAATTGTGCACACCTATTCGCGTGCTGTCTGAAGAAAAATCACATTTGAAAATTTCAGACGAACAGAAAGCCTCGGTGTCCATCTTTCAGCTGTTGCTCTGAATACTTGGAGGAAAGATTGGTGGCCCTTTGAAATATTAACTGAGTTGCAGACAGTGTTAAGCATCAGAATTAGATTTAGCATAGAATGTTGGTTGCCGTAAGGGTTAGTTGTTTGGAAGGGGGAGATGACATGCATGCAATTTGGAGGGTGGATGATCCTAGTGTTGCCTTCTCAATCATTCATTGTTTCGCTATTGATGACACAGGTATCGTGGGTTCTTCTTCAACCTCAATCAAGATGAGGTTCTATTTCTGGCACCAAGTAGCAAGCCTTTCCCCTTGCCACGCACCCATTTGTGGCTCCTCATCAAATCGGATGATGATGGAAACATCCTGCTCCTCTTTCATGTGCTGTTCTTCAGGTAACGTTGTTCTGCATAAAGCCGGATGATCATGTTCTGGTTCTAGACCAACATGACAAGGGGAAAAAGCATACAGCTAGGCTGTAGGTCTTATTTTGGGATCTTTTCTCTTCAAGTTTAATCCATCAGGTCAAATTAGGACTAATCATCCTAATGGGTACATAATTTCTCAATTTCCGTTCATAATTTCACAATTCCTCTCCCACTTCAGCCAATTTGGATTGTTAAGTAAAATGCCATATTAATTTAGGACTCAAGGGTTCCTTTGGTCAACAGGGCAGCAAATGCCGTTGCTGATAAAAAGCTGCAGAGGAGGCGCTCATGGAGGACGTGAGCTCTCGAGAGTTTGATCTGATGCAAGGTTGCCCATGGTCCCGAATGACTGGCATTGCGTACATGCATATAGACTTGGAAGTTAGTAAGCCTCAAGACAACCACAAATAAAAAGGTTAAGAAGCCCACAGATAAAGAAAAAAGAATCCCAATTTTGGAACAAATCATGAAGGCAGTGGGGTGAGAGGAGCAGTTCATACTTTGAAAGAGTGTTTGACATGGTTTCTATTTGAAAATATTTTTGGACATAACTAGTTTCAATCCCATTGTTTTGGGAGGAGGTAACATTTAAAAGGGAAACTTGGGTTGGTAGGTCTACGTTCAGCTCGAAGGATATGAATGTTTTGTCTAATTGTGGCGATTCCATTCTGGCATCCTAGGGATTTCGTTCAAGCGAGGGTTTTTCAAGTACGAGTACAAACTTGCCCTAATAGAAACTCGTGGCTTGACCAGTACCGATGTTGTCAGTTTGATTTGATTTGATTTGGGAGAAGTCTCCTCGAAATCAAGCATTGGAAAAATCCTCTAAAATAATTTTTTAATTTTGATTTTTTACATCCATGCCCCTCTAAATGTCCGCATTTGCATACATCTCTCTACTTTTATTATATTACCATGATTACTCTTAATATGCATCGTATCATTGCGGTTATATCTTTGTCGTAATCTTCGGTATTTTAACTAGATAGAATTGGGGGTTAAGAGAGAGAATTATTAATCTACTCTCAAATTAACATATCTCTCTCTCTCTCTCAAAAATATAAGAGTATGTTTGATATTTTATATTTTCAAATGATTTCTGTGAGTATGCTCTTGGAATATTACGAGGTGTTGACTGTTCGAGAATTATAGGAGTATAATTGCAATAATATAGAATATATGGAGGATATATTTGTGAATATGTAAAACTAAGGAGATATATGTAAATATAGACTTTTAGAGGGGTATGGATGTAAAAGACCCCTAATTTATATTGTTAGTGTATAACAATTCCACCATTAGGCACCTTCAGTAATTAGAAACTTTCAAGGGAGGAAGAGAGGGGCTCCAAAAAAAAAAGAAGGATAGAGACAAATTAAGGGTTGGGGTTGCCAATTTGGGTGATTCAATAGTTTGCTCAAGTTCACTTGGGCCGACTTTCAGAGTAGAATAAGGGTCGGGTAGCACGAGTTATTTGTCTTATTCCATCTAACCTAACTTGATAGCACGGGTAGAATAGGATGAGTTATTCGAAGTAGATTACAATAGACTCAGGTTAAAGTGGGGGTAGAGGTGCCTATATAGTACTTTTAGAAGGCGCCAACCAATCAAGATATGACAAACTAGCAGATTGTAATACAATCCTACAAGTATAATACCAATGTGGGTGTTCGGGCTCGATAGTTTTGGGAACCAAACTAAGACAAAGTGTCTTTCAAATTAAATCGACTTGATTTTTGTTTTTGGGCTTTGCATCAGCAAGCCAACACACCCATACTACCCATTGACAACCTTATTTCAGGCAGAATCAAGTCGATAGCATCTAACTAATGTAGCTTCGATTAGAAAGATTTTTGGACGGCAACCCCTCCACTCCAATTTCTCTACAGTTCCCGAGTCTGAGATTGTTATAGCACTTCAACTAGACACACTGAGGTAGGCCGGGCAATTATTCGTTTAAAATTCGAACCGAATTCGAATTCGTATTCGTTTAATCGGATAATTATCCAAATAAAATATCTGACGGATAATTTAACCGGATATCCGATTATTAATCGGATACGAATTTGAATATCAAGATATCCATGTCGGATATTATCTGACCGAATATAAATGAGTTTTTTTGATATTATACATGAATCACTTTAGGTTGGCTCTCAGATTTTTTAGTTAATAATCATATTTTATATTTATTATATTTTTAATTCAGTATATATATTTATATATTTAAAAATTAAAAACTATGAACATATAATATATTTTTATATTTAATCAGATAGTCGGATATATCCGAATCCGGATGATATTCGACTATTCGATTACACGTAATCGGATAGTCGGATATATCCGAATCCAGATAATATCCATCGAATTCGGATTCGGATAGTGACAAAAATACACCCTAATAGAATGTGTCGGATTCGGATATCCGATCGATTATAATCGGATACGAATTCGGATATCAGACTATCCGCTCCGTATCCGCTCCGTTTACAGGTATACACTGAGGTGAATGAAACCATGAGACAAACATTCAATGAATACCATCTAAATTTTCACACATTAAGCCATGCCAAATCCCACTTAACTGAATTTCCATATTTGCAAAAATATTTGGAGTTCTTGAGATTACAATGTTCCCTACTCTGATTAAAATTTATACAATATCCACATTCACATTCGAAGGACTAACTCACCTACTTCCCAAGACAATAGAATCTCAATCTCTTTCACTCAAAACCCCTCTTTGATAGAAGGGTGGATAAAAGGAAGGTTATCCCCCATGAGTTAATTTGTCTCAAAATTTATTCTCATTTATTTTGGTAGGCAATGGGTTATCCTTATTGGACAAGGGAGATTAACTTTTTTTATTCCACTTACTTTGGTTATTGTAGAGGTTGAAATATGATATATTGAATCTCGTACCATACTTTTATGATTTATTGAATGAGAGAAAGATTGAAACATGTAACAATTGAACAAACACGTCAAAAAGAGTCCCGAACGAGATCTCATGGGACAACTCTCCGATGCTTAAGTTAGTAAAGTGCTCGGATAAAGGAGAAAGAGATGGAGATCGTGGAGAGCAGTGCTTGGATGAGAGGGGGAGTGCTCGGGGGAGACAATACGCATTCTTGAGTGTGGAGATTCACTGTAGGCCAGTTTGGATATCTCTGGCCGTCTGGCCAAGGTCTTATTTATAGGATTTATCTTGAGCATATTCGTTTCCTAACTAAGCGGAGTCATGATTAGTGGAGTAATGGGCTACCCGATCATGAGATCGTTGGTTACCCCCTCGCCCGCTCTCTGAAGTTGGAAAGGTGGTGCCTAGGCGAGTGTCTTGGCTAAGTGGGTGGAGCCGATGCTTGTTGGGATAACCTCCACAATTGTGGCGATAACGGTCGCCCGATTGAGGGCCTCGAGACATGTAGAGTGCGCACGTATGCGGAGTGGACTGAGCCAGTCCCGAGTGGACTTTGGTTAGTGTCGTTCCTGTACTGTGGGCTGGTTGATAGTGGGCCGCAATGGACTTTGCAAAATTTTTCCCCACGTCAATTATGTTAAGAGATAAAAAGTGAGTTAACTCCATAAAATGACTTAAAGACCCTTCCCATTTCAACCTAATTGCTAATGTTTATAAATTTTTATAAATTTTTCTTTCATAATTTGTCCCTCCTACTTTTGGCGTTGACGTTGTAGTACCGTAAACATTTAGATGGATTAATCTATTGCTCTTGCAATTTGACATGTTATTATGTTAACACTTAGACACATTAATATATTGTTTTGACATTAACGTGTAATTACGTAAACAATTTGCCCCTTCAATTTCTTGTTTTTTTTGCCATCTTCGGTGTGAGATCTTTAATTGCCAAAAAAAAAAAATAACTTGTTACGTTTAATGTTAGTCGTCTTCAGAATCAAATGTAATCAAAATGTTTACACCTTCCTTATCTCTCCTGCACCATATGAGCCATGATATTACGTATAAGAGAAATGATTTCTTCACGTGCAGGACCGGTAGATTTTTTACTCGTAATATATGTCATTGGGTCACACGTACGGCGACATCTTTTCTCACTTTTTTTATAGGAACTCACGTTCTCAATGTAAAAAAATTATTTATCACACTTAGTTAATTATTCGTCACCCTTCGTACTAAGAGTGATATATTGATAACGAAAGATGACAAATGTTAAAATTATTTGTCATCTTTAACTTGTTATTTGTCACACTTAATTTTAAAGGTGACAAATAACTTTACGAGAAAAAACACATGAGTATTTAAGGAACATTTAAAAAGATTGATGTGTGAGACATGCGCACAGGTGCATGGACCAATACCACGTTGGATGGATAATTTTACTATTCATCCAGATGTGCAGCTAGTATTTCTCTGCATACATTACCCGTGGAAATAATCTGGCAAGCATAAAAATGAAATGAGCCATAATATCATAATTGAATTGGAAAATATTATTTAAAAAAAACCATTTTTGTCGAGGAGGGGTGACTTCCGCTGAGTGATTGTCGTCAAGAACTGGGTATTGATTCAGGGACCTCCCCCAAGGGAGAAGGGTGTCCACTCCACCACCAGCGAGGGACCGTCAAACTTGTAACTAAAATGTCTCCGATACACATCAAGTTTAATCGATTCTCCAGGAGTGGAGGAATACTCAACACAACCAACTTTACTCATTGCTCTACGTTCCAAGGGCCCTCCATTGAACAGCTCCATCGTTAGTTGGTTTCTCAGGCCCCCTTTGCTAACCGAGCACGGTTAGCGTGCTCGACCCCGGAGGGTCGAGCACACTAACCGCCCCCGATTAGTGGCTTGTGTGTGAGGGGGAGGCGGGACCCACTGCGCCCTCCTCTCTCATCGGTTGCGATAATCCCCGACAACTCCGGAAACAAAGCGGCCCTCATAGAACAACCGTAGTCAATAATGCATGATCAAAGAGCTTTGAAAGGAGAGAAGGGTGGAGAAGAAAGGGATCTTACTGGAATAGGATAAGTAGCAGAAAACACCTCCGACATGCTTAACACCCCCATGCTGTTTTTTGTCTAAATAAAAAAAAAACAAGAACAAAAACACACTTATTTCTGTTAAAAGATATGTCTATATGCCAATAGAAATAAAACCAAGAACAGGCAGGATCCATCTTAAAAACACAGGATTGACCATCGCTATCAGCCTCTAGTCTAATTTACTTTTGAGATTGGGTATGCAAAAATTCTAAAAGGGAAGTAAAAAAAGAAAATCAGTTACACGTCACAGAGAACACCAAATAATGCATATTGAAGTTCAATATTTCTCACAAACATTTATAGGAGCATAACTTGCACATATGGAAATCTGTGATAACACAAAAGACCTATCAACTCAAGTTACAAGAGGAAGGATAATCAAATCACCATTTGTTTCCCAACATCGAATGATGCAATGCTAAAGATATCACCAGCACTTTCACTCCAGGCCAAAACAGTTATCTCATTCAACTTTCATCCTACAGTTTGGGAACATCAAGTTGCAAGGTCATCTTAACAGGACAAGCATCTGCACTCTTTGTCGGAAACATTTATAGGAGCATAACTTGCACATACGGAAATCTGTGACAGCACAGAAGTCCTATCAACACAAGTTACAAGAGGAAGGATAATCAACTCACCGTTTGTTTCCCAACATCAAATGATGCAATGCAAAAGATATCGCCAACACTTTCACTCCAGGCCAAAACAGTTATCTCATCAAGTTTCATCCTACAGTTTGGGAACATCAAGTTTCAAGGTCATCTTAACAGGACAAGCATCTGCACTCTATGTCACTTGCAGTAGATAAGCACAAAACACCATATTGAACTGACCAATGCAAAGACATGCCAAGGAAGCACCTCGACAAAAATATCCCCGAATGTGTTACACATTTGAGCAGGCAGCCTCTTGAACCTTAATACCTTATCAACATAAAACCCATGCAGTAAGAGAAATCACAGCTGTATGGTCTACTGATTATTATGTAGAACATAACAAATCTTACATTAATTCTAAATAAAACTGAATATGATTATATAGAAAGCTTTGCAATGGAACTTCTCCAGGTTCAAGCACACAAGAAGCAACTGAACATCTACGTCTGAACCCAGTCCATAAATAATATTAATAAACAACAGCCCTCAATAAAAAATTAAGGAAACAAAAAGGCGTGAAAACAACAAATCAATGAACTCTAGCATAGAAATGTAGCCACATAAATATTCTCAAGCCTGAAGTCCTCTTGATTAGTAAAAGTTCCAATGAACAGACCAAAAAAATGTAGATCGGTGCAAAAAGACATGGTGGTTTATAATAGATATTCTTCCTGCAATTTTACTAATCTCTAGTTTTGTTCTTTCAACCATTTTTGGTGATAACGATAGCATGATTGACTGCAACTGCTAAGCAGCATGCATATGGATCATCATCGTTACATAAACGCATCAATGCACATAGAATTGCTATAACACCTATGCGATCCCTCAACAACAAGATAATTGTTCCAATTATTAAGGAGTGGTCCATGCAATCTAAGGAGGTGATCCATAATCACAAGAAAAGCTACTGCCAGACATTCTTATTCAATTGAATGGCAAAAGACATACAAACAAGGCGGGATAAACAAGCAAAGCTTTAATCCTTGCGCCCAAGCCGATGCCAGGCAATCCAAACAAGCCATCACTTCCCTGCTCAACCCATTCTGCCGAGGGTTGCTGTGGTGCATTCCTCGGCGACGCGATCCTCAACTCTGCCAGCTCCTCTTCCACATCACGCAGAGGAACTTCGTGTTGCATCAAAAACAACGCACTGCTGCTTCCATCATCGGAATCCATCCCCGGGGTCGTTCGCTCTCTTGTCGCCTATCCTGCCAAAGGCGGACGTGCCCGCCCGGAACCGCTGGGCGACGCGCCAATCCTCCTTGGAGATGGCTGGAGGGGGGAGCCTCGGATTCACGTTATTGTGATAGGACAGGTACGCCGACTTCGACCTCAGCTCCTCATCGTACAGCACACCCCCAGCGCCATAGCCCCCCTTCGGATCGGCATCACCGAAGTTGGGGTCCCCGAAGATGCTGCCGACCGCATTCCGCGCCCCCTCCACCGTCGGTAGGGCACTGTTGCTGCAGAAGATGTTGGTATCCCTCTCCCGCTCGAGGGCCGCGGCGGCGGCGGCCCTGCTGCACCGCTGCTGGTTCTACCGCAGGAGGGCCTCCAGATGCTTCTCGAAGCCCTCCAGCTTGCCGTTCGCCAGGCCCGCCGACATCGTCATGGGGCTCTCCGTCTGCGAGCTCTGACAGGGCTTCGATAGGTGGGGATGAGGATGATGCGGAGAGGTCGTGAGGAGGACGATGGCAGCTTCGCTATAGCTCGAGGTGGAGGCGACGGGACGAGGCGCCATCGTGACGAGCGAAGGGCAGAACAGGAAAGAGCCACGGTGAGTTAATTTGTTCCACCGATTTCGGTGTGTCAATCCATCCGAGTTATCCGAGTTAGAAGAGAGTTATCCCTCATTCTAATTAAACTATTTTTATTATCTTATTACAATAAAAATAGTTAATTGAGGAATAATCCTTCGTCAAAGAAGATATTTAACCTCTTTTTGATAGAAGAATAGACGAATAGAGAGATACCTCTCGTGCATTAATTTATCTCGGAGTTTAGTCTCGTTTATTTTAATAGACAACGAGTTAAATGAGAGGATAAATTATTCCACCAATTTTATTGGGTCAATTTAACTGGAATACACGAGAATTATCTCTCATTGTAATCGAATTAACTTTAGTACCCTAATAAATTAAGAAATAGATAAAATGTGACTTATCTCCAGAATAAACATGGGATATCCCTATGTCAAAGAGGTGCATAGTCTCACTTTGATTTGGAATTAAAGATAGCCCGACTAAAGTTAAGTGGATTTATTTTATCCACTTTTATTTCTTTTTACTTTGACATGTCATCTGAATCCGAATCAACTCAAGTTAACTCTCATTTAATCCGATTATCTATATCCGATCTTGTCAAACCAGAAAGAATAAACTCTTATCTAAAAAAAAAGATAACTAAGGTATCCCAAAATAAAGCTGGGCGCAAGGACTCTCTTTTCCTGCCTATTCTGAGCAAATAAAAAAAATAAAAAAAAATTATACTCCCAATATTCTTGACTAAATAAAGCGGGGCGCAAGGACTCTCTTTTCTTGCCTATTCTGAGCGGGAGTTATACTCCCAATCTTCTTGACTACGTCCTTTCGAAATTATATTATTTATCAGCACACATGCGAGTCCACGTGCTCTCAATAGGTATCTAAACTATTCACATGGTTACTAACTACATAAGAGGTCAGGTGCACATGATATGTCATACTATATTATTAAGTAACAAGTTATAACCTAGTATCACATTGGACCTACTCAAAGGTAACTGGCAGGGGGCTCATGCCAACAAAAGTTTCAAACAAAAAAGAACTTGGTACAAGGATGGGCAGTGTACTTAACCCAGTAGTGCACCAAACATTACTCTCCAGTTAAAGGGCTTCCTGGGTCCCATTGTCAACATTGCTACCTATGAGTGGATAGTTAGCCCTCGAAATATAATTTCTAATTTGGTACCATCAGGGCGGGTTTGATATTAGAATAAGGTAGAATAAGATTTCTTAACTCATGAAATAGAAACGGCAGGTCTCACTCTCACATCTCACACACAACTCCCTTACCCGACCTCGGGTGAGATATTCAAGCCCCTGGACTCGAATACCTTAACCCTGCCCTTTTTTCAAACCCGCCCCAAGGTTTTGACATCTAACTCAATCTCACCAGAATCAAACAGATTGAATATGAAGAAGTGAACATTCTAAATGTTGAAGTAAAGTAGGAATGGAGAAAAAAAATATAAACTAACGTGAGATGGTTCTTCGTATGAATCAAATTCTTAAAAAATCACTTCCAAGATTTTCTAAGCTCTCAAATCTTCTCTCCTTACCCTCCTTGCGTTCTCCACCACTTAAGAATGATCCTCTAGCCCCTAGTAAATGAATTCTTGCTAAAAACCTCCAATTACATAAATAAAACTTTCCTACCCTCAAGACTTGCCAAAAAAATGCATGATTTATTATCTTTTCTTTCTCTTTTTTGCTTACTTCTTCACCCACTTGCTTCAAAACCCGCTCCTTATGAATTTGGAGTCCTTACATAGGTTCCAAACCCTTCTAAGGATGCCAAGTGGAGGATTAGGCGACAAGTTTACAATTTTTCACCCCACTAAGATATGCAATATTTAAGTCTCAGGTTGTAATGGCATAAAATGTAATTATTGAAAACTTGAAACAAGATGATCAATCTCCCTTGCACCCAATTTTGACCTAAAGTGTCCTAATTTTGAAGAAAATTTACATGAAAATTGTAGGTAACTAAACAATTTTTTTTATGGTTGAAGTCTTGTATCAATTAAACATTTTTATTAAAAATGGTGCTAGTTAAAAGTTACTTGTCTATTATAAACCTTGTTTGAGTTTTATTTACTACATTGCATGTGATACAACAATGCCTACGTGGATTGCATTGCACAATCCCATGACGTAACTTGGACACATCCACAGGGGGCTATTTGCCCCATTAATGTGCCTCAATGTCTTGCGCACATCAACATGCATAGGGGGTGCCTTTCTACCCAATCTCTTTTAGATGTCCTAGAGCCCATTTCCAAGTGTTGTACTTGCTCTGCTAACTCTTGGGGCATTCACATGCCCTTGTGAGCATGTAAATTCTCTCGGGAGAATGCAAATGTTCTTGAGAGCATACATGTATGCTCTCCAAAACATATAGGTGCCCTTAAGAGCATCTAAAAAATGTTAAGCATGTAATTTTCTTTAAAGTAACCCCTATATGAGTTGACATATACATGATACCAGGGGCATATTTTATTGGTAGGCAGCTCCATGTGGACACATTCAAGTGACATAAGGAGATTATGTGAAACTGTAACATCTTAGAAACTATGTGATTAAATATTATTAAATGATTATGATCGATTAAGAATTCCCAGAATATATTGTCCATGTATCCATTTAGTTTTGTTTATCAGAGTTAGTTTTCCTTAGCCCATTAAACGATAACTAGATGTAGTAAAGGTTAGATAGAAGGCCAGAGATAGACGATGGTTCAACTAAGTGAAGAGGGGTTAAACGATAGTTCGTCTAAGAGATGGGTAGTTAGGCGATGTTTCACCTAAGTGAGAAGGCCAACAAGACAGGAGGGCAATAAGGCGGATGGACAACTAGGCGGAAGGGCAATAAGATAGAAGGGCAACAATGCGAAAGGACAATAAGACAAAAGGGCAACAAGACATAAGGGCAACAAGGTGGAAGGGGCAAGGTAAATCATCCAACTAAGGTGGAAGGAAATGTGAAATAGAGGAGAAATGTGATATATTGACAATATATTGAAAGACTAGACAAGATAGCGAAGGATCATGCAAGATATTGACATATTGATGGATATAATGGCAAAATAGACAAGATAATGAAAAGATAAGTGCTATAGTGGTGTGTTAGATGGTTTATTAAGAGATACGAGGAAACCTGATGGCAGGAATAATAAGTAGAAGGGTAACAAGACAAGTTTAGATCGAGCAACTAAAAGTCAAACTAGATGCTCTTGACCATATTAGATATGTAATACCCTAAATTTTGGATTTCCACCTAATAGGCGTCGGATCTATTTTTCGTGAATATTTTAAGAGACGCGGATTTTCGAGATATTATTTCTAAGATTTTAGAAGAAAGTATGGATTTTTTTATTGAAATTTTAGAGTTTATTTAATTGAATTATTGGAGAATGGGCATATTGGCAATTTTACTCCTTTTGAGGATTTTTTTTAAACCCATCGCATACCCCCTCTCTCCTCACCATCTCACTCTTCCCTTCCCCGTTCCAACACCGTGCGGCTCCCCTCTCCCTCCGGCTATAGACGGCGAGTAGCGAGGAGGCGCGACTAGGCACGACAGCGGCGGGAGGTGGCTCATGAGGGCGTGGACGAGGAGGATCGTGAGGGTGGGTCACAATTTCCAAAGCTTCACTGGTTTTCGACACGAATCAGCAATGATCGGAGCGATCTAAGGTGGTAAAACGGCGTCTCAGGTAGGGGGATGGACCCTTCCACCTTCCCCGCGTGTTTTCCCACCCATCCGTGTAGATCCGGGTAAGAATTAGCAGTTTTGTTTCATTTTGGGGAAAATCACATGATTCAGGATGAGCGGTGATTTTGTGATTTTGATCGACGATTCGTGACCCATTGGGTTTTAATGGGTGTGTTGGGGGTCGGGGATCTATTTCCCATGCTTCCCACTCGCAATGGGGGCGAGTCGGGTGTGGAACGGGGCCCAAAGGGGTCTTCCCATTCGGTTGTCGCTGGAATCGATCGACCAATCAGGTGATTCGATCGACCGGTTCCTCGTAGAAGAACCATGGATTATGCAGGTGGGTTCGGTTGACCGAACTAGGGTTTTCGGTCCACCGACCCAGGGAAACGGTCGACTGACCATAGGGGATGGTCGTCCGGTTCCTGATCAGAAACCTTTTGGAAAATTCGGTCGACCGATCCCCCTTATGCCGGTCAACCGACACCCCCAGTCCCATTGTAGAACTGGTCTATTTGGCCTCGGCAAATTCAAATTTTCACCCCAAAATTTAAATGGAAGTATTTTTAGATAAATTAAATAAGAAATTAGCCGTGTAAACCCCGCGAGGGCCGCTTCATGGTGGGACGCCTGATGACTCGATTTAAAACATGTGGGTACACCCCATGGTAGGGAAATGTGATTGGTTTATGGTTTCTAATATAGCAACCTCTGTGGCCTTATGCCTTACGGACTTAGACTCGTGTCCTGTGTGACGAGTGTGTGTCCACGACCGGTGAAAGGTCAGTAGTTTCATAGCAGGTCCTTACTTTGAGTGACATTTTTCCACTAGTCGTAACTTGTCTGGGCACGCGTGTGCCAACCCACTTGGGAGTAGTGGAGAGCTAGACCCGAGAGAGATAGTTTGGGGCTGGTTCCCATAGGGCCTCCCACTGTGGCGGCTTGAGTCTGGGATGAGATGAAAACCAGCTAGAGAGCCTAATGTAGTGCAGTTAGTCAGTGTGTGCACACGTGGTTGGGAACTACGGATGCGTGCTGACTAGCACGACCCCAACTAGACCCTTATTTTGTGTTACTGTGTACAGTGTCTCAATTTTCACCTAGGGTGAGTAGGGAGACACCTGAGGGTATAGACTAAGTCATCAATGGACGCATCCAGTTTTATTTCTAGTGGGTAGTGCTCCTGTCACTCGAGTGTAGCAACCCTAGTTTCCTACCGTTGTGGTTTAGTGTTCGGGCGGCCGAGGGTATCCTATTATACGACGTTGACATGTGATTTGCTTTGAATGGCTGTGATACACGTGTGATGTCACGCCCCGAACCGATAGCAGCGGGAAGCGATGCTCGGAACGTGGCAGTTAACAGTCATGATAGCAAGAGTGAAAATAAATAACCACAATTAAACACAAGGAGGCCACAGACACACATTGAAAATACGAGCTCTTATTAACATTAAAAAGGTCACTTAACAATATTAGATTCAAATTAAGGGAAGAAAGAACAAAAAGAAATAACAAGACTCACGACACTAGCTAGACTCAAGAAGATAAAAAAAAGACAGACTCCAATCTCTAGGTTCCAGGTTCACTCGATCACACTGATCCAATGCCCATTTGCAACGTACCGTTAACCACGTTACCTGAAAAGGATTGGAAGTAGGGGTGAGCAAGAAGCTCAGTAGGAATTATACTCTATCATCAGGCATAGTTTAAGTGATTAACCAATTAATGAATATGCATGATTAACGTGATAAAATAAGCAGAACTAAATAATCACTAAGATAAAAAGAGTAACGATAATTAAAATGGAAGAAATAGATGCATGTCGAGATATCAAGCAAGATTAACAAGATTTTCTAGTGAATGGCCATTTGCAGTCAATTTCAAGTCATGTCAAGTAAGCAATCAAGCAAGTACTTCATACTTTAAGCATGAATAATAATAAGTTTCACGGGAATGTGAAATGTCGTAGACCCAACACGCTAGATAGTACCGGTGCCAAATGCCACTTATAATCATTCACCTCCCCGGGGATCAAGTACTTTTCGGGTGCTCCTCCCAGGACTAGACTAGGCCCTTCATTTGTTTGCCTTGGCATTGATTTCTTTTTGGATCGTAGATCCCACGAGACTAGACATCCACAATATTTAATGGCCAAGGGTTCCAAGGTCAAGTTCATGTAGTCAAGGTAAAGAACACAAGGATAATGATTCTTTAAGAGTCCAAACAATAAGCTCCATAACCGAGAGGAATAATTGTCCCAAAGGACTATAATGAATGATCAATAGATCTAACAATAGGTAAATTCACAAAATACCATAGCCTACATTGGCTTGGTTAGCTCACACGATTCGAAATTCATGAAATAACCACTTTTCGGAAAACTGTCATATAAACGGTCAGACAAGGGCCGCTCAAGGGTACGTATATACGGTTAATATTGAGCCGCGCATGTCCGGAAGTCATTAAGACCCATGAACAAGATATACGGTCCATACTGGGCCGTATTACGGATATGCGGTCGCTATTGGGCTGCCTATGAGGATATACGGTCCACTACGGGCCGCGCATACCTCTCTTAGCCCAATTCGATCCAAAACTTAAACCAGTAATTCGGTCACGTAAATCAATGTTCTGGTGGTTCATTAGGTTCATAACAAGGGTATAAAGAAATCTTGAGATGATGGTAAGTTCGCCGGATAGAGTTTCCGGTGATAAGTTCAAAGTTAACGCAACTTAAAGGGGCTAATGACTTACTAGAAGTCCGTAATTTGGTCAACGTTCTACTGGAATAGAATTGTTATTCAACAACTAAAAGTTCATGATAAACCTAATTTCCATGTTAAATAATCAAGGATTAAGTTTTACATTTAATGTATTTGCCAAAAAGATGAATCAAGATGATAAGATAATGAACAAGATCGCGTAGGAATGAACAACATGCAATTAACAGAATTTTAGTTACATAATTAACCACTAATCCTGTGGGTTTCTAATTAACCATTGTGTGTGTTGAAGTGGAGATGGTAATCGGAGTGATTCATACACTTTGTTTGAGTGCAGGGACCATTGTTCTTCAATTTTGGATTGAGGAACACCGGGCTTAATTTGAGATCATAGGGTTGCATGCATGGGTCATTGGTTCCTCAAAATATGGTTTTCAATTGGACTAGGTTGAATGGATCGATCCCCTCGCGGTCTGGATCGATCCTCGGGTTGAAAACACGTAAACCGGGTCTGCCAGCATATGGGTCGACCCCTGGAAAAACCAAGGGTCTGTCTGTGAGTGGGTCGACCCCTGGGGTCGACCCCTGCACAAACCGACTGCTGTCTGTTCAATGGGTCGACCCCTACAAGTTCTGCCGTTTGGGTCGACCCCATGGGTCGACCCCCGCACGCTGCTGTATGGGTCGACCCCATGGGTCGACCCTCGGGCAGGCAAATTCTGCTTGAGCATGGGTCGACCCCTGCGTTCACAGAATCAAACGTGACTTCCGGAAACCAACTAATCTCACCCAATTGGGGTCTAATTGGGCTGAGATCTCAACCCCATGCTTATGGGTTCTTGATGGACATACTAGGGTCATAATACAAGGGTTTGGAACACGAAATTCACCAAAAAATCAATCGAAATCACAACCTATCTAGGAAGAACACTTGAAAACCTAGTTTTAGCATGCTTCTAATCAAACACGAAATTCTCTAAGCATGGTCTATAAAAATTGGGGATTTATATATCAAAAGAAAGAGGATTGGATGTTGAACATTTTGATATATTACTAGCGGTTTGAGCCCGAGAGAACCTACCTCAATCAGAGAAGAAAGGAAGAAGAAAGGAGGAAGAACGGATGCCGACACGTCACCACTAAACTCCCGAGATCTCCCTAGATCGATCTCCACTGCAACCGCCGCTGCTACCAAAGGATTCTAGGGTTACATAGCTTCATTTTTATAACTCATACACCTTCTGGAGCCTTCGGTGCTGGGAGAATTCGTCGAAACAAGTTGATTGTTTGAAAACGGCGCCGAAATGTTTGACCTAGCCAAAGCTCGACCGACACCACATTTTAGGGCTGGAGTTTCGATCAATTAACAGAGGGGAAATAATCCTTAGATCGTGGCATGCCATTTGCCACCGATTTGAGGTCATTTGGTTGAGTATTAAGCTCTAATTTTACAGTTTAAGCTAAGGTTAGGTAAAGGTTAGGTAAGTGTGCATTTTTGACTTAATCCATTAATTAGACCTAATGACAAATTTTTGCCCGGTCGACCACAGAAGATAAAGTTGTTAAATAAATGCTCCTTAACCCAATTACCAATTTTCTAGATTTTTATAAGGTAGTCAAAATTTCACTAGTTCTATTTACTAAGGAATTAAATATAAATTTCTGAAATTCATTTATTTCAATTAAATTTCAGATATTTAAAACCATATTTAAAACCGGGGTATTACATGTGACGAGGTCAATTTCCTTTAATTGTTATTTACTATTCTTTCATGTTCTAGTTACTATTCTGAATTGTTAATTGCTACACCATGTGTTTATCATTGTGAGGTGGGGATCCGCGGGACCCCTACTGAGCCGATGAGACGAGGCTCACCCCCTTTTATTTTTAGGTGAGGTGTAGCTTGCACGTTGTACTTCTGAGGCTTCGCATAGAGCCGACGGTCAGAGTTAGTACCAATTGTCCAGAGGCGGGGTATGCCCCGTGGTCTTGTACCTCTTTCATTTTACTGCACTTATGTATGGACATATAGATTTTAGACTATATAACTATTAAACTATATACTTGTTTATTTCTTGCATTAATTATGTTAAGCATTGTTGAGTTGCAATTATTTTAGATTCTTATACACTACCACACCGTCCCTTTAACCCTTCCGAGCCTTCAACTCATGGGTGACGGGGTAGGATCCAAGAATATCATGATTTTTCTTGATATTCGGATCTTGGGTCATTACAAGATCTTTCTTGGATTTAAATTTTGGCAGGATCTGAACCCGCTAGATTTATTTGTAAGGTATGGGTAGGTGTGATCAGATGAATGAAATATAATAGATTAGAATATCTGGGTTTGAAGCATGTCTACAAGTAGGAGTGGCCTGGCATTCTGACCCCGCATGCAGGTGTAGACACGCCAAAATCCATGCTAAGATGAGTAAATCTCATGTCCCACCATAATGCCCTGAAGTGGACTTCATTACTGGTTCAATAAGATAGTTTTTCTATTTTTTTTGGACATTTTAGAATTGGCGACCATGATCTGGCCGCCAATTCCAGGAATCTGCGTCTCTGCAGAGAGGCGCTAATTCCTTCTTTTTTATTTTTTAGTTTTATTTGAATTAACGTCCTTGGCCAAGTCAAAAATTCTAGATTCTGCGCCTTCGTAAAGAGGCGCGTGTTTAGTGCCAAGTCGATACACTGCCTTCTGCGTCGACTCACGATGATCAACGTCCAAATACTTGACGCAATTCCCTTTAGTTCAACTAAAATTCAGAATATTAGGGCTGTTGCGCCTCTTCACAAAGGCGCAAATTAATCTAATGTCTACACCTTGGACGCCAATTCCCTTGCTATTTTGAATTTCTGATTGAATTTTAAATTCACATTTCAGAAGAAGTTGCACCTCTTCACGAAGGCGCTGATTAATTAATGACATGGCCTTGGTCGCTAATTCCTTCCTTATTTTTGGAAACTTTTCTATTTCCATATTTTGCTTAAGAATTTGCAACATCCACACTGGACGCTAATTGAAGTAGCGACAGCTGCAGTGGACGCCAATTCATGTCCGTTTCCGATTCGTCTGCAGCTTCCCTTGCATGGCTTTTCGAGTTGGATTTGGATCTTGTGGCCTTCAGATGAAGGAGATCCACATCGTGGGATCGTTTCATTGTTCTAAAACCCATTAGAATTGGGATTTTCCCCCTATAAATACCCCATATGAGCTCATGTTCCAGGGTTACAATTCTTTACGAAAGATTACACAGAGTTATTGAAGTTGCTGATATCCTGAGTTCATTGAGTTCCTTCTGGAGGTCTTTTGAGTTTGCAGAAAGAGAGCTACGCGAGCTCCTCTTCCTCTCTATTTTCCTTACAACTCCGTTAAAGGGGGAGGAGTTTCCCTGATTGCGCAAGGCTTCCGGGAGTAGCAGTATTGGAGGATTAACCTCCGTTCTCTATCTGTCTTTTCTCCCTGTTTCTATGCAAGAAGGAGCAACTGCTCCATCCTCCTGTTGCTTCAATTTGTGGAGGACCAACCTCCGTGCTCTCACTCTCTCTTTGTTTTACTTTAGTTTAATTTGCATCTTCATACTAGCATCCATCTGTTCCTAGCATCTCTTGCTAGAACTTTTTTTTTATTTTGCATTCATCTTTCCCACCCTTTAACCTTTAAGGGGTTTAAAAAATAAAACACACAAGGTGTGTTGATGCCCAAGTTTTGCTGCTTTTATTATATTATGTATTGATACTACATCTTGGTTTCTAATCCATTCTCTTTGCTTGTTTTCAAGGGTAATCAAAATACAAAACCCCCTTCATCGGCCGACCGATCGAAGGAGGAATTGGAACTCACATCTTCACCCGCTTCACAAGGTATTTGCGATCACTCCTTTATATTTCTGAGGTAACCCCTCTGGCGATCACACTCCTTAGTTAGCATCCACGCATTCTCCCTTCCCCATCATTCCTTTATCTTTATTATTAATATTCTTTTTTCACTTTTTAATGTCTTTGTGACACGTTTGAAAATTGTTGATCACGGTGGGACGCTTTCTATTTTTATTTTGATTACCCGTTCATCGGCACCCACGTGTGCCCCTCCCTTTGGCACCCGCGTGTGCCCCTCCTTGGTACTCCACGTAGCACATCGTTTCTCCTTTACTCCCTTGTGCACCACCTGCACACCTCCCTAACTGATTGACAATTCGTGTTTGCCCCATAAGATTAAAAAGAGAAGGAAAGTTCATCAATCCCCGTCTATCTCATTTCTGTCACTGTAAAAAAAATCTGTGTCTGCTCAGCCAGGCACCAAATTTGAAATTAGTGCCTAACACCAAGGTGCAAATTTTATGTAGTTTACTATTTTTTTTGTGATTTAGCGTCTATCCAGAAAGGCGCAGATTAAAAATTTAGTGTCTAACACCAAGACGCAATTCTTTTTTGGCTATTGTTCTTCTGAGAAATAGCGTCTGCCACTCAGACGCAAATTTGTGTTTCTACGCCCACTGTCCAGGACGCATATTCTTTCCCTTACACAAAATTGGTTTTCTACCTCTGCTCTGTTTTGCTCTATTCTGATTACTTCTTTCCCTTCACTATTTCATTGTTTATATCTGCATTAGCCTGCATTCTAGGGCATTTTGGTTGAGAGACCTTGTTGGCACCCGAAATATGATGAATGGCAATCACGCCCAAACGACAAAAAGAATGCGGCGCGTCGAAGCGCAAAAGCGGAAGTAAATCGATGCACATGGGTCCTCTAGGACTGCTAAAGCCTCAGGTCATCTAACAAGAGCATCAGGGATTCCACCTCAGGACGGTCGGAAGAAATCCACAACAAATCGGCAGTGCCGCGCAGCCTGCCCAACGAATCGGTACCGACTTGGTCGTGCCGAACAAACCCCATCCATCGTCCGATCAAGACAAGAATATACCTGGTGGTTTGCCACCTGACAAGAAACCCTCCTGAGTGTAGATATTCTTTTGTGTTTTGTTGTGTGATGTGATGATGTGTGTAGTGAATGTGAATATGGTGTGAGCAAGCGAGGCACTAACTCAAGCAATCAATACCAAGCATGAAATTCATGGGCATGCGTAGATGCACTTATTATTTAATAACTTGTTTTGTTCGTTTATTGAGTTTATTAAGTGCGTGGGCGTGCCAGTCACAAAGTGACGATTTGTTCGGGCTTCATAGAAGCCCGTAGTGCGCTCGATCTAACTCAGTCAGGCGATTGTATGGTTCGGGTCGGGACCGAGACCCGCTGTGCCATAAAGGTCACATCGTCATTTACATCCCCTCAGAGAGGGGAATACCCTTGATTAATTGCCGGAAATAAGGGCTCCACGACCGAATGAATTACTAATTAATGTAGGAAGGAAAAAGGTAGTCGGGCTATGCTGAAAGCCCGTAATGGGGGGGCATGAGCATTCAGATTATATCGGTCACTGGTGGACCATTCCATATTTGGACAAAAGTCTATACAAAAAATAAGACGGTAACGGGGACGAATCCGTGCAGATGTCTGCCAGGGGATGGCAACTTTGATACAAAGTGGGGGCTCGGGCCCCGATGGAAGAGAGGACTTCGATGAGATATTGGCCCGGGACAAGGTCGGGCGGTGACCATGACGAGAGGGATAACTCTCGAGGGTGAAGCCCGGCCTATAAAGGCATCATTAATATTCCCGGGTCTGGAATCCAAGAAGGAGAAACGAAAGCCATATCATTGTATTCCCAATTCGTTTCGGTTAATTTTTACTACTATCGTTCATTTACTAGCATTACCCCTTTTTGTTAACTGTCTTTTATCACTCCCAGACCATGAACTCTCCTCCTATTTATCCGTACATTTTTTATTATTATCATCATTCCTTTTTTTGTTATGATCGTTACATAAATTCCCTCCCTTTTCATCATTATTATTGTTACATATTTTTCGATTGGAGGAATGCTGGAGTGTGCCGGATAAGGAGAGTGAGTTAGGGGTGTACCGCTGCAGGCCCTGGGAGGGTGTACCACTGGAAGGGGTGAGTTAGGGGTGAGCACCCTAGGAGGGTGTACCGGCCAAGGCGTGAGCCAGAGGGTGGACGGTGTGCCGCTGGGAAGACGAGAGTGCACCGGGTAAGAAGTTAGGAGAAATAGGCCGTACGCCGCTGAAAGAGGGGAAAGTGTGGCGCTAGGGAGATGATTCAGGGGTGCACCGCTGAAGACAGGTGAGAGTGTGCCGGCCGGGGAGGATGTGTTGAGAGTTTACCGCTGGGGCTAAGGGGTGAGGTCAATGGAGGCTGGGGTGAGAGTCTGAGCAAGCTCGGTATAGGAATGGAGTGTATATCAATGCCACTTAAGTGTGTCGGGGAAGGTTTGATTGAGGGTGCACCGAGTAAGCGTAGGAGAAGGCCGTGCCGGAGAGGGGAAGAGAGGAATAGTGTGCCTCTGAAGGAGGCACCAAAGAGTGTGCCGGCCAGGGGGTCAAATGGAGTGTGCCGCTCAAGGTTGGCCACGGGGAGTTAGGGACAATGCCATTGGGGCAAAACCCGCATGAATAGGGTGAGGTTCAAAGGGAGGCTTCTGGCTTGAGGAGTTCATAGGAAGGGTCCCAAGCGGCGAACTTCCAATTCTTTATCATGTGATTGAGTCCCAAGTCATGTTCAACAGCCCAGCTCTCTGAGTCTTGTTCAATCCAATTCCTTGAGTTTTGTATGGTCCCTTTGGTCTGATTAGAATGTTTTACAGTTGCTTGTCCCATTTGTTTGTTACTTCCTTTTACCTTTTAACTCATTGTTATTTCTGACGAAAATTCGGCAGCATCTCCCCTTGACCCGGATGGTAAGGGAGTAAAAAGGAATATGCCCACAGGGAGTGACATGAACCAACAACTGAGGTGTGTGCCTAGGCAGCCACCTTTGAGAAAAACTTCGAAAAACTCAGAGAAAACGTCGAACGGGAAAATCACTAGGCTGACACAAACTATGGGTGTGTCGGAGAAGCAAGTCATGACTAGGGTGTGCCGGATAGGAAGTGGCTAGGATGTGTCGGGTTGGACTGGCCAGGGTGCACCGGGCAGGCCATGGCCAACGTGTGCCGGTGAAGGCATGGCCAGAGAGTGCATCGGCCGAAGAGGGGTCAAGGGGAGTGTTCCGGCCAGGAAGCCAATGGAGTGTGCCGGCCAAGAAGCCAAATGGAGTGTGTCGGCCAAGGCACACGGGGTGTGCCGCTGGACAAGCAAGAGGGAGAGTGTGCCGTTGGGCAAACAAAAAGGGGGTGTATGCACCCTGTAGACTTTAGAGGACAGGCTGAGGGGCTTCTTGACCAGTGGATGAATTCTAATTGCTGGGTGGGGGTAGTGGATGCCAACAAACCCATAGACGGAGGCAGTGGGAAGGAAAAAGGGGGGGTTATACTGCTGAACATCACCGAAAGGAGGAGGAGGCTAGCTTCGTATCACCAAGCCAACAGTGCTAATCATCTGTCTAAGCAGGCCAATGACATGGGAAAGCCAGTAAAGCGGAGAGTTAGGAGATTGAGGGAACATGCAAAAGAAATCAAGGGCCAACGGTGGGAAGAAGACAGCAAAAACACAACAAGGGTTAACACCCCAAAAGGCACTTTTATTCATGAACGACTTCAAATACCAAAGACCATGGCCCGGAGGCCAACTCCATTACAACATGCTCCAAAGCGAAGAAAAGAGAAGAGAAACTAAAAAAAAAGGGAAAGGAAGAGCGGAAAACAATCTTGGAGGAGAGTTGGAACAAGGGAGGGTGTCTCCCTTCAGCCCACTCCTTCCCTCCCCCTTACAGATAGCTCACTCTCCCTCTATCTCTCCACTCTCTTCTACCTTCTTCTTCTTTTGTTCTTCTCCTTCCCATGTGTTCTCTTCTTCATAGCTTTTTCATGCATTTTCTTCTCCATGAAAGGCTTTTATAGGTGCGCCGTTGGGAGGACAGACCTCATGATGGCACTGCCATCCGAGGTTGACCTCTGTTTCCCCCTTTCAGGTGAGGATCCCTCTCATCCAACCAGAGGGGGACACCGAGGTGAGCGCTAGCTGGCGTTGAAGTGGTCGAGCTACGCGCCAAGGGGTCTGCCTAGTGACCATTGTGTCCTCTACCGACTTGTGCCGTTCGGGGGAGTTTACCGTTGTGCCGCCGGAGGGGCCAAGACGTTGTGCCATTGAAGGGGCAGAATGCCTGTGCCGCTGGAGGGCTCGCTTGAAGTGTGCCGCTGGAAGGGGCATGAAGGTTGTGCCGTTGAGAGGGCACCGATGGTGTGCCGCTGGAGGCAGCTGAGGGTGTGCCGTTGAAGGCACCTGAGGGGTGTGCCGTTGAAGGGCACTGGGGGTGTGTCGCTGAATGGCTATTTGGGTTTGCCGTCGGGGTAGCCGAGGAGCGTGCCACTGGAGGCACCTCAGGGGTGTGCCACTGGGGCTTTGCATGCAGTGTGCCGCTGAAAGGGCAGGGGGTGTGCCGTTTGAAAGGGCTTCTACTTTTGCTTCAAGAACTTGCAGTTGTGCACTCTTTGGGATATTTCTTCACCGTTAGGGACCCGAGGGTGGGTCCATAGCAGTGTATAAATTTAGGAGGGTATCCTGTGCTTTCTTTGTCATTTAATACGCCCGTGCAAATGTGGGGATTTACCGGATGGTAGCATTCTCCCGGAGCCCTGGATGGCCAGTCTCCCCGGGTCTTCTTTCTTTGACTTTGCCATTAGTGCCGGGGCTTGGTGGGACATATGGACGTACAATTTTATATGTCCATAAATGCCCCCCACCCACGGGCAACGCGGGCGAAGGATGAGCCAGACGGTGCTCGTGAGTGCATCTATAGAATTAACGTACGTTACTGGGCGTACGTTACTGGGCGTACGTACGTAAGATGCGTGATGTAGATATTATTATATCTATTGTATATTTATTATATCATTATCGTTTATTATATATACATTTTCTTTTCTTTCTTTTCTTTTCCCTTCTCTCTTTTTTCTTCTCTTTTTTTCTCTTCTTTTTTTCTCTTCTTTTTTTCTCCTTTTTTTCTCCTTTTTTTCTTTTTTTCCTTTTTTTATTCTCCCTTTTGTTCTTTTTTGTTCTTTCGTTTCTTTCCCTTTTCTTTTCTTTTTTTTTGAAGCCGCTATAAAAGGGGCGGGGGAGTTCAAAACTCCCCCTCTTTTCGAATTCTCTCCCTCTCTCTCTCCTTGTCTCTTCGGTTGCCGCCCCCTCTTCCTCTCTTCTCTCTCTTCTCTGTCGCCACCGCTGCCCACCGCTGTCGCCGGTGCCTAGGGTGAGGCCGCCGTGCTCTTCTCCCCTCCCTCTTCTTCTTTCTCCCTTCTCCCTTCTTCTCTTCCTCTTCTCTTCTTCCTCCGTTCTCCTCTCCCTTTTCTTCTTCCTCTTCTTCTCGTTCTTCCTTCGCTCGGGGGATGACGGAGCCCTAGGCTCCCCGTCTTCCTCTTCCTTTTTCCTCTTCTTCTCCTTCTTATCTTCTTGTTCTTCTCTCCTTCTTCCTCTTCGTTTCTTCTTCTTCTTCTCTTCGGCAAGTGGCGGAGGCGGTCATGGTGCACCGGAGCGCACCGGTGGGATGGCGGGCACGGGTGTGCTGGTGAGTGAGGGCACGGGATGTGCCGGAGTGGGAGTGGCACACGGGTGATGCGGGACGAAACCACGGACACGATAAGCTCGTGACTGCCCCTTAACGAGGGAAGCGTCGGACGTGCACGGTTGAGAAACCGGCAAGAGCTAGGGTGGTCAATTCACACTTTCGGGCCCGGATCGGGTCACGGGACGGCTTCGCTCTCTCTCGCAGCAGCGGTGATATGAAAATGTATAGCAAGCTAGGCCCTAAAATATGCTCTCTAGCAGCGGCATATAAAGCATATAAGGAAATAAGCGAAATGCCGAGTGTAAGAGCGGATACGATACCTCCACGCTACCGGGCGTGGGGAAGACGAACCCGGCCGATCTCGTACTCCCGGGACAGTTAATACATAAAGATTACAGCAATGAGTTACAGCCCACTCCACGTAGGGAGGTAAAGGGCGACACAATGGGGTTCGTGAGGACCGATTTTGGGTTGACGGGCGGCTTCTCGCGTAGCTTCTGCCGCACACGTACTCGCGCCTGTGGGGCTCACGTGCTGTCCGGAGGGGCCGTGTGGGACCCGGTGGCACCGCTGTGGTGGTGGATGCCTGGATGAGGGCTCCCTAGAGTGGAGGCATGCTGGTTCACCGGCCGGAGGCCGGGCGGCTCCGATCGGCATCGGTCGGAATAACCGGCCACGGATTTGCAGCTTCTGGTTTTCAGCGCGCGTCCCGGCGAGAACGGACGCTGCGATCAGCCCCGATGTCGGATCGACACGAAACTGGCGCCGTTGGAAAGCTAACTTCAAATACTTTAATCTAAGATTGAAGATCTGGCCTGGATCTGCATGGATTTGGGCTTTAATGAATTGTTGAGTTTCTGTTGTACAGTGACTGGACTCTCAGATCTGCAGTGAACTTGTCTGAGAACGGCCATTGACCGCCTAGTAGACCTTGGATGAAGACTTCGACCTCTTCATGAAAGTTGTAGGAAATGGAGCTAGGAAAACGGACATAGTTTTTATGAAAGGTTTGGAGGTGGCTACGATTTTCTGTGATTTTTTCACTGGAAGGTGGTCGGTTCTAGAAATTGGCTGAAAGCACTGTAGCAGAGATAGAACACGAATTTTGAAAATTGGATAGAAGGCGTATCAAAATTTAGGAAAGTTCATAGAGGGAGGGTTTGATGGAAAGAACTCCCAGTAAAATTGGTAGGGTTTGGAAAAATAAAAAAAGGTGGTCGTAGATGGGAAACTCAGAGCTGCTGTTACTGTAGACAGAGACAAGACAGATCTGGGAATGAAAGATGGACGAAAATGGAAAATTACTAAATAGAGGAGTTTGGACGTGAGCATTTAGGTGGAGGTAGGTATTCAAGGTAAGAACACACTCTCAAAATTTCAAATCGATCTGAGCCCGTGGCAGACAGCAAGAATTCGTGGAAGAGGCTGCTGTTGGCTAAAGACAGAATTCCGACGGTGGCTCGATGGCGGCACGAACGGCGGCGGCGGCGGCACCGATGAAGATCATAGGTTGAGAGGGGGGAGATAGAAGGTAGATGCACTCTAGAATTGCAGAGGGGCTAAGGGGAGAGCTCCAGGAGAGAGGAAGGGGGCCAAGCTTCAAGAGTTTCACCAAAATTTTCTAACATTTCATTAATTTCCACATGAAAATACACCTTATATATGCTTCCAACCAAATCCAACCTCCACCCTTAGATCTAGGGATGTGAGATGGATGGTCTGGATTGCATGCCACCAATCACACAAAAAATAAAATTAATATATAAGGGGGGGGCGGCCTATTGACCAAGAATGGCAAGGGGGACAAGTTTGACATGGTAGGTAGCCTACCATGGAAATTCTTACCCCCTTGTCTACCCATGTGGCATATGACTAGTCCAACCTTCTAGATATCCACCTAGGATAGTTGACCAACCCCACAAGGTGACATGGACCGATGGGAGAGGGTTGAGGGCCCCCTTGATGGTCCTACTGACAAATTACATAGAAACCCACACAATCCGTGGGAATGACGCATTGGCTTATAAAGCCGTACAATTACGCATATACTTTCCCAAGGATATAAACACAAACTAAAAGGACATAAATGCAAAAGAAAAAGTACATGCTCGGCGTCGATTCCCATCAACGGGTGTGCCGGTGGAAAGGGGCACGGGTGTGCCGGTGAGATGGAGGGCACGGGTGTGCCGGGCAAAGGCACGGGGTGTGCTAGTGGAGGGGGGCACGAAGTGTGCCGGGGCAGATGGGCACAGTGTGCCGGTGAGTGTGGCGCGGGTGTGCCAAGGAAGCTTGGCACGGGGTGTGCCGGTGAAGCTCAGTACGGTGTGTGCCGGGGAGGCTCGGCACGGGTGTGCCGGGCGAGGGAATCAGCAGGGTGTATCTGTGCAGGGAGATCAACTCAAGACCGAAGCCATCCAGTGTCGCCCTTGGGGCACACTGTGATTTTTGTTGGGGCCGTCACTCCTTATGGACGCGCACCCGTGTCTTCCCCTTACGCATCCGGCCTAGGGGAGACTCTACCAAAATTTTGTAAAAATTTCTGGCATCTTGTTCATTTTAATTGTAATGTAGCCCCTTCATAGTAGTTTCTCCTTGTCTTCACTCGGGACCTATTTTGACCCCAAATTTTTTACATCTTGCAGATAAATGGCTGCTCCCAGCAGTTCTTCTGCTCCTGCCGCTGTTGGCGTCGCGTCGGGCCTCTCACTGGCCGTTCCTGCTTTCACGTGGCATAACGTGGAAGAGCTTGACTGGGAACATGCAGAGGTGGCGAAGTTGGCCGAATCCTCTTATTCTGAGACTGACACTCTGGACCTTAGCCATGTCGGACTGACCGGTAATAACTTCACATTCGACCGGGATGGTGACTACTGGAAGGACTTCCCGAATGACCAGCACCTTCTTCATTTCTTGAGGTATCTCCACCGTCACGACAAGAGGGACTTCAAGACCATCCGGGCCGCCGAACGCGCCATTCTGCAGTTTCGGGACAGCTTATCGTACAAAGTTCACCAAAGTGTACCGATGTACCTGGTGGGCGAGCCAAGAGAGTGGAACCCCGTGCTGGGTTTGGAAGTAGTGACCCCTGTGGAGGGCAAGCTGGTACGGGCGCCAGAATTTACTCCTGCCCGTTGGGATAATGCAGCAGGCAAAGTTCACCGGGAGCAGCCTCGCTTTGGTTTATTCCTGGCGCCATTGAAGTGGGGGTATCTTGAGGAGCCCTATCTCTTGGACTGCTTGGCTATCAGATTCAAGCATGAGCTCGCCCTAGGCTGGTTCGGGGAGCTCAAGGTTCAACCTGCACACTCTTTCCGGGAGGGAGCGATGGAGTTTACTGACTATGTCCTGTTCAACTATGCTCCCTTGCTGCTCCGGGCCGGGGTCTACCACAGCGTCTACGCCTCCCGGTATGACTACCCGATCCCAAAAGGCCTCTACTGCGTAATGATGGAGGTCTTCAATGCAGAGCTAAACACATTCTACACTGTGGAGGGCGAGACTTTGCTGGACTTGTGGAGTCTGCACCAGCTGAGCGGTCTACCTATTGACGGGGAGCCGTACGAGGAAGTGTGTCTCCCTGTGATGGGGGCATCTCTCGCCCTACACATTTTTCCACAGCTTTGATTGCTCGTCGACATAGCTCCATTGTGTCCGTCATATTTTTCTGAATCGAGTCATGTAATTTTCATATTTTATTTGAGTCATGCCATTGTAATTTTCCTTTTATTTGAGTCAAGTACCTAGGTCATTGAGTCATCTACCTAAGTTTGAGTGTCATTAGGATTGATTAGGTTGTTTTTGGGCCCAATTCATTGGGCTGGCCCATGGGTGCCCCCCCACCTTCCTCGGTTATTCGTCATTGAGTCAAATGTCAGGGACTTTTTATAAAATGTGGGTTGCCTATATATAGGACCCCATTCCCCTCATTTTGAACTAATGAATCAATGAATAAATCTTGAAATCCACCATAATTGTGAGCTTCTCTCTTTCTCTCTCTTCTCTCTCTCTTTAAAGGGGGTGAACCCCATTCTCTCTCCTCCCCACCCCAATTTCGAAATTTTTCTCTCTCCTCTCTTCCCAACTACCTCCACTCCCCACCTACCCCATTAAAGCCTCTTCCCATTCCCCACAACCCTCATCAATACTCCCCCCTTCCCAAGACCCCTCCACCAATCCTCTCCTCACCACCCAACCCCCAACTACCCCTCCCACTTTCCCAAGCACCCCTCCCACTACCCCAAGCACCCCTCCACCTCCCTAGGCCTTTGAATTTTGAAATCCCCCTTCCCTCCACAGCCCTAGGTCGCCCCCCCCTCTCTCTCATCTCCTCCACTCTCCCATTGTTCTTCTCCATCATCCCCACATTCCACCATCTAGACTGGCAACCTGCAGAGGATCACCTTCTAGCAGCGGCCACCTCGACCACCTCCCCGCAAATCTGAAGGCCCAAGAGGTACCCACGGAAGCGTCTGCCTGTCTTCTTCGCAACGGCGGTGGTTTCGTTGTCGTCCGAGCACCGAGCTGCCCGGGAGAGCCGTTCTCCCTCGACTGCGCGAAGCTCTCCTGATAGAGCACCTGAACGTGATTGGAAGCTCTGCCACGACAAATCCAGCGTGAATCAGGATAAAAGTTCTTCTGTAAATATCTTCTTAGACCTGTCTACTTTCAGAATCAAGAGGCAGAACTTCAATCGGCATCCGTTCGCAAGAGTTATTAATTTCTTCCTCCAGGCGCTCGGATCTACCTCCACTCAGTCTGCACCGACCCCTCCTCAGTGTTCAGAGCCCACCGGTCGACCCCGACATCAGCTGGCATCCCCGTTGGTCTTGCTTCGAAGAGGACTCGTCAACGGTTCCAACGACTCTAGCGGTACCTGATTCTGAGCTCCGGAGCGGTCGTGGCACCATCTTCTTCCTGCTGTCGGGAACCTGAAACTATCAGATCCGAGGGTCTGCCACCATGTTCAATCCCCCACCCCGACCAGAAGCGGTGCCAGAAGAAATCAATAAAATTCTGGTGTCTTCCCGGTCTAGCTACGAAGAGTTTCCCACTGGTTTCGTCTTCAGAAAAAATCCAGAGTGGCTGCAGTGTCAAGAGAACCGACTATCTGTCCAGAAGTATAGAGAATGGTCAGAATCGGCTTCGGCAACCTTTTCTTGTTTCTAGCTTGATTTTCCCCCTTTCGCTTGGCCGGCTGAAGGCCCCTCCCTGCATGGAGGTAGTGTTTGAGTGTAGTCACTGTCTTCCCTTCCCCAAGATCTCCCCCTTGCATGGGGTGTAGTGCATGTAATCTGAAATTTCAGGTTGAAGCTTCTCCGGCGCGGCGTGCGGGTAAGCCCACGCTTCTTCGCTCGCCCTCGTCTCCGACCGGGATCGGTGTCTTCACACCGATCAGGTGAGCCACTAAACACTCCTCTTTGCTGGATTCCTTTGCTTAATTAGTATTGCATTTTAGTGCTGTCGGCGTTAAGAGAGTGCCTGAACCCGAATTATCGTTTAATTGTGTGGCTACCGCGGGTGAGTTGTGAGAGTGATCATTCAACCCAAGCCTTCGGCGTGCTGACCGCCCGTGAATTTGGGCAACCCCTGGCCCATAGGGGTCCTCCCCAAGCCAGCCGTACCCTTGGAAACTTCCGGTCCAACCTCGGACCCTCACCCCATCGCCGGTCCACCTACGGACCCGAGTGTGCCAACGCTAGTGAGTCCGCTTGTGTGACATTGCCAAATTGTTGTGTTGCTTGCAATTTAGGTCCTAGGTTGTGTCACATCAAATTGGTATCAGAGCCAGGTTCACAACTTGTCTCTATCAAGTTGGTCCTAGGGCATGTTTATGCATTTAGAGTCCTCGGTTGCATCTCTTGTCCACTAGTATGGCCACCTCATACCGACCTTACCAATCGGCCCTCTCCATAAGTCCAAATCACCAAGGGATGCCTACCACTAACACACATAACCTCCCTGGCCATGTCAACTACTTCATGAAGGCCTTGACCTATGCCAATGAGCGGCTTGATAACATATCGGGTCGACTCAACCAACTTGGAGAAAATGGGCCCACCCCAAGGACGGACGATAGAATGGTCCCTCTCCCACTTCCCACCTTTGATGGAACCTTTCCTAGAGAATATTTAGATTGGGAAGCTACAATGGACCATTACTTTGAAAGGAATCCCATGTCCGAGGATAGGAAGGTTCAATGTGCCAAAATGCAACTAACCAAAAGGGCTCAAACTCATTGGGTTAAAATTAAAGGCTTAAGGATAATTAGAAGGGAAGCTCCCCGCACCACATGAGAGGACATGAAGGAACAACTTAGGGCTAGATATATTTTCTCCTCGCATTACGAACACCGAAGCCCAAAGAGCATTTCAACTCCTTCATTTCCCCTTGGCCAACCCAAGACCCTAATCACACATTCCCCACCATTTTCCACCTCTCCTACCCCAACCACCACATCTACACCCTACCTCCAAGTCCTCACCATAACCATATGTCCACATACCCAATTGGACCCTATGTCCACCCCTCCATCGAAGCCCATGATGGCCACCACCCTCCAACCCAAAACCCCTCACCAAACCTATACCCCAACCCCCACCATTACCCCTCCATCGCCCCCTAAAAGGGACCCACCTCCCCAAACAAATCAAACCAAGCCTCCGCACCCACCCCACCTTCCTCTTCCAACCCTAATCTTACCCCAACCTAGGCCACCACTACTTCCACTTCTAACCTCAATCCAAGTCCGACCTCGTTCACCACCCCAGATGCACCATGTGCCGATCATCATCACCCCACCCACAAAGTACCTACCCACCTCCTTGGTAGAAGAACCCATAATCCTGACACCCTACCCCATAGTGGCGAACACCCCGAATCCAACCCCCACTTTGAAAGAAACACATGCCCAAGATGAGGACAAAGCCTTGCATCTTCACTCTATGCCCTCTCCCCTACTAGGGAGTGAACTCATCATAATTGGGTCCTTGGCACGATGGTTAAAAGAGAGCCTAGCTCACCCGATCATGGCCTACCCTCCCTTGGAGCGACACCTCCCCATAGTGCCCTTCAACTCCTATCGCACCACCATCCAATCATCTTATCAAGTGGAGATACTAGGGGACCTTCTCAAGGGCTTAGCTTGGCAATTTGAGTTGACCGATTTGTTGACCCCCATGGCCCACCAATGTAGGAGCCTTGACCTCCTACACCTTTGTGTCGGGTCTATCACCTCGGTTTGCACCATTGGTTGCTACACTAGCGACCTCCTCCTATTCCTCCCTACACCCGATGAGCCCGACCTTCTCCTCAATTTGGAGTTTATTATATCGGGTAGAAAGCCAAAACCTCCCTTCATAGCCGATCCACCCACTAAGAACTTCGGCCCAATCATTTCATTAGAGGAGGATGATCCAACACCATATTGTGAGGACCTTGAGGATGTTGAGATGAACTTAGAGCTCCTTTCCCCAGGGTACACTTATGTTGATCCTTTTGACCCCTCCCAATGGGAACCCGGGAACCCATGTGATCCACCCACATCACTTATCACCCACTCCTTCCTACCCTCACCCACCATGTTGGGCCAAGCCCACCTCTCCCAAGTCCCAGGCGACACAAGGGTAGCTATGACCAAGAAAGATCTACACCTAAGGAACAAGGAGGTGCCTCTCCCCATGATGTCCACCTTCCTTGACCCCTTCGACCCTTTTGAATGGAAACTCCAATGCCAAACCATACCCCAACACATCAAAGTCATTTTCGGTGAAGGAAAACATATGACTTGGCACCTCAAACCACTTGGCATGATTCATAAGTCGGGTACATTCATCCATATCACACACATGTTAAGTCAGAAACATGAGAGGTCCATTGATGCGGGACGGACCACGGACACGACAAGCTCGCGGCTGTCCCTTAACGAGGGAAGCGTCGGACGTGCGCGGTTGAGAAACTGGCAGTGAGCTAGGGTGATCGGCTCTCTCGTGTGCCCGGATCGGGTCACGGGACGGTCTCGCACTCTCTCGCAGCAGCGGTAATGAACAGATAAAGTGAGCTAGATATCCCTACACATGCTTTCTAGCAGCGGCATAAACAAATATATATGAAGTAAGCAAAATGTCAAGTAAGGGAGCGAATGCGATACCTCCACGCGCTCGGCGTGGGGAAGACGGACCAGGCCGAAACTCGTACTCCCGTGATAAATATTACACAATGATGACAACAATGAAATATCACCCACTCCACGCAGGGAGGTAAAGGGCAACACAACTGGGTCCGGGAGGACCGAATTCGGGTTGATGGGCAGCTTCTCGCGTTGATTCGGCAACACCCGAACTAGTGACAGTGGGGCCCACGTGCTGTCCGGAGGGGCCGTGTGGGACCCGGTGGCACCGCTGTGGTGGTGGATGCCTGGATGAGCGCTCCTTGGAGTGGAGGCGCACTGGTTCGCCGGCCGGAGGCCGGGCGGCTCCGATCGGCACCTGTCGGAATAACCGGCCACGGATCTGTAACTTCTAGTTTTCAGCGCGCGTCCCGGCGAGAACGGGCGCTGCGATCAGCCCCGATGTCGGATCGACACGAGACTGGCGCCGTTGGAAAGCTAACTTCAAATTCTTCAATCTAGGCCTGAATATCTGGCCTGGATCTACACGGATCTAGGCTTTAATGAATTGTTGAGTTGCTATTGTACAGTGGCTTAACTCTCAGATCTATAGGGCTGTCCTCTGATAACTGTCATTGACCGCAGGGTGGATGTCCGATTCAGCTCTTGAGGTCTTCATCCAAGGTGTAGGAAATTGAGCTAGGAAGACGGAAAAAATGGTTTGGACAAGTTTGGATGTGGCTACGAATTGATAGGATTTGTTTACTAACAGTGGGTCGGATCTGGAATCTGACTAAAGGCACTGTAGCAGAGATAGAACACGAATTTTGAAAAATAGATAGAAGGCATATCAAAAATCCGGAAAAATGGTGGATGTAGGGGATAATGGACAGAACTCCCAGTAAAATGGGGAGGGTTTGAAAAATTCAAAAAGGTGGTCGGAGATGGGAAACTCAGAACTATTGTCACTGTAGACAGAGACAAAACAGATCTGGGAATGTAAAATGAACGAAAATGGAAAATTACTAAATGGAGGAATTTTGACTTGAAAATTTAGGTGAAGGTGGGGATTCAAGGCAAGAATACACCCTCAAAATTTCAAATCCATATGAGCTCGTGGCTGGTAGCAAGAAGTCACGAACTACACCTCTATCCAGCAGGACAGAAACTTGAAGACGGCTCCGCGGCGGCTCGAAGGCGGCACGAACGGCGGCGGCGGCGGCACAGATGATCACCGAGATAGAGGGGAGGGATAGAAGATAGAAACCACTCTAGAACTGGAGGTTGGAGGAGAGGAAACCAGGTGGAGAGAGGAGGGGCTCAAGAACACTCTTGATTTTCCAACAATTTTCTCTTCATTAATGCCAACAAATGGAAAATACAACCTTTTATATGCCTTACATCAAACCTAATCTACACCATTAGATCTAGGGGAGGGGATTGGATGGCTGGGATGAAGTGTGAATAACACACAAAAAAACCATAAAATATTAAGGGGAGGGGCGCCCCCTTGACCAAGAGGGGACAAGTTGGAAAGGGTAGGTAGCCTACCTTGGAAAATTTACCCCCTTTGTCTCCCATGTGGTCAATTGGCATTCAACCCTTCTAGATGGCCACCTAGGATGGTTGACCAGCCCCACATGGTCTAGGTGGACCAATGGGAAAGGGGTGAGGGCCCCCTGGCTTGGGCCTACTGGAATTTTACATATAAACCCACTAAGACTTACAATTGCGTACCCATATAACACAAGGGTATACATACAAATATGAAAGGACATAAATGCAAACAAAATGCGGACGGTCTTGCCTCGATGTCCCCATCAATTCTCCCCGGGTGGGAGGAACTCGACCCCGTCGAGTAGGGGTATAGATGCTCGAATACTCCGGCGGATCCGTCACCGTGCCAAGTAACGCGGGTACGCTCCACTCCAAGTGACCAGCACCTGCTCATTCCATATATACTCGATATGCACAAGCTGCCATGGGCTAGAGGTGGACACTCCGGGTGGGGCACTCTCAAAGGGAAGGAAGCAGCTCGAAGACTCACTAGGAATCACCGCTGAGTCCCTGTAGGTGACTGATCCGGGTATAGATGTAGAACCGATCCCATACTCATCGAAGGAGTCCAATCACCTCTTACTCATAAGAGAACGACAACGAGCTTACACAAGACACATGCAGACTCTCAAACTACACACAAACCATGCAAACAAACCACACAAGGAAAACACACGGACTCATCTATGACCCTAGACACACCTAATGTTAGTCCGACCCGTACATGGATGACGGCGGACCAGGACACCCGAACGTGTGCCATGCATGCATTTGACGTAACCGGAGGTTGACGTCATGGGGAACTCCTAGACACCCTACGATGCACCAATCATGGACATTGGGCTTGGATGTGGGAAGTTCGGGAGGTGCGGGTGGTTTGGATGGATCGGAGAAACCAAAGTTTTCATTACCCCCATATGAAAATTCGGACCTATGGCTATGTGGAGGTTGCTTGGCCCGAGTGGAAAAGGTGTGATAGTGAACTCCGCGGAGGAAGTGGAGTGAAGATGGGGGCTCGGGAGATTCACTAGTGAGGGGGTCAAAAGGGTCGAAGAAGGTATGACCCCGTGAGGTGGGTTCCAACATGACATGGTCCCAAGTTTGGAATTCATAATCACCGCCATACATTATGATCGGTGGGACGACGGACATGTGTAGAAAATAGGACTCCTCCCTTGGGCAAAAGGGAATGAAGTCGGACTCGGCCGGCATCGGGAGGAGTAGAAGAATCTCCGTGGTGACACACCCCACGGTGCACACGGAGGTAATGGATCCTAAGGCCGGATGGGTGAAGCTAAGACTAGCGGGTTGGTCAAAGCCTCGGGCCAAAAGATGCGTCAACTTCCATTGTGAATCTAATCCCATAATAAGGTCATCCAAAGTATCGACATGGTGACTAGATCGAAATGTGGTATGGAAGGAGTTGACCGGCACTAAAGGGAGGATGGGGTCCATGGATGGAAAGGGAGATGGGACCAAGCCATCCTTGAGCCAACTAAAAAGCGGCTCGGCGATATATAGCGTTCCCGTAAGAAACACGGGTGGCTCGGGGTGAGACGGCTCCAAGCATAATGGTTCCGATTGTGGAGTGGACCGCCGGGGTTGGGTGGCTGGACATGTGAGGGTGATCTTGCCGGGTAGGTAAGGTGGGTATAAGGTGCAAGTCCTCTTGCCCCAGTCAAGATTGGCTCTTCGTTCTCCTAACCACGTTTGTCCTAAAATGATGCATGAACCAGCAAGTGTGCCGATCCTACACCATGCGCCATCGGTGTAGAGAACAGAGCCGATCCTCTTATAGAACTCAACACAAGCAAAATCACCATCGCGGACAATCTCGCCTGTCTTGGAGAGAGACTCCACGATGTCAAGAGAAACCCAATTATCCGACTCCCTATCGGTGAAATGGAGTTCCGTTGTGGACCCGTTGGGTAGAGCGACTTTCATAGTGAGAGGGGTAAAACCAAGGGCTCGGTTCATGAGGACATTGACTTTGGCCACAAAGGTTGACCACTCGGATGTGTGGTCTTGGAGAACGGCCATGGGTAGCGGACATGGACATGCATACGCACGGTGACAAGACACTAGACCGACTATGCAAGTTTGAAATGCATGCACACTAAGGACCCTAGACGTAAACCAAGACTCGGTACGTGGCGGAGTTAACCGATCCGAAGATCACTCGCGCAAGTGTGCGGTCTTCCCGATAGGCGTAGCCTAACGTTCGGACAACACCTTTTGATATACCAAGTAAATGGATGCGATGCAAAAAGACACTTTTTGTTTGTTTTAAAACAATGATGATCCTAAACACGACTTAGACAATGACTAATGACTAGACCTAAATGACACTTTTTTTTTATTGACACCCTAGACTCAAACTCGCTCTGATACCAAATTGATGCGGGACGGACCACGTACACGACAAGCTCATGGCTGTCCCTTAACGAGGGAAGCGTCGGACGTGCGCGGTTGAGAAATCGGCAGTGAGCTAGGGTGATCGGCTCTCTCGTGTGCCCGGATCGGGTCACGGGACGGTCTCACACTCTCTCGCAGCAGCGGTAATGAACAGATAAAGCGAGCTAGATATCCCTACACATGCTCTCTAGCAGCGGCATAAATAAATATATATGAAGTAAGTAAAATGCCAAGTAAGGGAGCGAATGCGATACCTCCACGCGCTCGGCGTGGGGAAGACGGACCCGGCCGAAACTCGTACTCCCGGGATAAATATTACACAATGATGATAGCAATGAAATATCATCCACTCCATGCAGGGAGGTAAAGGGCAACACAATTGGGTCCGGGAGGACCGAATTCGGGTTGACGGGCAGCTTCTCGCGTTGATTCGGCAACACCCGAACTAGTGACAGTGGGGCCCACGTGCTGTCCGGAGGGGCCGTGTGGGACCCGGTGGCATCGCTGTGGTGGTGGATGCCTGGATGAGCGCTCCTTGGAGTGGAGGCTCGCTGGTTCACCGATCGGAGGCCGGGCGGCTCCGATCGGCACCGGTCGGAATAACCGGCCAAGGATCTGCAACTTCTGGTTTTCAGTGCGCGTCCCGACGAGAACGGGAGCTGCGATCAGCCCCGATGTCGGATCGAAACGAGACTGGCGCCGTTGGAAAGCTAACTTCAAATCCTTCAATCTAGGCCTGAATATCTGGCCTGTATCTGCACGGATCTAGGCTTTAATGAATTGTTGAGTTGATGTTGTACAGTGGCTTAACTCTCAGATCTGCAGGGCTATCCTCTGATAACTGTCATTGACCGTAAGGTGGATGTCCGATTCAGCTCTTGAGGGCTTCATCAAAGGTGTAGGAAATTGAGCTAGGAAGACGGAAAAACTAGTTTGGACAAGTTTGGATGTGGCTATGAATTGATAGGATTTGTTTACTAACAGTGGGTCGGATCTAGAATCTGACTAAAGGCACTGTAGCAGAGATAGAACACGAATTTTGAAAAATGGATAGAAGGCATATCAAAAATCATGAAAAATGGTGGATGTAGGGGATGATGGATAGAACTCCCAGTAAAATTGGGAGGATTTGAAAAATTCAAAAAGGTGGTCGGAGATGGGAAACTCAGAACTATTGTCACTGTAGACAGAGATAAAACAGATCTGGGAATGTAAAATGAACGAAAATGGAAAATTACTAAATGGAGGAGTTTTGATGTGAAAATTTAGGTGAAGGTGGGGATTCAAGGCGAGAACACACCCTCAAAATTTAAAATCCATCTGAGCTCGTGGCTAGTAGCAAGAATTCACGAACTACACCTCTATCCAGCAGGATAGAAACTTGAAGACGGCTCCGCGGCGGCTCGAAGGCGGCACGAACGGCGACGGCGGCGGCACAGATGAAGATCAGAGATAGAGGGGAGGGGATAGGAGGTAGAAACCACTCTAGAACTGGAGGTTAGAGGAGAGAAACCAGAGGGAGAGAGGAGGGGCTCAAGAACACTCTTGATTTTCTAACAATTTTCTCTTCATTAATGCCAACAAATGGAAAATACAACCTTTTATATGCCTTACATCAAACCTAATCTACACCATTAGATCTAGGGGAGGGGATTGGATGGCTGGGATGAAGTGTGAATAACACACAAAAAAACCATAAAATATTAAGGGGAGGGGCGCCCCCTTGACCAAGAGGGGACAAGTTGGAAAGGGTAGGTAGCTTACCTTGGAAAATTTACCCCCTTTGTCTCCCATGTGGTCAATTGGCATTCAACCCTTCTAGATGGCCACCTAGGATGGTTGACCAGCCCCACATGGTCTAGGTGGACCAATGGGAAAGGGGTGAGGGCCCCCCTGGCTTGGGCCTACTGGAATTTTACATATAAACCCACTAAGACTTACAATTGCGTACCCATATAACACAAGGGTATACATACAAATATGAAAGGACATAAATGCAAATAAAATGCGAACGGTCTTGCCTCGATGTCCCCATCATCCATATTCGGATGTAATGGTCCGCCTTCATTCATCATGAGTCTTAAGCATGTTAGGATCATTCATGGATGTCCGGATCCTCCGGCACTCATCACACCCACGCATGAGAGGGACACCTATGGATGCCCCGGCCCTCCCACACCCTTCAAAGTCTCCATGGCATCACTGCATGATTGGTCTACGTATGGTTGTCCTGGCCCCCCTTTGCATATCATGCATCTCCCACTCACACCGCATTGTAGTAGTTGGCAGGAGCATTTAAGCAAGCAAACCACAACGAGCGGTGAGGTTCATAATGAGCGGGCAAAAACTCACGAGTGCCACTTTGGATTCCAAGTAGGCAACCCTACGATGGTGGCTTTGGAATGGCTCTATCTTACGGTTACCTCCAAATCGAGGGCACGAGGACTTGGACCTTCCATGTTCCGAGTGGCTTTGGCAACCTGGCTTACGGGTTGGATTTACCGATGGGATCTTGGGATATACCTCACTTTTTACGTGGCGGATCTAGCACCCCCTAAGGGCACCGCGGTGGATCCCAGTGAGCAGTTTGAGCCTACCCTCACCTTTATGAGTGACACCCTCGGAGAGCCTCCTCATATCAGCTTGAGAGTCCGACGTGTCCACACGGAGGCAATACTAAGCAAGCAAGGTACCATCGCCAGCAAGAGGGTGTGCCCGAGCCACCTTGAGAGGATGAAGAGCAGTCGCCGGCTAAGGACGCGAGGTTGAGTTTGGAGGTTGTGGCTCACCCGGAGCTGCATTAGAGGACCTCTTCCCCGGCAGACCTATACTCGACGGAGTCGAGTTCTTCGCACCCCGGGGGTATGATGGGGGCATCTCTCGCCCTTCACATTTTTCCACAGCTTTGATTGCTCGTCGGCATAGCTCCACTGTGTCCGTCATATTTTTCTGAATCCAGTCATGTAATTTTCATATTTTATTTGAGTCATGCCATTGTAATTTTCCTTTTATTTGAGTCAAGTACCTAGGTCATTGAGTCATCTACCTAAGTTTGAGTGTCATTAGGATTGATTAGGTTGTTATTGGGCCAAATTCATTGGGCTGGCCCATGGGCGCCCCCCCCACCTTCCTTGGTTATTCGTCATTGAGTCAAATGTCAGGGACTTTTTGTAAAATGTGGGTTGCCTATATATAGGACCCCATTCCCCTCATTTTGAACTAATGAATCAATGAATGAATTTTGAAATCCACCACAATTGTGAGCTTCTCTCTTTCTCTCTCTTCTCTCTTCTCTAAAGGGGGTAAACCCCATTCTCTCTCCTCCCCACCCCAATTTCGAAATTTTTCTCTCTCCTCCCTTCCCAACCACCTCCACTCCCCACCTACCCCATTAAAGCCTCTTCCCATTCCCCACAACCCTCATCAATACTCCCCCCTTCCCAAGACCCCTCCACTAATCCTCCCCTCACCACCCAACCCCCAACTACCCCTCCCACTTTCCCAAGCACCCTTCCCACTACCCCAGGCACCCCTCCACCTCCCTAGGCCTTTGAATTTCAAAATACCCTTTCCCTCCACAGCCCTAGGTCGCCCCCCACTCTCTCTCATCTCCTCCACTCTCCCATTATTCTTCTCCATCATCCCCACCTTCCACCATCTAGACTGGCGACCTGCAGAGGATCACCTGCTAGCAGCGGCCACCCTGACCACCTCCCCGCGAATCTGAAGGCCCAAGAGGTACCCACGGAAGCGTCTGCCTGTCTTTTTCGCAACGGCGGTGGTTTCGTTGTCGTCCGAGCACCGAGCTGCCCGAGAGAGCCGTTCTCCCTCGACTGCGCGAAGCTCTCCTGATAGAGCACCTGAACGTGATTGGAAGCTCTGTCACGACAAATCCAGCGTGAATCAGGACAAAAGTTCTTTTGCAAAGATCTTCTTAGACCCGTATACTTTCAGAATGAAGAGGCGGAACTCCAATCGGCATCCGTTCGCAAGAGTTTTTAATTTCTTTCTCCAGGTGCTTGGATCTACCTCCACTCAGTCTGCACTGAGCCCTCCTCAGTGTTCAGAGCCCACCGGTCGACCCCGACATCAGCTGTCATCCCTGTCAGTCTTGCTTCGAAGAGGTCTCATCAACGGTTCCAACGACTCCAGCGTTACCTGATTCTGAGCTCGGGAGCGGTCATGGCACCATCTTCTTCCTGCTGTTGGGAACCTAAAACTGTCAGATCCGAGGGTCTGCCACCCTGTTCAAGCCCCCACCCCGACCAGCAGCGATGCCAGAAGAAATCAATAAAATTCTGGTGTCTTCCCGGTATAGCTACGAAGAGTTTCCCATTGGTTTCGTCTTCAGCAAAAATCCAGAGTGGCCGCAGTGTCAAGAGAACCGACTGTCTGTCCAGAAGCACAGAGAATGGTCAGAATCGGCTTCGGCAACCTTTTCTTGTTTCTAGCTTGATTTTCCCCCTTTCGCTTGACCGGCTGAAGGCCCCTCCCTGCATGGAGGTAGTGTTTGAGTGTAGTCACTGGCTTCCCTTCCCTAAGATCCCCCCCTTAAATGGGGTGTAGTGCATGTAATCTGAAATTTCAGGTTGAAGCTTCTCCGGCGCGGCGTGCGGGTAAGCCCACGCTTCCTCGCTCGCCCTCATCTCTGGCCGGGATCGGTGTCTTCACACCGATCAGGTGAGCCACTAAACACTCCTCTTTGCTGGATTCCTTTGCTTAATTAGTATTGCATTTTAGTGCCGTCGGCGTTAAGAGAGTGCCCGAACCCGAATTATCGTTTAATTGTGTGGCTACCGCGGGTGAGTTGTGAGAGTGATCATTCAACCCAAGCCTTCGGCGTGCTGACCGCCCGTGAATTTGGGCAACCCCTGACCCATAGGGGTCCTCCCCAAGCCAGCCGTACCCTTACAAACTTTCGGTCCAACCTCGGACCCTCACCCCATCGCCGGTCCACCTACGGACCCGAGTGTGCCAACGCGAGTGAGTCCGCTTGTGTGACATTGCCAAATTGTTGTGTTGCTTGCAATTTAGGTCCTAGGTTGTGTCACATCACCCTGACTTAATCAAGGACGAGACCGACGGGAATGGCATCTATGCCCCGGGATATTCTTACAGGTTCCTCATGAAGGCATATCGGGAGCTGTATCAGTCATCCCACGGCGGGAAGCAGCCTCCGCGCGGGGATCGCAAGAGGGTCCGGTTGAGCCTGTGGCTGAAGTACTTTTTCGATGGGCCGAAGAAGTATGGAGCTTTCCCTTGCGTCGGCACCTCTGCGGTCCGGAAGAAGCGAGTTCAAGGCAAGGCTAAGATGACGCTCCCAACCTCAAAAGGGCGTCGGAGTGGTGCTAACCCGGCAGGGGTTGACCCGATGACCCACTGTGCAGCTTTCCTCACGTACTGGCTCTGCTCCTTTGCTCTGCCTTACGGAGATGAGACCGTCATCCGGCCAGACGCCATTTACCCCGCTTGCCAGATGGCATGGGGCATCAAGCTATCACTCTGCCCAGCTGCGCTGTGTCTCATTTTAAAGACGTTGGGAGATGTCAGTGTACACCAGTTCCCGCGCCAGGCTCGCTTCATCGGCCCGCTACACTTTTTCAATGCCTGGGTATGTTATGTATTCAACAGAGTACGCCCCGCGCATCATACAATCATGGGGCCTGTTTCCGCGGATGTTGGAGTTCGCAAGTGCTGAGACGGGCTCGACAACGATGCAGCTATTCAACATTCGGGGCAGGCTTACAACCGTCCCCCAGGACTCTCCCGGCATCATTCATTTTTGGACGCTGGCTGCCCATTCCAGTCCCTTAGTCAATAGCAAAAGGGAATGCCGGGATGACCAAGTGGAGAAATATCCCCACCATATCAGCCAGCAGACCGTGGTTCGCCCTCCGTGACTGGGCGTTGTCTATTCGCCCAAGTGTGTTGGTCTTCAGAAAGGGGGATACTCTGTTGCTAGAACCCTATTACCCTTTTCGCTTCGGGCGTAATTTTGGGTATGACCAGCATATCCCTACGCATAATGCACAGTTTTCTTTGCCCGTACGGAGTCTTCGGGGCAGCCCGGTTGCTGAGCATGCCCCGGTCCTGGTGGGATTATTTTCATCGGGCCGACGAGTCCACATTCAGAGTGCCGGCGCCTGGCCGAATTCCACGGGTAACGACGGACTACATCAAATGGTGGAACGCCAGGACGGGTTTTTATCGATTTTGCAGAATCGATTGCTGGGACGGCGCCGAGCGAAAATTCTTGAGCAAGCAACCGGCGCCCGTCTTAGATATTGATCCGGGGCATCTGCTCCGACTGATGAACGGCAAAGAGAAGGAGGTGGCAGCATACATGGCCACCCGCAAGGAAGCCCGAGAGGCCAGACCGTCCCCGCAGCTGAAGTTGCCACCCGTAGCCAAGGACGAGTTCAAGAAGAATCTGACCCATTTGTGCAAGATCGGGTCGGACCGGCTGGATCACATTAATTATCCCTTCCCGATCGAAGAGGAAGGCACACCAGCTCACACTTGGCGCCCGGAGACGGACGTGGTGTGCACCTATCGCACCTTCTTGAGGAGGGAGGAGCGAAGGCCCGAAAATTACCGAGATACCACGTGGCTATATGTCCTCTTCCGAGCTCACAGGCTGAAGGTGGACGACCCGACGGCTATCATCCTGGACACGCGTCTAAGCATCTCCTTCCATTATGCTGACAGATGGGGCATGGACCACTTCAGCCTCTATTGTCACCTCGCCTTCAAGCAGCACGCAGACCTGGCGCATCTCGCTGATCGCTGTGTGAAGATTGGGGACATCCTTTGGCTGGTGCGAGAGGCGGCTCGCCGGGACAAAGAGTCGGCCCTGACCTACTGGCCGATAACCCTACGACTGTACACCGGCCCTCATGGTATGATGCTTCCCTTTTTTTGACTTCCATAACTGCGGCCCCTCATGATGCTGAATGCTAACCGATTTTTTCTTTTCTTTCTTTCTTTCGTCAGACCATCCCACCAGCAATCAATTAGCGCAGTATCGGAACCTCGTCCGGCTGGTGCAGAAGCCCGCCCACTTCGAGGCGGCGCCGCCAGCCCCCACTATAACGCCTCTGCCAAAGCCGAGCAAGGGGCCCCGGGTGAAGTCTCCTGTTAAGAAAGCCCTGGACGCTGCTAAGGAGGCCGAGCGGCAGAGGGTGAAGCGGAGAAAGAAGGAAGCCACCTCCGCCTCGGCGGTCCCTTCAATTCCTCTTCCTCCATCCTTCGAGGAGTTCGCCGCTGTTCGGGCGAAGCCGAGCCGGCCCGCAGGTTAGGCCTTTCCGGCCTTTGAGGCTCTTCGGGGTTTATTTGGATGCCAAGAGGGACGCTTCTTGTAACACATGTTATTCTTCTGTTTCAGCTGTCGTCGAGAGGCCCGCGTCCATATCTATCCCTGGCGTGGGTGAAGCTGTGACTCACGGGGCCGTGGAGTCCGTTGCAGAGACCTTCTTCGCCCCAACTCTCACTGTCGAAGTTGAAGGAGGTATATCATTTTCTTTGTTGGTCACTTTGATTAATTTTTTTTTCGTTCCTTGAAGCCCCACGGGCCAGACTGAATCTGGATCTTGCTTTGCTTGGCAGGAGCTGATGTAGCAGTCCCTCAGCCGGAGGTGATCCCCGAGGCATCCCGGTTCGAGCGGACATATCAGAGAAAGGGGCGGCGGTCAGGGAAGTCGCGGTTGCCGGTACAGCGCGATGACATGCCGACCCCTGGATGCTGAGGTGGGGGCTCCCTCGACAGCGAAAGAGGTGCCTACTAGCACTAAATCTTCGTCAGGCGATAAGGTAGATTACGGCTACTCATCTGACGAAGTGCTTTCAACTGAGGGTGTACCCGGGGAGCCCAGCTTTCAAGTTCTCGCCTGGAAAGCCCCGGTACTACCTGTTTCTCTTAGCCTGGTGGAGCAGGCACCCGTAAGTGTGAACCTATTTATTCAGGCTTCTCTCTTGAGGCCGTCGACTAACCTCCTTATTATTGTTGTTCTTTGACTTCAAACAGGAGCAGGCTCCGCCAAAAGGTGCAGAAGTCCATGTTCTGGGTTCAGCAGTCGCCAGGCAAGAGAAGACCACTGCGGATCTGGACAAATTGGCATCCATAGTCGAGGCTTTGTGGCAAGAAGAGGCCGCAGCAAGCTCGAGCGTATCCATCCCGACAGTCGAGGCACTGCCCCGGGAAGAAGTGATAGTGGCCGTAAGTGTACGCCTTCCTCTTTTCTCTTTCTTTCTCATCTTCTCCCTTTTTAAGTCTTCCCTTGGGGTTGCTGATTTACTTGAGGCCATGCAGGATCGTGCCTCCCGAGGGGTCGTGGAAACCCCTATTCTGGCGACCAAGGCCCCGGAGGAAGGGGAAATAGCGCCAGAGATCGAGGCCCAAGAGTCCCTAGTGCCCGAAGCTAAAATTCGGGAAGAAGGAGAGGCGGCGCCGGCGACCGAGACTCGAGAGGAGACGGTGCCCGAAGCCGACACCTGAGAAGAGACGACGCCGGAGAGCAGCATAGTGCCGACGGGTGAGGTAAGCCTGAAGACCCTTCGGCTCCTTTGAGAATCCAGCGACCTACTTCGCATGGTAGGTGGCTAACCTTTCTTCGCATGGTCAGATAATAACAATGCCCCGCAGAACGTGCGCACCTCGAGCTCGCAAGGCGGTCCCCAGGTGGAGCTCATCTTTTCGCTCGTATGCGACGAGGAGACTGAAGATGCTCTTGGGACCGGACGTGGGATCCTTGGCGTCTCTTCTGCGGATGGGAGCCATCCCGCGGCTCATGATCCCGCTCCTGCCGGTCCCGAAGCCGGTCCTACCGAAGGAGGCCCGCCTCATGGGGAGGATACTAACAATTATTGCTACCCCCCCGGGAGAGTTCCAGGCATAAGGGAGCGGAGCTCCTTCGGAAACAACATCAAGCCCGGCTGCGGTTGACGCCTTTTCCTCGATTGAGGCTGCGACACCTGCGCTCCTGACCTACGAGGCGACAGCTGGCCCAGGCCATATTGAGGAGGCAGAAGTTGAAGCAAGTCCGTCGACTGTAGTGCCGGGCTCGCTCCCTGTGGCCGTCCATTCTTCGGACGAGACCAAGGCTCCCGTCCCGGTGATGGAAGCGTCATCGTCGGGCGTAAACCTTGCCCGGACAGTGGAGATGGAGTAGCCGCTCATCATGGCGGTGTCAAATACTTCGGTTGCAGTCCCGTTCTTGCCACTTGCGGTGATCAGCCAGGAATTACCCTCCATGCCAGAAGGATCCAGCCATTCAGCGTTGACTCTCCCGTCGTCATCAGCAGCGGTGGATGTCGAGCTGTGGGCCGCAGTGGACAGAGTTGTCGAGTTCAACCCGCTGGTAGTACCTTCTATAGGTCACGTTACTTCGGACCTGCGGATCCGCCAGACCTTATTAACTCTACGAGCCATGATGCTCACCGACCCTCACCCCACGTACCGGGGAGTGCACACCATGGTCATGCAGCTGACCGGGGCTCTGCAGACAATGGGTTGTCCTTTGGAGGAATGGTCGCGGCGGGTTCTACTATTGTTGAAATATATCAACCGCCGTGAGTTCCTCGGGACACAGGCTCCCACTGAATTCACAGCGATCGGCGCCCAAAGGGATGAGTACCTGCAGACCTTGGAAGCCCGGAGGGGTAATAGGGACCAACGCCGGAGGGCATTGGATGAGTGTCGCGTCAACATCCATGCCTTAGAGAACAGGATAGAGAAGCTCAAGGGCTGGCTTGCTAACGCTGAGTCTGACCTTGTTGAGGCAGAGGTGGCCGAGGTCATAGGGGCTGAGGAGCTAAGCTTTGCCGAGGTTGAGGTAGCCTCCGTGACCGCAGAGCTGGAGCGCCTCGACGCACAGGAGGGCCGCCTGCGCGAGATGGTGAACTTCCCCTGTGTTGGGATCCTCCCTCTCGAAGAAATCTTCCGGGGAATAGACTAGTCGTCAGTCTTCCTCTAATTATCCTTTTTTCGCATGTAACACCGGGGTATGTCCCGAGGCCTTTGTAACTTTTCCAAAAGGAATACAATGCAATTGTTCCATGTGCCTCTCGTATATGTATGGTGTTGGGAAATCTCCCTTTTTTTGCTATGTGATGGAATGCGGGTTTGCACTAATAGCTCATTCGGGGAACACCCGGTGGGGTTCGCGTAGGAGCATAGGAGAGTGCTCACCCTTCCAGAGGAAGGAAGAGGGAACCACTCCACCATGTCCGTCGTGCGATTAACCATATGATACCACCGGTATGGTTGACCTGAATAGGTTGATCCGACCTTGGAGAGGCGGAGAGAAGAGTTTTTTCATTCAATGACCTAGACGGGAGGTCTTGGCCAAAAGAGGGTTGTCTGTCACCTGAGGGGACAGAGAGAAGAGTTTGTTCATTCAATGACCTAGACGGGAGGTCTCGGTCAAAAGTAGGCTGTTGGTCTGTGCCAGCAGGGTGCCGGGGGCAGCTGTGGTCTGTTTGTTTCTCGATATATTCGTTGGTACGGGGCTGGTGCCAATGCAAGGAGGTAGGTTAATTCCCCAACCCCTAGCAAAAGGTTCAGGTGGGGTGGTCTTCGTCAGTGCCGACGGAACGTCAAGGGCTGATAGGGGTTGATTCGTTTAGTGAAGTATTCATTGGTACGGGCTGGTGCCAATGCAACAAGAAGGGTTGATTCCCCAGTCCCAGACGAAAGGTTCGGGTGGGGTATTCTTCATCAGTGCCGACAGAATGTCAAGGGCTGACATGGTTGATTCGTCTATTGAAATATTCGTTAGTACGGGCTGGTGCCAACGCAAGGAGAAGGGTTGATTCCCCAGTCTCGGATGAAAGATTCGGGTGGGGTATTCTTCGTCAGTGCCGACAGAATATCAAGGGCTGACATGATTGATTCGTCTATTGAAATATTCGTTGGTACGGGCTGGTGCCAACGCAAGGAGAAGGGTTGATTCCCCAATCCCGGACGAAAGGTTCGGGTGGGATATTCTTCGTCAGTGCTGACAGAATGTCAAGGGCTGACATGATTGATTCGTCTATTGAAATATTCGTTGGTACGGGCTGGTGCCAACGTAAGGAGAAGGGTTGATTCCCCAATCCTGGATGAAAGGTTTGGGTGGGGTATTCTTCGTCAGTGCCGACAGAATGTCAAGGGCTGACATGATTGATTCGTCTATTGAAATATTCGTTGGTACGGGCTGGTGCCAACGCAAGAAGAAAGGTTGATTCCCCAGTCCCGGATGAAAGGTTCGGGTGGGGTATTCTTCGTCAGTACCGACAGAATGTCAAGGGCTGACATGATTGATTCGTCTATTGAAATATTTGTTGGTACGGGCTGGTGCCAACGCAAGGAGAAGGGTTGATTCTCCAATCCCGGACAAAAGGTTCAGGTGGGGTATTCTTCGTCAGTGCCGACAGAATGTCAAGGGCTGACATGATTGATTCGTCTATTGAAATATTCTCGCGAGCGAGAGTAAGAGTCAGCAAAGGAGGGCTGGTTCCTCCTTCTCTCTTCCTTCATTCTTATCTTCTTCCCTTTTTTCTTTCTTTTCTTTTCTTTTCTTCTTTTCTTTCTTTTTTTTCTCTCTCTTTTTTTTTTTTCTTTCCTTTTTTTAATTATTTCTCTTCCTCTTTTCCTTCTTATTTTGTTCTTTTTCGTTGCTTCCCTTGCAATGCATAGTAGGTAGTGGACAAACCATCCAAACAATTGAAATGCAAATTCGCCCGCTGTGGGGCGGGGAAACGTATTATTCAGTGAATGGAGGAATTGGAGCGTGATACAATCTCAGATGCCTACCATTAAGGGGTGGAAATTGAACCTCCCCCCGATGATCGACTATCACATACGCTCCGCCCTGGTAGACCTTTTGGATTACATAGGGTCCAAGCCAATTTTCATTCAGCTTGCCCTTGGGATTGGAAGCCATGACTTCTCTTCTATTCACCATGACGAGGTCACCCTTCTTGAATTCGCGCTCCTTGACGAGCTTGTCAAAGGCGCGAGCTATCCGGGCCTGGTAGACCTGGATATTCTGTTGGGCCTGGAGCCGTTTCCCCTCCAAGCTGGAGAGCTCTTCGAGCCTCCGCTCGACATTTGTTTGCTCTTCCCGGACCAACCCGTGTTGGATTGCGACCCGAAGGGAGGGTATCTCCAGCTCGATGGGGAGGATCGCCTCTGAGCCATATACCAGGGAAAAGGGTGAACAACCCGTCAGAGTTTTGTAAACAGTTCGATATGCCCATAGGGCCTCATACATTCTCTCTTCCCAGTCTCTTTTGTTGGAATTAACAATTTTGGAGAGGAGAGTACAAAGAGTCTTATTGAAAGCTTCGGCCAAACCATTGGCTTGCGGGTTGTAGGGGGTTGACGTCCTCCAGTCGATCTTGTACTTCTCTACCAGCCGATAGACTTTCTGGTTGCGGAAGTGGCTTCCATTATCCGAGATAATTCGGTTTGGGGTGCCAAACCGGAATATGATATTGCGCGGACAAATCTGGCGACGATCTCCCCAGTCACTTCTCTCAAAGCAACGGCTTCCGCCCAGTGGGAAAAGTAATCAGTTGCTGCCAGGATGTACTTGCACCTCGTAGATGATGCGGGTAGTGGACCCACGACATCTGTTCCCCATTGGGCGAAAGGCCAGCTGGGCAATGTCGGATGTAGCGGCACGGGCGATCTCCTGGGCACCGTGGCATGCTCCTGGCATTTCTGACAAGACTTGGCGTACTTGCAATAGTCATCGAACATTGTCGGCCAGTAGTAACCAAGCTTTTTTATTTCAATTTTCATCTTCGGTCCCGCCTAGTGTGCACCAGCTGTCCCGGCGTGGACCTCTTTCATGACTCTCCAAGCTTCTTCAGTGGATAGGCATCGTAGGAGCACCTTCTGTTTGGCATCTGCCATAATTCGGAATAGGATCCCGTTCCGGACCTCATAGGAGTCCTTTGTTCTGATCAGCTTGATCTTCTCTTCTCTCTGTTTGGGCAGTTGCTAGTATTTAAACCAATGCATAAGGGGGTCCCTCCAGTCAGGTAAGCTGATGGCTTCCGCTGTGGCGACCTCCAATTCTTCTTCTTCTGGTTCTTCTATCATGCTAGGCACTTGGCGCTGATTCACCACCCGGATGTTGAGAGATTCGTCTAGCGGGACTGCCAGTGAGCTTGCCAATTTCGCCAGTGCATCGGCTTGTGCATTTTCTCCTCTGGCGACATGGCCTATCTCAATGAGGTAGAATTGCTCCATGAGCCGCTTCGCCTTAGCATGGTAAGGGAGCAGCTCAGGTTTTCGGACGTCGAACTGTCCCTGGACCTGCTTGACGACTAGTAATGAATCGCCAAATACTTGTAGCATTTTAATCTCCATTTGCAAAGCGACTTGGAGACCGATGATCAGAGCCTCATACTCTGCCTCATTATTTGTACAGGATTTATTGATGGAACAGGATGTATGCAATACTTCTCCCTCAGGGGATTTAAGGACAATGCCGGCCCCTGCCCGTACTTTTGTGTGTCCGGACGGGGTTGTTTCCGTTCTTGAAGCCCTGTCAAAGTGGAGCTGCCAGGCGATCTGCTGGACCTGAATCACCTCCAATGTTTCATCTTTAGGCAATTCTGTGGCCAATGGGGAATCTTCAGGCACAGGATGTGCTGCAAAGAACTCGGCTACGGCTTGACCCTTGACGGCCTTCTGCGGCACGTAGGTAATGTCAAATTCCATCAATAGCACGACCCACTTGCCGAGACGTCCCTTTAGGACAGGCTGGGAGAGAATGTGTTTATCTGGGTCGGCCTTGGAGATCAGGCTCACTTCATGGGAGAGCATGTAGTGCCTCAGCTTCTTGACTGCGAAGACCAAGGCGAGACAAACCTTCTCGATCGGGGTGTATTTTGCTTCTGCCCCCACTAGTCTTCGGCTAAGGTAATAGAGAGCTTGCTCCTTCCCCTCATCATTATTCTGGGCGAGCATTGCCCAAGCGAACAATCGGTGGCAGCTATGTATAGAATAAGCGGTCTTCCCTTGACAGGTGCCCCAGCACGGGCGGGGTCTTCAAGTAATCTTTCAACCGATCGAAGGCCCTCTGGCATTCCTGGTTCCAGTTGAAAGGTGCATTCTTCATCATCAATCTGTGGAGTGGCTGACAACGCCCCGATAAATTGGAGATAAATCTTCGGATGTAAGCCAGCCGACCTTGCAGGGACCTTAACTCTCCCAAATTCTTCGGAGGAGGTAGCTCCTGAATGGCTTTTATTTTAAAAGGGTCGATCTCGATCCCCCTGTATCGACAATGAAGCCAAGGAACTTTCCATTGGAGACACCGAAGGTACACTTCATTGGGTTCATTTTCAACTCATACTGTCGGAGTCTCTCGAAGATGACTCTAAGGTCGTCCAGGTGATCCTCCCTTTTTCTTGTCTTGACGACCAAATCATCAATGTAGCATTCGACTTTGTTGTATAGCAGTTCGCCGAATATCTTAGTCATCGCCCACTGGTAAGTAGCGCCGGCGTTCTTGAGACCAAAGGCCATTCTTTTGTAGTGGAATATCCCTTTGGGTGACCGGAAGGCCGTATGAATTCGGTCATGCTCAGCTATCCAGATTTGGTTATAGCCAGATGATCCGTCCATGAAGGACAAGGCTCATGGCCAGTAGTTGCATCAATCATTACTTCAGTGATGGGCACCGGGAAGTCATCTTTTGGGCAGGCTTTATTCAGGTCGCGGAAGTCCACGCAGATCCTGATCTGTCCATTCTTCTTCTTCACTGGCACAATGTTGGTCAATCAAGTGCTATACTGGTTTTCAGCTACAAAATTGACATCTATGAGCTTGTCGACTTCTTTGCAAATTTGGTTTATCAGTTCTGGTCTCATGCACCGGGGGGACTGCTTTACCGGCTCCACTTTGGGATCAATAGCTAGAATATGTTGGGTCACGCCGGGGCTTAGGCCGGGCATCTCCCTATAGTTCCAGGCAAAATAGTTCCGGAATTCTTACAGCAGCTTGATATATTGTTCCCTCTCCTGTGGAGGAAGGAGGGCACTTAGAAAGGTCGACCTGGGGTTGCTTTCCATGCCCAGGTTGATTTCAATAAGTTCATCCATTATGGCCTGACTGCCATCTTCAATTTCCGGCGGCGCTGGAAGCAGGTCGACGAAATCCTGGTCTTCGCCATCTTCTGCTTCGAGGACACCGTAGGTGTCACCCTGCTCCGCCTCGTTGGGCAATGAGACTTTGCTTGTATCCCTCTCCTCCGGGCTTGCTGACTGCGGCTTCGAGGGGTCCTCCTGCGTGGAGAGACGGAGGATTTCTCCGGGGTCTTCTTGGTAATTATCATAGACGGCTCCAGTAGGGGACGAAGTGGTTGGCTGCCATACTGAGGGCTGGTCCCTTGCCAATGGCAGGGGTTGTTCATACTCGGTTGCTTCTTCAAGGATCTGGTGCTGAACTGCCGCTATATAGATACCTCTTTCGTGGCTGCATGTCATGTGGGGGCGTGGCAGAGTCACCACATAATCTCCCATTCTGAGCTCGTCTGTCTCAATCAGATCTTGAGCGATATCCTTGAAGACGCAGCAGTCCTCAATGGAGTGGCCCAATATTTGGTGATAAGGGCAAAACAGGGGGTCGCCACTTCTGCGGGCATCTTGCGGCCTCTTGGACCTCGGGAGAGAGACCTTGCCATAGTGGCAGGCCCAGTCAAAGATCCCTCAGGTCTTATTCCTTAGAAAAGAGTAAGGCCTCTGCATTCTCTCCTGCAGTGTAGGATTTCGCTCGGCCGATCGTCTGACTGGGGAAACAGTTACATCCCTTGCCTCCTTTTTCAGGTGCATGAGGGCATTTGGGATGGTGCTCGGAGACTGGTGCGTGCCAATATTCTGATGGCGGAGGATCTGATGCGGGACGAAAATCCTGAATCTTATGAATTTATCCTTTTCTCACATTGTTATCTATTTTTTTATATTTTCTTTATTTTTTTCTACTATCTCTTTTTTTCACAAAATACTAACTCTGTCTTTTTATTTTCTCACTCATTTCATTATTTTTTTGTTGAAAAATTCTTCACCCCTTTTTAACTCCTTCTATTATTATTATTTTAGGAACCTAATCTCCAACTAATCTCACCTTTTCTCTCTCACTTTTTAAAAACTTCTCATCATTTTTATTCACCTTTTTTTAAAACCTTTTTTTTCTTCTTTAGAGATATCCAAGAGAGAGAGAGAGAGAAAGAGAGAGAAAAAAAATGAAAAAACCAATAAATTGATTATGCAATGATAAGTATTTATATACTAATAATACCCTTATAAAGTCTCTACATTTTATATATAGCAAGATATATATACACACATTATAAATACATACATATACATATTATGTATATAGCATGCAAGCCAAATAACGAGAAGGCCAAGGAGACTTCTCATCACTCTCACGTTGGTGGCTTCTCAACATCAAGGGCTCCACGTAAAGCCACCAACCTTCACACTAACAAGGCTTCTTCTGACGTGGTCATTGGGGCCATGCAGACGGGTGGTTCACGCAAGGGGCTCCACTTGGCGAATCCAAGGTTTAATGGAACCTGCATGCATGTTCACAGCAGAGAGAGAGAAAGAGACGTGGGATGAGAGAGGTCGGCCCCTCTCTTCTCCTTCTTTTATTCTCCAACCCATATAATAAAACAAGGCTAAGTGGTCCCTTGCCCTTCATCTGCTCATGCTGCATGCATGGGGACAGCCGGTGGTGGAGGTTATGGTAGTGGGTAGTGGAGCCGGGTGTGGGGTGCTACCCAAGGGGAAAGAAGAGGGAGGTGTGGCCGCTGCCCAGGCTGACCTAGAGGAGAGGTGCGCACCATGCTATGGAGCTCCAAAGAAATTCTGAATTTTTATGGCATTAATTCCTATCAAATAAAAATACAAGGAATATATATGAAATACAAAAAGACTTCAACTAACCCTAGATCTAGGTTGGGGAGGGGTAAAAGAGAGAGTTCAATTTTATTTCTCCCATGTGATTTGGAATCAAATAAAATAACAATTCAAATCCTATTAAACTATAATAGCATGGGGCACACCCTTGACTTTGGTGCCCATTTTTTTGAAAATTGCACTCCTTTGTCCCCCCTTGGTCCAACCCTAGAAGCCCACCATGGAGGTTTGACTGACCCCACACTGGCCCAAGAGATGAGGTGGATCAATGGGAGAAGGGATGGGGGCCCGCGGGACCCAAGTGGTCCCATTTTACAAATAAACCCCTCTTACAATCTAAATTACAATCCAAGTAAAGTCGAATAAAATACATTACACACAAATAAAGTCCCAGTAAATACTATAAATATCGAGACTCAAGGGGGAGTCGCCAGACTGTCTCCGAGCCACATGGAAGTCATTGTAGCTCGGGTGGTGCTCCGCGTACGGTACCAGTGGCTCGCCGACTCGTGCCGCTCGTGTGCTCTGGTGTCCGCACTAGGATCCCTCCGATTAAGTCAGACACGAGTGCAGTCACTTCGGCCAGTCGGGCCTTCAACATCTCAATTTCCCGCCGTTGTTGATAGCACAGGGCAAACAGGGTAGAGTCACACCGAGGGAGGCATAGAGGCCGGCTTGCTTCCCCGTCCTTCGCATCAATGTCAGGCGAGGGCAATGGCACCCTGTTGCTGCAATTATTCGAGGTTGGCCCCTCAGAGGAGGACGAGACCTTCCCCTTATTCCTACAGGGAGGTGGATTCCATAGGAATATTTCTTCATCTTGATCTTCGTTGGCCGAAGGCGTGAGATGCTGGCGGCCTTCAACCTGCTGTGGGCCTGTAGTGTCTGCGGGGCTATCGCCGCCTGGAGCCAAGACTGATATCACATCGGCTTCATAGGAATCCCTCTAGTGAAAAGTCCAACCCTGGATGCCGGGTGATCTGCAGCAATCTCCGACATAGGTTTGGCGGGTTCCACATTTTCTTGAACATGTCCTTCCGACTGGAGAGCTGACAAAAGGGGATCCCTTGTTTTCTGGTCATTTTGGCTACACGGCCAGTTATGTCAGGCAGTCCTGTGATCGGGACGAGTGGATCGTGTAATTCATCGGGGAGTTTACAATCATCGTCCCCTCTGACCGGGTGCTCATTAGCCACATAGAAGATAGTAGGCCGCCCCCCGGGGTTAGGCACCTCAAAGGTCCTCAATGGCTCAACCACCTGACATTCAACTTTTACGAGAGACTTGATGATCCCGGGTGGGACCCTAATGTCCTCCAGCAAGTCTTCGAGGTATGGCGTCCCCGGTGTAGGGTAGATGGAAAGGGGAGTGGCTTTGAACACTCCTTCTGCCTCAGAGTCAAATGACACCTGAGGGGGGGCCATATAGCCTGGCGGTGGTGGAGGGAACCAGCTGTCGGGCTCTGCCTTCTTTCTTTCCCTTGTCCTGGGTGACTTGGGGAGCTTGCTTCGGCTTCTCTAAATACAAATTGGCATCTGAGAGATGACATTCGAACACCTCAAAAGGGTGGAGGTCAGCAAAGATTCTCTCTTCCTTCCCGTTGTCGGGGTACTTGATGCATTGGTGCAGAGTAGACGACACTATCCTGTTTTGGTGTAGCCAAGGTCGGCTGAGCAATGCCTTGTAGGAGGTGCTGGAGTTGATCACATGAAACTGGACCTTAGTTGTGAAATCACTGAGGGAGAGGTTAAACTCTGCAACTCCCATGGGGACCTCGCACTTCTGGTTGAAGCCAACAATCTTAACATTCTTGACCTCAATCAAGTGTACATCAAAGTAATGTATATGGTACACCCGGTACGGGAGTATGTTCACCGCTGCCCCGGGGTCAATCAATACTCTGTTGATGGGATGCCCATTCAACTGCCCCCGCATGTAGAGTGGCATGTTGTGACTGTAGGTAGGTAGGAGCATATCTTCTTCTGTAAAAGCCACAGCTACCTCGGGTGACATTTCTGCAAGGCAGGCTTCCACATATGCTGGTGTCTGGAGCGCTGCAATGACGGCCCACCATGTCTCTTCATCTAGGGACATGATCTCCCAGATGGTGAATCTGGCTGGGATCTTCTTCAGGTGCTTAACTATTCTATTGCTAGCTCGGACCTCGAGCAACTTCATCTCTTCGGCTCTACTGCGCCTGCCCCCAGTTTGGGCTTGGGGAGCCGGCTCAGCCGGTGTTTCCTCCACAAAGTCAGGTATCACTTGAGCTTACGGAGCCTGTTGGGTCACTTCCTTCTCTTGCATGAACTCGGCAAGGTTTGGGATGTTGTTAGGTTCTTCCCTTGACCGAGAAGGAATTACTACCAGCGGGGCCGAGAGGCTACTTGCTTCTTTGATCTGCTGAGACTCGCGGGGGCATGACTGCCTTCCCCCTTGAGTCGTGAGAAACTCAATAAATGAAGGTATATTCTGGCCGACCGGCTCTCCGGGGTAGATACCCGAGGGAGGGGGTGTGACGACCCAGAGTTCAGGATACCAATAAATCGCTATACCAATACCAAGAATTGGGGAGGCCACCCAAGAGGTTGATGAGGCCCCTGAAGGGTTAGTGAGGGTTGTTGAGGGATTGCATTACGTATTGGAATTACAACGCGCAATATTGACAATTTGCAACAGAAATTAATATTAATGCGGAAGCAATTTAAAATAACAGAGTGGTAAATATATACACTAGTCCAGATTTACAACAGAGCACAAGTCCACTGTACAACTACACGGGGCATACCCCGGCCAAAAGCACAACAAAAAATGAACCGACTACAGCTGGCGACCCTACACACGATCACCAAACGGACGCGATGACGAAGCGGCGGGAGGCTGGGGCGGCTCACCTGCAAACGTGAAGGGTGAGTCACAGCCAGACTCAGTAGGGGTCACGCGGATCCCTACAACGCACTAACACACCGACATGCAAAAAGTAAGGCAACCAGCATGCAATAAGCAATTAAACAGGCAAATGGCATAATTAAAACAATAATAAAGCTGTAAATCTAACTACGTAGTAAAATAAAATAGCTAACACCAAATCTCACAAAACACCAATGCTAAAAATAAATCTACTCACTCCTTCCAAGTGACAGGAGAAGTCTACTCCGTCGTAGAACAAGAGAGCCCCACTAGAAGAAAGGGACCAGATGCGTCCCTGACGACTTACTCTACGGCCTCCAGCAACTCACATGTAAGCGTCTACACGGAGAGGCGAACAAAACCAGTACCAAACCGAGTAACTAGTCAGAGCGACACCCGTCAGTGCCAGTCCCTGTCTCTGACCACGTGTGCACACACTGGCTCTTGCCTGAACCAAGTCCTCCAGCTAGTTTTCCCCCTCCGCAGGACGCTACGGCCAAGCCGGGGGCCCACGGAAACTAGCTTACAAATCGTTGATTGGGATACCCTACCACCCCTCCCAGGTGGGTCGACCCGCGTCGTAGGGCTACGACTAGTGGCTCTATCACAAGGAATGTGATGGAAACAACCCTATTCGCATCATAAAACACATTAAAACCCATTTCGAACTCTGTAAGGAAGGGCGGTCCAACCTTGGCCGCTCAACATATCTACGGTCCTCCTTTAACCGCTCAAAGGAGTTAAACGGTTTGCACTCAACCGCACGAATCAACATAAACGGCTGGCACTTAGCCGCAAGACTAAACGCTCTAAAAGAAAGGCGGTTCTGCTCTCACCGCACAAACCACATAAACGGTCACCACGTGGCCGCATAACATGTTGAGCGGTCGGCCTCCGGCCGCTCAAACCACGAACCAATTTAACCGAAATTGTAGAAAATAAATAAACCTAACAGAAAATACATATACGGTCTTACGGCAGACCGCATAAGGGGTAAGGATGATCTAGTCAAAGCCGTTCCGACAAACCGCCATAACTGGTCAAAGGGATATACGGTCCTGGTAGGGCCACACAAAGAGGTAATACGGTTTAGGTCAAATCGCACAAGGGACGAATGGTCTGAGGTTGACCGTTGGGCAAACCACTTCACAGAGGTTCCCAAAGATGGACGGTCTACATTATACCGCCTATGGTCTTGGACGGTTGGGCTTCTACCACCTAAAGGGGATATGCGGTCCAATGCTAGCCGCACAACAATGGATGATCTTCAATCAGCCATATTGACGGCGTGACGATGGGTCGGGTTCGATCTCGGTCGAAACACCACCCGGAAGGGCCTAAACAAACAGAAAACGAAAATAAACCAATCCACACACGCCATACAACCATTCTACAGCTAAACATGCAATCAAAACTCAAAATAAAGCCCAAACCATCGATTTTCCCAAAATCGGGCTAAATCACACTAACATGGAAAAATGCACAAAAATCGGGGAAAATGCCGACGATCGGAGATGCATGTGCTACCAATGCACTCCTAGCGAGGTAAGGATTCCATCTCCCTACCTTTTCACGAAACCGACGACAAACTCTACACGTACTTCGAGAAAACCTCACGACAAGCTTTTACCCCCACGCGACAACACGGCCGACCATCCGCGACGAGGCTGGCACTAACGCGATCCTCGCGTCGAGCCGGTCCCGTTGGCTTCCCTTGCACCTCGATCCGGGGTCCGCTCACACGAAACCCGAGGGAGAGGGGGGGTGTTGCCACCGTCGCGAGAGAGAAAGAGAGAGAGAGAAAGAGAAAAGGTGAGGGGAGAGAGAGAGGCGTACGAGAGATATAAAAAATTTTGTTATATTTTTTTTTTGAAAATTTAACTCTAATTGCAAATAAACCCTATAAGTTTAAAAATCGTGAATATGCCCTTTTTAATTCAATTAATCTTAAACAAATTCCTATAAATGCCAAATGAACGCCTAAAAATCCGCACAAATAGTCAAAATGCTCCTAACAAAACCAAGATCCAAATTGCTAAGGATCCAATTAAAACACGGGCGCTACAGTCCCTCCCTCCTTAAGGAAATTTTGTCCCCGAAATTTAAACGGAAGGAAAAGGAGGCAACTGAAAGAACCAAATCATACCTTGAAAATAGAAAGCCGGTTTCCCCCGTGGCATGAAGATGACTCATTTCGATCTACAGTCTACCTTGGCACCGTGCTTCGCAAGCCAATCCATGCCTAGAATAGCATCAAAATCGACCAACTGTAGCGCATACAACTTTGCTGGCATCTGTCGATCATTGATGACAACTGGAGAATCTTCTAGGCACACTGGAGTAGCTATGAAATCACCCGATGGTAGCTCAACAAGCAAATTGTAGGACACTTCCACCATCGGCTCCTCAACACGAGCAAGAAAATCCTCGGAAATAAACGAATGAGTGGCACCTGAATCGAAAAGAACATGCGCTGAACGACCAAAAATCAAAACAGTACCTTCCACCAAATTTGACGCGATAGCCTCTGCACACGTGATATGGGTAACTCTGCCTCTCGGCTGACGGCTGGGGGCAGAAGACTGCTGCGAAGGCGCTGGCGCTTGGTGATAAGACAGCGGAGGTAACTGAGGTAAAGGAAGTTGAAACTGAAATTGCTGCTGCGGCTGGGTAACTTGCGAGAACTGCACTGGCCTCGGCCTCTGTGAACAGTCTCGAGCAATATGACCCGACTGATTGCACGCATAACAAACAACGGGCAAAGCACACGGAACACCCGGGTGACTTCCACCACACCTAGAGCACAACCTCGACTGACTGACAAAGGGTCCTTGGCGCTGTTGAAAAGAAGATGTCTGCTGCACAGTGCCTGAAGGAGCTTGCTGGTCAAATCGCTTCTTGGACTTCTTATGCTTCCACGAAGAACTCGGCTTAAAAAAAGACGGAGAACCATCGGTACCAGAAACTACAGACTGAACTCCTGCTGCAAGCTGCTGATTGCCTTGCTGAAATTGCACGGTCAGCACAGTTGGCGAAACTGCAACGGGAAGCTGCCCTAGAGATCTCGCTAACTCCATCTCTAATGTCACGGCTGCCTGATACGCTCCATCCAAATCAGCTACACGAGTCGCGTACAACGGCAATCGTAACTCGGTCCTTAATCCACGCAAAAATTGTTGCGTCTTCATAGCTTCATTCGCAAGGATATGAGGCGCATATGGACCTAACTCCACAAACTTATTATGGTACTGCACCACGATCATATCACCCTGAATCAGCTCCATAAACTGGTACGCTTTAGCCATCTGGAGACAAGCCGGGGTGAAAGCACGTTCAAATGCAGTAACAAACTCTGGCCAGGTAATCTACCGAAGCGGCTGAGAACGGAAAGCAACTTGCCACTCGGCCTTCCACCATGTCAAAGCTGCACCCTAAAGTTGAAAAGTTGCCAACATAACCTTCTCGTCCTCCCCGCACTCCATTGCCAGAAATACGTGCTCCGTCGCATCAATCCATTGCCTTGCTGCCTCGGGATCTGATTGACCGTCGAACGCTGGTGGATTAAAAAGTAAGAATTCCTTGAGAGCTCTGCCACGACCACCCGGCGGATCAGCTTGCGGGATAGCAGCTGGGGCTGGTGCAGGAACAACAGGAGGATGAGAGGCACCACTTTCAACTCCTGGAATATCCCTCGGAACATTTTGCGGCACATTCCTTGGGACACGAGGAGGTCTTCCTCGACGAGGCGGCATATTAAATCTAACAAAGCAACGAATAATCCATTAGTAAACACGGAAAACATCCTAAGCCAGCAATAGATGACTCGATGGACTTGTTCTGGACTCACTCAAGCAATTTCAATTCCTAATACAATTCCCCAACACATGCTCTGATACCAGCTGTGACGACCCAGAGTTCAGGATACCGATATACCGATAAATTGCTATACCGATAAATTGCTATACCAATACCAAGAACTGGGGAGGCCACCCAAGAGGCTGATGAGGCCCCTGAAGGGTTAGTGAGAGTTGTTGAGGGATTGCATTACGAATTGGAATTACAACGCGCAATATTGACAATTTGCAACATAAATTAATATTAATGAGGAAGCAATTTAAAATAACAGAGTCGTAAATATATACACTAGTCCAGATTTACAACAGAGCACAAGTCCACTATACAACTACACGTGGCATACCCCGGCCAAAAGCACAACAAAAGATGAACCGACTACAGCTGGTGACCCTACACACGATCACCAAACGGACGCGACGACGAAGCGGCGGGAGGCTGGGGCGGCTCACCTGCAAAAGTGAAGGGTGAGTCACAGCCAGACTCAGTAGGGGTCACGCAGATCCCTACAACGCACTAACACACCGACATGTAAAAAGTAAGGCAACCAGCATGCAATAAGCAATTAAACAGGCAAATGGCATAATTAAAATAATAATAAAGCTATAAATCTAACTACGCAGTAAAATAAAATAGCTAACACCAAATCTCACAAAACACCAGTGCTGAAAATAAATCTACTCACTCCTTCCAAGTGACAGGAGAAGTCTACTCCGTCGTAGAACAAGAGAGCCCCACTAGAAGAAAGGGACCAGATGCGTCCCTGACGACTTACTCTGCGGCCTCCAGCAACTCACGTGTAAGCGTCTACACGGAGAGGTGAACAAAACCAGTACCAAATCGAGTAACTAGTCAGAGCGACACCCGTCAGTGCCAGTCCCTGTCTCTGACCACGTGTACACACACTGGCTCTTACCTAAATCAGGTCCTCCAGCTAGTTTTCCCCCTCCGCAGGACGCTACGGCCAAGCCGGGGGCCCACGGTAACTAGCTTACAAACCGTTGATTGGGATACCCTACCACCCCTCCCAGGTGGGTCAACCCGCGTCGTAAGACTATGACTAGTGGCTCTATCACAAGGAACATGAGGAAAAAACCCTATTCGCATCATAAAACACATTAAAACCCATTTCGAACTCTGCAAGGAAGGGCGGTCCAACCTTGGCCGCTCAACATATCTACGGTCCTCCTTTAACCGCTCAAAGGAGTTAAACGGTTTGCACTCAACCACACGAATCAACATAAACGGCTGGCACTTAGCCGCAAGACTAAATGCTCTAAAAGAAGGGCGGTTCTGCTCTCACCGCACAAACCACATAAACGGTCACCACGTGGCCGCATAACATGTTGAGCGGTCGGCCTCCGGTCGCTCAAACCATAAACCAGTTAAACCGAAATTGCAGAAAATAAATAAACCTAACAGAAAATACATATACGGTCTTACGACAGACCGCATAAGGGGTAAGGACGGTCTAGTCAAAGCCGTTCTGACGAACCGCCATAACTGGTCAAAGGGATATACGGTCCTGGCAGGGCTGCACAAAGAGGTAATACGGTTTAGGTCAAACCGCACAAGGGACGAACGGTCTGAGGTTGACCGTTGGGCAAACCACTTCACAGAGGTTACCAAAGATGGACGGTCCACATTATACCACCTATGGTCTTGGACGGTCGGGCTTCTACCGCCTAAAGGGGATATGCAGTCCAATACTAGCCGCACAACAATGGACGGTCTCTAATCAGCCGTATTGACGGCGTGACGGTGGGTCGGGTTCGGTCTCGACCGAAACACCGCCCGGAAGGGCCTAAACAAACAGAAAATGAAAATAAACCAATCCACACACGCCATACAACCATTCTATAGCTAAACATGCAATCAGAACTCAAAATAAAGCCCGAACCATCGATTTTCCCAAAATCGGGCTAAATCACAATAACATGGAAAAATGCACAGAAATCGAGGAAAATGCCAGCGATCGGCGATGTATGTGCTACCAATGCACTCCTAGCGAGGTAAGGATTCCATCCCCCTATCTTTTCACAGAACCGACGACAAACTATGCACGTACTTCGAGAAAACCTCACGATAAGCTTTTACGCCCACGCGACAGCACGGCCGACCATCCGCGACGAGGCTGGCACTAACGCGATCCTCGCGTCGAGCCAGTCCCGTTGACTGCCCTTGAACCTCGATCCGCGGTCCGCTCACACGAAACCCGAGGGAGAGGGGGGTGTCGCCACCGTCGCGAGAGAGAAAGAGAGAGAGAAAGAGAAAAAGTAAGGGGAGAGAGAGAGGCGTACGAGAGATATAAAAAAATTTGTTATATATATAGTTTTTTGAAAATTTAACTCTAATTGCAAATAAACTCTATAAGTTTAAAAATCATGAATATGCCCTTTTTAATTCAATTAATCTTAAACAAATTCCTATAAATGCCAAACGAATGCCTAAAAATCCGTAAAAATAGCCAAAATGCTCCTAACAAAACCAAGATCCAAACTGTTAAGGATCCAATTAAAATACGGGCGCTACACGGGGAATCTCCAAGCCTTGGACCCTAGGTTCAGGGATATGATATGGCTGTTCTCCCCTGAGCAGGATGTTATGGTCGGCCTGAGGAGGGCGTCCCCACTTCCTTCCCAACCTAGTGGCATGCTGGGAGGTGGATGCTTCGGCCTGATTCACTTCCGACAGCTCGGCGGGCGTCTCTTGCTCTTCTTCTCGCAAGGAGAGGGCGGTGTCAAATAATGCTGAGAGGGTGTTGCAAGAAAGAACAACCCCGCTCTTCTTCTTATTTCTGGGCCTTCTCTGCTTCTTTCTCTTCTTTTCTTCAGTGGCTGGCGACATGCCTTGGGGAGGCTCACCCCACAAGAGAGGTTCTTCCTTCGTCTTGGCTTTTACCTCCGGAGCTAGTTCAAGTGACTCGAGCTCCTTCCAAGGGACATACTCCTTCAGCTCCACAGCCTGGATTTCGGGCTGCTCGTAATCTTCGAGCCCATCAATAATGGCCTGGAGTCTTTCCACTGCGGGACTGGTTTCTTTGTGCACCCGCATCGGGACGTGCTTTTTCTTGTTGTGAGTGGGGCGCCTCATGACTAGCCGGTGGGCTGTGTCATGCCAAACAGGCGTCACTGGTGGCGGTGCTGGTCGAGGTGTAACACCCCTTATGTGAACCTCCGGTGTGGGCCGGGGAGCTTGCCTTCTTCTTCTATTCCTGGTCGGCGCAGTCTGCCAATCTCCTTGGTCTTGAGCTGGTGCCATGATAAAGGCTTCATATGCGGCACTTGTACTGGCCTCCGCCCATTCTTCAGGCAGCTGCTGGTATAAAGACACCATGTTAACACTGGTACCGAGGCTCGGCATCTCGTGTGGCTACGGAGGATCTATCGTGTGCTCCCCCATGTCCAGTTCTCCCTTCTTGATCAAGGACTCAATGACATCCTTGAAGATGTAGCACTCCTCGATAGTGTGCCCCAGCATCTGGTGGTACGGGCAGAAATGAGGATCATCCTTTTTCTTTATGTCACCAGGCCTCTTCGGTTCTGGCAATGCGATTTTATTGTATCTGGTGGCCCACTCAAATAGGATCCGGGACTTATCCCGAGGAAAAGAATACAACTTATTCCTCATCTTCTCCCGCAGGGAAGGACCTTCCCGCCGTTCAGTAGACCTGGCTGGAGGAGGATTGGCCGTCTCCTTGGCTTTCTCTTTCTATTTCTCGAAAGCTTCGAAGTCCAATGTGTGGACTTTTGGTGGTATTGGCCTCTTCTCGGCCTGCCTGACCCTCTGGCTCGATGCAGCTGGAGCAGAAGAGTATCGAGCAAGGAATGCTTCGATCTCCGCTACTATGTTATTTAGACGGTCGAATGATCGCACCTCGGCGCCAATCATCCTCTCAAGGATTTCCTTCTTCAGGTTCTGTTTATAAATTTGCACTGCGTCCTCTTGATGCGGGGGACATCTGCATCTCATGCTGAGATTCATCCACCTCTTTATGTAGTCGAGAGTCGACTCATCATTTCTTTGTCTCCTGGCGTAGAGTTCTGCCACGGTTACCTCCCGTTCAGCTATGTAGAACCTTTCTTTGAATTTCTTCTACATGTCGGGCCAGTCTGTAATGGACCCGGCGGGCATGCTCGAATACCACACAAAAGTAAGCCCGGTAAGTGTCGAACCGAAGAATTTGAGGAGGTAAGCTTCATCTGCAGCTAGGTCCCCCATAACATTCACATAGTAAGCAATGTGCTCCCTGGGAGACCCTTGCCCATTAAATTTCTCAAATTTCGGAGGCTTGGTGATACCGGCCGGGAGCCTCCTGGCAGCATAGTGCGTCGGGTAAGGTACCCGATACACATCAAATGGCGTGTGATCACCATCGCTCCTCTCTGCCAACTTCATGTCTATCATTTGTTCAAGCATCAGTCTGTTCACCGTCGCCGGGTCAACCGGGTTCGGGTAGAAATGAGTTGGTTGCGCCAGCGGCGTTGTCAACACTGTCGCCTGAGTTGCAATGGTGGACCCCTGGAATGGCAGATTCTGTGGCGGGGCCGGTGTGGTGTGTTGTGGCTGGTGCAGGGGTATGCCCCCGGTGTAGGTAGGCATCGGGGGAGACATCGTCGCCTGCGGAGAAGCTTTCGAGGCCTGACCGTTGCCTCCAGGGGTCTCTGGTAATGCTTCAGTCTGCCCGGATGCCGAGGGCTGAGCAGCTCTGTCAGTCAGTTGCTTCCTTAATAACTCGATCTCTCACTGATATTGCTGCATCATAAGTAGAACCACGGGGTCATTCATGAAAGGGCTAGGGGTGCCTCCTCTTTCTTCAGTCGGCGTCTCCTCGGACGACGTGGATGGTCCTCCCGTGGTGCCTTCAGTAATGACATTGGCAGCCAAGGCCATTGACGGTTCTCCATAGTCAGTTTCTCCAATGTGAACTTGTGTCCTCTTAATCGCTGCTTTCCCTCTTCTGGTGAGAGGTCCTAGCCTTGCTGCAAGTCTGGCCATTTCTTCAGGCTCGGTCGGTAAGGCCCCGTACCGGCAAAATACCCCTGCCATGTTGCAGGTATAGACCCTTAGGTCTCTGCCCCTTCTTGCTGTCCTTCTCGACGGCCTACCCGGGAAGACCAGTCTGTCAAAGACCGACCTCCGTGGCCTCACTTCCTCCCTCAGCGAGGACTGGTAACGCTCCTCAGAGCAGTTTCTTGACTCGGCGCTAGGCACGGGCCGGGTTTCTTCTTCTTCAAATGTGGAGGCTACTGCCCCCAGCAGTCTCTGGCGACCCAGGGGAGTGCTCCCCGGGCCCCGCAAGTAGTTTCTCATGGCCTGCTCCACTCCTTCCCAGTCTGGATCAGGAGGAGAGGTGGGTGATACTGCCCTGTTGACAGCAACGGGCATGTGGGTCGCAGGCTCTTCACGGGCAGCCTGATAGTGACGCCGGTGGTGTCGATGGTGGGTGTTCTAAGGCGGGGCCAGTGTGGCCAATGCCGATTGGTAGACGGGGGCCGATGGCTTGACCCGGTCTCTTTGTTGAGCCCTTGCCGGGCGAGAGGTATTGGGCCCTGCCTGGGTTGGTGAAGTGAACTGGGCCGCCTTGGGAACCCATGCCTGCTTGGCTTTATTCGGCCTAGAGGCCGGTTGATGCTGTGGTGCTGTGGTCGGAGTTGTGGGTGTCATCCTGCCCTTCATCTTCCCCAGTGGCTGGAAAGAGTTGCACACTGGTATGGAGGGGACGACGCGCTCCGGGATCATCTCGGAGTGCGGCTTGATAAGGTGCACTCGGACGGTCCTGATGACAACAGACTTGCCGGTACTAGAGAACCGGCCTCGGGGTGATGTGGTGGCGTGGCTCCTCCGGAGCCTACTCTGATGAGAGGCCGAACCCTGGCGAGATGGGTCAATAGTCTGGTGCACATGGTGCACTTTGCAGCTCAGCGTCCTCATGGGGACGGTCTCGGGGGATTCGGCCACTGGTTGACCGGCAGCAGCTTTGGTGGCCCCCTGAATGGGGGCGTTGCTTTCAATCCCGTCAGACGCCTCCACGTCCAGCAAGTTCGTGAAGGCCACTCCCAAAAAGTTGGGGAAGCCTACCAAGGGAGGGAAGCTCCCGAAGGTGAGGGGGACGAATAGGTAGTCGTTCTGAACATGGCTCTCGACGGGCTGCTGACCAAAAGCGAGGGCCATCCTGACACCCGGAATGCAACCTGCATTTGGCAAATTGAAGATTTAGTATTACAAGAAGGGGGCCGTGGAGCCCTTAATTCAGGCAAAGAGATGAAGAGTGATCCTATCCCACCAGGCGTGCCAGACTTGTGGATGCACTTATTATTTAATAAGTTATTTTATTCATTTATTAGATTTATTAAGTGCGTGGGCGTGCCAGTCACAAAGTGACGATTTGTTCGGGCTTCATAGAAGCCCATGGTGCGCTCGATCTGACTCAGTCAGGCGATTGTATGGTTCGGGTCGGGACCGAGACCCGCTGTGCCATAAAGGTCACAGCTGTTGACACCAGTTTTTTGCCGATAAGTTGAGTCGTTCCTCTTACTCCCATTTGTTGATGTCTCGAGTTGTCCATCACTCATTGGGGCTATTTTCAAGTATATCTTGGACCAGTTTTATGGGTAGCCTCCCTCCCTGGTTAGGTCTGAGTTAATTCTAGGCTTAACGGGCCTTGGTTCTGGTTAATCGGGCTTTTCGATGAATTCCAAACACCCATGTACATGTACGGTTCATCTCTGGCCGCCCAATCAATGTGCGATTTCCTGTGGACCGTCCATCTATTTTGGAATATTTTGCTTAATTTTTTGAATTTCCACCGACAAGGGCTTACGCGGTTGAATCCTAGCCGTTCAACATGATGAACGGTCTGGAATGAACCGTTCCTATTCCAGAGTCCTAAAGCCTAAATGTCTTTCAGATAATTATTCGTTTTATTCATTTATCACCGACAGGAGTTAAACGGATAGCACTTGGCCGCTCATCATTGTGAACGGTTAATATCAGACCGTTTATCTATGAGAGTCCAACGGCGACCATTTCGGTTGGTTAATGGATAATTGATGGATGATTATCCTATTTTTGGAATTATCACCGCCGGAGTTGAACGGTCCTTGACGGACCGCCCAACTAGTTGAGCAGTCTATCGTGAGACCGTTTAACCTTGCGAACTCTGAAGAATTAAAGATTTTCTTTCTCTATCCATGGTTAAACCCCTCAACTTTGTCCTCGGTTTTCTCCGTAGATTATCAACCAAATCTGATGAGATTTGATCCTAACGAAAGCTGATAATATTATCTTCGCTTTATCTTTTGATATCTCGGATTAATATCCACTGGAAACCCTAATTTCGAGGCTGGCTTTCAAGGCTCTATAAATAGACCCTAAAGGCCGGGCTTGAAAGAGGGGGGGAGATTTTGGTCGACGGCGAAGCCCTGCCGAATCCTAGAGCGACCTACGACCAAGGAGTGAGGCCTTCTACGTCCATACAGGCATCCGGTCCAGGGAGTAACTTTCATCTTGAGTCTTTTTTTTATCTTTGATATTCCATCATTCCCTTTTGGGTTGCATACATCATTCTCCCTCATTTTTCTTCACTGCTTGCACTATCATTCACACATCCTCCCACATTTTTGACGCCCTCAGGGGTTTAAAACTCCCCAGGTATCTCCCACTCCATTTAGTTATGATCATTCATCTCTGTTTTAGCATAGACTACACTTTATAGTTCTAACTTGGGTTTTCTTTTTGTGTTTACACTCTGTTTTGCAGGTCAGCAACTTACTAACATGAGGTCCATCCCCTCTGGCCGGCCGGAGAGGGTGGAGGTTGGACCCCTTTGTGACTTCTGGCTTGATGGTCTTGTGCGGCCCTTCCAGGACCGTTCGATAGTACGTGCGGTGCATATTCGACCGTCATTCACCTCCTGCGGTTGTTTCTAAACCGTCCATCAGCCAGTAGTCCTACGTCCCGCGTCCCCTGTAGCACTGAAGAATGCTCTATCGTGTGGCCGTCCAACACCACAGTCGGTTCTTCACGGGCCGTTCATCCCCTGCAGTGCTGATTTTGAGGCGAGTGTCTCCCTCTTTCCAAGGCACGACGTGTTCATCACGTACGGCGTCTTGGTGGTGATCACGGTTCTTTACTCTCTTCTTTTCTCCTTTCTACTGTCCTATTTTATTTTACATATCGATTTATTAGAAGGAGAGAAGAGATCTTTTAAGCCGGTACTGAAGAGAAAGAGAGTAGAACAAAACATATCAACAGCCCATTTTTTGGCGATCACGGTGGGACAAAAGTGCCCATCGTGTTAGTGACTTGCTGACCTTCTTTTTTGTTTTGTTAGTCCTTTTCTTGAAGTGGTTTCAGGTTGATCATGGCTGCCTGCGGGGTCTGTCTTCTGGAACTTACGCGGCTCTCCATGAGCCGTCCAAATGTTGTGTGGTGGTAAACCAACCGTTCTTCTCTGCGAACAGTTCCATCTCTTCTGCAAGCATGCTGTCGTGAGTGGCCTCTCACCACCCGTTCATCTTCCATACGGCCTGTGTTTGGCCGTCCATCTTGCGGGCTCAGGTATGCCTCTGCCTTTATGCTGTTGGCCGGATTACTGTCACGCGGTTGTTTCAGGTCCGTTCTAGTGCTCATGCGGTAGTCAATAGACCGCCCATCCTGGTACGCTTCTGATTTCTATCTCTTTCATTCTATCATTTTCTGATTCTCCTGTTACTTTGTCGTTACTCCCTGGATTATGCGGTCGTCTACAGACCGTCTATCTTGTTGTGCGGTCTCCCACAGACCGTCCTTATGATGCCACAGTGCACCCGAGGTTGCTTTGATTGCCATATCTATATTGTCTTCGTTCTCCTTGGTGCCATTCATTGATCTTCCCCTGCTTATATGTTGTTGCTGCCTATTTGCTTTCATCCTCGCATGTTTATTTTGGTCATTGGTAGCTAGTTTCTAGGCTAGATTTTGCATGCACTCCGGTGCACATAGTATTCATGCATTTCATCCATATTTAGTTACGTTCCTACCGAGATAGGGTTTCCTCTCGTCTCCATATTCCTTGGAGCCGACTAGGGGGCCTTGCCGAGGACCTCTGTAAGCCCCCGTGAGCCGTGGATTCTCACACAGACGCTGGGCAGGTTGTACCATACTACCCCCTAGCCTAGGGTCTATATTCGTGCGAGAGAGAGTCCTTTAGAGTCTGTCAGTTCTCCATTCTCACCCTATTTAGGTACCTTGTGGTTGAGTGAACTCACGTTTTTAATTAATCCACTAAGGTCCTAAAAGAGAACTTATAAGAAATCTTTGCGCGTCATTTGGAATTTGTTTGGGTAATTGGTTGATTCTTTTCTCATCTCTCTCCTCCATTGTATGTTGCACAGTGTCATCATTTGCATCTTTTTTGTCAGATTAGGCTCATTAGGTCTAGCTCGTCTTCGTGTGTCTCCATTTAGTTGCATTTGTCTTAGTTTCATTCCCCTCCTTGTATTCATTTGAAATTCACTATATAGAGTCTCCATTCTCCCCATGGAGCACTTCTCCCCTGTACCTTATTCCTATACTTCTCCATCTTCTTACCCCCGCGTGGATTCCTTTTCACATGCGGGCCCATCTCCTTATTCCACCATTGGACCCTATTCTCTAAACGGGCCTTCTTATCCCGCCCGTGCTGCTGCTAGTCCAATCAATCATCATTCCCACACACATAATCCGTCCAGGCCCATACATTCCTTCATTCCTGGAATGGGCTTTCCTTCTTCTCAGGTTGGGTCCCCTTATCCGACCCCTCATCATTATCCTAGTTTAAATTCACCATCTCTTGCTTGGGCTGGTCCATATCCTTCTCGGACTCTTCCTACCGAGGAGATGCTCGCTCGGGCCCAACGCCAGCTTGATGAATTGCAACGACGAATCAATCCTCAAACTTCTTCGGATATCCCACTTGCCTTCCAAGGTCTTCAGCTTCCACCACATTCACAGATTCCTACTTATCGTCGCTACGGTGGAATCGGTGACCCCTATGTCCATTTGAAGGATTTCCTCTATGAGTCGGCCCAGTTCCAACATGATCCACACTTGATGACCTATTTGTTTGGCCTATCTTTAGAGGGCTCGGCCAAGGATTGGTTCTTCACATTGCCGCAAGAGCAGATAATGAATTTTCAAGCCGTTCAAGCAAGATTTATCCAGCAATATCAGGACCAGGTTGGGCCCAGATATTCTATGGTTGATTTGGCCCAAGAGAAGATGAAGCCCGGCGAGGAATTCTCCACGTTTGCCGACCGCTAGCGTCGCCTAGCTGCGCAAGTCCCGGGGCATATTCCGGAGGGTGAGCAGATCAAGATGGTTATTTCTAATGCAATGCCCGAGCTCAGATGTATCTTATCCCTGAACGATATCACATCCATGCAACAGCTTTACAATCGAGCACGCTTCGTTAGCCAACAACTCCTAGTTTCCTTTGACCATGAGTCTTCTCCACCGTCACCTTCTTCATACACTTTCCCTCCGCCCTCCACCGCAAGTCAGTCCTCCACCTTATATCCCTCCACGAGTCGGCCCTCCGCTCCCACATACCCCTATACCTCCATGTGTTCCACCGCATACCAACCCTCCATGAGTCACCCCTCCACTATTTCATCTCACCACACCCCTCCACCTCCTGTCAAGGAAACACTACACCCAGAGCGGGTAGATGCCGTCTATTACATTCCCACTCCCTCCATGCCTCCACGTCATTTTAGCCCTCTGCCTTCACATACGCAATCCCCCTTGCCTACGCAACCCCCGCTACTATCCCCACTACCTTCTCACACCCCTCGGCATCCGCCTTGCCCGAAGCAGGCTTCTCACTCCCCGTTGTCGGAATCCCTTACAGATGTTTTCAGGGCTTTGATGACCACCCATGCGTTGCAGCTCCCTCCGATTATGCCTTGCCAACCCGCCGTCCGGAATTTGCTCCAGTTCTATGAGTTCCATCGTCAACAGGGGCATGTGGTCGAGAATTGCTCTGAATTTCAGGAACTCGTTTACAGTTTGGAAGATAAGAAGACGATTGATTGGGCTACCATGCACCAAGTTATTTCAGATCTCAGCCGCAAGCAGCAGCAGCAGCAGCAGCAGCAAGCCGTGCCGCCTAGGCAACCGTCTCCACGTCAAGACCAGGGGCACCCTGGTGTTTCTTCAGTTGATAAGATACCTGCTCCGTTACCCACTTCCTCCTCTATCCCATCTCCTCCACCACCTTTACCTACCCTAGCCTTCGCTCGGGAAACCTCTCTTTCACCCTCCGTTTCCACCACCACACCTGTTTGCAACGCCTCTCGACGTGTTGTAAAGATACGTCGAAGAGCGCCATCACCCGCCACTTCCCCCAATATGCCACTACCTTCCCCTCCTCCTTGTTCCCCACCCCTACCGTCATCTCCATCATCCCCATTGCCTTCACCATCCCCATCAACCCCATCACCCCCTTTACCACCTTCATCACCTTTGCTACCACTGTCACCTTCACAACCATCCCCGGGACCGATGCCACTTCTTTCGCCATCATCCTCTGAGCCCGAGCAGGCCGACCCTAAACCCATACCTCCACTTTTGCCTTTACCTCCACCCATGCCCATCATCATCAGTATTTCTCCATCACTTGCACTAACGCCACCCACGCCCTTCAAACCTCCTCCTTCTAATATCCCTCTACTACTTCCCACTTCGCGGAGCAGGTACACGCTACCTTTGGTGCCCCTCGGGTCTGGTCCCCAGGGAGATAAAGAGCCAAGCCGAGTTTCGATTATGCATTTCAAGATCCAGGATGTTATTTCCCGCATGCCGATACGAGTCCTAGCCCTTGGCTATTTTGGGAACAAGGAGCCTGCATTTACTATGAAGACGGTTGCAAAGAAGAGTTCTCTTGTGTTGGTGCCAGTTTCTTCATCAGCGAGGCCGGTAGTAATGTCTCTGCTCGTCGGGAAGTTCACCATTAATGCTGTTATTACCTCACGCTCGATTGCTGTTCAGTTCACTAGCCGAGAGGGGTTCTCTACTCGGATTATGCTAACACATACGGCCGCCCGGAGCCTGATGAATTCCCTATTCAAGGGGCAATTGGCCGTATCTTCTGCACTTTTCAAGGACATTCTGCACTTGCTGTGCAATCTCCCTCGATTTATTGGTGTGTCGGCCACGTCAACGCCGTGCATTGATCTCCCTCAGCTTCACCCGTCTCTTCTATCAAGGGAGTTGTGCTTCAAGGCTGAGTGCCGAGTGGAATTGCCGAATCTCATGCTGCTAGTGCCAAGTGACAAAACTCCGTGGTTTTATGATATTCATTCATTCGAGGGGTCAGCTATTCAAGAATGTCCGCATATGGTTAGTACCAGGTGTCTAGGGGCAACCGCCCTAAGGAGGATGCATGTTCATAATCGGGCTAGGCCGTCTATCAGATGGGCTCACTATTTGAGAAGATGTTGTAGGGCAAGATGCCCAAAGGTCCGAATCCGCACCAAGTGGGTCCATTACAAGCAGGTTTCAGCTAAGAAGAGGTGGCGGCGCCAGTTCAAGAGCCGTCGATTGTGCACTCAGGGGTCCACTTCTTCCTCTTCTTCTTCCTTTCATTCATCTTTTCTCCTACTCAGCTCCCACCCATGGGTGGTGTACCTCCCTTCCACTAATCCAGTTTCCATTTTTTTCTTCTCTTTTCGGGTCCGCAAACCCCCATTCTTCTTTCTCCCCTCATCCGAAACCTCCGGATTCTCCATTTTCTCATGATTTCAGGCCTCGGCTGATGTCATCCCTCCATCCCGATCTCGGGACATCATCCGATTCTTCCCCGGGACTTTCGGCTGTCTCCTCTGATTCTTCCTCGGGACTTCCGGGTGCTACTTCCGATTCTTCCCCGACCTTGTCGGGTGTCTATCATTTCTCTTCCCCGACCTGGTCGGGTGTTTATGCTTCTTCTTCCCCGCCTCTGGCGGGTGATCGCTACTCTTCTTCTCCGACCATGTCGGATGATTCTTATTCTCCTCTTTCTTCTCACTCATCTTCACCCTTTCGGGGTCACCACCCTTTTTCTTGCTATTTTTGAGGCTTTAGCCCACCTTGATCTCAGTTAATCCATGTTTATTCTATATCTGGTTCCTTGTTATCAGGGCCTCAGTGCCTTAACGAGAGAGTTCTAGCCCTCGTCTCTCTTCCTTTTTATCCCTTCTTCGTCCAGTATGATGTCTGCCACTCCCCTGTGTCGAGGAATCTAATCCTTTGCTCTCCTTTCATCTGTTATCCTGACAAGCAAGGAAAACAAAGTTTGCGCTCCTCAAAGCTCGATGATCGAAATCGCTTGAGGGTGCCGGTTTCCACGCCATGGATTTGTAAAGGCATCTTTTATTTTGTGCAAGAACATGTTATCATTGCTATTACTCTGTTATTTCTGCACGCGCTTATAATGTTGGTTCCTTGAAACATGGTTGAGTGGCCTTAGACTTTAGTTAGTTTACTTAATCAAATGAGTCGCTTCTGCAGCATCCTTAGGCTGGTGATAGCCCCGAACTGGGAGTCTAGTTTCTTTCCTCGATTGTTGAGGGTGACCTTTTGTACGGGTTTTTCACACACTACACGGTAAGCCATAGCCGATCTCTCTGAGGCGCACCATTGCTGCTTTGGCCATACTTTGGGTATGCACAAAGGTCTTTTCTTTTCTCTGCTCGGCCAAGTACAGGGGCAAGAGATAGATGGATGAGATGACCAACCTAGGCGCTCCCTAATACGGGTGAGGTCTCAAATTGGGCAATCTTGACCCTCAAAAGTGGACTTTTATGCTATATCTGTCCAATAAGGGCTACCAAAATGAGAAAATAATTCAATGTAAAATTATGATTGGAAGGCATGGCAAGAGTGGCAGTACAGTTCCCCGCGGGACGTCATGAGCCCGGTCGCATGCGTGCCTGATAAATATGGGTCTAAAAATCAAAGACACGAAGCCCCAGCGCAACCGGCTATCTCTTTGAGGGGTAGTGCCCTGGAAGGAATTCGAGCCTTGATATCTCCCATCTTGCATAAAGCTTGTCCCCAATTTTTATTCTACTTTCTCCCTCGTAGGCTGGGATGTATCCCAGGTATGGCCTTAGTAGGGGCACCGTTCTTTAGAAGCGGTTGGTTGTGGTAAGCCACACTCACATGCACGTCCTACTCAAGGGAAGTCTTTAACGAGAGGGGAGGGACGACGATCCCTGGCCAGTAGTTCGAGCATGTCTTTGGGTGCTGCGGATTGCTATTTTCAAAAATAAAAAAAATGAGATATTGTCAAAAATCAAAAAATGAGATATTGTCAAAAATTCAAAAAAAATGAGATATTGTCAAAAATTAAAAAAAATGAGATATTGTCAAAAATTCAAAAAAAATGAGATATTGTCAAAAATCTAAAAAAATGAGATATTGTCAAAAAAATCCATTAAAATGAAATACTATTCAAAATCCAAAAAAATCATAAAATTACAGAAAGCCAAAAAATATGTCTTTTTGTTTTCTTTTTCATGCATTCGGGTTTATTTTGAGAACATATACGTAATCTGTTTGCTAAGTGTGTAGGTGACAAGTACTTGGGCATTTCTTACTATATCTTTGTGCTCTGTCTCCTGTCCACATCTTTGATCTATTTTTTCCTTCTTCAATCCACTCTCTCGATCTATTCTGAAGCTTGTGTCCTTCTCAACTTTTATTTGCAATGATTACATCTTTATGAGAGGGTTTTGCCTCACGATTATGAACTTGACGGTTCTGCTTCATTCTAATCTCGAGTTTCGATTGAAGAGCGTGTTTTGTTTATGTCTCTTTTGTCCCACCGTATCTTTGCCTCGTGTCCATGTCCCACCGTGTTGTCCCACCGTATCTTTGCCTTGTGTCTATGTCCCACTGTGTTGTCCCACCGTATCTTTGTCTCCTGTCCATGTCCCACCGTGTTGTCCCACACATGTTGTTTTGTTCCTCACCACATGTTGTTAGTTATCTTGCACATGTCGATGGTCATCTTTCCATGTTCCATGTGTTGTCCCAACCATGCGATCCGTCATGTTCTTATCTCAACCGTGTGTTGTCCCGCCGATTGTTGTCTTGTCACTCCATGTTCACGCATACATATTGTCTGTTTATGCTTTTATCTATGTGCTTATTAGTCTTGTTATGTTGTTTCCATTCGTTATGTTATGTCATGATGTTTGTCATTATGTTAATCGCTATGTTTATCTCATTTGTCTTATTCATGAAAATACATAAAAATCTGAAAAAGAAAATCCAAAAAAACTTGTCGTTTCACCTGCTCAGGTAAGTCAGGTATGGCCTTTTAACCTTATCACCCTTATTGCATTATTATATGGTACTATAATATATTATCTCGAGAACCAGTTGGTTATCTACGGGTTCCAGGATCTGATATTCCCCTTTAACAAAAATGATGATGATCCAGGTTCACGTGTTTAATCTTCGGATAGGCTGTTAGGTTGGGATATCATGGGGAGGATGGTTCTATCCTGCACGCTGTGGTTGCGGATGGTATCTTGACTCTGATTTTCCCAAGCTTAGCAATATTATTCTCGAGTATTTTATATTTTAATCTTTCTTCGCATTTATTTTAACAATTTCTTTTATTTTAGCCCAGCATGCATCATACGCATCTTTTTGAGCTTTCATGACCCATGGTTTGCTTGAAGAATGTCCCATCAGTGATGGTTAGCTGTGCGTTCAGTGTTTGAGTAAGAGGAACTAATTCCACTATGAGTTGAAAAGTTCTCTTTGGTCAATTCGCTTGGTTTGGTTGATTAAGAGGTCCCCGTCTGGAGCTTTAGCCTGTTTTCTTTACTTTTTGCTGCCTGCGTTTGGCCTCCTCATTGGACCGCGGGATTGTGTCCCCCATGAGGTTGGTCTTGTCGATTTGTTTCATTTAGTTTAGTCCCTCCAGGCTGGTGTCGCTTTTTGATCTGACTGTTCCTTGCGTTTGGTTCAGAGTTTTCCGGAAGATTCTTATCGCTTGTTGGTAAAAACGGGTGTCGTTTTACCTTAACGCCCGCTTTTCCGGTCCACTCCGCTGCATTTCTGCTTCATCTCCATGTTCCATGTCACTTTCACTTCACCTCCGCTCGCTCCCCTGCAAAGAGGACGTTAAGGAGGGGCATCTGTTTACACCCATTTTTTGTCGATAAGTTGAGTCGTTCCTCTTACTCCCACTTGTTGATGCCTCGAGTTGTCCATCACTCATCGGGGCTATTTTCAGGTATATCTTGGACCAGTTTTATGGGTAGCCTCCCTCGCTGGTTAGGTCTGAGTTAATTCTGGGCTTAACGGGCCTTGATTCTGGTTAATCGGGCTTTTCTATGAATTCCAAACACCCATATACATGTACGGTTCATCTCTGGCCGCCCAATCAATGTTCGGTTTCCTGTGGATCGTCCATCTATTTTGGAATATTTTGCTTAATTTTCTAAATTTTCACCGACAAGGGCTTACGCGGTTGAATCCTAGCCGTTCAACATGATGAACGGTCTGGAATGAACCGTTCCTATTCCAGAGTCCTAAAGCCTAAATGTCTTTCAAATAATTATTCGTTTTATTCATTTATCACTGACAGGAGTTAAGCGGATAGCACTTGGCCGCTCATCATTGTGAACGGTTAATATCAGACAGTTTATCTATGAGAGTCCAACGGCGACCATTTCGGTTGGTTAATGGATAATTATCCTATTTTTAGAATTATCACCGCCGGAGTTGAACGGTCCTTGACGGACCGCCCAACTGGTTGAGCGGTCTATCGTGAGACCGTTTAACCCTCCGAACTCTGAAGAATTAAAGATTTTCTCTCTCTATCCGTGGTTAAATCCCTCAACTTTGTCCTCAATTTTCTCCGTGGATTCTCAACCAAATCGGATGAGATTTGATCCTAACGAAAGGTGATAATATTATCTTCGCTTTATCTTTTGATATCTTAGATTAATATCCACTGGAAACCCTAATTTCGAGGCTGATTTTCAAGGCTCTATAAATTGACCCTAAAGGCCGGGCTTGAAAGAGGGGGGGAGATTTTGGTTGACGGCGAAGCCCTGCCGAATCCTAGAGCGACCTACGACCAAGGAGGGAGGCCTTCTACGTCCATACAGGCCTCCGGTCCAGGGAGTAACTTCCATCTTGAGTCTTTTTTTTATCTTTTATATTCCATCACTCCCTTTTGGGTTGCATGCATCATTCTCCCTCGTTTTTCTTCACTGCTTGCACTATCATTCACACATCCTCCCACATTTTTGACGCCCTCAGGGGTTTAAAACTCCCCAGGTATCCCCCGCTCCATTTAGTTATGATCATTCATCTCTATTTTAGCATAGACTACACTCTATAGTTCTAACTTGGGTTTTCGTTTTGTGTTTACACTCTATTTCGCAGGTCAGCAACTTACTAACACGAGGCCCATCCCCTCTGGCCGGCCGGAGAGGGTGGAAGTTGGACCCCTTTGTGACATCTGGCTTGATGGTCTTGTGTGACTCTTCCAGGACCGTTCGATGGTACGTGCGGTGCATCTTCGACCGTCCTTCACCTCCTGCGGTTGTTTTTAAACCGTCCCTCAGCTAGTAGTCCTACGTCCCGCGTCCCCTGTAGCACTGAAGAGCGATCTATCGTGTGGCCGTCCAACACCACTGGCTGTTCCTCACGGGCCGTTCATCCCCTGCAGTGCTGATTTTGAGGCGAGTGTCTCCCTCTATCCAAGGCACGGTGTGTTCATCACGTACGGCGTCTTGGTGGCGATCACGGTTCTTTACACTCTTCTTTTCTCCTTTCTACTGTCCTATTTTATTTTACATATCGATTTATTAGAAGGAGAGAAGAGATCTTTCAAGCCGGCATTGAAGAGAAAGAGAGTAGAACAAAACATATCAACAACAGAGTCATTTACATCCCCTCAGAGAGGGGAATACCCTTGATTAATTGTCGGAAATAAGGGCTCCACGACCGAATGAATTACTAATTAATGCAGGAAGGAAAAAGGTAGTCGGGCTATGCTGAAAGCCCGTAATGGGGGGGCATGAGCATTCAGATTATATCGGTCACTGGTGGACCATTCCATATTTGGACAAAAGTCCATACAGAAAACAAGACGGTAACGTGCACCGGGCAGGCCATGGCCAACGTGTGCTGGTGAAGGCATGACCAGAGAGTGCACCGGCCGAAGAGGGGTCAAGGGGAGTGTGCCGGCCAGGAAGCCAATGGATTGTGCTGGCCAAGAAGCCAAATGGAGTGTGCCGGCCAAGGCACACGGGGTGTGCCGCTAGACAAGCAAGAGGGAGAGTGTGCCGTTGGGCAAACAAAAAGGGGGTGTATGCACCCTGTAGACTTTAGAGGACAGGCTGAGGGGCTTCTTGACCAGTGGATGAATTCTAATTACTGGTTAGGGGTAGTGGATGCCAACAAACCCATAGACGGAGGCAGTGGGAAGGAAAAAGGGGGGGTTATACTGCTGAACATCACCAAAAGGAGGAGGAGGCTAGCTTCGTATCACCAAGCCAGCAATGCTAATCATCTGTCTAAGTAGGCCAATGACATGGGAAAGCCAGTAAAGCGGAGAGTTAGGAGATTGAGGGAACATGCAAAAGAAATCAAGGGCCAACGGTGGGAAGAAGACAGCAAAAACACAACAAGGGTTAACACCCTACAAGGCACTTTTATTCATGAACGACTTCAAATACCAAAGACCATGGCCTGGAGGCCAACTCCATTGCAACATGCTCCAAAACGAAGAAAAGAGAAGAGAAATTAAAAAAAGGGAAAGGAAGAGCAGAAAACAATCTTGGAGGAGAGTTGGAGCAAGGGAGGGTGTCTCCCTTCAGCCCACTCCTTCCCTCCCCCTTACAGATAGCTCACTCTCCCTCTATCTCTCCACTCTCTTCTACCTTCTTCTTCTTTTCTTCTTCTCCTTCCCATGTGTTCTCTTCTTCATAGATTTTTCATGCATTTTCTTCTCCGTGAAAGGCTTTTATAGGTGCGTCGTTGGGAGGACAGACCTCATGATGGCACTGCCATCCGAGGTTGACCTCTGTCTCCCCCTTTCAGGTGAGGATCCCTCTCATCCAACCAGAGGGGGACACCGAGGCGAGCGCTAGCTGGCATTGAAGTGGCCGAGCTACGCGCCAAGGGGTCTGCCTAGTGACCGTTGTGTCCTCTACCAACTTGTGCCGTTCGGGGGAGTTTACCGTTGTGCCGCTGGAGGGGCCAAGACGTTGTGCCGTTGATGGGGCAGAATGCCTGTGCCGCTGGAGGGCTCGCTTGAAGTGTGCCGCTGGAAGGGGCATGAAGGCTGTGCCTTTGAGAGGGCACCGATGGTGTGCCGCTGGAGGCAGCTGAGGGTGTGCCATTGAAGGCACCTGAGGGTGTGCCGTTGAAGGCACCTGAGGGGTGTGCCGTTGAAGGGCACTGGGGGTGTGCCGCTAAATGGCTATTTGGGTTTGCCGCCGGGGCGGCCGAGGAGAGTGCCGCTGGGGCTCGTTAGGGGTGTGCCGCTGGGGCACCCGAGGAGTGTGTCGTTTGAAAGGGCTTCTACTTTGCTTCAGGAACTTGCAATTGTGCACTCTTTGGGATATTTCTTCACCGTTAGGGACCTGAGGGTGGGTCCATAGCAGTGTATAAATTCACGAGGGTATCATGTGCTTTCTTTGTCATTTAATGCGCCCGTGCAAATGTGAAGATTTGTCGGACGGTAGCATTCTCCCGGAGCCCTGGATGGCCAGTCTCCCCGGGTCTTCTTTCTTTGACTCTGACATTAGTGCCGGGGCTTGGTGGGACATATGGACGTACAATTTTATACGTCCACAGCATGTCATCTTAACAATGCAGAAAATAAAGGAAAACACACACCGAGACGTGGAGCAAAGGGATAAAAGGAAAGCACACACCGTGGGTGTGGAACAACTAAAAGAAAAAAAGAAAATACAAGAGATAATGAACTAGATGACAAATACCCAAGGAAAGAAGGATGTGATCGCCACCAAGGTAAATAATGCAGTAAAGTCACACTATGTACCTTGGAAAGAGTCGAGTGAAGCCACCTGCCTATGGGAGAAAGAAACCAGGTGCTGCGACGAAAAAATGGTCTTCAGACGACCGCAAATCAATGTCAAACGGTCATGCGACAGATCGCCTGAGACCCCCAAACAATCTTCCAAACAGCCGCTAGGCGCACCCAAAACAGAAATGTGGAACTTGAATCTCCACCCCTCCTGGCCGGCCAGAAGAGTTGGCCTCGTGCAATGAGCTCTATAAACCTGCAGAAGAATGTAGACACGAAGAAAAAATAACCCAATGAGCCCTTGGACTAGTGTAGTATCTATAAAGTAATTAAACTAAGATGCATAAAAGGAAGGGTGAATACCTGGGGTTTGGGGTTTTTTAACCCCTGTGGGGCAGAGATAAGAGTAGGATGATGTTTGAAAAAGATGAAAGTGCAGAAGAACGTGGAAGAGGAAGAGGGAATATGCTATGAAGATGCAAGGGGGAAGAGGAAAACTTAGAGAAAGAGACACAAACTAAACCAAATGGAATTCAATACTCCCTGGACCAGAAGCCTTAAGGACATAGAAAAGACTTCTCCCTGGTTGGTACTCACTCTAGGATGTAGCAGCACTTCGACGCAAGCTCCAGAGATCTCCCCCTCAAGCCATGAAGTCAAGGGTTCTATTTATAGACCCCCCAAACCCTAGGTCGAGCTGGAGAGATAAAGACACGAAAGTAGGCCTGAACCTAGATAAATCTCGAAGATAATACTCCCAAGAGTCCATAGAAACAAACAGAAGGTTCTGAGGATCACTACTCGAAGAGAAATCATCAAATCATGGACTCTAGTTCGACCACGGCTGAAGAGAGGAAGAACAGACAGAGCAGGACTCTCTGTCTCCCCTAACGGTCTTGCGATAGACCGTAAGGCTTGGAAAAATGGTCGACCGATAGACCGCAAGGCTCGGTCGTCCACAAAGAGATAAGACCAAAGAAACCCAACATGACTCTCTACTGCCTAACGGTCTAGCAAATGACTGCCAACCGTCACTAAACGGTCGTACGATAGACCGCAAGGATGATAAGCGTGGCAAAGAGATAAAGGCCAATAAATCTTCTTATAAATCCACAATAAAATCCTCATCAGCCCTTATCTAGGCCCAACAAGCTCAAATGTTACAAAATAAAAGGAACCAGGCCCAACCAGGGAGAGTGACCCATAAAAATAAGCCCGAAAGTGACCAAAACCAATAACTGGTAAACAACTCGGGACATCATAAAAATAGATAAGGAGATGACCCAACTCATCGGTCATAAAACGGGTGTCAACAGATGTCCCTCCTTAATGTCCTCTTTGTAGGGGAGCGTGCGGAGGTGAAGTGAAAGCGAAATAGAACATGGAGATGAAGCGAAAATGTAGCGGAGTGGACTGAAAAATGGGCGTTAAGGTGAACCGACACCCGTCCTCAACCAACGAGCAGTAGGAATCTTTTGGAAAACTTCGAGCCAATCACAAGAAACGGCCAAACCGAATGACACATGTCTGGAGGAACTAATAACTTAAAGAAATAAAAACACGACCAACCTCCTCACTGGAACACACAGCTGATAGGTGGTCGGAGCAAGCAGAAAAAGTAAAAAGATGAGTAACTAAACTCCAGATAGGAATCCTCAGCTAACCAGACCGAGCAAATAGACCGAAGGAAACTTTCCAACTCGGAGTGGAAAGATTCTCCTTACCCAAGACTATGGACACAATTATCAATCATTACTGAAATACTTTGGATAGATGAGGGCTCATGAATGCTCAAAGATGCGAATGATGCATGCTGGGCTAAAATAAAAGAAATCATAAAAATGAATGCAAAGAAAGGAATAAAATAGGAAAATACTTGAGAATAGTATTACTAGACCAGACAAATCAGGGTCAAGACACTATCTGCAACCACGGCATGCAAAATAGAACCACCGTCCCCCAACTCTTCCAACCTAACGGCCTATCCAACGATTCAACATGTGCACCTAGATCATCATCATTTTTGTTAAAGAGGAACATCAGATCCCAGAACACATGAATGACCAGCCGATTCTCGAGATAATATATCATACATACCATATAGTAATGCATTAAGGGACTAAAGATCGAGATACTTACCTGACTTACCTGTCTGGCAAGAAAACAACGGGATGATGGCGTTTATGACTTTGACAATAAGAGGAATTAGCCATCAACAATTATATCTATAGAATAAGCATGAAGCATAAATGAGATATGATCCACATAGAAATGGAGCCAAGAACAAAGCAGATATAGCATTTCAAATCATCAACATACATCAGCCAAACGGTCTAGCCAAGACCGCAAAGAGACTCCTAACGGTCTACCAGAAGATCGCCAGCCTAGGGAGGTTCACATTCTTCAATGATGGTGACCCAGATGACAAACAGTCCAGAGAAGACCGCTAATGACACTCTAACGGTCTATCGAACGACCGCAAGGACCTGGGTGAACTAAAAACCAGAACGGGTAGTTCCCTCTTCCATTTTAACCTATTCAAACACTCAAACCTCACTCTCACCGCTGACCACCACTACCTCCAACGATCTTCTTCATTTCACTGCAAAGCCCACATGCTCTCACACCCCAAGATGGTGAAGAAGAGGGCGATACAGCGGTTCCAACGCCGTATAGCTAGGGAGACTACATCCGCAGCTCCGGCGGATCAACCGGAGGAGAGGTCTCCACCGTCGGCCCAACCGAAGATAGGAGAGCCTCCTACGGCAGCTACGGTGCCTGAGGGAGGCGCCAGAGATGAGGAGGGTGAACACACGGCCGAGGAAGCGCCAGAGGCGGTGGCCGGACGCCGGTCATCCGAGGTAGGTCGAGACTCAAAAACCCAATTTTTAATTTTTTTAGACCATGCATGGGAATAGATTAGCCAGGGAATGGGTCAGGGGACCCATAGAATGACTGTAGAGGCCTCTAAGGCCATCTCACAAGCTTGGGGAAATGGGGAAGAAGCCGCCCCTTTGGTGGTAGCCTAGCGGTCCTTCCAACGACCGCTAGGGATCCAGACGATCCATGGATGACCGTTAAGGAAGAAGAAACAGTCCAGTGATGACCGTTAAGAAACAAGAGTGATTTATTATTATTATTATTATTTTAAAAATGCAATGCAATGCATGACTTATAAACTATATAAATGATTGACTTTGACCGTTTAAATGTATGCAGGGAAAGAGACAGACTAGGATCTCCTGGCTACAAGTCTGGGCAGTGTACCTAGCGCTGCCGGACTTCCAGAGAGAGCGGTTAGCAGCGATGGGGTTTGCAGAGCTCCTCGGGATAGAGGTTATGAGGATAGACACCGCGTTGCTATACGCATTGCACGATAGGTGGGACCCAGTCAGCAGGGCCTTCCTGTTCCCGTGGGGACATATGATACCCATGCTGGAGGACGTGGCACGGATTACCGAACTACAAGTGCACGGAGCATCAGTGATGGGGATGACATAAGCCAACTATCGGGAGTTGGCGCGGGAGTTACTGGACTTAGAGCTGACGCGACCGGGACGCCACTCATCGATGCTGGCGAGAGCGATGCTCCAGGAGAGCCTGGGGCTGAGAGGAGCGGCGATAGCCATGGGAGAGCTACCCGAGGAGCACTTGGGACGTCTGAGAGACAGAGCTAGGGAGAGAGTAGCTGCGGGACCAGGATCGGAGGGAGACATCATCCTTCGTCGCTTCCGAATACTAATGTTTGGAAAGCTGCTCTTTGTGACGAGGGCGGATGGAGTGAGCTGCAAGCTCCTCCCATTGCTTCGGGATCTGGACGGAGTGGGAGACTATGCATGGGGTGCGACTGCGTTGGCGTTCCTGTTCGACTCCCTCAGCACCACTGACCGACAGATGATGCTGGGTGGGTTCTCGCCTCTACTTTAGGTAAAATGCTCTACTTTAAAAAAATGCTTATGCTTATGCTTATGAATATGATTACTATATGCTGACTCTTAACTAATGCAGGTATGGAGCTACATGTACCTCCCTGGCCTAGGGCGGGGAAAGAAGGTACATCCCGACCGGGTACCCATCGCGAGGCGATGGATGGCAGTTCGGGACACGGGGTCGCTACGACGCTTAGCGCGGGTGATCCAGGACGATATGGACACATTTCCTTATGCATCGATAAGCTTCTGGACTTAAGCTTCTAAATGCACTAAAATCACTCTTATAAATGCTGACACTTGAATCGATTGCCCTTTCAGGTGCAGTGGACACCATACCGTGACGAGGGTCACGAGGGACAGCCCTGGGTTGAGGCGGCCTAGGCCTACGCGGGACGGAAGGTATGGCTTCATTGCATGAACATCATCGAGCCTCTCCATCACCTCCTGATCATGAGGACCAGGGGTGTCCACCAGCCAGAGGTGGAGTTCCCAGCGAGGGACGACGAGCGTGTAGGACGGTCCTCAAAGAGATTGAGCGGCGAGATCGACTAGGTCACCCGGGCGATTGACCAGGTGCGTGACTGGATGCGTAGTGGTCGGGTGGTACGAGCCTAGACTACTAGCGATGACGCCTACTTGAGGGCCTATGCCAGGAGATACGGAGACCAGGTCTTCTGCAGTGTGCGACGATCGGTATGACTTTCTAGACTTCTGCTCCTTAATTACTTCTAATGTACTGACACCTTGACTTACTATATACAGCTAGACCCCCAGGGATGGATAGCCGAGCTCCAGGGTCTCCTCCACTCTACCGTGCAGCAGAGGGATGAGTTCCAGCGTGCGCTGGAGCTTCTGGTGAGTTTGATTAAACCTTAGACTTAATATGCAAATGCTTATGCACTTGACCGACTTGATTTCTAAAATGCAGCGAGCCAAGGGAACACAGCGGCAGGGACCGGACGCTCCATCCTCTTCTTCCCAGCCAGCGGACTAGGCTGAGCGAGATGCCGACTTTGCTCGGGCGATTGCTCAGGCCGAGGAGGCCGAGGCCACTCTCGCAGAGAGGGTAAGCAAAACCAACTGATTTCCTTTGATTTAATGCTATGATAATGCAAATGACTGACATGATGAACGCTTATGCAGGCGAGGGAGCTGACCGCAACACTTAGCGAGGCAGAGCGTGCTCGAGTGGAGGCAGAGCATCTCCAAGCAGAGCTAGAGCAGTCACGAGCCGAGGTGAAGTGACTCTGTACAGGAGCAGCGGACCTAGAGCGCTACTGGACCGAGGCGAGGGAGGCTCGGCGCTAGGTCTATGACTTGAGGATCGAGTTGCAAGCCGTAGAGCGGACAATGCAGATGATGGGTCGAGGACCCGAGCGGAGAGCGTCGCAGAGTGGCGCACGGAGCAGTGCGTTCCCCAACTTTCTCACCAGTTCCTCCGGCCTTTGGAGGAATGAGGAGGCAGAGAGGAGATGACGACGAGAGGAGGGCAGCACAGCCATGGGCCTGCCAGAGAAGCGGCATGAGGGTACCAACGATAGTGGAGGTCCAAGAGAGGGACCTACTGGGGAGTGATTTTGTACTTTTTCTCTTCTTTATGGACACTCATGTATATTACCCTTTATTTTAGTGAACATGTGATCTTTTTGTCTTTTGTTAAATGCAAATGCGTGGATGTGAATGCTGACTTACTAACAATGACCTCTAGGACTGACTAAGAGAGTGAAAGAGAAAGAGTGTGTGTGGGAGAGAACTGATGATTAAAGTGAGAAAAAAGATAGTCAAAATAGGACAGAAAGTGTGAAAATGGTCATCTGGAAGACCGCAAGGAGGAACAAACGGTCGAGTCGTGACCGTTAGACGAGCGGGAGAGAAGGCGGTGAAGGAGAAGAGGAAACAGTCGCCTGACGACCACTTGAGGAAACCTAGCGGTCGCTCGATAGACTGCAAGGGCGAAGACTCAGTTAAATCCGAGCGGGACTCTCCGGGAGAGTCCCAACCCGTGGCTAGAAGCACCTAATATGCATTAAGACCTATCCTAACTTAAATTGAGTCCACCTAGCCTCAATTCTAATGCATTAGGATCAGAATTAAAGCCCTATAACTAGGAATAGACCCAAAATTCACAGCTCACAGAAATCTCTGCTTCAAGCTTTGAAAACTTAATAAAAAGTACTCGAATCACCATGAAGAGGAGCTTTGAAGCTAGCACCATGGGAGAGGTCGTCTACATTGGGCCAAGGCTGGCTAGGAAGGAGCATGGGGAGCTGCAGCGGCTGACTTCCATCCCCAAGCACTTGAGCACAAGCTCTTCAAGAGAGGTGAGTTCAAATCAATTCCAAAAATTTCATGAATTCCCTTAAGTTTCTTCTCATGGCACTCCTCTTCTTCTTCTTTTCTTTTTTCTTCATCTTTCTAGCTCCTTCCTGGCCCAAGATGCTACTCTAGCTTGAAGTGGGTGGCTCCCATGATAAAAGAACTTCCTTTAGAGGTCCTCTCAATCCTAAGGGCATGGCACCTTCACCCTTTAGTAGTTCTTGCCAAGAATTTCCAGAAAATTTCATTAGATTGGCCTAGCATTTTGGCTCTAGTGGAGTTATGGCATCCTCAAACACATACCTTCATGTTCCCAACCTTTGAAGCTACTGTCCTTATAGAAGAGGTAGAGACCTACCTAGCCCTTCCTAAGACAAAGATAGGAGATGAAGACTTGGTGTGTCATACGGTTGAACATATAGATCCATCACTCATCTTAGGGGATTTCATACACAACCCAAAGGATGTGAAAACCATGATTAGCTCCCGCCATGATTAACCGTGACAATGTACAGAGTTGGCTTCGTGCTTGCTACAGTACACTGTCTAGACTTGGACAGCTTCAAGGCACAATGTGCAGACTTGAATGTTCGACCAGTGTACAGACTTTGATGAACATGCAAGTGAATGTATAGACTTTACCTTATGCACATGTGACGATGAACAGACGATGTATAGACTTCAATGGTCCATGCACAAGACGCAGCAAGAGACGCTCAGAAAGACTGCCCACTATATAGACATTGCCTTAGACATGCAGACACTGTGAATGTATAGACTTTGATCTTGTGCATGCAATGTATAAACTTGCTAAATGTATGGACTTAGCAGAACAAACGTTGCACAAATAATGTATGGACTTATGAGTGCAGCACAGACAGATGCAATGTACAGACATGCGAATCTGGGGGGGTCGGCCCATCTGGAATGGGGGTCGACCCACTTCTGTCCAGACTATGCTGAAAGGTTATAGCAGCATCACCCATTGTACAGACTAACATCAAGCAATCCAGATAAAATGCAATTATGAAATGCATCAACAATTATGAAATGCACCAATGCACACACCACACAGCCTCAGCCTGTTCGTTGGTTATGCATCCAGATAATATGTTCAATGAAACATACATATGCAACAAAAACAAATATATATGTAGACTCAAACAGATGATGACTTATAGTGTTTGCTATCATCAAAATCACAGGGACACAACAATCTCCCCCTTTTTGATGATGGCAACACTATGAGTCAGTATGACTTGATCAAATATTTCTCCCCCTTTGACTTCAGCAAAACGACATTAATTGAAGAGGGAAGAATAAGACTGCAAAAGATGAGTGAATTAAAAGCTCCCCCTTTAATGACAATTAGCTCCCCCTGAATAGAATAATGATCAGAAATGTTTTGAAGGTTGAAACCAATTGAGATGAAGGGAGAATATCAACAAAAGCACAGGGACACTCAAAAATGCTGACTAGATCTCCCCCTTTATGAAAAACGCTCAGCATGACATGGAAGCTCCCCCTGATTAGATGGATTGAAAGAAGTGATGAGCATCTATCAGCAAAGCACATGAGTATACAAGAGTTACCACACTCTGTAATCATAGTGAATAAATGAGGAAGCAAGATTTTCATTAGCACACCAAATTCATAAATCTTTGTAAACGAATTTCAGATTCTTCAATTATAATAGATTATGAATGAGTTTAAACTTACCATCATGATTTAAGAGTGATGTATTTAAGGTTTATCAGGAAAATTCATTACTCATATCTGACACATCTTTTAATAAAGATGAACCATCAACTCATTTGTTATTCATGTTGAACCTCCTTCCATCTTACTCATTTAAATTCAATGACTCCTATGGAAGTTACATAAGATACTATTGAGATTAAACAGAAATAAATGAGACTGAACTTGTCTTTAGATTTTTAGAATTTTCTATTGAACAGCACTCATTTTTCCTGAGCAAGTTTGGTTCAGTCAACACCTTTTTACATGAGACGCAACACTTCTCAGGTGAAGTGACCCAGTTACTCAGTGTGACAATCACATTACCTCTGGAGGAGAACATAGTTAGCAATGGAGTATCTTTTTACATGAGGAGACACCTTGATCAGAGGCCAGAATCCCCAGTTACTCAACACAACCATGCCATTGCTCTGCCAGATTTTCAAACATTTTGAAAAGAGAGTTAACCGTGGCACTTCATGACATGGGCTTAATCCATTTCTTTGATAGAGAACTCAATTTCTCTGTGACCAAAGTCATTGCTCTTGCTATAAATTTTTAAGTGTTTTCAGATTTTTCAAACAATGCTCAGTACACTGAAATGTTTAAGAACAATACTTTCTATATGTATCTTAACCAAAGAAAGCCATCTCATTTAAAATTTCAGATTTCAAAAGGTATTGCATGAAGTTCATGAGACAACTGGTTAAGATTTATTCAGCAGAATGAATCAGATATTTTCAAGTCCTTTACATCAAAACTTAAGAAATACATTAGACTTAAATCAATTTGATTTATCAAAACATTCTTAAGCCAGTATAATAGAAGATTCTTCTTTTCAGAATGTGTCTGATTTATGTCTAGGGTACACTGACTAAAATCTTTCCTCATTCAGATGAATCAATGGCATTGTCAAGAAATCAGTGGAGTCAACAAAGAATTTTTATTGAGAAATTAGCAGAGAGCAATCATGATGAGACAAGGGAGATTATCATGATTATGCAAGCATCAGTCAAACTCCCCCTTACAGTGTGCATGATATGCAATTGAAGCACTGAAACATGATTTTAAAAATTATGCTCATTCAGACTGCCCTATAAAGGGATATGACCCATGGTACTAGGCGGAGAGCTCGGTCTAAAAGACCATCTCACACATAGTAAGAACCTCCAGACAGAATTCATCTGCCTTTTAGTAGCTTACCATTTGATATACCATGGTGGTTATGCATGATAATGCAATACCAACAGTCCTAATGCAATATTTTTCAATATTTTTCAATGGGTGCATATGCAAATTCAGTCTATCATTAAAAAGCAAATCATGTATGAGGAGAGTTCAGAAAATTTGAATCTGACAATGCAGATGATGAATGAATATGCAAAGACGGATTTAACATGCTATTCAGTTATTCTAAGAACAAGAAGTGCAGAGAATTTACCTGAAAGGGGCTTTATTAACTTGGGTGCCTTGGTTTAATTTACCCCTCTTTATTCCTCAGTCCAAGGCACACCTACAAAGTATTTAATCATCTTGATCCTGTAGGGACCCAAGCAGCTTTGGGTCCTGCGTTAGCCCTGACAGGTGTTCTAAGCAAATTCATAGCAATATGGTCATCATGATCCATCAGATAGCAATTGTCCATAGAGTGACCAAACTTCCCACAATATCTACATGAAGTGACTGGTTTCTGGTTCTTATGATGCATAGTAACAGCAGCATGAGATTTATAAACATGATCATAAGATTTTCTGTTATATGCATGAACAGTTTGATTCTTATTCCTAACCAGCCAACATTTAGCATATCTATGGCCTTGCTTCCCACAGTTATAGCATGAAAGTCTTGCAAATGGTTTTACAGGGAATTTGACTACATGGGGGTTAACAAACTTCTTCTGAACATGCCAACAGTCCTTGACTGTATGGCCATTTTTCCCACAGTGATAGCAAGCAAAAGAATTTCTTCTATGAAAATCTGACCAGCATTCAGTGGCCTTGTGACCAGTCTTGTTGCAGTTAAAACAAGTGATGTGCTGGTTCATTGAAGTAAATTTTTTCTTATTAAAACCATGTTGGCTTGCAGGGTATTTAGCATGATATGGATGAGATGTTTTCTTACCACTTGTAAACCAGTATTGTGTAATTGTGTGTCCTAATTTGCCACAGTGAAAATATTCAATTTTATTTTTATGAGATGAAGGATTTCTATGATAAAATTTCCTAGCATTCATATCATCCTTCTCCATCAATTTACACTCATGCATCAGATGTCCAAATTTGTGACAGTAGTGACAGATCATCGTCTTCCTAGATGCATGTGAGTGTGTGTGAGGACTGTGATCAACATGCACTAATGAATCCTTTTTGTTTATTTTCTATTTTTCAATCTTTTTCTAATTTTTGTTCTGTTTTGTATTTTCTTAGCCTTGTCCTGAGGTGGAGATGAAGTAGAAGGCTTTTCTTGTTCAGAACATTTAACAAAAACAGCTTTCTGTTTGTTTCCATCAACCTTCTTTATACCAACAGGAGTGTCTTTGTCCTTCTTCTGTAGATTTTCATTCTTTTTCAATTCTTGAGTTTGTTTTACAGTTTTGGGGCTGACAGTGGACTTTTGTGCAGTGAATTGAAAAATAGAAGGAGTAGAGGTTGTGTTCTGATTAGAAGCTTTGACAAACATAGTAGAAGTTTTATTCCCATTACTCCTTTTGTTTGTCGGACTGTAACCTAGTCCCTCTCTCTGAAAGCTAACATTATTTCCAAGAATCTTATTCAGATTGTCCTTACCTTTGACAAATCTTGATAGAGAGTTTTTCAAATCTTGAATCTCAGAGTTTAAGACAGCAACATTAGCTTCATATTTGGACAGATCTGTTTCACAGGAAATGACTTGTTGATGCAAGGCATCATTCAGACTTTTGAGTTTTTCTACTTCCTGTTTTAATTTAATTTCATTGTCAGCTTCAGATAGAGACTTATAAAGATCATCAACTTCTTGTTGAAGGGATGTGATTGTTAACTCATATTTAGCTATCTTTTGTTCACAGCAGGTGACATTCTCACTCAACATTAGGTTGATGTTTTTCAGATTTGTAATTTCATGTTCAGCATTCAGCAACTCACTGGAGCTCACCAGGCTTACACTCTTTCCTTTTTCTAAAGTGATTAGCCTCTCAGACATTGTTGAGTTTAGGTGATTCAGCTTATTAATTTCCTCTTTCAGTTTACTGTTCTGCTCTAGGAGTTCATCATCAAGCACCCATTCATTTGAAGAAAATTGAAATTCATAAAACTTTTCTTATTATTTTTCAGATTGAAGTTTGTCAAGATTTTTCTGAATCTCTGAATGTGTTACTCTATCAGCCTCTAATTTTTCAGAAATCAATCTATTTTCTTTTTCAAGATTTATTGATTTGTGTTCAAATTCCTTGAGCTGATTTTTGAGTATTACATTTTCAGACTTCATGTTTTCCAATTCAGAGTTGACAAGCTCTAAGTTTCTCACCAGTTCTTCATTTTGAACAACATCATTGTTATGAGCCTGATCATCATCAATTAAACTATGCCTCTCCTTTAGTTCAGCAATTTCGCAAACAAGCTGTTGATTCTCCTTTTTGTGTGAATCAATTTGTTTCATAAGAGTTTGTTTTTCAGATTTCAAATGATCTAAATCTGAACTAATAGAATCAAAATCTGTTAACTATCTTCTAAATATGTCATTTTTAATTTTCAGAATTTCAGGGCTTTCACCTCGAGATTTAGCATCCTCATGTTTCTTTAGCTTCTTTATCATTTTTTTATTCTTCTTCTTTAGTCTTTCATAGGATTCTAACAGATTGGCATAGGGATCTTCCCAGTCGTCTAAAGTGTAACTAGAGAAAGGATTAGTTACCTCTTCAGCATCTTCGGATTCATCTTGATCACTGCCATGGTCGCTCTTGTCAGCCATCAGGCAGCTGTCCTCATCTCTCCTCTGAGTTAGCTTCAGCTTTTCCAGAATGTCCTTAGCGGACTTGCAGTCATAAAAACAAGAATGTAGAGCCTTGTCAGTAGCTTCTTTCATTAATTTCAAAACTTTCTGATTCTCTCCATTTCTTGATATGTGACTGTTAGACCATTTGGACTCTTTCTTTGGCAGTCTGTGAGGACCATGTGAGATTAACTTCCACATATCCGGATCCATCAAATTCACATAGTTATGTAGACTGCTAACCCATGAGTTAAAATTAGACCCATTGAAAACCGGTGGAGAGGCCATGAAGGCAAATCAATCAAGCAATTTCAAAACTGTATGCAGAAGACAGAAATACACCGAATGCCAGTAGGATCCTCTACAGATTGTTAGATCTGTTAGATCAGAGACCCGCTCTGATACCAATTGTTGAGTCAGGTGCGATAGATTTAGAGGGGGGTGAATGAATCTTCCCTTTAAAAATATAGCCTAATTAAAAACTTAAAGCTCAGTTATGCGGAATTAAAAACAGTTACAGCTATATTCTGAGAATACTTAGGATCATCTCGGTAAGACAACTCAATAGAATTAGCCCTCACTCGATCCTATGCTAACATCTAATACGCAGCAATTAAATGAACATATAAGAAAATCAAACCACAAGGGACACCAGAATTTTTAGGTGGTTCGGTCCACAGACCTACGTCCACCCCTCACTCCAAACTGAAGTGAGGCTTCCATTAGCAACGCTAGACAAGCAGACTCAGTCTGCAACAGATGTTGCCACACAGCTTGACCAGGGGAACAACCTCCCCTCTTCCTCCCATCCGGAGGGAACCACTAGTGACACCAATCACTAGCAAACTAGAGACGCAAGTCTCTCTTCTTCCAAACCAGGAGGGGACCTACAAGTAGCAACTACTACCTGCAGCCGGAGACCCAAGTCTCCCTTCCTCTGAAGCCCAGAGGGAAGCGCAAGTGACACTAAGTCACCTGCAAACCAGAGGTCTCGGACCTCTCTTCCTCCACCAAGGAGGGAACCATTGATGACCCAAAGTCACCAGCAAACCGGAGAAACAAATCGCCCTTCTCCTGAAACCACAGGAGGAACCCTATCCCCAATAGGGCAATAGGAAGAACAAGGTAAAAGGAAAATAATAAAAGATAAAAATCACTACGACATAAAGCTGGAGAAATGAAAAGCACAAAGACAAACTGGGTTGGATCTGATCCAAGGTCCAGTGAACAATGAAGCTCTCTTCTTATTCACAACCTCTCTATCTCACTGTCTCTCCTCTTTCTCTGCTCGAGCTCTCTAGCTTTCTCTTTCTCTTCTTTCTCTTCTACTCTTCTTTCTTTTTCTTCTCTCAGTGGATCGTGGCTCTCTGCTGCTTCTCCTTCTGTCTCTTTGTACAGACTTCACCTCTTGTTCGAGCTGCCTCCTTCTGCTCACTATCCACACGATCATCCTTCTTCTGAGGAAGAAGACATATATATATAGCAGCAGTAGATTAGGGCGGCGTGTGCTCTCCACGATTCCCGCCCAAATGTTTCAGTCCACGTGGTGGCTTCTCAGCATCTCGGATCACGTGCCAGATGCCAGCCTCGTATCACTTGCCCAGACTCTGCAGGTTTAATGAAGAGTTTCAGTCGATCAGCAGAAATAGCACAGGCTGTACATAGTTCAATTAAGCAGCAATGTATATACTTAGTAATGCAGTGTGTGGACTTGGACAGCTAGCCACGAGTGTATAGACTTTGCCTAAGTGTTTATCCATGAATGAGATGGTGATGTATAGACAAGAACTAATGCAAGCAGTGTATAGACTTTGTGCCCCAAAGGCAATGTATAGACTTAGTGCTCTACATGCTACAGTGCTAATGTGTAGACTTGATCAATGCATCTTGAATGTTTAGACTTGAAGAGCTAGCCAACGAGTGTATAGACTTGCTGGGTGACAACGAGCGTATAGACTTGCTGAACAACATCAGAATGTATAGACTTGGTTGTGTGAGCATTCAGTGTATAGACTTTGTGAGACGCAAAGGCTGTACAGACTTGACGAAATGCATGTGCTAGACAGTGTATAGACTAGACAATGCAAACGAGATGTTCAGACTTGCTATGAAGCAACCACAATGTACAGACTTATGTTGAAGCAACCAGAATGTACAGACTTAGAGTGAAGACAATGCAGTGTTTAGACTTTGATGAACATATGCAATGTATGAACTTAACGACGCAAGCAATGTATAGACTTTGGAACGCTTGAAGCATAGACACGCTGCCAATGTGTAGACTTGGATGAGACATTGCATGAGACGGTGGATGTACAGACTTGGGCTGTACAGACTTGGAAAGTTTGAAAGCCAATGTATAGACTTCAAGTGAAGACCAATGTATAGACTTCACGTGAAACCCCAATGTACAGACATGAGCTAGGCAAGCTACAGTGCCGATGTATAGACTTTGGCTAGACAAGCTACAGGGCCGATGTATAGACTTTGTAAATGTTCAGACTTGAATGCTCGACCAGTGTACAGACTTGCCACCGACCAAAGTATAGACTTGAAAAGCTTGAACACAGCGATGTGCAGACTTTGTGATGTATAGACTTATGAATGCAACGTAGGTAAAGGTCTCAATGTATAGACTTCACCTGAAACAGTCCGATGTACATACTTTGTCTGAAATAGTCGGATGTACAGACTTGAGTGAACGATGCATGAACAAGCCTAACCAATGTATAGACTTTGATGCACAAACACACAATGCAATGTATAGACTATAAAGTGAATGCATATGCCAATGTATATACTTGAAAGCGTGAAGTCCAATGTACAGACTTGGAAGATGTGAGCGAGACAATGTATGGACTTGGCCCTTGAAGAATGTACAGACATTGAAGACTCGAAGCCCCACGATGTATAGACTTTTAAGCATGTGAACATGGGGACAATGTACAGAGTTGGCTTCGTGCTTGATATAGTACACTGTCTAGACTTGGACAGCTTCAAGGCACAATGTGCAGACTTGAATGTTCGACCAGTGTACAGACTTTGATGAACATGCAAGTGAATGTATAGACTTTAACTTATGCACATGTGACGATGAACAGACGATGTATAGACTTCAATGATCCATGCACAAGACGTAGCAAGAGACGCTCAGAAAGACTACCCACTGTATAGACATTGCCTTAGACATGCAGACACTATGAATGTATAGACTTTGATCTTGTGCATGCAATGTATACACTTGCTAAATGTATGGACTTAGATGAACAAACGTTGCACAAACAATGTATGGACTTATGAGTGCAGCACAGACAAATGCAATGTACAAACATGCGAATCTGGGGGGGTCGACCCATCTGGAAAGGGGGTCGACCCACTTCTGCCCAGACTATGCTGAAAGGTTATAGCAGCATCACCCATTGTACAGACTAACATCAAGCAATCTAGATAAAATGCAATTATGAAATGCATCAACAATTATGAAATGCACCAATGCACACACCACACAGCCTCAGCCTGTTCGTTGGTTATGCATCCAGATAATATGTTCAATGAAACATACATATGCAACAAAAAAAGATTTATATGCAGACTCAAACAGATGATGACTTATAGTGTTTGCTATCATCAAAATCACAGGGACACAACACTTTTGGGTGGGGATTTCTTCGGTGGAGGAGACTTGGAGGTGTCCCGTAATCCCCAATTTATCCGAACATCCCTCTGAGGCAGGACGAGTTCTCTTCGGATGTGGAGGAGTATGCGGCCATTTTGCTGAAGCATCGCCAGTCCACGGAGGAGCTGGTTACTCCGGAGAACATCAAGCGGTGCCTTCTCACGCGGCTACGGCGGACAGGTTCGGACGTCACGAATCAACTTCTTCGTCGGATGATGAGACCATTTTCTTTTCCTGACCATATCTTCTTCTGCGCAGACGCCAGGCGGCCGGCTGTGGAGGAGGAGCCTGCGGCCGAACGGGAGGTGATCGTTCTCGGCGATGACTCGGCTGCCGACGAGTCGCGAGCTCCCGAGGGGCGCTCCCAAGCCCAAGATAAGGGCAAGGGGATGGCCCAGGAGGGGTCTTCCAGGCCGCGGGAGTCCAAGCGTAAATATCCCGTGGAGGGCATGATACGGGATGCCGTGAAGGCCAAGAAGCGGGCCAAGAAGGCCGGGTATGTCCCCGTTGTCGAAGATGACTCTGGCTCGGCGGCTCTCCCCTCTTCCAAGCGAGATAGGGCCGACCCTGTTGGGCCGGCTCCCGCATCCGCCGAGCGAGAGGGGGACGAGGATGCCAGGGCCGCTTCTGGGGGTGGCGGCGTTGAATCGGCTCTACCCTCAGCAGGAGCCGAGGGGGCCTGGGCCGCTTCTGCTGGTGGCGCTGGATCGGCTCTCCCCTCAGCAGGAACCGAGGGGGCCGAAGTTGAAGCGGGTGACTCTGGGACCGCAGTTGAGACTGGGGCGTCGATCGAGGTGGGCGACGCTCCGGGTGGCGACGCAGGGGCCGAGCTGGTCGAGGCCGGGGGGTCGCGAGGAGTGGAGACACAGCCTCAACCGACTGAGGCAAGAGGGGCGGATGAAGCAGCGGCTCGATCCGGGCCGATTGGCGGGGCTCCTGAGGGGATACCGCTTGAAGGGGGGCCCCCTATTTCGGCGGTTCTGGAGCGGCTGGGCATCCAGGGCCCTCTGTATCAGAGATGTTGTAGCATAGCTGCGAAGGTGGTGAAGGGAGGAGACAGGCAACGCTCCCCGCCCGTGGCCCTCGAGCTGGTTATGGAGGGTGGCTTGATCTTGGCCCAGATGGGGGCCACTCTGGCTGAAGATTACGCTCGGTCGGAGTCAGAGCGGGCGACCCTTGCTTGGACCCTTGGTGGGTCTGACAGGAAGGTGGCTCAGCTCACCGAGGAGCGTGACGGGCTTCGACGGGAGCTCTCTATAGTTAAGGAGCTAGCGAGGGTGAGCCAGGCGGATGCCCGGTCGCTGACTAAGCAACTTGCTCGGGCCCGCGAGTCGCTCGAGAGGAAGAGCCAGCTTCTGGAGGAGGAGCGCGTGGCCCTTACCGAGCTAGACGGCTAGTGGGAGGCCGAGCGCGCCGAGTTATTGGGCCGGGCGGAGGAAGCCATGCGCCTTCGGCGGGAGGCCGAGGCTGATCTGGCCGAGGCGGAGAAGCGGTCAGTCGAGGCAGAGTGGAGGTTGGCCGAGGCGGAGCGGGAGAAGGCTGAACTCGCTGGTAGGGTGGAATCAGCCGGGGCGGAGGTACTCGAGCAATACAAACACTCGAAGGCCTACCGGGTTGACCTTAAGGAGGCTGCCCTCCCCTACTATGAGTCAGCACTTTGCTGGGGCATCTGCAAGGGATTCAAGCAAGGCTATGACCGGGCCATCTCTTATGCGGAGGAACAGGCGTCCGAGACAATTAATTTTCCGTCCGGGCAATGCTATGACTCAGATTTGTAGTCCTTCGATTCCTCTGGTTCGGCGTCGGAGGAAGGAGACCAGGGGGACTCTTCACCCGAGGGGTCGCCAACTCTGGATGCCTCGGGAGGGCGCGCAACCGAGGAAGTTCCCACGCCGGTGGGGTCAGTGCTAGGGTCGGCCGTTGCCGTGATGCTGGGGGCAGACCGTCTGAACCTTCCACTTCCGAGCCTCAGGATGGGCCAGAGGCCTAATGTATCTATTTTGCTTTTTCTCCTTGTATGTTTTTCCTTTTTTGAAGAAAAAACTTTTCTTGTTGTGTAAAGGAAAAAACGTAAGGCAGTAGCGTTATGATAAAGACTTTACTCTTTTGTACCGCCATTGCCGTAGTTTGACCAGCGTATCCGCAGTAGTTGGAAAGTGCTGATACTTTCTGCATGGATCTCGCATGATGGTTGGGCGTGCATCTGACAGGGTGTCTTTCTGTTTTCTCATGCTTTAACTGCCCGGCCGCTTCGTGTGTCCCGCTGGGATGGAACCGAGGAGTCTGAGGTGATTGTTCGTAGGGAGAAGTCCCTTTAGCGTGTTTTCGAGGGGAGAATCATTTAAGGCAAGTAACCTCCCTTCGCCTATAAAAGGTCTAAAGGGTGTCTCTCCCTCTCCATCGCTTCGGGTTTTCTCTGACAGGCTTTCCTCTCTCCTTCTTCACGAAGCGTTGTGCCGTCGAATTTGAAGCATAGAAGACGTTCTGGAAGATGAAGCTGCCGATGATGGAGGGCAGAGAGTCCTTGCTGCTTCGGGTTTGAAGGGGATTCGACGGCCGGTGGGCAGGTTAGAAGGGGGTTCGACGTGCGAAAGCACGTCACCTTCTTCTATCAGTTCCGACGGTGCTAGCGGAGAGGGGTGTGATGGCGGACGGATGGGGGAATCATGCATCCCTTTCGCCCGTCCCTTCCCGCTCACTCTCTGGAGGGGATTCCTCAAGATTCCTCTCCACTCCCTGCTTCTCCTTATTTCTCCCCGCAGCCTCTTTCTCTCTCTTCTGCCCTTCTCATCATTTGTTTCACTCTTCGGAGGGTGCCTCTCGACATCCTCTTTTATTAGTTGACTTTATCTTCCCCTTCATCTTCCTTGTTCAACTTGGAAGGTAGCCTTCTTCTTCCTAATCCCTCTGTCACCTTCGTTCCGTGTTACCCGAGCCAACGGGGTCGACTATCCTTTATTCAAGCCAGTTTCTGCACGGGGCAGAGTCAGTGGCTGGACGCAGGAAGGCTAACCGAGTCAGCCGAGCGATGGGCTCGTACGGCGGCGCCAGATGGATTTTTGCTTTTTTGGCATGTATTGTATTGGCTTTGGCCTTTCTGATGTACAAGCAAGTTGTTTGAATAAAAGAGGAAGGAAACTTTTGTTTTATTTCATATTGCTTACACAATGCTCGGTGTTCAGAAATAGAACTTGCGTAGTGTAGTCACGTTCCACGCCCGAGGGATGGGTTCTCCTTCCATAGTAGATAGCCGGTATGCTCCTTTCCCGAGTGTCTCGACCACTCGGTAGGGCCCTTCCCAATTAAGGGATAACTTGCCCGCTGCCTCAAGTGGTCAAGAGGCTTCGGCTTTCCTGAGAATGAAGTCTTCCGGTTGAAAGTGTCTATCTCAGACTTTGGCGTTGTAGTATCGAGTGAGGCGGGGTTGATATTCTGTTGCTCGGATGCTGGCAATCTCTCGGAGTTCATCTGCTATGTCGAGATTTTTGAGCAATTTTTGGTCGTTTGCCTCGGGCGAGAAACAGATGACTCGGAGGGAGAGATTGGCAATCTCCAACGAGATCACGGCCTCGGTGTTGTACACCATCTGAAAGGGACTTTCACCGGTTGCCGTTTTGGGAGTCGTTCAGTGCGACCAAAGTACGCTTGGCAATTCCTCGAGCCAACTGCCCTTGGCTTTACCGAGCCTGGTCTTGATGCCTTTCAAGATAGTCGTATTGACATTTTCGACCAGCCCGTTAGCCTGAGGGTGGGCGACCGAAGTGAAGTGATTACGAATGCTTAGGTCGGCACATCTGTCTCGGAAATCATGAGAATCAAATTGCCGGCCATTATCGCTCACTATCACGCGGGGGATGCCATAGCGACAGATGATCGATTTCCAGACGAAACTCCAGACGACTGTCTCGGTGATCCCAGCTGTGGCTTCGGCCTCGATCCACTTGGTGAAGTAGTCGATGGCGACGATGATGAACTTCTTCTGGGCCTGAGCCGTAGGAAACGGCCCAAGGATGTCGATCCCCCACCGAGCGAAACGATAAGGCTCGGCTAGGGTGACGAGCTCCATTACCGACTGATGGACCAAGTGATCAAATCACTGGCATCGGTCACACTGTTGTACGTAGGTCAAATAGTCGCGCTCCAGAGTGGGCCACCAGTAACCCTGCCGAAGCAAGATCCTGGCGAGTGACCTTCCTCCTAGATGCGCTCCGCACAGGCCTTCGTAAACCTCTTGGATCGCTCGGTTGGATTCGTTAGTACTAATGCACTTCAGGAGGGGACCGGAGAAGGATCTGCGGTATAAAGTGTTGTCCAGAATGATGAATCATCGAGCTTGGTACTTCAATCTCTGAGCTTCCCGAGGGTCGGGAGGCTCCTGAGAGTCTTGGAGCCACGACAGATAGGGGGTATGCCAGTCGCTTGGGGAGGCCGAGTCAATAGCCATGAGCTCCGAATCAATGCTCGGTCACTCTAGCTCTTCGAGAAGGATCGATCGAGTACCTTCGGGGTCAAGAGAGGAGGCCAGCCGAGAGAGGGCGTCCACTCAGGAGTTTTCCTCCCGAGCTATTCGAACTACCTCAAAACTCTCGAACTGTTGTGCCATGGTTCTGACCAGCTGGAGGTATTTGACCATCGATGCTTCCCGAGCTTCGTAATCGCCGTTGACCTGGCTAGCGACCAGTTGGGAGTCAGTGTGAATTCTGACTCGCTCGGCCCCCAACCGTCGGGCCATGCGGGCTCCCGAGATAAGAGCTTCATACTCGGAGGCGTTATTGGATGCCTGGAAGTTGAACTTCAAGGCGTATTGCAGCTTTGCTCCTTCGGGGGACTTCAGGAGGATCCCGGCGCCACTCCCGGCCGAGTTGGAGGATCCGTCGACAAACAATTCCCAGGTTGGCCCGGGTGCGGACAGAGATTTTTCTTCGGCCGGGATGGTGCTCTCGACGATGAAGTCGGCGAGCGCCTGTCCTTTGATAGCCGAGCAGGGCCGATACGATATATCATAGGCCCCGAGCATGATGGCCCACTTGACGAGGCATCCCGAGGCTTCAGGGTAGGTGAGGATCCTCTTCAGTGGTTCGCTGGTTAGCACGATGATGGAGTGCCCTTGGAAATAGGGTCGAAGGCGCTTGGTTGAGGTAACCAATGCTAGCACAAGTTTCTCGGTTGCGGGGTACCTTCTTTCAGCCTCATTGAGCACCTTGCTGGTGTAGTAGACTGGTCTCTCGACTCCCGAGTCATTTCTGACTAGGACCGAGCTAACTGTGGATGGAGTTGCCGAGAGGTAGAGATGCAAGGCTTCACCTGGGATAGGCTTGGATAGCACCGGGGGTGAAGCCAGGAACTCCTTAAGCTCGGCGAATGCTCTTTGGCATTCCTCGTGCCATGCGAACGTAGAAGATGTCATTTTGGGCCCCCTCAACAGTTTGAAGAAGGGTAGGCATCATTCGGCCGCATGGGACAGGAATTTGCTAAGCGCGGCAATGCGCCCGGTAAGGCGTTGAATGTCCTTGGTGCAGGTAGGTGGGCGCATGTCCAGGATGGCCTGGACCTTGTCGGGGTTGGCCTCGATCCCACGCTGGGTGACTAAGAAGCCCAGGAATTTCCCGGACCTTACTCCAAAGGCACACTTGGTGGGGCGGAACTTCATATTGTACCTCAGGAGGGTGTCGAAGGTCTCTGCTAGGTCGATGAAGTGGTCCTCGACCTTGGGGGTCTTGACGAGCATGTCGTCAATATAGGCCTCGACGTTCCGGCTGAGCTGTCCCTCGAACATATGATTGACCAGCCTCTGGTACGTGGCTCCAGCGTTCTTCAACTCGAAAGGCATCCGGGTATAGTAGTATACGCCGAAGTCGGAGTTGAAGGCGGTCTTCTCGATGTCTTCTGGATCCATTCTGATCTGGTGGTAACCTGAATCGGTGTCTAGAAAGCTGAGTATCTCGTTGTCCGAGGTTGAGTCAACCAGTTGGTCGATGCTCGACAACGGATAGCAGTCCTTTGGTGTGGCTTTGTTCAAGTCGGTGAAGTCCACGCACATTCACCACTTTCCTGAAGCTTTTGGCACCAGGACGACGTTAGCCAGCCACGTCGGGTACATGACCAATCTAAAAAGACCAATCTTTTGCCCCTTAGTGACTTGCTCCTTGATGATCGCATGCTTCTCTGGCGCGTGCTTCCTTCTGCATTGTTGTACGGGCTTCACGGTTGGGTCGAGGTTGAGTTTATACACCACCGTCTCCCCTGGTATCCTGGGGAGTTGATCATCAGACCATGCAAAGACTCGGATGTACCCGGAAAGAAATTCTTTATATTGCTGCTGAACCTCAGATGGTAGGTCGGCTTCAATCTTTACTCCTAGGGTTGGGTCATCATTTAGGAAAACCGTTAACAACTCGCCTCCAGGCTCGGATGTTATAGGTTTTTCCTCGACTTTCCGGGGGCCCTTGTTCTTCCCATCTGGCCTTGTGGCTTCAATTGAGATATTATAGCACCTTCTGGCCATCGCCTGGTTACCCCGGACTTCCCCCACCCATTTTTAGTGAGGAACTTCATCTTTTGGTGATAGGTAGAGGGCACCGCTTTCGTTCGGCTAAGGATCCCTCGGCCGAAGATTGTGTTGTATGCTATCATACCCTTGATCACTATGAAGTCCACCATAACTGTAACGGTTTTGGGTGGGGTGTCGAGAGTAACCGGCAGGCTTAGGGATCCCTTGGGATAAGTGGCATGGCCATTGAACCCATAAAGGGGGGTTCGGATCGGGCGGAGTTTAGACAGATTCTCCCCCATCTTAAGGAAACACTCATAAGATAATATATCAGGGGCACTTCCATTGTCAACTAGAATCCTATCTACGTTACAATGGTTTATCGTGGCCGATATGACTAGGGCGTCGTCATGCGGGGTGGTCAGCCCTTCCAGGTCTTGGTCGGAGAAGACTATGACCTGGGGCTCACTTGGCGGGGCCTTGGGAGGCTCAATGGCTCGGCTCGCCCGCTCAGCATGACGCTTCCTTCCTCAGCCACTGTCTCCTCCTGATGCAGCTCCTCCAGCGATGACGTTGATGTGGACCTGTTGGCACTCAAAATATGATCCTTTGGCAACCAAGCCGCAAAGATGAATGATACGACCCACTGAAGCACAGAAGCCGATGAAGACTAGCTTACTAAAGGCCCTTCAAGCTGCCAGAGCCTCGATCCACCTTGAAGGGAGCACCGGGGACTTCACCTTAGGAGAGTCGGAACGAACCCACAACCAACCGGCAACGCGATCAAGCCTGCCCAATGATCTGGCATCGACCTCGTCATGCCGCTATCCCACATCCGTCGCCCGACCAAGGACGACGGTCTACCCAATGACTCTCCTAAGGAGGAAAAACATCCTTGGCCGCCCACAACAAGAGGCCAAGGGTTCTGCCAATAGAGGGTCCCGATTACCCGACACGGGTTCGGCTTCTCGCCATAGTGGGCCCATTAGCGGCCGATTGAGCGCCGTTCAAGGTGGAATTATCCAGGATGCAACACCATCCTGCAAAGAAGCTTTGAGCACGAGTCCGTCTCAACCAGGAGCACAAGTCACAGTGCCGAAGGCTGTACCAGCAGGACGTCCGTGTGCTCGGACCAGACACACGCGAAGGTCTGATCAAGGCCACTCGCCGTACCGAGAGCTGTGTCAACACCTCGTCAAGGTTTTCCACGGGCCAGGGCGAGAGGAATAGTCAACGGGGGCTTTTGGAATCATCTCCGGACCCACCGGACCCAGCACGCCAAGAACAAGCTAAAACGGCACCGTCAAACCGGCGTGGCAAGAGCAACAGGGGTGTGTTCCCCGGCGCCGTCAAACCGGCGCGCAAAAGCCCAATCCGAGACTTCTTCCCGGCGCCACCAAATCCGGCGCGCCCCCCTTCCCGGGGTGCCGGATTAACAGAAGCTATATATATAGCCTGCCTTCGGCCAGAGAAAAGGGGGGACCCCAAAAAAGAAAGAAAAAAGAGAAATAGAGAGACGAGGAGAAGGGGAGAAAAATCAGAAGGAAAATAGAAGAGAGCCAATCGTCCGAGAGCGAGAGGTCTTGGGGGAGAAGAAAGGGTTTCCACTGAGGGCCGCCGCGACCCTCCTCTGTCCACTCGCTTGAAGCCCTCCGTAGTCGGAGAAGAAGAGCTAGATCCGATACTCTACTTTGGAGAAGAAGCTTAGGTGGGTTTCGTGATTTTCTTCTGACGATTCTCTCCGATTTCTCTCTTCTGATGTAATGTAAATGAAGCGGGAAGGGCGATGATACGAGCCCTCTCCCCCTTCATCATCTCTTTCTCCTCCCCTTTTCTCAGAAAACCCCTGCGCGGGTGCGATACTGTAGCATCCTGGGCGATGATATGAGCCTACGATGCCCTGCTTCTTCTAACTTTTGTTTACCCCTCCTATTTCCGGCTTGAATGCTGACTATGGGATGCGGAGCATTTGTAACGATCCATCTGGGCATTCGCCCTCTCTATATTTGAATAAAATCACCAATACCTATCTATACATCCGAAGATTCATTGCCATATACTGGATCGAGGTTTCTTCCCATGGTTTCCCCGATGCATACGCCCTAATGATTTCAAGGGCAACAGTGATATCACCCTCTCCCCAGGGGTTTCTTCTCGCCTCAACTTCTACTCCGTGGAGGGCCATTGGCCAGAGGAAGGCACCTCGATGCTCCCCTGGTCAGAGCCCCCGGAACCTTCTCCCATCGCCCTCCTTCCGTTCCCAGTCATGAATGGAGGGGGATGGGGGTATCCCCATAATCAAAACGCATCGTCTGTGGGTACTATTACCTTTCTGTTCATTATGCTGATTGTTCAGTGGTTTGCCCTCCCTCGGTTGTGGAAAACCGCAAGCTAACAAGCTAACCGCTGTGCTAACAGGCTAACTCCGATATCAACATAGGCTAATCCCCCTTGCTAGCTAGTCAACCGACTGGTTTATCATGTGCATAGTCTAATTAACTCCTTTCTATCGAATGCATCCTGTCCTGTCCTACTCATGACGGTTTTCCCGAAGAGTTTGTCCGACAGGGAGAGGGGACATTCCCCATGAATCACCAGTGGATCACAGGGTCATACCCCTTCGTGGTATGTATCCTCATAATCTGTTCGGTGAATATAAACAGGGCTTTAGCCCAACATCAAATCCACTATCCTCAACGATATCGTGGTGGCCATGGGTTGGAAACCTCTCGTAGGCTAGTCCTCGGGGCTTCCCTTCCCTATTGGCTGTCCCTTTCGATCATGATTTGGCTATGAGTCGTGTGCCCCTCGTAGGCGAGCCCTCGGGGTTACCTTCTCTTATTGGTCATCTCGTCTGATCACTTTTTAACCCACGGAATGATGGTGCCCCTCGTAGGCTAGCCCTCGGGGTTTCCTATCCGCCTGGGGTTCGCCGGCCGCCGTTGTGCCACCCGGCCTTTAGGGGTTGCTCCGCTACGTGAGTACTCCCCGCTTCTCCCCGATAATCCTTTGGGATGGGGAGATGCTGCCGAAATTCCGGCTCGAACGAGTTTAAACTCGGAACAATCGCTGCGCTCGAGTCTGGACCTCGCGCGAGCCCGTGATTTGATCTTTGGATGGTTTGGGACCGATCCGATGAATGATAAACTCAATAAATTCTCAAAATCTTCCAAAACATTTTTAATAAACCCATGAATAAACCAATGAAACTCCCGTTTCCGCGAAATCGGGCTAAATCGGTGCAGTTCGTACACGATAACGCCTTAAAACGGCGCGCCCTTTCCGGTGCGCCCTTACCGGCGCGCCCTTCCCGGCGCGCCCCAATCAGGCCGCGCCGGTTTAACATGCTCTTTTCTATTTTACCTACAGTTTCTGGCGCCGTTTTAAACCTTTTACCTACGTCTCAGGGTGCCGTTTCAAGCGTTTTAGCCCCTTTCTTCGCATGCACTGCACCAGTTTCGTTCCGAATCGTGTCATCGCGTCATTCCAACCCCTTTTCCCACTCATGGGATGATTTCTTATGCTAATCATAGAAGGACACAAGCTCCTCGACCAAATAAACTGAATAAAATTAGCATGTCCAAGCATTCATATCACATTGATGTATGCCTAAATATGTGCATCTTTGGTATATCAAATAATATTGCCAGAAGGTCAGGTTACGCCTGATTGGAAGCCTTGTTACGCGTGAAGGTGGCCTTCGAGCCTAAGTCCTCCGCCATGTACCAGGGTCCACCCCAATAAATCGTGTGTAGTCAGTCGCAGCATCTTGCATGATCACTCAAATGCTCTGTATCCTTTATTCTGGCTTTGACAGCCCGCTATCTCGGCAATTAATCAAAGGTGTTCCCTCCTCGTGGGGGATGTAATTAACGCCATAACCTTTATGGTATGGCGGACTGCTGGTCCCGACCGAACCTCACATTCGCCCGACATGGGTCAGAATGAGCGCACAGTAAAATCGTCACTCATGTGACTGGCATGCCCGCGTCGTCAATCGGTCAGTTGACTACCAGTTAGTCAAATGGCTGATCGATACGTGAAATAAGACGAGTATATATGTACATATACACATATATACACGAAATAAGGTAAGAACGACTAGACGGTCGGATAAAAAAAAACGTCGCAAACAAGTCTGGCACGCCCGGTGGGACTAGTGTCACCTTTCATCTCTTTGCCGAGATATTCGGGCTTTGAAGCCCTCTCAAAGGCTACTAATTATTTTCCTGTTTGTCTTTGCAGGCAGATCGATGACGATCCACGGGATAACTGGCGTCGATTTCGATCATTCGATCGTTGCTGGACACGCGCAAGGGTACCTGGCGGTACCCATGGAATTCGGCAGTTTCCCTGCCGCTGTAGGCTTCCCCAACTTTTTGGGGTTAGCCTTCGTCGATATCCTGGAGGTCGAAGCCCCAGAACCTGCCGAGGAAGTCGCGGAGAAGATGGAGCCTCTGAAGGTTCCCTGCTGCGAAGACTTGCCTGAAAGCCCAGCCCCGGCCGCTAGCTGCTTGGTGCACCACGTCATACGTGGGACCCACCCCAGTGTCATCAACAAGCACCCTGGAGGACGCCAGCGTTGCCAGGTCCGCCAGAATGCTGCTGCAATCACCGGAACCATATCGCAGTCCGAGAAATCTATGCTTGTTGGAGACATGCGCGTCTTCCTTGACGGACGCACGGCCCCGGTGACCCCAGACCGAGTCATCCCCAACATCCCTATCCGCAATACCTATCAAGCCCTCGCTGGAAGGAGGGCAGAAAGAGAAGAAGCCGGCCCCTATGGCCAAGGAAGCTCGGCACTCAAGCCGAAAAAGCTCAAACGGGTGTGGGTTCCCAAGCAGACCCGACCTGCCTACCATCTAACACCCATCCGCCGCCGTCCTATGAACGGCGAGGCGAGAGTGAGAAGAGAAAGGGGCTTGTCCCCGAAGAATGAAGAAGAAGTGGTTGTGGATCCCCCGCGCCGCAGAAGTTTCCGGGCTGCTGCCCGCCAAGCCAACGTCCCAGTCACGGGACGAAGATTCCAACATCCGGCCGACAGAGCTCGGCTGGCCTATATCCCTCCTGCTGGAGGTCGACAACTATCCCCCGTACTCTATCAAGAGCGGGGTCAAGAGGAGGTAACCTGTCTGATCAGGAACTACTTTCGAGGGCTGGGCAACCCCTCGCTGGGTCAACAGCGACTAATGCAGACAGTCGCCACTGACGAAGACTACTTCCCGTCAGTGGCAGATGAAGAAGATATGGAAGATAGAATGATGGTGTCGTCAGTTCATGACAATGGGTACAATGATGATTTCGAGATCGAAGCCGATGAAGCCTTCCCCGAGCGGGAAGAAGAAAGAAGAGTTTCTGTGTTCGAGAGGCTGACCTTTCCGCAACAAGCCAGACGGAGGGTCCATCGACAGAGAAGAAGGATGCAGGTCTTTACTTGCAACATGGCTGGTATATCCAGCCGATATGAGGAGCTTCCTGAAGACTCCCAAGAACTGGCTCAATTAGCCGTACGGCCCGGGCCAGCTACCCGCAGAACAGAAGCGGCAAGAGAGCTTCTGGCGACCATGAGAGGGAAACAACCCCAAGTCTATCCCCGCTGGGATGATAAGGCCCCCGTCTTGACCGCTAATGTGGTGACGACGGAAGAAGAAGATGACGTCCTCCTCGACATCCTGCTTGAGGGTACGTCCAGGGAAACGACAGAGGGTATCCCCACCACTATAGATCCATCAGTTCTGATGCTGCTGCAAAAATATCAACGGGAGATAGATTCTCTGAAGAAACAGCTGATAGAAAAGACTGAGCATTCATCAGCTTCTAAACCACCGAAGTCCAGGGTGAATCATCCTGGGGAGCGGTTCGTTGTGACGACCCTCCACCGCTCTATGCACTGTCCCAGCCATCAGAGCCAAGCATGGCGACATCGCAACAGCGGCCGCCACAGCCTCAGCCGTTGCTACCTCCGGTGCTCCCCCAGGCGCATCCGACACCCCCGCTGCTGCATCCTCCACAGGCGACCACCCTGGTCACCCCATACCTTCAGCCAGCGCACTTCTATCCGGAGCCAGTCGACCCCACGGTCGTGAACCAGATGATGGTGGAAAGGATGATTGAGCTGAAGCTTGCAGAGAAGAGTGAAGGCGACTACGTCGCATTCGATGCCTATCGGGTGCCCTACCCACAACACCATGCAGCTAAACGGCTTCCCCCAGGGGTCAACAAGCCGCCCAAATTCGACAAATTCAACGGGAAGGGGTCCCCTAAAGAGCATATTGCATATTATATGACCGTTATGGGTGATCTGGCCACCGACGAGTCATATCTGCTAAAGTTCTTCGGGTCCTCGCTGACGGGGCTCGCATTTGAATGGTACTCCAGCCTCTCGGCCGGGTCAATTAATGATTGGTCGGATATGCAGAGAAAATTCAGAGAAAGATTCCATGTCACAGAGAGGGAGGTCACAGTGGCCGAACTCTACTCAACAAAACAAAGGGCGGATGAGACAGCCCTTGATTACATCAAGAGGTGGAGGAATCTCGGAATGAGGTGTAAGCGGCCCCCGCATCAGGAGGTGATAAGTGTGTATTTTTACGTTTTAATTCATGAATATCTGCATTTTTATGAGCTTAAAATATGATAAATATACACTTCTCACACTTACTGTTGATTTTGAATCAAATGTTTAATTTTTTGAAATTAAATCAATTTTAATCACAATTTTTACTTATTTATGTAGGCACGCATTATGAGGAAAACTCCAAGAAAAAGAAAATAAAAATTATATTTTGAATGGGCCAAAAGCTCGAGGATTGGTTCAAAAAGAAAAGAAAAAAATTTAGAACAAAAAATAAAATTATTTGCTATTTTTTTGGAATTTTCTAAGTATATATAGATATATATATATAGTTATATAGATATATATTTATATAATATATATATATATTAAAATTAAAAAAAAGTTTAAAACCCCGCCCCCGCCCCTTCCCGCCTTCGCCGCCCGCACGGGCGACGAGGGGGAGAAGGCGAATGCGGAGGGGGAGACGTGGCAGGTCGGCGAGGGCGCCGCGGGGGTTCGTGGCTCGCATAGGGCGCGGCACGGGCGCGAAGACGACGCGGGCGGGGCTTGGACGCCTGGAGGCGAGCGGTCAGGCGGGCTCGGTAGGTGGGCTCGGCAGCAGGCGGGCTTGGGCTCGCACCGGCGCGACAGGTGGAAGCGGCGAGGGCCGCGGGCGGTTCGTGCGGCACGCGGGCGCAGCGTGCGCCACGCGCACACGCGGCAGGCGCAGAGAAAGCGGGCGCACGGGGGTCCACCTAGCCGGCCGCCTAACTCGGTTGGTGGTCGGCGCAACGTTCCGACAGAGAGGAAAAGAGAGAGAATGAGAGAAAAGAGAGAGGAAAAGGGCTGTAAAAAATCCAAAAAAAATCCGAAAAAATCAGAAAAAAATGACAAAAGGTGCAGCACACTCCAGCCTACCAATTTGGGTCAAAATTAGGTGCATTTGAGTGTTTTATATGAGCAAGAAGAGGTTGTAAACCCTATATAAAGGGGGTATCACTTGTAATGAAGAGAGTGAGTTGTTAGAGTTAGAACTAGATGGAGTTAGGGAGAGAGCTAGCTATGGGCACTTGTAATGTAAGTTAGTTCTTTACATTTCTGAAGTTTTTTATTGTTGGAGTTGTGTTTTTCCAAACTTTTGAAGTCAAAGTTGTAAGTTGAATTTATTGCAATACAAGTTTCATTTTGGAATTCAGTCTTTTCATAGCCTTATTTCTCATTATTGTGATCCTCATTTCAAATTCTTGTCTTCATAAAAGTTGTTCGGTTTTAAGTTTTCTTCAACTTCTATGTTCATCATTTCTACCAATTCTCTCTCAATTAGAAGTTATTTCCAGTTTTCTTAAGTGCTGTCCTACGTAGTTACTATTCATCCAAGTTAATACCTTCTGATATTTCTTCGTTTTGAAGCCTTTCCCATCTTAATTTGATTCTATGTTCTTCATCAAAGTTCTTCCTTTTTCAATTCTCTACAACTTTCATGTTTTACACTTCTTCTAATTCTGTCCAGATTTGAAGTTATGCTTTTTCTTCCAACCCCTACTTTCACTTGAATTCTGTTATGTTTTCAAACTTAAGTTTTCAAACTTGTTATATGCAACCCTTGTCTTCTTAAGTGTTTCTTCAAACATACCCGAAGCGGTAATTCTTCTTCGAATCATCTCACGGCGTCGACTTCTTTGGCGGAGCGATCTTCATCAAAGGCTCGGCATGGAAACGACGGCGTTCTTCTTCAAATTGGATAATTATTTCTTTCAATTACCTTTTGTTGTTTGAAGTTGCACTTTAATTCTATTTAGTTGTAATCGCACTCAAAACCCAACAATTGATTTTTCAAAACACAAGAATATTTTCCAACTAAGAAAAATAACCAAATTCCTTCCCCGTGGGATCGACCCGTACTTACCATTATACTCATGTTTTCAAATCCATAAGTGAGTGAGTGCGGTTATAAATATTTGAAATTTGTGTGGCACGGCAATTTTAACAACGACTGTCGAGAGCACCATCAAATTTTTGGCGCCGTTGCCGGAGAAAGGAGATACTTTTCATAGTTGGATACTCTTGTGTTTACTTTGTATATTTGTATATTGATTTTTGCTTTCTTTACTTGTGCAGGAAAACGAAAAAAAAAATTTGAAAAACAAAGAAAGAGGAAGATCGAATCTGAAATTCCAAGGATATGAAACGTCGTTAAATAGCTCGGAAGCATTGCTAAAGGGTTGAAATCAAGAAACAGGTTCTATCTTTCCACTTTCTGAATTTTTTTTTTCAAAAATCTGAAAATTTCTTGAAAACTCTATAAAAATAAAAAAACAATCAAAACAAAAGAAAAATTTTCATGCTGGTTAGTTAGGTTCATTAACTAAAAACAAAAACAAAAATAAAAAATCTTCATTTGTACCAAATAAAAGACCTCATTGCAAGAGTAGAAACTACACTTTCATGCTCTAGGTCATGCATCATTTAGCTTAGAATTTGTCTTTGTTTAATTTCTGCATTGCATTTTGAAGATCGCGAGGGGCAAGGTACGTTCTACTCACCAGTCTAGCATTCATTTTTGCATAAAGAACCCCTTGTTTGAAATTGTGGTGTGCATTTCATTTCAAAATACTTTAAGGGCAACACCCCTAACAAGATAAGGTGGGGATTTCATCACCCTCCCTTAGCCCGAAAACCACAATTTCCTTGCATCTCTGCATTACCTAGGCCTTAATAAAAGCCAGTAGACGTTGACCCTAGGATCACACTGTGATTCCTGTGATATTTAGGTTTATCCTCTTATGAAAACTGGTGTCTAAGGCAAGACGGTCTGATGGCAAACGCCTTAAGCGGGATTGTGGTTTTGTATAATAGGGTCCCTACGAAAGTAGGGGGAACCTCCCACTTCCCCACCCCTTACCTGGCCGGTGGACATACTGAGGGTAAATTTAAGTTCATTTTAATCACTTTGTGAAACCACATTTGTAGGTCCAGGTCACATTTAGGTCATTAGGGTCATTTGTGTGCTAACTTGTTTATCTTTGCATAAAAAAAATAATAAAATCAAAACATAAAAAAAATTCATTGAAAAATCATCACTCTTTCTTGGGTCTTTTTCATTTCCACATCTAATTTTGGTCAGGCCCAATAATAGATTCTTTGATGTTTAATTATGCGGGCTATGTGAATTCCAACTCTCCATTTACCCCTTATCAACAAACTCCTTCACTCTTCCACAACGGGGTTCATAATTCATCTTTCACCCAAGAGCCATATCAATGGTCATCGGATTTTTCCACCTCTGTCTCCTACACAAACCCAAATAATCAATGGGAAAATCAACAATTTTCTTCTTGGGAACCATACCAAGACCCCATTCAACGTCCTTCAAATCCACACTTTGCAGATTGGGATTCATATTCCAATGATCCTTACAATCAAGTCCATTCTTATGATCAACCCTATTATGAAGGGCAACCAATACACTCTCCTGCTTTTCAGATTGAGTGCCCCTCAAATTACTATCCATCACAATCTGACTCTCAGCCCACTTATCTATCTCCTTTATACACAGATTTACATAAGGAGGAGATGTTTGATAAATTGACACGGCTCTTCCAGACTCAACAACAAGCCTTTCAAAAACAACTGCAAAACTTTGAGGCCCAAGTGAGTAGGATTGCTGAAAACATCATAGAAATGGAAGTGGATCCAATGCCTAACAACTCCACAAGTTTTGAGAATCAACTTCTTGGATGTTATAATGATAAAAGTCTATATGCTCAACCTATGATCCCACAATCTACCACTCATATCACTGTTGATTTTGAGGGAATCATGGAAGAGTCTTATGCGGAGGACGTAACGGAAGAGCAACCTGAGGAGCCTAAACCCCATTCCATTTGTGAAGAGGATTATGATGATCTTGAGTCGTCGGGGGGAGAAGAAGGGAATGATGAAAATCATATTTGGGCCAAAACCTCTGATGACCATTATGACCCAGCCCAACAGACAAATCATTACTATTCATCTCTTCCACCCACACCTAATGCTTCTGATGATCAATTCATTCAGTTACTTCTCCATAGTCAATTCCTCCAACAGCAAATCAATAGGCTTACTGAGGAAGTCAAAATCATGGAGGGAAATCAATTCTTTGATTACTCTGAACCTAATCCTCATCAAGTCCTTCCCACTGACTATGATCACTCTATGATTCCCCAAGATCATTACCCTCTGATTAATCTTAATTTAGAAGATGAAGGAATTATGGAGAGATCTTGTCAAAACGATTTGAATGAGAAACCTAGACAATTTGAGGAGATTGAAGAATTTGATGGCAATGAAATTCATGACGGTGATGAACTGATGAATGATCATATTCCCCCTCCTACAAAGGAATTTGAGGAGCCAGTGCTTGCTTGCCAACATGAGGGAAATGCAAGAGAGGTGGATGATCTTCCGTTAGAGGGAGAGGATGAATATATTGAACCTCATCACAAGTCTCTCCCTGATCATGATGACCTTCTCTTTGAAGATGGGAATGGAGAAGAAGTGGAGATGGTTCATGACTTTGATGAAATTATCTTTGAAGATGGGAAGGAAGAAGAAGTGAAGATGGATCTAGAATTGAATATTTATTGGAATACTGAAGTTGGGGTAAATGAGGAATTGAATGATTCGAGTATGCCGCATGATAATTTCAATCTAGAGGAGCAGGTAGAGCTTGTGCCACTTCTGGACCATGGTGATTCTTTTCAAACTCTCCCAACTCATTGGTCCACCCTGGCTCTACATGCTGATTTATCTGATCCTAAGGAATCTCAGGAGGAATATTTCATACTTCATGAGATGATTTTTCCCAATGTGCCTCCTCTATTCCTTCCTTGGGATAATGCTTTTGAGCTACCTCCATCTCGATCTCTGTCTCGCCCTTGCGCTCACCAGTCACATTCGTTTTCTTTAGGGCATGAAAAAGACAATTTTGGCAAGGATAAAATTCTTTGGTGGCTCATTTTAAAATCAACTTGTTGGTTGTTGAGCTACAGTGCGTCTGGCTGAAGACGTTAAATTTAGCGCCTTTTGGGAGGCAGTCCAATATCTTCACAGTTTGGTATGCAAATAAATGACTTCTTGGGAGGCCACCCACATTTTTTTTATGATTTGATGTTTTGTTTTAGTGTGTTTCTTTTACAGTTCTCAGGCCACAACGCAATGAAGCCCTCATCACTTCGCCCGACCCATCAGGTTGTATCCTTCCATCCCAACTATATTATCTCTGTACATGTCCTCTGATCTTTCTACTGTTTATGCCATTGAGGACAATATCATTTACGTTGGGGGGGGGAGATAAGTGTCAAAAATTGCAAAAATAAAATTTCCAAAATTTTCAAAAATTTCTAAAAATTCTAAAAATTTCAACAAATTTTTTTCTTACTTTCTTGAATTGTCATGTTAAACAACAGTTTTCCCCGAGTTGAATTTCTTGATTCATGTCGCATGAAAATTGATTCTGAATAGAAACAACTAGGAAAAGGATGATGGATAATTTATTTACTCTAGCCATGGAAAACTGATTTAAAGAATCTCTTTAAAGTTCAGATGCACTTTCAAAAAAATAAAATCACGATGCACGCTAATGAAACAAGAAGGACAAGCCTTCTGCTATTTTAGATATACTGTCTGATATTCTGCACTTTTGAAATAGAGATTTGTTATAAACTTTCTGCCATAGAAAAGTATGAGAAAAAATAAAGCACCATGAAAAATGCTCCAATTCTGAGTAACCGGGCCTACTTCACCTAAGACGTGTTGAGGTTCTCGTCAAAAGGAAAAGGGAACTTGGATCTGTAGAACCGGGCCTACTTCACCTAAGACGTGTTGAGGTTCGCGTAAAACAGTGAAGGGTAGTGCAGCATCATGTGTGTAAAGAAACAAAAAAAGGAAAGAGAAAAAAGAAAGGAAAAGGAAAAATATATATATATAGTGATCCCAAAAGGGACATATCAATAAGGCAGACAAAAAGCTAGTGTGCATTGAACGCTCTAAGTAAGAAGTGCAGAATTGAAAGGCATTTGTTCTGAATAGTAAATGGGGGATGCAATTGTCTCTATTGTGAATTTAGTATTCCACATGCACAAGTGCTACTGAATTTTGATTAGAATTCTTGATCATGTACCTGAATTTCCGATATAAGGCTAGTATGTGGTAATTACTCCAGATTCCTGATCTTTAGTTAATTCTAGGAAAGATGATCTGGAAATGAAGCATGAATATCTTTAAACTCTTGTTAGTCCTCAAATTTTTCATTATGTGTATTGCTAAGGGACTAGCAATGAGTAAGTTGGGGGGTGTGATAAGTGTGTATTTTTACGTTTTAATTCATGAATATCTGCATTTTTATGAGCTTAAAATATGATAAATATACACTTCTCACACTTACTGTTGATTTTGAATCAAATGTTTAATTTTTTGAAATTAAATCAATTTTAATCACAATTTTTACTTATTTATGTAGGCACGCATTACGAGGAAAACTCCAAGAAAAAGAAAATAAAAATTATATTTTGAATGGGCCAAAAGCTCGAGGATTGGTTCAAAAAGAAAAGAAAAAAATTTAGAACAAAAAATAAAATTATTTGCTATTTTTTTGGAATTTTCTAAGTATATATAGATATATATATAGTTATATAGATATATATTTATATAATATATATATATTAAAATTAAAAAAAGTTTAAAACCCCGCCCCCGCCCCTTCCCGCCTTCGCCGCCCGCACGGGCGACGAGGGGGAGAAGGCGAATGCGGAGGGGGAGACGTGGCAGGTCGGCGAGGGCGCCGCGGGGGTTCGTGGCTCGCGTAGGGCGCGGCACGGGCGCGAAGACGACGCGGGCGGGGCTTGGACGCCTGGAGGCGAGCGGTCAGGCGGGCTCGGCAGGTGGGCTCGGCAGCAGGCGGGCTTGGGCTCGCACCGGCGCGACAGGTGGAAGCGGCGAGGGCCGCGGGCCGTTCGTGCGGCACGCGGGCGCAGCGTGCGCCACGCGCACACGCGGCAGGCGCAGAGAAAGCGGGCGCACGGGGGTCCACCGAGCCGGCCGCCTAACTCGGTTGGCGGTCGGCGCAACGTGCCGACAGAGAGGAAAAGAGAGAGAATGAGAGAAAAGAGAGAGGAAAAGGGCTGTAAAAAATCCAAAAAAAATCCGAAAAAATCAGAAAAAAATGACAAAAGGTGCAGCACACTCCAGCCTACCAATTTGGGTCAAAATTAGGTGCATTTGAGTGTTTTATATGAGCAAGAAGAGGTTGTAAACCCTATATAAAGGGGGTATCACTTGTAATGAAGAGAGTGAGTTGTTAGAGTTAGAACTAGATGGAGTTAGGGAGAGAGCTAGCTATGGGCACTTGTAATGTAAGTTAGTTCTTTACATTTCTGAAGTTTTTTATTGTTGGAGTTGTGTTTTTCCAAACTTTTGAAGTCAAAGTTGTAAGTTGAATTTATTGCAATACAAGTTTCATTTTGGAATTCAGTCTTTTCATAGCCTTATTTCTCATTATTGTGATCCTCATTTCAAATTCTTGTCTTCATAAAAGTTGTTCGGTTTTAAGTTTTCTTCAACTTCTATGTTCATCATTTCTTCCAATTCTCTCTCAATTAGAAGTTATTTCCAGTTTTCTTAAGTGCTGTCCTACGTAGTTACTATTCATCCAAGTTAATACCTTCTGATATTTCTTCGTTTTGAAGCCTTTCCCATCTTAATTTGATTCTATGTTCTTCATCAAAGTTCTTCCTTTTTCAATTCTCTACAACTTTCATGTTTTACACTTCTTCTAATTCTATCTAGATTTGAAGTTATGCTTTTTCTTCCAACCCCTACTTTCACTTGAATTCTGTTATATTTTCAAACTTAAGTTTTCAAACTTGTTATATGCAACCCTTGTCTTCTTAAGTGTTTCTTCAAACATACCCGAAGCGGTAATTCTTCTTCAAATCATCTCACGGTGTCGACTTCTTAGGCGGAGCGATCTTCATCAAAGGCTCGGCATGGAAACGACGGCGTTCTTCTTCAAATTGGATAATTATTTCTTTCACTTACCTTTTGTTGTTTGAAGTTACACTTTAATTCCATTTAGTTGTAATCGCACTCAAAACCCAACAATTGATTTTTCAAAACACAAGAATATTTTCCAACTAAGAAAAATAACCAAATTCCTTCCCCGTGGGATCGACCCGTACTTACCATTATACTCATGTTTTCAAATCCATAAGTGAGTGAGTGCGGTTATAAATATTTGAAATTTGTGTGGCACGGCAATTTTAACAACGACTGTCGAGAGCACCATCAGGAGGACGCTGTGTAAATATGTAAACAAAACCTCAGGAGGGAGGTCCTGGAAAAGATGATTGGTATGGAAATTCGGTCGTTCGACCGGTTGAATAATGTGGTGGCTGAGGTGGAGGCTTTTCTAGCCAAGCCTATCCTGACGTCAACTGCCAACACAGCCCAGAAAGGCAAGGCAGCGGAACGGCGCCCCACACCTAAAGAAGCGAATGCGCTTGATATCAAGGCGTTCGAACAACAGAAGGAGAAAGGCAAGAAAGCGGCTCCCCCGCAACTTGCAAAAGCTCCAGATGATAAAGAAGGTCCTTCGCTGAGGGACAAAATGAAGAAAGCTTATTCCTTTCCAAAAGACAAGACCCGAGTCCTATTCGAATGGGTAACAGAATACAACATGGTCACTCTGCCCGAGCCAAGGAGGCCGGAGGACCTGAAAAGAAAAGACAGTCCAAGATTCTGCCCCTACCACCAGATGTTGGGACATCCAATCGAAGACTGTTATGTTTTCAAAGACGTCATCGAAGGGATGGTGAAGAAGAATGAAATAGAGATGGGAGAGTACAAAGTAGACCCTCCCCAGCCACATGAAGCTCCTCCCAGAAGAGCAGCAGTCAACATGGTCTCCCTCTACCAGGCATTACCTGAGGAGATCTCTGAAGCAAGCACACGGAGCACCTATGAAATCCATTTCCTGGAACCCGTGAAAGAACAACAGGGGTGGCATCGGATCCCTGTGAAGCACAAAAAGAAGAGGGCACCCCGCCCGAAAGAGGGGGCACATATCCGTGGCATTACACCCCGGCCTGCTCCGCCAGTGATAGCACCCATATGGGTCACTCCACCTACAGCTGTCAGAATACATACACCTAACAGGAAGAGACAAACTCCGCTGCCAGTAATCAAGGAAACCAATCCTGGAGTCCTTCGACTGCAACACTTAATTGAAGGGCTAGATGAATATGTGCAGCCCGAACTGAAACCTCTGCTGGTACGGGACCACGTCCCATGGCAAGAGCTGGAGCAACTCTCACTCAAGCAAGGGGAGGAAGCTGAAGCAGCACCACCTCAAGAGAGCAACCTGTTCTGGGGGCAAGCACCTGCAGAAACCAAAAAGAAGAAAAAGCAAAAGAAGAAGAAAAGAAGGGCCGCTGGGGCCCATAAAACACAGGTCTTCTCCTGCAATACCCTGTCAGCACTCTTCAACCTACCCGGAGAAGAGGAAGAAGAAGAAATTTGCTTCACACCCCATGCTGGGGGAGGCAAGGCCGAGGCCGCAACTGCTGCGCATGCCACTCGGTCAGGCCGAAAATGGGGGCGCCAGCCACCACCCAATCACAACATTATGTTCAGAGGGGAGCAACCCTACAAGACGCCTCCACCGGAGGTTAAGGGGGTCTAAATCCCTCCTCCGCCGGGCCTATATGACAAGAGTGGGGGCAAGGCAGTCCCTTCATTCCTTGAATTTATGAAGATGTCAAAAGGGAAGCAGCCCTGCCAAGATGCTAACCCTACACCCGGGGCCGCTCACCCGCAGCCAGCACAATCTACTGAGGATGCGAATGCAGATGGAGCTTGCCCTACAGCAGCTAATAAAGAAGACCCGACAGCCGGTGCCAGTCAAGAGGGTGCCGAGTCCGAGGAAGATGAAGCAGGCCCGTCTGGACCCACAAATCAAAACCTCCCCAAGCCCAGATGGGCTGAAGAGATGAAGCTCTCCAATGTCCGGGCTGGGAGCTGAATAATGAAGTTGCTCAAGAAGCTCCCCGCTCGATTTACGATCTGGGAAATTCTCTCTTTGAGTGAAGAAACTTGACAGGCGATCATCACTGCTCTGCAGACGCCTGCTCATTTTGAAGCCTGCATAGCTGAGGCTATACCAGAAGCCAGTATGACCTTCTCTCCAGAAGACATGCTGCTACCTACTGCCAGCCACAACAGGCCACTATATATGAAAGGGCACCTGAACGGAAGAGAACTGAACCGGATTCTGGTCGATCCTGGTGCAGCAGTCAACATCCTGCCATATAGAATATACGAGAAGTACCACTTTAATGTGCATCTCGAGAAAGTCAGGGATATACGTATCGCTGGCTTCAACCAAAAATGTGAAGTATCTATGGGAGTGGCAGAGTTCACACTGACCCTGGCAGATTTCACTACAACGGTGCAGTTTCATGTCATTGACTCTCGCACCTCCTACAAAGCACTGCTCGGCCGCCCATGGCTGCATGAAAATATGGTGGTGCCCTCCACGCTCCACCAGTGCATCAAATACAGCCTCCAGGGGAAGGAGGAGAGGATATTTGCTGATATCCACCCATTCGAGGTGTTTGAATGTCACTTGGCGGACGCCAACCTATATACGGGGTCTCCCCGGAAGGTTTCTGAACCTGAAGCCCCCGTAGGGGCGTCGAAGAATAGATCGGGTGACGGTTGGTATCCACCACCGCCGCGCGGACATCTCAAGCCGAAGGTGGTCTCCCACATCACGGCTTCTGGAAATGTCGGCAGGGTGACACCCCCAGCATTATACCCCAAAGCTAAGGAAGTACAGGTCGATCGACAGCACGACCGCATCGGAGTCCCGGCCGGCCTCACCAAGCCAGTCTCCGGCCTCAACGATCCCACTGTCGAACCTTTCAAAGACTGGGAGGTGACACAGGAAGATGGGCCCAACAGCTTGTTCTATACAGCTGAGGAGCATCCCACTCAGGAAGACACAGACTGCAGCCTCCCTGAGGATCTCGCCAACCCGCGGGTTCCTGTTCAGGGCCTGGCATTTACAACTGATTGAACGGTCAGGATGTTTCAAAAGCAACACATCCCTCCCGATCAGTCTCAAAAACGCAAGGAAGTTTTCCAGAAGATGTGGTATCCTGCAAATCTGGATAAGGAAATGAGACGTGTCTCTCAACATCCAGGGTTAGGCTTCACCCTGGAAGAATATTATTACAGTGGGCGGTACGAGGTGGATACTATCTCCGCCTTCTATCCTACTGAAGATAGCCCTCTGAGGGTAACCTTTGATGAGTATCCGGCGGAAGCCGAATATCTTGAACTCGCTCAGTCCCGAAATCAAGGAGCAGAAACCTCGGCCCCTTGCCGATGCTGGGAGCAAGTTCATCCTGAAGAAGTGGCCTTTCAAGTCGAATTTGATACGGCTAGCAGCAGCGAAGCCGAAGACATTCAAGAAGTAAGAGTCTCTCCCTCTACAGGGGTCCTACTAATGACAACTTCAACACCCTTTCTGCCAATCAGGGAGGCCTTGGTCAACTCCAATCAAGGGGAGCCAGCTACCAGAGAAGAAAAAGCCACTTCTGCGGAAGATACAACTGTCCCAGAAGGTGAAACTTTCTCAACTTCTACTGCAAAATCAGCATGCTGTCTGGGCCTGGCAGTGAACGGTCACCAACCTGTCATGGCTGTAATCTCATCTGCAAACACCAAGGCTGCTCTTTCATCCTTGGAAGCTGCAACGACAATGGATCTGCTAATAGAACAATCCACCCAGCCGCTAGCACAAGAGATCAAGAAACCTCAGGAAGCTCTGGCGGTGTCTGACAAGGAAGTCGAAGTACTCGACCCTCAAGATGGTATTCCAGACTTCGTTGACCTCCAACCGGCACCTCCGGAGATAGAAGATGGAGGCCAAGCCACAGTCGATGAACTAATAGAAGTCAACCTGGGAAATGAGAAGGACCCTAGGCCTACCTTCCTCAGTGCCCAACTGTCCCCAGAAGAACGGGAGCTGTACATTCAACTACTGCTAGAATACCGGGATTGCTTCGCCTGGACTTATAAAGAGATGCCAGGTCTAAGCCCCGCTGTCTCACAACATGAGCTGGCAATCGATCCTGAAGCCGAGTCGGTGAAGCAACCACCGCGGCGCATGAGGCCAGAGCTCATCACCCAAATTTGTGCTGAAGTCGACAAGCTCATTGACGTGGGATTTGTTGAAGAAAACCAGTACACCACATGGCTGGCGAATATCGTCCCCGTGAAAAAGAAGAATGGACAGATCCAGATATGTGTCGACTTCCAAGATCTAAATAAAGCTTGCCCCAAAGATGACTTCCCGGTGCCAATAACCGAGGTCATGATCGATGCTACAACCGGCCATGAAGCCCTGTCATTCATGGATGGGTCTTCCGGCTACAATCAGATTTGGATTGCGGAGCATGACCGAGTCCATACTGCTTTCCAAACTCCTAAAGGCATTTATCATTACAAGAGAATGCCGTTCGGACTAAAGAATGCTGGCGCAACCTATCAGTGCGCAATGACCAAAATCTTTGATGAATTGCTCTACCACAAGGTAGAGTGCTACATAGATGACCTGGTGGTCAAAACCAAAAGAAAAGAAGATCATCTGCAAGACCTCCGGATTATTTTTCAGAGGCTGAGGCAGCACGAGCTAAAAATGAATCCTATGAAATGTGCGTTCGGAGTGTCGAGCGGAAAATTCTTGGGCTTCATCGTCCGATATCGGGGAATCAAGAAAGACCCCGCAAAGATCAAGGTGATTCAGGGGTTACCTCCGCCAAGGAACATCTCCGAGCTGAGATCACTACAGGGCCGTTTGGCTTATATCCGGCGTTTCATTTCCAATTTGTCAGGGCGGTGCCAGCCTTTTCACAAGTTGATGATGAAAGATGTCCCCTTTTATTGGGATGAAGATTGCCAGGCAGCCTTCGACAAGCTAAAAGACTACCTGAAAACCCCTCCAGTGTTGGGCGCACCGGTGAAAGGGCGACCATTGATATTGTATATAGCAGCTACACACAATTCTCTGGGGGCAATGCTGGCCCAGAATAATGAAGAAGGGAAAGAACAAGCCCTCTATTACCTCAGTCGGAGACTGGTCAGAACTGAAGAGAAATATACTTATATTGAGAAGATCTGTCTGGCGCTGGTCTTCGCAGTTAAAAAGCTCCGACACTATATGTTGTCGCATGAAATCAGCTTGGTATCCAAAGAGGATCCCCTGAAGTACATTATGTCTCAACCGGCCCTCAAAGGCCGCCTGGGCAAATGGGCGGTAATCCTTATGGAGTTTGCTATCTCCTACGTGCCGCGCAAGACCGTCAAGGGCCAAGCTATTGCAGACTTCTTCGCTGAGCACCCAGTGCCTGGGGATTGCCCGTTGGAGCCGGAGCTTCCTGAAGATGAAACCCTAGAAGCCGTGCAAGTACAGCCCTCCTTATGGCAACTATACTTTGATGGCGCTTCCAGAATTGACACCTCTGCCACCGGGTCAGCCAGGGTCAGAGCAGGAGCAGGCATAGTCCTGAAATCCCCAGAAGGAGAAGTGGTATATACATCCTGTTCCATAAACAAGCAATGCACAAACAATGAAGCAGAATATGAAGCCCTGATAATCGGGTTGCAAATTGCTCTGTCCATGGGAATTCAGATGCTGGAAGCATTCGGAGACTCCATGCTAGTTATAAGACAGCTAGGAGGAGAGTTCGAGGTGCGAAATCAAGAGTTCCTCCCCTATCACCAGTTGGCAACTCGCCTGATGTCAAGATTTTACTTCATCAGCATCAAGCACATCAACCGAGGCCAGAATGCTCAGGCAGATGCCCTCGCTAAGCTGGCTAGTTCATTGGCGGTCCCGCCAGACACAAGCCTGAATGTAACAGTGATCAACCGCCGACAGGTCCCCAGCGTGACAGAGGTCCTGACCGACGAACAAGAAATGGAAGTAGCAGTCATCGAAGGTGTTCAGCAGCCCGATTGGCGAGAGCATCTCCTGCGCTGGTTTCAACACCAGCAACTTCCAAAAGAAAAGGAACAGAGAATGAAGCTCCTGAGGATCAAGGATTCTTACGAGATGAGAAGCGGGACCTTGTTCCGAATTATGGCAGATGCCCGAAGGAAAGTCCTACTCCGTTGCTTGTCTTCAGCAGAAGCAGGACATGTGATGCAGGAAGTCCATGCAGGATCAGCTGGAGCACACCAGGCTGGCCCGAAAATGAAAATTGAGATAAAGAAGCTGGGTTACTATTGGCCCACTATATTTGATGATTGCTGCAAGTTCGCCAAAGCTTGTCAGAAATGTCAAGAACATGCTAATGTGGCAAGGAGACCTCCAGTGCCACTGCATCCCACCCTGTCGAGCTGGCCATTTGCTCAGTGGGGCACGGACGTGGTAGGGCCACTGCCAGCATCTTCATCAGGGTGCAAATACATCTTAGCGGCTACAGACTACTTCTCCAGATGGGCAGAAGCAGTAGCACTAAGAGATGTGACGGGAGAACTAGTTGTAAGATTCTTCCGGCAGAATGTAATATTTCGGTTCGAGATCCCCAGCCGAATCATCTCTGACAATGGCAGCCATTTTAGAAATCAGAAGATTTATCGGCAGGCCGACAAATACAAAATCGACTGGAGGACATCTTCCCCCTACAACCCTCAGGCCAATGGACTCGCAGAAGCCTTTAACAAGACACTGTGCACGTTGCTGGCAAAGACTATCAAGTCTAATAAAAAAGATTGGGAGGAAAGGATGTACGAAGCACTTTGGGCCTATCGTACTATCTACAAGACCCCAACTGGCTGTTCCCCCTTCTCCCTTGTCTACGGGTCAGAAGCTGTGGTGCCAATCGAGCTTGAGGTTCCTTCATTGCGAGTTGCCATCCAGCACGGACTAGTCAATGGTGAGCAGACCAATGCAGAAAGAAGACTGGAAGAGCTCATTGAGCTCGAAGGAAAACACCTCCGGGCGCAGCAAAACATCCAGCTCTACCAAGCTCGCATGGCCCGTGCTTTTGACAAGCTAGTCAAGGGTCAAGAATTGAAGAAAGGAGATCTGGTAATGGTCAAAAGAAAAGAAGTGATGGCCTCCAACCCCAAAGGGAAGCTGGTCGAAAACTGGGTCGGGCCATATATTGTCCGCCGAGTATATGAAGGGGGTGCCTACGTCCTGGTAGACCACAAAGGGGTTATCCAGTTCTCCCCCCTCAACGGAAAGCATATTAAGCTGTATCATGCAGCGCAACCAACATTCCCCGAGTGATCGGTCGGGATACTTTCCTTGGTTAGCGGCATTCCGCCCTAATCAAGCCACCTTTCCTTGGTTAGCGGCATTCCGCCCTAATCAAGCTACTTTTCCTTGGTTAGCGGCATTCCGCCCTAACCGAGCTACCTTTCCTTGGTCAGCGACATTTCGTCCTAACCGAGCTACCTTCTCCTTGGTTAGCGGCATTCCGCCCTAACCGAGCTACCTTTCCTTGGTCAGCGGCATTCCGTCCTAACCGAGCTACCTTCTCCTTGGCCAGTGGCATTCCGCCCTAACCGAGCTACCTTTCCTTGGTCAGCGGCATTCCGTCCTAACCGAGCTACCTTCTCCTTGGTTAGCGGCATTCCGCCCTAACTGAGCTACCTTTCCTTGGTCAGCGGCATTCCGTCCTAACCGAGCTACCTTCTCCTTGGCCAGCAGCATTCCGCCCTAACCGAGCTACCTTTCCTTGGTCAGCGGCATTCCGTCCTAACCGAGCTACCTTCTCCTTGGTTAGCGGCATTCCGCCCTAATCAAGCTACCTTTCCTTGGTTAGCAGCATTCCGCCCTAATCAAGCCACCTTTCCTTGGTTAGCGGCATTCCGCCCTAATCGAGCTACCGTCTCCTTGGTTAGCGGCATTCCGCCCTAATCGAGCTACTTTTCCTTGGTTAGCAGCATTCCGCCCTAATCAAGCCACCTTTCCTTGGTTAGCGGCATTCCACCCTAATCAAGCTACCGTCTCCTTGGTTAGCGGCATTTCGCCCTAATCAAGCTACCTTTTCCTTGGTTAGCAGCACTCCGCCCTAATCAAGCTACCTTTTCCTTGGTTAGCGGCATTCCGCCCTAATCAAGCTACCTTTCTTGGTTAACGGCACTCTGCCCTAATCAAGCTACCTTCCCGTGGTTAGCGGCACTCCGCCCTAATCAAGCTACCTTTTCCTTGGTTAGCGGCATTCCGCCCTAACCGAGCTACCTTTCCTTGGTCAGCGGCATTCCGTCCTAACCGAGCTACCTTCTCCTTGGTTAGCGGCATTCCGCCCTAACCGAGCTACCTTTCCTTGGTCAGCGGCATTCCGTCCTAACCGAGCTACCTTCTCCTTGGCCAGCGGCATTCTGCCCTAACCGAGCTACCTTTCCTTGGCTAGCGGCATTCCGCCCTAATCAAGCTACCTCTCCTTGGTTAGCGGCATTTCGCCCTGATCAAGCTACCCTCTCTCGGCTCGCATTCCGAATAAAAAGAAAAGAAAGAAGGAAAAAGAAAAATGGGGTTAAAAATAGTGATACCCCGCCAGACTTGCTCCTATATCAGGTCAAGTGCAAAAATGGCTATAACCCAGCTGTGGCGAAAACCCGGAAGGGCGCTGCGGGCAAAATCGGGTACCCCGCCACGTGAAAACTCGAAAGGGCGCGTGGGCAAAAGCAAGAGGGGGCTGGCTTTGGTAAAAACCCGAAAGGGCGCTTAAGTCAGTAAAGTGTTAACTTCCAAATTCCTCTCCTATTCTCCACCCAATAAAACTCCGAAAGGGACAATCATCAAAATCCCACCGGAAATCCTTTAACACATCCTCTTCGACCCTCGTCATCATCGGCGAGATCGGTCGATCTCTACCCTCAACTTGGACCCTACGTCCCTGTTGACAACCCCATCCTTGTTTCGACAGTGACATATGCCGACAAACAAATCCTTTTCGACCCTCGTCACCATCGGCGAGATCGGTCGATCTCTACCCTCAACTTGGGCCTTACGTCCCTGTTGACAATCCCATCCTTGTTTCGGCAGTAACCCATGCCGGTAAATAAACCCACATTCGACCCCCGCCGTCATCGGCGAGACCAGTCGATCTTTACCCATAACTCGGATCTTACATCCTTGTTAATAAACCATATCCCTTGCTTCGACATCTAGCCGGTGTCGACGAACTTAAACAGGATTCGAGCCTTGTCATCATCGACAAGGCCAGCCAACATTCTCGCGGTCTAGTTCTTCCGCATCCCGAATTCAAAAAAAAAAGAAAAGAAAAGAAAAGAAAAATGGGGTTAAAAATAGAGATACCCCGGCCGGTCCGAGATTCGCGGGCCAAGTCCGGCTCAAACGAGCACGACAGGGGGATTAACCCGGTGCGCCCCTAAATTGGCACGCTCCCCCCATGAACCGGCGAGCTCCCTGAACCGGTGCCCTTCACGGCGTGCAAAAGGAAATGCAATTAACCGGCGCGCCCACCCTCCGCGCCCGGTGGGGCCACGCCGGTTAAAGGCTATAAGAGCTGGGTTTTTGAACAAAAGAAGATGGAGAACGGAGAGGCCAGTATGAGAAGAAAAAAAGAAAAAAAGTAGAAAGAAATTGAAGAGTAGAAGCTTGGGGAGGAAGAAAGGGTGAGAGAGATTTTCTTGAGCCGTCGTCTGCCGTTCTTCGACAAAGAAGAGAGGTCCAGTGCGAGGAAGGAGAGCCCCCATTCCGATACCCTATTTTCGCTACGAAGAACAGAGGTTGGGCATCAGTCGTTTCTTCTATTCAACGCCTCCCCCTTTCTACCCATATCTCGGTGATGATCTGTATGCAAACGGGCGATGATATGACCCTGCAATCCCCTTCCATTTCTTTCTACGTTTAGCCCTTGCTTCTGTGATAGATGAAAAATGTAATGGAACGGCTCTGTGCGACAACACCAGGCCGAATATAATATTTAGTTTATTTCTTAAGCTATGTCTGAGTTCCTCTCCCTCTCTGATTGTATTCTACCTTCATCTCACCTGTGTTGTTGCCTGTTTTCATCTATCGACGCCGAATATGCCCTGGGCTAACCAAGGGCCACATTAATATCACCCCTCCCCGGGGCTCTATTAGTATATTAGTAATATCGAATATACTGTGTCTTTACCATGGGTTTCACCGCCGGAGACATGTGCGTATGTACATCTCCGTTTATCCTCGGGACTGGCTCCCCACTATCTCTCCGTTCACAATTATGAACTGGAGAAAATAGGGCCGCCCCTACAACCTGGGCGCAGGGTCTTCTGGCATGGTTAATTTCCCATATACCACCTGCCAATTGCTCGAGCATTTGCTTCTTACAATCCCCGAGGTTCACCGACTTGCGGCTAACTTCCAAACGCTAACCGGTTAATCCCCTTCCGTGCCTAATCCATCGTCAATGGTTGAGTGGATGAACAACGTATCACTGTGATTTCTTTATCCTGAGAAGGATGGGGGAAGATCTGTTCAATGTGGCCTGCTCCCCACTCCTGTTATATGGGTAAGATTTGAATTCGAATGCAAATATCATGTTTTCTCTCGACGATAATAATTTACTGACCAGGGAGGGGGAACATTCCCCATCAAACACTCACACTACCTTTCTCTGAGTCACCCCAAGGCTATAGGATCCCGTCCTCCTGTGGCGTGGAGCCCTACGAGCCATCGAAGGTGAATAGAAATGGGTCTTTTGAACTGACATTAAATCCACATTCCTCCTGGGGATGATGGTGGCCATGGGTAAGGAACCTCTTGTAGGCTAGCCCTCGTGGTCTCCTCCCATTCTGGCCATCCCTTTGAACAATGTCTTCAGCCCATGGAACATCGGTGCCCCTCGCAGGCAAGCCCTCGGAATTTCCATCCATCTGGGTCCACCAGTCGCCGTCTTGGTCTCCCGGCTTTAAGGAGCTTACCCAAATTTCTGTGGGAATGCCTCCACTTTCCCCCCGTTACCCTCTGGGCATGGGGAAGTGTTGCCAAATTGTTGTCTGACTTAGACTGAATTCTGATGGAACTTAAGTTCTGAGAATTGTGAACCTACTTCGAACCAAAGATGGACTGTGCTTGAGTAGGAACCTCGCACAAATCTTGATCCGTCATGTTTGCAGGACAATTGGAACCTAAATTTACTCAACAACCAACCCTAATTAACATCAAAAAATGAACCAAGCCATAATGCAGCTCAAAATAGCTTGAAACTTGAAATTCTACCCTAATTCGGTGCGTGCCAATCTGGCACCCACCCCCTCCGCCCCGGATTAACCCCACACTCAAAAGCCATTAAAACTTCAAATGTCCTCATCCGGCACAGCTTTATTCGGCGCGCCCGTCATCCTCCGCGCCGTTCAAGCCCATTAATGGGACCGAGCCGTTTAACCCCTTTTCCTACGCTACCCCGCGCCGTTTTAGGCCTATTCATATGTTTCATTGCCCAGATTAGATGCCAACTCTCCCCTTTGCGCCCCCCCCCCCCCCCCCCACTTATATTTTTGCCAACCCATTCTACCCCCATCTCCCCATCATATTTAACTCATGGGCACTCCATAATCAACCAATAAGAATCTCGGTTAGCTTACATTCGTTAACTGCTTTGGAGCTGCTTTACAATGCATTTATACATGTGCATATGCATGCCTGCTGAATATTTGTCACCATCTTAAACCTCGGTATATCAAATGGTGATTTGCTGAAGGTCAGACCAGGTTTGACCGAAAGCTCTCACTGCGCGTGATGGTGGTCTTCGGACCTATGTTCTCCGCCACATACTGAGGGTTCTAGATAGTGAATGAGTTTGAACTGCAAGCTCAAACTTATATCCGATTTCTGCATTACGAATTGTCATTCTTGTTGATCTACCTATGCTTGCATATTTACATAGCTCTGGTGGCCCATTATCTTGACAATTAATCAAGGGTTTTCCTCCTTTTTGAAGGATATAATTAACACCATAGCCTTTATGGTATGGCGGACTGCGGGTCCCGACATAGACTTCACTTTCGTTTGACCAAGTCAGATCGAGCGCACAATAAACTCGTCACTCAGTGACTGGCACTCCCACACAGTAAACCAATAAATCTAATAAATCTAACAAACCCCAATTGATAAGCCCCGGTCCCCATAGACCTCCTCTCTCTACACTCCTAAGATCTCCTACACTCTCTTAGGAAAGGAAGGACCCTCCGATTGAGTATTCCTCTCATCGAATTGGAAATTCCTTAACCAAGGCCTCCGTAAGTCCCCGACACTGAAGGATTCCCTCTTCGGTCACTGGGCTGGTTGTACCATTTGAAGCACCCCGGAGTTTAGTTAACCATCACACTGTAAAGAGAGAGAAAGAACTTAGTTGACCCGGAGATTACACTCAAATTGAAACTAGGGTTCACATTGAGGAGAGAACCCACAATTCATTAAAGCCCATCTTTGTCTAAAACAAAGGAACATTAAAACTTGGCATAATCATCATAACTTGTGTGCCAAATTGATTGAGCACTTGCTCTGCTAGCTATACTTGTTTGGGTTTGAATAGTTCTCTATTATAATCATGATGCTACGCTCAGGTAGAATTGTTAACATGGCCAACTATGGGTATTCTTATGATGGTTATGAGGATGGTCAATTCGACCAGTCATATGAGGTCCCTCAAGATTCTCTTCAGTGTGAGGGAGACTACTCTTCTTCTCAATATCCTCCTCCCTCCCAAGTCTACGTTGTAGACACTCAAGTGGTTGATTCCTCCTCTCAGGATCAACCCACAATTCAACTCACATCTGAGGAAGCTTCCCCTTCCTTAGATCTGAATGCTCTCATCGATGTCCTAGCTAATTTGAATGAAGCTCAACGATAGGCAGTTCAATCTGCTCTTAAGGGGAAATCTATCCCATCCTCTTCTTCCAATCCTCCTCAGGGCGCAGGTGGCCTCAAAACCAACACTTCTAATGACCAGGCGGTCTTGCATAAACCTCTATCCCGTCACCCTTCACGTCCACAAACTCCAATTCCTATTGCGTTGGTGCAATCGGCAAGTCATTCTGTTCTTAGGCCACAACACCCACCTCCGCCCCAACTTTTGAGAAGTCCTATTCAACATCAATTCCATTCTAATCCGGCCCCGGCCGAGTCAATTACCCAAACTCTCCTCCAAAAGATTGCCAACATGGAGGAGCAACTTAAGAAGGCCTCCATTCCCAAGGACACTCTAGAAGTCACTCTTCCAACATTGCCGGTCTTTCATTTGCCTCCGTCCGAGATGCCTAACTTTCGACACTATAATGGAACGGGCAACCCATTCATTCATTTGAAGGACTTTATGTATGAAGCCTCATTTTGGCAAAACAATAAGGCGTCTTTGGCATATTTGTTTAGAAGGTCTCTTGATGGCCCGATCCTCGAATGGTTTTATTCTCTTGAGCCAACCGAGGCCAGCAACTTTGATGTTGTCCAAAGAAAGTTCTTGCAAAAGTATAGAGACCGTGTAGGTCCGTCTCTGTCTATTACTGATTTAGTTGCTGAGAAAATGAAGCTTGAGGAGGACTTCGTGCAATACGTTGATAGATGGAGGGCAATGACCGAGAAGTTGAGAGATACTCTCTCGGAACCGGAGCAAGTTAAAATGGTAGTATCAAATGCTACTCCTCAGCTCCAACACATATTGGCCATGAATAAGCTAAGTACGGTGGAGGAGCTTTATGACCGGGCCCATTATATTCAGACTCAAATGAAAGATTCGCCCATCATGGGTATGTTTGAACAAAAGCCAAGAATGGTGAGGAAGAGCAAAAATGTGAATAATAATGGTGGAACGACTGAAGACATGGTGACTAATGAGCAAGTGGGCGTGGTTGGCAATCCTACACCTTTTCGAAATCCTTCGAACCCGAGACCCCCACAGCAACCACAACAACAACCCTCCTTCCACAATCAAGTTCCCCACCAAGCAAACAATCCTCCACAGCCATTTTGGCCCCCTCCACAAAACCAAGCCATCCAACAAAATCCTCAAGTCCCTCAGCAATACCACCAAGTGCCACCTCCTGCTAATTACGCCCCCAGCCGCCGAGAAGACCCATGGGCTCCAAGAAAGCCCAATATCCTCTGTTGTGTCCCTGAAGTCATTTGAGTCATTCTGTGGTCACTTGGGTCATTCGACATCATTCTATGGTCATATGCATTCTGTGGTATTCTTGGTTTTGATAATGGCTAAACACTATTAGTCATTGATATTTCCCACTCTCATGTGACTGACATACGTGATGGTTCGATCATGACAGGTACACCATTACATGGACAAGAAAGACAGTGGAGTCGGCAAAGTGAAAGCTCGTGGATCGCGCCCAAGCAAGGATGCGAAAACAAGCACAAGTCGACACGCGATATTCGGCTCGTCATCCATATAAGGTCAATGCACAAAGAAGCATAGCCAAGAGAATCCAAGGCCATAAACTCCGTTGATATCTTTTAGACTATCAAGGGAGATGCCACCGACATGCACGGGCTGCTAATGGAGTTGAACGACGGAGCTAGAACGGAAATTGGACCGACCCGGGATAAGCCGGGTTCTGCCCAGCTGGCGGTCGACCGCCAGCACAGGGGCGGTCGACCGCCCCAGCCAGGGAAGCCCAGGCCGAAGATGTTTCAGTAGCGGTCGACCGCCAGCCAGTGGCGGTCGACCGAAAATCCCAGGGGCCATTCGTCTACAGCATTTCACAGTAGCGGTCGACCGCCAGGAGCTGCAGGTCGACCGCCAGCCCCGAGCCTTCAATGTTGACTTTGTTTCCAACTTCGAAAAGGGCCATTCAACATGGATTTGTTTAATCCAAAAGTCACCTAAACACCCACAAATTGTGGATCTGGTCTGAGGCTTGTCTATAGACCATTCAAGGTCTATAAAACCAATACAAGAGGGTTGGAAACCCTAATGCTTCAAGGCTTCAAGGGAGATCAAGGGAGCTCATTTTCGAGGTACTGTAGCACCTCCGTGAACAGTGTTTCGGGAAGGAGTTCTTCATCCATTCCAAGGCATTCAAGTCCAGATCTGAAGCCATCTCAACCTCCAAGGAAGAAGAAGGAATCAAGGCTCTCAAGGGTGATCTAAGCTGCATCCTACATCTTCTACATCCTCTTCATCGACTCAAGAAGATCAAAAGGAAGATTGAAGCTACATCCATCATCTTCTTCATCAACTAGAAGAGGTTCAAGGAAGATCATCCCGCAAGAAAGAAGACACCGTCAAAGCATCCGATTCAAGCTTCTGCAACTCAGACAAGATTCTTTTCTTTGAGCATACTCTATATCTTGTTTGAGTGATTTCATATTTGTTCTCTTTTTCATTTCATACAAACAATTGAATCTGAGAATCGTCCCTACCGGTGGTTAGTAGGAAGGCAATCGGAGGTTGTCCGATCTGCGTTGTTGACGTCCCTACCAGGTGGTTAGTAGGAAGGCAATCGGTGGTCTTTCCGATTTGCGGTTCAGTGCGTGGCACTAGTGGAGCCTCACCGGATTTGGTGAGGGGTGGACGTAGGACTGGGGATTCAGTCCGAACCACCTTAAAATCTCGTGTGTTGTGGTTTGTTTGTGTGATTGTTTCGTTCTAAATGCATGCTTAGGTTCGAATCGATATATTAGTAATCATCTTGCTAAGCAAATCGTTGTGTCCTTCGTTTAGCTAGTTATATTCCGCTGCAATTTATCTCATCTAGCTATATAGAGGGTTACATTGCGAAAAGAGGGGCAGATCTATTCACCCCTCCCCTCTAGATCCGCTGTCCACTACACAACAAGTGGTATCAGAGCCTAATCTCTCATTATGGGGTCCAACGACCTTGAGGGAAATGGTGGATCAGCATCTAAGGGTTATTTACCTGAAGGACACTCTGTGAACAGACCTCCTTATTTCACTGGATCTAACTATCCTTATTGGAAACATCGCATGCAGGTGTTCATTCGCGCCCAAGACTACGAACTTTGGCGTGTGATCAGCAAAGGTCCGTATGAGCTTACGGATAATGAGGACTTGTGGACCAAAGAACAAATACGGCAATCCACCGTCAACTGGAGTGCTAAACATATCATGCAATGCTCACTCCATCCAGTTGAATTCTCAAGAGTAGCCACCTGCGCAACTGCGAAATTGATGTGGGATAAGCTAGAGGTAATCTACGAAGGAACCTCTCAGGTACGAGAAACAAAAGCCAATATTTTAGTTTCTGAATATGAAATGTTCCGCATGAAGCCTGATGAGTCAATTCAAGATATGTATGCTCGCTTAACTGTGCTTACTAATAGTTTAACTGATTTGGGAAAGAAATATACAGAGCAAGAACTTGTAAGAAAAATTCTCAGATCATTAACTCCAGCATGGCACACGAAGGCAACCGTTGTTGAAGAATCAAGAGATCTCGCAACCACCAAGGTAGATGAACTCATTGGGTCATTAATGACCTATGAGATCAACCTCAAGAACAAAGAGGCTGAGGCACCTAAGAAGAAGTCCCTAGCTCTTAAAGCAGGACCCAGCGGTCAAGGCTCTTCTGATGAAGGTGAGGATTCGGCAAGTGAGCGAGATGAGGATGATGTAGCCATGCTCACACGTAAGTTCAAGAAATTCTTGAGAAAGGAAGGTAAGAGCTTCATGAGAGGAAGGTCAAAGGTAAGAAATGGTTTCAGATCTAATTCTGAAAATTCTAAGAAATCTGATAAAATCATTTGCTATTCTTGCAACAAACCAGGGCATTTCAAGAATGATTGTCCCGACAGATTCAGAAAATCTGACAAATGGAAGGGCAAGAAGAAGAACAAGGCCATGGTGTCCACATGGAGCGATGAAGAGGAAAGTAATGATGGAACTAGCTCCTCGGACAAAGAAAAAGAAGATTTCTGCCTCATGGCCAAAGGTGACGAAGAAACTGAGGTAAATTCTCCATTTGAAGATTATACAATTGATGATTGGGAGGATGCATATATACAACTCATGGAAAAATATGAAATGTACAAAAAGGAAAATAAATCATTGAAAAAGAAAATCAATTCTTTTGTGCATGATCATGACAAGGATGATAAGAATGCTCTACTTGAAACTGAAATTGAAGATCTTAAGAAAATGATTGAGGATTTGGAAGAAGGAAGAAAAGAAATGGCTGACTTGGAAACTGAAAATGAAAACTTGAGAAATGAGATTGATAGCATTAAGCTAAAAATGCAAACCTATGAAAAGAACAGCAAATTGAGTAATGAAAAATATGAAGCTGTCAAACATGTCAACACTCAACTCTTGCAAAACATTGAAAACTTACAAAAAGAATTGAAGGATAAACAACAATCCTTGGAAAATTTCGTGGATGGAAAAGAAAACCTAGATGCTTTGCTAGGTACTAGGATGAATTTCAACAAGGAAGGGTTGGGTTTTGAACCAACAAACAAAAGGCCAATTGGGCTAAAAACAGTCACATTTGTCTCATCTTCCGAAGCCTCCACCTCAAACATAACTCCCACACAAAACCAGCAAAAACAAAAGGAGAAAGGAAAAGAAAAGATTGAAGGGGGAGTCACCAACATTCCCAAAAAGCCTGTCCAAAGACCTAAGAAAGGTCGACCTTCCCCGCAGCATAGGTCAACACATTCTTGGCCATTGCATGCTCAATCTTCCAGATATCACCAAAACTGGATTGCACATTCATATAGGCCAACACCACCATACTTTTGGAGAAATTGTGATTCATGTGTTCATCAATCCTATAACTTTCAATCTCCTAGGTGGCAGAACAATCACTCTCAACCCAAAAATAACCAATGGCCACAATGGGTTAAGAAGCCAACTTCATCAAACTTTCAAAAATTCCAACCAAGAACCTCCAAACAGAAAATGAATGTCAAAGTTGAAAAGAAAAACCAAATCCCTGCTCTAAGCAAACAAAACATGAATGTTAGAAAAGTCTGGATTCCAAAAGAAATGGTTTCATGCTTTGAAAATTTGAAGAGTATGATGGGACCCAAATTTGGTTGGGTTCCAAACACATTTGCTTAATTGCTTGTGCAGGAGTGTCTTGCAGCCATACATAACAGGTGGTACCTTGATAGCGGCTGTTCAAGACACATGACCGGAGACAAATCAAAATTTTGTCTCTTGGAGGAAAAGGAAGGAGGACATGTCACATTTGGAGGGAACAACAAAGGAAAAATCATTGGAACAGGTAATGTAGGTAAGAACCTCTCCAACTCCATTGGAAATGTGTTGCTAGTTGAAGGTTTGAAATATAACCTACTAAGCATAAGTCAATTGTGTGATAAAGGTCACAAAGTGTTGTTTGATTCTCATGAATGTAAAATCTTTGAACCAAAATCTGACAAGGTAAAATTTTCTGGTAAGAGAGTCAACAATGTTTACATGATTGACTTAGATGATCCTGCTTATTCAAACCTTTGTCTTGCTGCACCAAAATCTGAAATTGCATGGTTATGGCATCGTAGACTAGGACATGCTAGCTACAATGTCTTGCATAAACTCTTGAAGCATTCAATGGTGAAAGGTTTGCCTGAACTATCCTTTAAACAAGAAAATAAATTGTGTGATGCATGTGCCCTAGGTAAACAAACTAGAAAATCATTCAAGGGAAGATCTGAAAATACATCATCCAAACCACTCGAGCTAATTCATATGGACTTGTTTGGCCCAACCAGAACTGCTAGCTTAAGTGGTAGAAAATATGGATATGTCTTGGTGGATGACTTTTCTAGGTTCACATGGGTTTTCTTTCTCACACACAAAAATGATGCTTTTGATGAGTTTCAGGCACTCTACATGAAGATAAAGCAGGACGGTGAGTTTAAAATTTCCAAGATTCAATCTGATCACGGTGGTGAATTTGAAAATGCTAACTTCTATAACCTTTGCAGGGCCGAAGGGATTTCACACCGATTTCTTCACCAAGAACGCCGGAGCAAAACGGTGTGTTGAAAGGAGAAACCGGACACTTGTAGAGATGGCAAGAACCATGCTTGCTGAATGGCAACTTCCAAGGAGATTTTGGGCTGAAGCGGTAAACTCGGCATGTTACATTATCAACCGCTCTATGGTAAGGCCACACACCAAAAAGACTCCTTATGAGTTGCTAAAAGGTAAAAAGCCCTCTCTCTCACATATGAAAGTGTTTGGATCGAAATGCTTCATTCACAACAATGACAAAAGAGACTTAGATAAATTCGAGCCCAAGAGCGATGAAGGTATATTCCTTGGATATTCTGATAGATCTAGGGCTTATAGAATTTACAATATCAAAAATCAAACTGTGGAAGAATCACCCCATGTTTCCTTTGATGAATATCATGATTCTAACAATGATAACTCTTGCAGGAAAAATGATGAAGATGGGGAATTCCTAAGCATAAGGATAAGAGTGATCATTCACAAGAATAAATAAAAGAAGATGGTGACCTAGCTGAATCAAGCAATGCAAGGGATCAAGCTCTAGGAGAAGGTAACGATTCTACAAATATTAGAATTCTTAAGGATCATCCCTTGGAGAATGTCATTGGTAGCTTGAATGACCCACCTAGAACTAGGTCACATTTTAAAATTGTGGAAGAATTAGATCAACTTGCTCTTGTCTCGCAGCATGAACCCAAAAATATTGATGATGCTTTAAAAGATGAAAACTGGATAAATTCCATGCAAGAAGAGCTAAACCAGTTTGAGAGAAACAAAGTTTGGCATCTTGTTCCTAGACCTTCATCACAATCTGTCATAGGCACTAAATGGGTCTTTAGGAACAAACTAAGTGAGGATGGCAAGATAATAAGAAATAAGGCTAGATTGGTGGCTCAAGGGTATAATCAAGAGTTTGGGGTAGACTTTGATGAATCTTATGCCCCAGTTGCTAGACTCGAAGCCATCAGAATTTTACTTGCCTTTGCATGCTCCCTTAGAATAAAGCTGTATCAAATGGATGTCAAAAGTGCTTTCTTGAATGGCTTGATCAAAGAAGAAGTCTATGTTGAGCAGCCCCCTGGCTTTGAGAATTCTAACAATGCAGATTTTGTATACAAGCTAGACAGGGCGCTTTATGGACTTAAGCAAGCACCAAGAGCTTGGTATGAGAGACTAAGCTCGTTCCTCATTGAAAAAGGGTACACACGAGGTAAGGTAGATCAAACACTTTTCACCAAGAAGCAAGGTAAGAACATCTTGATTGTTCAAATTTATGTTGATGACATTGTGTTTGGTTCTACAAAATCTGAAATGTGTGAGGAATTTGCTAACCTCATGACTAGCGAATTTGAGATGAGCCTAATGGGAGAACTTCAATTCTTTCTCGGTTTGCAGGTCAACCAAGGAGAAGATGGTTGCTTCATAAGCCAAGCCAAATACATCAAGGAGCTGCTAAAAAGATTTGACATGGCAAACAGCAAAATCATTGCAACTCCGATGAGCACCTCAACTTCACTGGATTCGGATGAAAATGGTAAATTGGTGGATGCAAAGGTCTATAGAGGTATGATTGGCTCTTTGCTTTATTTGACTGCATCCCGACCAGATATCCAGTTTAGTGTATGTCTTTGTGCTAGATTTCAAGCTAGTCCTAGAGAATCTCATTTGACTGCCGTCAAACGTATCCTTCGATATCTTGCCGGCACTCAAGATTTGGGATTGTGGTATCCGTCATCATGTGATTTATCTCTTATATCTTATTCTGATGCGGATTACGCTGGATGCAAGCTGGATCGCAAGAGTACTAGTGGCTACTTGCCAGTTTCTAGGCGGGTGTTTAGTTTCTTGGGCCTCCAAGAAACAACACTCGGTTGCCCTCTCAACCGCGAGGCAGAATATGTTGCTGCGGGGAGCTGTGGCACCCAAGTGTTGTGGATTAAACACCAACTCCAAGACTACTTGGTGGATCTTGGTTGTGTCCCGATTCTGTGTGATAACACTAGTGCTATCAACCTTACAAAAAATCCAGTCCAGCACTCTAGGACTAAGCATATTGAGATTAGGCATCACTTCATTAGAGATGAGGTCGTTAAGAAAAACTTTGAGCTGCATTTTGTTGATACTCTAAATCAAATTGCTGACATCTTCACCAAGCCCTTGTGTAATGACAGGTTTTCAACACTCAGAAGAGAGCTTGGTCTTTGCCGACCTCAGGCCAATAAAAACTGATATGATGATCTTATTCAACTTGGTTATGTGTTTTTGTAGAATGGCATTCATGCATTGTTTATATGTCAATATGTCATTTTGTATATGTGTCGCATTGCATGTAGATGCATAATAATGAAATGAGTTCATGATTCATAATGCATTGCATGGTCTGTGTAGCATCCTTCCTGCATGGCCATGGTATATCAAATGTTGATGTATGGAAAGGCAGGTTATGCTTGTCTAGAAGCACTCAATATGCGTGAGGTTTCACCTCCGCCAAGTACCATGCGTCATTGTCGCATATAGGCCATATAGTAAGGGGGAGTTGTCATTTTGCAGCATTTATACATGAGTTTCATCTCATTCTGTTGCATTTAATAAGTGTACAACCATATGTTGGGTCATGCATTTCATGTCTACCAAATTCATGTCCACCCCTGCACGTTTCAGGTCATTCTCCTCTTGACACTTATCATTACACTTGCTTGCACACATAACTCTTCGCGTATCCATTGCATATCCTTAGGGGGAGTTTTGTTGATTCTCATAACCTCTTGCAAACTGCACTTCAGTGGCTTACAGTCTGGTTTGAGTTCACGAGACAGATGGACATATGGTGTAAGAGCTTTCTATTATATGCCCTAATGATTGTCCATTCAATTAAAATGGTTCAGATTTAATGATTTCCTTGTAGTTCTGATATATCTTGTTTGAAATCATCTATGTTCTGAAGCTTTAATAGACCTTAACTAGAGACTGCATATTGTGTTTTGCATGACTATCCTGAAATCTGAAAATCCAAACGTCTTGACAACTTTGGTGATACACTCAGGCTTAGTATTGCTTCTAAACATATTGATGAGCTGGAATTCCTGAAAATCATTTTGACAGAGCAATGATATTATTGCACGGAGAAACATGTCATGTCATCAAAATCAAGTGACAAATGATATGTCATGATGTGCCTCTGTTATCTCTGTCGTCATTCTATTTGGACTCTAGGCAGAGCACTGGCATAATTGCTGAGAAATATATCCTCTCATCAAAGAAATGAGATTGGATATGTCATGACGTGGCTTTGCTATCTCTGTTCATTCTGAAGCATAACCGTCAGTCTTGCCAAATACCTAGGAATACTGGCGTCTAAACAGCGTGTATTCTTACGGTTAGGAGGCATGAACTAGACTTGATTGCTCGTATAAAGTGAGTCATGTGCCTTCAAATACTAAAGATATTGAAAATCAACATATGCTACAATCATTCAATTCCATGCTTCAATCATGATTGTTTAGCCTCAATACATGCTTTTGTGTTATTGCCTTTGTCGTTATTGAATATGGATATATAAGACAAGGGAAGGTTAAACACTGTCATGATTTGCACCTTTGGTTCATTTCTATTAAATCTTGGATGTAGCTACTTTTCGAACTCTGTTGATGAATTCGGATTTCATTAGATTTGAACCATATATGTTGCTCACGGTCTGTTTCAGGTTTGCATATAATGGCTTGCTCTTCACTCCTTTCAGCTCTGGTCTCACAGATATTTCACTTTATTACTCCTTTTTGCTGTTGGCAAAGGGGGAGAATTCTTTGTGTGAGTCCTTTGTTGCGTTAGCTATGCGTTATCTCGTTGTCTTTGGGGGTTGTGTGAATGGTGTACGGGGAGAGTCCAAGGGGAGAGAATCCATTGCTCCCTTTGCATCTCATATGTGTATGTGATGGGGCTTGGGGCTTGCATAACTGCTAGCATTCATATTGCATAGCATTCATATCTGCATTCATAATTGCATTCCCATGCTATTACTATCATGAATCTTGAGCTGTATACATTGCATTTGTTATAACTTGTGCCATTTTAGACATTCATATCACATAATGACTCACAGTGTTGCCATCATCAAAAAGGGGGAGAATGTTGTGTCCCTGAAGTCATTTGAGTCATTCTGTGGTCACTTGGGTCATTCGACATCATTCTATGGTCATATGCATTCTGTGGTATTCTTGGTTTTGATAATGGCTAAACACTATTAGTCATTGATATTTCCCACTCTCATGTGACTGACATACGTGATGGTTCGATCATGACAGGTACACCATTACATGGACAAGAAAGACAGTGGAGTCGGCAAAGTGAAAGCTCGTGGATCGCGCCCAAGCAAGGATGCGAAAACAAGCACAAGTCGACACGCGATATTCGGCTCGTCATCCATATAAGGTCAATGCACAAAGAAGCATAGCCAAGAGAATCCAAGGCCATAAACTCCGTTGATATCTTTTAGACTATCAAGGGAGATGCCACCGACATGCACGGGCTGCTAATGGAGTTGAACGACGGAGCTAGAACGGAAATTGGACTGACCCGGGATAAGTCGGGTTCTGCCCAACTGGCGGTCGACCGCCAGCACAGGGGCGGTCGACCGCCCCAGCCAGGGAATCCCAGGCCGAAGATGTTTCGGTAGCAGTCGACCGCCAGCCAGTGGCGGTCGACCGAAATCCCAGGGGCCATTCGTCTACAGCATTTCACAGTAGCGGTCGACCGCCAGGAGCTGCAGGTCGACCGCCAGCCCCGAGCCTTCAATGTTGACTTTGTTTTCAACTTCGAAAAGGGCCATTCAACATGGATTTGTTTAATCCAAAAGTCACCTAAACACCCACAAATTGTGGATCTGGTCTGAGGCTTGTCTATAGACCATTCAAGGTCTATAAAACCAATACAAGAGGGTTGGAAACCCTCATGCTTCAAGGCTTCAAGAGAGATCAAGGGAACTCACTTTCGAGGTACTGTAGCACCTCCGTGAACAGTGTTTCGGGAGGAAGTTCTTCATCCATTCCAAGGCATTCAAGTCCAGATCTGAAGCCATCTCAACCTCCAAGGAAGAAGAAGGAATCAAGGCTCTCAAGGGTGATCTAAGCTGCATCCTACATCTTCTACATCCTCTTCATCGACTCAAGAAGATCAAAAGGAAGATTGAAGCTACATCCATCATCTTCTTCATCAACTAGAAGAGGTTCAAGGAAGATCATCCTGTAAGAAAGAAGACACCGTCAAAGCATCCGATTCAAGCTTCTGCAACTCAGACAAGATTCTTTTCTTTGAGCATACTCTATATCTTGTTTGAGTGATTTCATATTTGTTCTCTTTTTCATTTCATACAAACAATTGAATCTGAGAATCGTCCCTATCGGTGGTTAGTAGGAAGGCAATCGGAGGTTGTCCGGTCTGCGTTGTTGACGTCCCTACCAGGTGGTTAGTAGGAAGGAAATCGGTGGTCTTTTCGATTTGCGGTTCAGTGCGTGGCACTAGTGGAGCCTCACCGGATTTGGTGAGGGGTGGACGTAGGACTGAGGATTCAGTCCGAACCACCTTAAAATCTCGTGTGTTGTGATTTGTTTGTGTGATTGTTTCGTTCTAAATACATGCTTAGGTTCGAATCGATATATTAGTAATCATCTTGCTAAGCAAATCGTTGTGTCCTTCGTTTAGCTAGTTATATTCCACTGCAATTTATCTCATCTACCTATATAGAGGGTTACATTGTGAAAAGAGGGGCAGATCTATTCACCCCTCCCCTCTAGATCCGCTGTCCACTACACAACATCCTCCACTACCCGAGAGCCTCCCCGACATTTTTAACGCCCTCATGACCACCAACGCGCTCGCATTGCCTAAGGAAAGGCCGGCCTGGCCTCAAAATGTGGATACCTCTCGATATTGTGTCTTCCACCGATAGCCGAGTCACAACATAGATCATTGTTTTCATTTCAATGACTATATTTATGATATGAATGACCAGGGTGGTATTGACTGGGATGAGATGAGACGGTTTATTGCCACCTTAAAAGCACGAAGGCCTCCTCATCAACAAGCTCAACAGCAACCTCAACAACATGTTCAACAACCGCCCCAGCAGCAGCAGGCTCCCACACCATAACCGGACATGGGGATTGTCCATAATCCACTGCCGGAGCACCCGGCACCCAATCAACAACTGAACCTTGTCACCTCCTTCCATGAAGTGGAGAGGGGACAAGGGTGGCATGAAGAAAGCACCTCCGTTATGGCTACAAACCACATTCCAAACCAACCTCCCCGACCCTTGAGAACTACTTCCCAACCTTCTCCTTTCCCTCAACCCTGACTCCCCCTCATACGCCCCATGAATCAAACTCCCTCTACCACCATTAACCCTCCATATAGGCCTCTTCTTATTCGCTCTTCACCTTCTCCACCTTTGCCACAAGCTCCTCCTATTTCCATAAATCCTTTGCCGTCCAGGCCACTCCTCATTCATTCTTCTCCCGCATCACTTAGCTCCACTAACCCTTTGCCTCCTAGGCCCCTTTTACTCCGACCTTCACCAACACCTCATGCACCTCCAGTTTCCCACACACCTACCCCCACAAACCCTTTGCCTCAAAGGCCTCTCCTTATCCGCCCCTTAACTCTCCCTTCCTCAATACCCAAGAGCCATCCACAACTTCTAACCCTCCTTCCAATAGACCTCCATTACCATCCACACTTATCACTGCCAATCATCAACCGGCAAGGCCCCTCATACGGGCACGTCCTCCCATTGCTTCCCCTCAAGTTCTCACACTTGTTAACCCCGACATCCCCTCTTCCTCCACCAACCCTCCACCTATCACCAACCCGACGGAGGCGCATGATTCTCAGACGATGGTGCTCCATAGTGGATGGATATTCCATAATGTGTTTCCACACCGTCAAGAGCAAGAGCCTACGCAAGTACAGGAAGAACAAGGGCAAGAACAGGGATCCATGTCGGGCACCTAATATGATTTGTTGAAGCACTTGGACAAGACCCCAACTAGGATTTCTATTTTGGAATTGATTAAAAGATTGAAGACTCACCAAGAGGCCTTAATGCAATATTTACAAAAGGTGATGGTCAATAAGGACATTCCGGTGGAGTAGATTACATCAGTTTTGACTCCGGCAGGTGATCAGTTGGCTATTGTATTTTAGGAACATGAATTGGCACCAAAATCGGCCAAGAAATATGCCTTGTACATTACTGTCAATATTAATAAGGTAGCTGCCAGTCAATGTTTGGTGGACACTGGTGCTTCCATTAATGTATTTCCACTGAGCACTCTAACAATGTGTGGCATATCGGAAAGTGAAATTCGGCCTTCATCCATCACGGTAACTGCATATGATAATACCAAGAAGCCGCCTATGGGGGTGATAACTTTAAAGGTAGGGCTGGGTCCAGTCTCCGTCACTGTTGATTTTCATGTTCTGGACATGGATCCCACGTTCAATGGCATTCTGGGCTGACCTTATATTCAAGCACTTGATGTTGTCCCTTCTACAAATCACCAATGCTTGAAATTCCCGCACAAGGGACGAGTTGTCAAGGTTACTAGTATGCCTATTTTGCCAACGGTGGATATTCATTCGGCCACATCATTGCCTTCCATTTGGCCGACCAATAAGCCTTTGTTATCTATGCTAGACCTTGCCGACCCGCAGCATGATCTGTTAAGACCCCAAGCTCCAGTTTCTACATCAACATCGGCACCACCCCTACCTCAAAAGGGGAAGAAGAAGAAACATATGACGAAGACCCCAGGTTGGCACATTATGATAAAAATGGGGTATAAATCTAGCAAAGGCTTGGGAGCAAACCTCCAAGGTAGATTAAAGCCCGTCAGAGATCAGAAGGTCATTCCCCGAGGCGGCCTAGGGTATAAAGGGCCGCGCAAAGAAAAATCCGTGAAAGAGGAGGAAGAACCTTGGGCCACCATGACATCCACACTCAAGACCGACAGGCGGCCTCTTACGTGGTCTCTCTATGCTCATTTTGTGAAAGGGCCCATTGAATAGGTCGAAGAGCGGACCATAATGATTACTTCGATGCTAGATGGTCAAGATGTGCATTCACGCCAATTCGCTCGTCATATAGCACCATTAACCACTTACAAGGCCTTGGAGTCATTAAGACCTTTTAAAAGAAGAAAGATGGATGACCCCGAGTGTGAGTGGTACCGGTGGTTGTATATGAATGATATTACTATGGCTCTGAGCCGATTGTTTATGCCAACTCACCCGGAGTAGCCGCCACTCATTCATGATGTGCTAGAGAAGCCAGTGGTGATCACCGACAAGAGGTAGTTACTCAACAATTACACAGACACTGGAGAGCCGGATGTGCCCTTTGAGGAGGGCTTTATCATAGATAGGCTATGGGCCGGCCTTTTCTTTGTTGATGCCATTCACCCATCACTTATAACATTTTTATGCTCCCACCTTTTCACCACCAACATACCTAGACCACCCGCGGTCTTAATATCTTTTTCTCCCGATTTTCTCCAAGTTCTTTCAACTCCCCCCCAGCTCCTCAAGCAATTTTCTCAGGTTTCCATCTCACGTCTCCGTAAGAACTCTCTATGTCAACAATTCCCCCATCTTTTTGTATCAGCATTATCTCATATTCCTCACTCCCATTGCTTCACTATCCTTGAAAACAAAAAAAAGGCCAATTTTCAAACGCACCAATCCTCCACTCTCATTTCTCTTGAAGAGACCTCCTATTTTGCTCATGAGTGTGCCCCGACCCAAGGGCCGCTCATTCAGGGTCCATTAGCGAACTTTCTTTACTCCTCCAACGAGGGGTCTTCTTCTGTACATTCTTCCTTTGTACCTTTTTTACCTCCCTCTTCATTAGGATCTAGTGATCAAGGTAGTTCCTCTAGTTCTTCTAGCAGTAAGAGTCTTGGGGTAGTCGGCAGCAGGAAATCCAAGGATAAGCAAGTCCCCCGTAGGTTCTTGATAGAGCTAGTCGGGAGATGTCAGGTGTGTCTTGCAATTCCCTAGTTGTTAGAGGACCCGATTCCTTTGCCAGACTTAGAATATGAGGAAGTTTGTTCTTTAGATGAAGGGTTTGGTGTCTATGAGATTATGAACGATGAAGACTCTATCGAAGAAGGGGATGAAGAGTACGATGAATATGAGGATGAGGCTGACGCATTTGCTAGCGGAATGAGAAGATTTGACGAACCATCATCCTCAGTAGAAGAGCCTACCAAATAAATTGACTTGGGAACCGAGGAAAACCCTAGGATCATCCTCATAAGCAAAAATTTACCGCCATCTGAAGAAGAGACACTTATTCAGGTTCTCCAAGAGTATAAGGACGCGTTTGCATGGAGTTATGAGGATATGCCGGGTCTGGACCCTGCGCTAGTTGAACATCGCTTAACATTGAAGCCAAGGTCTGTCCCGGTTAAACAAAGGTTAAGACGTTTCCACCCGCATATGGCGTTAAAGATGAAAGAAGAGGTCGATAAGCTCCATAAGGCTAGGTTCATTAGAGTCGTCCTCTACCCCAATCGGGTGGCTAACATTATCCCGGTGATGAAGAAGGACGGAAGAGTAAGGATTGTTAGGTGCAAGGTGGGATCTAGAGGGGGGGTGAATAGATCTCCTTATAAAAACTTATGCTCAAATTAAAATCATGCCCACTCAATTCAAATTGGAAGGAAATGAATGATAAAACCCAAAGCTCTCGCATTGATCTGAACTGAAGATCAATTCAATAGTTGATGTTTCAGCTAGAAACAATATCTAACACTTAACCACTGCACTAGTTCAAAACACTAAAGCGAAATCAGCTTATAACACAACCTGCGAAGTGGGGTAGAAGAACTGGATCAATCTCACAAGAGCAAACCACAGACACCAATGATTTTTAGGTGGTTCAGTCTGCATCCAGTAGACCTACATCCACCTCCTACTCAACCCGAGTGAGGATTCTGCTGACTCACAGCTTGAATCGTTGTTCCACAGCTTCAAGGGAATAAATCCCTTACAACTGCTGATCCACAACTTCGGGGAACCAATCCCAAATCGCTGAGCCTTACAGCTTGCTTAACCGCTGAGCCTCACAGCTTGCTAAACTGCTAACCTTCACAGCTTGCTAGAAGTAACAAGAAAAAATGAAAAACAAAAACAAAAGAACAAGATCAAAAAATAAAAACAATATAGCTCCCGAGGACCAAATTGGCTTGGATCTGATCCAAAGGCCAACACACTATCTGATCTTCAATGTAGCTCCGACTGCACTCAAACTTTCATCTCATGAACTTCTGAATCTGGGCTCTCTATCTCTCTTTCTCTTTTCTCTTCTTCTTCTTCTCACAGGCTCTCTAAGATTTTCTTCAAACTAAACTGCTCGCTCTTCTCTCTGATAATTCTTTCAGCCCCTTCTTCTGAACAGTATTCGCAGCACTCTTCTCCGGAGGAAGAAGACTCTATTATATAGAGCAGAGCTCCGAAATTCTTCTGGATAAGAGAAATTCATTTTACATTTTTCTCATTTGTCCACGTGGCAGAAAATATTCTTCTCTCAGAAAAGTGCCAGGTGAACTTGGATCACGTGCCACATTATTGGCTTTCAAATTCGGGCGTGTGGCAGACACAAATTTTCTGTAATTCAGCCTTCCGTGCTATTTTTCAGCCTTAGCGATCTATTTTACACCCTTATCGCCCATTTGTCGGCCTTAAGCATCTATTTATCACCCTTATTCCTCAAAAGCCATCGCCTTTGTCTTCACAATTCTTCCGTCTTCCGCTTTCCTTCATTTCTCAGCTCCGTCGATCTATTTTTCACCCTTAGGAAGGTATTTGTCACCCTTGTTGTTCTTTTGTCTACCTTAAGAGCCATTTGTCACCCTTATATTCCATGAACCGTCGCCTTTGTTCTATTTTTCTCCTTTGCTGGCTTCAATATAACTTGCGTCGACTCCAGAGGCATATTGAGTCGACTCTCCTTCTACGCTTTTTAAAGCTTTTAGCCTTGTCGCTTATTTTACACCCTTACTAAGCTATTTGTTCGCCTTATCACCTATTTGTCATCGATGACCACCTATTTGTCACCACTAATCGGCACAAGCTGTCGCCCTTGAGCCTTTTCTTTTCTGCCTTGTGGGCTGAAGCCGAGTCAGCTCCAAATACAAACAAAGTCGACTCTTCTTCTACGAATTCCTTCTTCTTTCATCTATCAGCTTTGTTTGATCTAATTTTCACTATTCTTCATCAATTTGTTAGCCTTAGAACATATTTGTCACCCGAAAGCTTCTATTTGTCACCCTTGTGCTAGAACATCTGTAAATCACTTCAGTTGACCAAAATAAGTAAATCGGTCAATCAACTTTGACTTCAACCTTGACTTTTAAATGCTGTTGCTACAGAGCCACTTGAAGAACATCTGTAAATCACTTCAAGAACTTTTGATGCGGGACGGACACGCGACCTGTGACTCTAGCTCGCGAACGTCCCTAGCGAGAGAAACGCGGGATCTTACACGGTTGAGGAACCGGCAATGAGTCGGGTAGTCGGCTCTTCCGCGTGTACTCGGATTGAGTCACGGGATGGGTCACGCTCGCTCTCTCTCGCAGCGGTGATAACAATATATCGGGCTAGATTAACCTATCACTCATGCAGCGGCATTCAAAAATATACGAGATAAGTAAATGCGATAAAGGGAGTGGCGAATTTACCTCCACGCTCCGGGCGTGGGGAAGACAACCCCGGTCAAGTTCCGTACTCCCGGTTAGACAATTACCAAATAAATTACAGAATTGAATTCTTTTGCCCACTCCACGCAGGGAGGTAACGGGCTACAAGTGGGGCCGAGAGGACTGATCTTGGGTTGACGGGCAGTGTGTTGGACAGCTCCGTCGGTGCTGTCCGGTGGCCGGGTTGCTTGCTGCCCCGAGCTGGTTATGCTGTGTCAGCGTTGCGCGACTCAGCGAGAAAAATTCCTGAAATCAGCACGGGCATTGGATCGACACGAGACCAGCGCCATTGTGAAGCTGACTCAGAGATCTTCAAACACCTGTTGTTACAGGAAATTTTCTATCCCTGTATTTTCCTCGGGGGAATTTACAACCAACTGGATTACAGACCTAGAACAGTCTGGGCAGACTGGGATCTGCCTAAGATTGCGGTTTGACCGAAGGTCAAATGGTGGATTTTGGATCTAAAATTTTTATGACATGTAGGTGGGGATGTGAGGAACACGTGGATAATTTTTTGTAAATTTTGGAGGTGATTTGGGTGGGGAAAGGGATTTTATGGTGGAAGTGGTCGGACCTGGACTACACAGGATAAAACATATTTTAGGAAATGCAGTGGTTTTTAAAAATGGTAAATGAACTCCAAAAATCCTAAGAAAATTTTTGGAATGATGATTTGGTGGACAGAACTCCCAGTTAAAATTTCAGATCATTCTGAAATAGGAAAGTGGGTGAAAAGGGCGAAGTGGTGGCTTACTGGTTGGTGGATCTGCACAGGAGGCAGATTACTAGGGGAGGGAAGAACAGACTGGGAAAAATGGTAAACGGGAGGAAAATAATCTGAATTTTTTTGTGGAGGCTGGGGCGGACGTGGGGAACTCACCCTCTAAATTTCATCATGGTCGGAGCTCCTGATTGAGAGATAAAATTCTCAAACTAGGCTTTTGTCCAGAGTGGACAAAACACCGAAGAAGTGGCGGCGGCGGCGCGACGGCGGCTCCATGGCGGCGGCGGTGGTGGAGATGAGCTTCTCACTCAAAGGGGGACTGGTAGAGAGGAATCACACCTCAAGAATTGAGAGCTAGAATTGAAGCTCTCACAACTGCAAGGGGCGAAAGGAGAGAGGAAGGGGGCGCACTTGGCCTTCTTGGCTATTTTTTCACAAAATTCTTCATTAATTCTACAAATGACACTGTACATCTCCGTACATAGAGCATGGCAAGGGGTGGGGGTTGGGAATTTCGTGGGAGAGAGGGGAGGGGTGAGGGGGTGTGCACCTTGGACCATGGGGGAAAGGGGGAGACCAAGGGGAGGGGAAGGAAGCTTCCTCCCTTTGAAAATTCAAAGGAGGGAAGTCCAAGTTTGGTAGGTTGCCTACCTTGGACCAAGAAAGGGGGGGCGCCCCCTTCCACTAGCCACCTTAGCATTTTCTTTTAACCCCATTCACACATAGCCACTAAACCCTCTAGACTTGTTCACATTGAACCTCTTTGGCCCATTTAAGGCCCAAAGGCCCATTAACACTAGCCCAACACCTAGCCTAGCCCATTTGCCATATTTAACACAATTGTCCAACATGGACTACAATAGGGCCCAACATGGCCTAAAAAAAGTGAAAAAAAGATGATGACTTGGCCGATGCATCCACGTCCTCCGCGAGCTAAGCGGGCCTCGGCGTATCCTCGGCCACCGATGCGTATTGTGGCGTGTGTCCGCACCAATTCTCCCCGGGTGGGAGGAACTCGACCCCGTCGAGTAAGGCGTGTGGCTGCTCGTGTGGCTCTGGCGGATCTATCACCGACCTGGTAGCGTGGAGTACGCTCCACTCCAAGTAATCATCACCTGCTCATCCCGTATATATTCGATATGCACATGCTGCTGTGGGAATGAGGCTGGTGGTGGACACTCCGGGGTGGGGTCACTCTCAAAGGGGAGGAGGCGGCTCGAAGACTCACTAGGAATCACCGCTGGGTCCCTTTATGTGACTAGATCCGATATGTTGTGGTAGTGCCGATCCCAAAATTCCAGCAAGTCTACAACGTACGCATTAAATCTGACTTGCCTCGCACTCGAAGGGACTAACATCGCGAGCTGACATAGACTGACTCATATGCATACTCTCACAGACTGTACGAAACAAAGACTCACACATGGCCCTAGGCCATAAATGACCCTAGGCAAACCTAGACACTCAAAGTACTACTATGATTAACGACAAAGAAACACCAAGATAAGGGAAATACTAAGGAAGACTCGGTAAAAAAGACGGACACAGTCTGCATATACCAAGTGTAAGGATAAGCTGACCCACAACTTGATGCCGTGAGTCTCATCCCTCGTCAACCATCGCCGGTTTGAGAAGACTCGCCCTCGGGTATGAAAGTGCGGGAGGATCAGGAGGCGGGTGACGGGAATGTAATCCGTACGTTTGATGTGAAGTACGACAAGAAGGAAGTCCGGATGCTGTCTCTCGTACGCATGGCAGAAATCAAACCATACCGCGTCAACAAAAGGTGTTGACAATGGTACGGTAGTCACTAGCGACTGTGCTACCGTAGGAGAGACGGGTAGAAGTGGAATGGTGGGGTCCACCGAGGATAAAGTCGATGGGACAGACAGGTTCGGGATGACCGGTGGTATTGGGGTGACTAACAGTCCCTGGCCCTCTATTGGATCACTCTCTAACCCCAAAATATCAGCGAGGTACTCCTCGACCAACTCTTGGTCAGCCTCATAACTCACTAGAATAGGCCCGGGTGAGGCATCCTCTGAATGGTTATCCTCTAAGATAAGGGAATGTGAAGGACATGGGTCAGAGAAATGGCTAATCCCACTATAGGGGGCCACATGGGTGGGCTCCGGGAGAGGTGGTGGGCGTGAGTCCGGAGGTGGAACGGGCCGCTGGGGCTAGGTGGTTGGTGATACAGAGGTGGTCGGCTGAATGCCGTCGTGGAAGACGAACTCACCGGGTAGGTAGGGTGGGTATAAGGTGCATGTCCTCCTATCCTAGTCAAAGGTCGCTCTCCTTTCATCCAACCAATCTTGCCCTAAAATGATGCATGGGCCAGCAAGTGTGTCGACCTTGCACCATGCTCCATCGTCATAAAGAACGGGGCCGAACCTCCATTGGAACTCTACAAATGCTAAGCCACCATTGAGAACAATCTCTCCGGTCTTAGAGAGCAATTCAACTATGTCTTGTGAGACACAGTTAGACGACACCCTACTGATGAAGTCATTCTCCGTATGCAACCCATTAGGTAGGATGGCAGTGGACACGATAGGTCGCTGGAACGACTCGATTGTTGGCTTAGGGGTCGGGTGCTAGGCCATGAAAGCAATGAATTCGGCCACCAAGGATGACCAATCGGACCCATGGTCTCGGGGCACGGCCATGGTGGTGGCGGGTAGTGGACATGCATACACACGGTGACAAGACCGGACTCTCTCGGACTAGACACGACCCTAAAACAACAATGCAAAGTTGGAGTATTGACTCGACTGCAAACCTAGACTCAACCCATATCCGGTACTAGACGGAGGTTTGATCCGAAGATCGCGCTCACACAAGTGTGCTACTTTCCGGATAGGCGTAACCTAACGTTCGGGCAACACCTTTTGATATATCGAATAAAGGTATGCAAATGAGACACTTAGACTTAGACACTTTCTAGACTTAAATGACTTTTTTTTGTTTTTTTAATCAAAGACTACCCTAGACTCAACTCGCTCTGATACCAATTTGATGCGGGACAGACATGCGACCTGGGACTCTAACTCGCGAACGTCCCTAGCGAGGGAAACGCGGGATCTTGCACGGTTGAGGAACCGACAATGAGTCGGGTAGTCGGCTCTTCCGCGTGTACTCGGATTGAGTCACGGGATGGGTCACGCTCGCTCTCTCTCGCAGCGATGATAATAATATATCGAGCTAGATTAACCTATCACTCATACAGCGCCATTCAAAAATATACGAGATAAGCAAATGCGATAAATGGAGTGGCGAATTTACCTCCACACTCCGGGCGTGGGGAAGACGACCCCGGCCAAGTTCCGTACTCCCGGTTAGACAATTACCAAATAAATTACAGAATTGAATTCTTTTGCCCACTCCATGCAGGGAGGTAACGGGCTACAAGTGGGGCTGGGAGGACTGATCTTGAGTTGACGGGCAGCATGTTGGACAGCTCCGCCGGTGCCGTCCGGTGGCCGGGTAGCTTATTGCCCCGAGCTGGTTCTGCTGTGTCAGCGCTGCGCGACTCGGCGAGAAAAATTCCTGCAATCAGCACGGGCGTCAGATCGACACGAGACCAACGCCATTGCAAAGCTGACTTAGAGATCTTCGAACACCTGTTGTTACAGGAAATTTTCTATCCCTGTATTTTCCTCAGGGGAATTTACAACCTGCTAAATTACAGACCCAGAACAGTCTGGGCAGACTGGGATCTGCCTGAGATTGTGATTTGACCGAAGGTCAAATGGTGGATTTTGGATCTAAAATTTTTATGACAGGTAGGTGGGGATGTGAGGAACACGTGGATAATTTTTTTGTAAATTTTGGAGGTGATTTGGGTGGGGAAAGGGATTTTATGGTAGAAGTGGTCGGATCTGGACTACACAGGATAAAACAGATTTTGAGAAAATGCAGTAGTTTTTAAAAATGGTAAACGAACTCTAAAAATCCTAAGAAAATTTATGGAATGATGATTTGGTGGACAAAACTTCCAGTTAAAATTTCAGATCATTCTGAAATGGGAAAGTGGGTGAAAAGGGCGAAGTGGTGGCTTGCTGGTTGGTGGATCTGCACAGGAGACAGATTACAAGGGGAGGGAAGAACAGACTGGGAAAAATGGTAAACGAGGGGAAAATAATATGATTTTTTGTGGAGGCTGGGGTGGACGTGGGGAACTCACCCTCCAAATTTCATCACGATCGGAACTCTTGATTGAGAGCTAAAATTCTCGAACTAGGCTTTTGTCCAGAGTAGATAGAACACCAAACAAGTGGCGGTGGCGGCGCGACGGCGGCTCGATGGAGGCGGCGGCGGTGGAGATGAGCTTCTCACTCAAAGGGAGACTGGTAGAGAGGAATCACACCTCAAGAATTGAGAGCTAGAATTGAATCTCTCACAGCTGCAAGGGGAGAAAGGAGAGAGGAAGGGGGCGCACTTGGCCTTCTTGGCTATTTTTTCACAAAATTCTTCATTAATTCTACAAATGACACTATACATCTCCTTATATAGAGCATGGCAAGGGGTGGGGGTTAGGAATTTCTTGGGAGAGAGGGGGTGCGCACCTTGGACCATGGGGGGAAGGGGGAGACCAAGGGGAGGGGAAGGAAGCTTCCTCCCTTTGAAAATTCATAGGAGGGAAGTCCAAGTTTGGTAGGTTGCCTACCTTGGACCAAGAAAGGGGGGGTGCCCCCTTCCACTAGCCACCTTAGCCCATTTTCTTTTAACCCCATTCACACATAGCCACTAAACCCTCTAGACTTGTTCACATTGAACCTCTTTGGCCCATTTAAGGCCCAAAGGCCCATTAACACTAGCCCAACACCTAGCCTAGCCCATTTGCCATATTTAACATAATTGTCCAACATGGACTACAATAGGGCCCAACATGGCCTAAAAAAAGTGAAATAAAGATGATGGCTCGGCCGATGCGTCCACGTCCTCCGCGAGCTAAGCTGGCCCCGGCGTATCCTCGGCCACCGATGCGTATTGCGGCGTGTGTCCGCACCAATTCTCCCCGGGTGGGAGGAACTCGACCCCGTCGAGTAAGGGGTGTGGCTGCTCGTGTGGCTCTGGCGGATCTGTCACCGACCTGGTAGCGCGGAGTACGCTCCACTCCACGTAATCATCACCTGCTCATCACGTATATATTCGATATGCACATGTTGATGTGGGAAAGAGGCTGGTGGTGGACACTCCGGGGTGGGGTCACTCTCAAAGGGGAGGAGGCGGCTCAAAGACTCACTAGGAATCACCGCTGGGTCCCTTTAGGTGACTAGATCCGATATGTTGAGGTAGAGCCGATCCCAAATTCCAGCAAGTCTACAACGTACGCATTAAATTCGACTTGTCTCGCACTCGAAGGAACTAGTATCGCGAGCTGACATAGACCGACTCATATTTAGACTCTCACAGACTCTACGAAATAAAGACTCACACATGACCTTAGGCCATAAATGACCCTAGGCAAACCTAGACACTCAAAGTACTACTATGATTAACGACAAAGAAACACCAACATAACGGAAATACTAAGGAAGACTCGGTAAAAATGATGGACACCGTCTACATATACCAAGTGTAAGGATAAGCTAACCCACAACTTGATGCCGTGAGTCTCATCCCTCGTCAACTGTCGCCGGTTTGAGAAGACTCGCCCTCGGGTATGAAAGTGCGAGAGGATCAGGAGACGGGTGACGGGAATGTAATCCGGACGTTTGATGTGAAGTACGACGAGAAGGAAGTCCGGATGCTGTCTCTCGTACGCATGGCAGAAATCAAAAAATACCGCGTCAACAAAAGGTGTCGACAATGGTACGGTAGTCACTAGCGGCTGAATATCGAAACTCTGCCCCTTGGAGAGCCTTGGTTACATAGTAAACCAGCTTCATGCTCTTCTTGTCTTCTCGGCTGAGCATAACACTGAGTGTGGCCTCACATACAAGTAGAGAAGTGGTTGTTTGCCAGAGAGGGGTTTGGAGAGGATCAGTGGAGATGAAACATACCTTTTAAGGCCCTCGAAGGCTTGTTCACACTCATGGTCCCAGTCGATGTGTCCTGTAGTGCCCTGACTTTTTTGGACACTTTTTCGAATCTGGATCTGTGGGTTTTGGATCAGTTTTGGAGGTCCTGGAACGTGTTTTGTGGTTTACACGTGTTTTCCCTGACATGACCTATGGAACCTTGTATCGGGTAAACCGTTGCATTCTCCTACTCCGGGACATTACTAGTGCGTTCGACGTGTTCCGATGATCGCGGAGATGTATTTTTCTATTTTTCCATATTTTTCAAAAAATCAATATTTTCTATAAATACCCCCATTTTTTTCTTTTTCTTCTTCTTCTTCTTTCTCCTTCTTCCTCCCCCTCCCGTGACCGAACTGGCGCCCCCTCTTTCCCCCTCTCCCGGGGACGCGGCGGCGACCCTCACCCCGGCTGCAAACGGTGGCGAGGTGACGGCACGGCGGCGACGGTGGTGGCGTGGCGATCGTGGCGACGTGTGGTGCCCGGTGAGATTGTGGGAGCTCGTGAGGTTTCAAGCGGTGTTTTGAAGATCGGTGGCGATCCGTCACGTTTCGGGCGACCCCGAGGTAGGGTGACGGATCCTTAGCTCGGCATTTACCTTCCCTGCGATTTCTAGGCCGAAGCGACATCAAGAGAGGGTTATTTTGAGCCGAGAATGGAAAACCATGATTTGGGGTTTGAGCGCCTGATCTAACATTTTAATCCATTATTTTGTGATTTGTGGGCATCAAATGGTACCATGGGGCATGGGGAAGGGTTCCCCTTTTGTTTCCCCTTCACCTGGGGGTGAATGGGGCGTGGAATGGCATTTTTGGGACGTTCCTGCCATTCTCAATTTTCTGGAATGTATGCGGTCCTAACAGAGACTGTTTTTGGCCTGAGGCGGCCTTAGTTAGACCGTTTTCTAGCCCCTAGTGTCGGTTGGGCTTAGCGGTCATGCGATGGACCGCTAAGGCCCAGTGGCGGCCTAATGGCCGACCGTTTTCCCCGTGGGCCAGCATGGCCTTCGAGACGTCTTGACCATTGGCTTTTTACCGTTGAAGACTCGTTGGGGTCAGCGGTCGCACGATAGACCATTTTTCCCTGGCAAGCGGTCGAGTCGTGACCGTTTCTTTATGTTATACCGTTGCTTCTGACCTTTGGGGGTCACGTGATGGCATGCGGTCCAGGGTATGACCGTTTCTTGCCCATGCGGTCTAGAAGGAGACCGCTATGCTTTGGCTAGCGGCCTCGCGATAGACCACTAGGCTCTCACGTATCTCGCACCTTGCGGTCTGGCAGTAGACCGTTTGTGCCCATAAGTAGCCTAGGAGGAGACCGTTTTCCCCCTGATCAGTCTGGCGGTCCAAAGAGGACCGTTTCTATGTCTGGCGGTCCAGCACTAGACCGTTTCTACCCTGAGGCGGTCCAGAGCGAACCGCCACTTGTCTTCTGTCCGGTCGGAGTTTCCTTTCTCACCGATCCTAATCCCGGGGGCATGGACCTCGATCCCCGTGCTGACCGACGGTCCGACTGATGCTGGGCATCATGTGGGGGCCGTACGTGGGTGCCTTGGGAACCCCAGGGAGTGATGTGGATCCGACTATTGTCACTGTGAGTCAGTGTCGGTACGAGGAGTGATCCTTGCACCCTGTCTGGTTTAGACGTTATTTTCCGTTGGCTAGAGAGTCTACTCTTTCAGCGACCCTCCACTAGTCGTAGCCTTCTGACACGCGAGTGGTCCCACCAGGGAGTGGTGGCGAGGCTACCCCGAGAGACGATTCTTAGACTGGTTACCGTAGGGACCCATGTCTTGATGCTAGAGTCCGGCTGAGGGGAAAACCAGTCAGAGGGCCTGACCTAGGACGCATGGTCTGTGTGTGCACACGTGGTCGGGGGCGGTGGACCTGCGTTGACGAGCACAACCCCGACCAGTCCTTGTTCTGTGGTTACTTGTACAGGTCCCCGTTCCGCCAGGGTGCGATGAGGGGGACACCTGAGGCGCGGTCTAAGACGCCAGTGGGTGCATCCGGCCTTACTTCTAGTGGGTGGTACTCCTGTCTTGTCAGGTAGTGACTCTTGGTGTTCTATCGGGTTGTTTCGGTTTTTATGCCGTGTGGTCAGTACTTGGCATGACTGAGCTTTCCCGTTTACTTATTTTGTTGACCTTCGCCCGATGTTTGGTTAGTGTTAGCCTTGACTGCTTTCCGTGTAGTTTCTCGTTTTACGAGGTGTGGGTCCGGGTGATCCCTACTGAGCCTTTTGTTATAAGGCTCATTCCCTGCGTCTTTCCGTGGTTTCAGGTGAGGCGAGACTTCAGGGGAGCGCTTCTGAGGCTCCACGTGGTTCTGGTGCCCAGGGTTAGTTGCCAGTTGCCAGATTTGGGGTATGCCCCCGCGTAGTTGTACCTTTTCTTTCTAGACTGTACTAGTTATGGACTACTGTTATATTTTAGACTGTTGTTATATTATGGACCATGTAAATTATTTAATGTTATTTATTATTTCCTGCTTATTCATATTAATTGTGTAGTTCTGCAATTATTTTAGATTCTTGTGTATTCCCACACCATTCCTTTAACCCTTCAGAGTCTTCGGACTCGTGGGTGGCGGTTTGAGATTCGGGTTATCGGGCCTTCCCGGTGTTCGGATCTCGGGTCGTTACATGTCCTCTCTTCTCCGGTGACTTGTTAGCTTGCTTGATTAACCGGAAGAATGGGAGACACCTTTTGGCTGCCCTGGATAAGAACCGTGTGAGTGCGGCTATGCAATCGGTGAGACACTGCACGTCTCTTACACGCTCTGGTCCATTCATCTCTGGCACGACTTTGATTTTGTCAGGGTTAGCTTCAATGCCTTGATGGGTCACCTGGAACCCAAGGAACTTGCCCGACCTTACCCAAATACACCCTTGTTCGGGTTGAGTTTCATGGTGTACCGCCGTAAAGTGGTGAACGTCTCTGCTAGGTCTGCCAGGTTATCAGTCGCATGTAGGCTTTTGACGAGCATGTCGTCTATATATACCTCTATATTGCGGCCGATTTGGGAGTCGAACATGTGATTGACGAGATGCTGGTACGTAGCTCCTGTGTTTTCCAACCCAAATGGCATTCTCGTATAGTAATATAAGCCGTGTTCAGTGATGAAAGCCGTCTTGTTCCGGTCGGGCCCATGCTTGTTGATGTGGTGGTATCTGGAATAGGCATCCAAGAAACTTCGCATCTCGTGCTCGACCGTAACGTCGACGAGTTAGTCAATCCGCCACATTGTAAAGTTATCCTTGGGAGTGGCTTTGTTAAGGTCGGTGTCGTCCACACACATATGCCATTTCCCATTGCTCTTGGGGACTACGACCACATTGGTGGCCCAGTCTAGATACTGGGTTGGTCGGAGCATTCCGAAGTGTATCTTCTTGCTCACCTACTCCCGAATGATCGCTTGTCCCTTAGGGTTACAGCGTCACCTGTGCTGTTGAATCGGGCGACACTTGTGGTCTAGCTTTAGCTGGTGGGTAATTATCTCAGGTAAGATCCCAAGAAGTTCATCTTCGGACCAGGCGAACACATCCTACTTCGCTACGAGGAACCGCCGATAAGCCTCCTTCTCGTGCTTGGATAGTAGTGAGCCGATCTATAGGGTGTGGTCCGGACTCTCACCAACGTGGATGAGAAAGAGGTCTTCAGCCGGTGTGCTTTCACTCAGCTCGGACACAACCGTCCTAGGCTTCTTCTTCGGTGGGGAGTCTTTTGCCATTCTCTCCCTGGTGGAGATCAAATAGCACCAGTAGGATTCTCCCTGGTCTCCTCGGATGTAACACCCCTAGAATTTTCTAGGATTTCTCAGAAATTAAATAAAATTATTAAGCATTTAAAAAGGCTTAATGGGCTATTTAATGAATTATATGTTAAATAAATTAATTTGAAAGTACAATTAATAACCAAGTAAGTAGGCCCACTTAAACTAGGCCCATAAACCTAATTTTAAGGCCTTTAGGCCCAAGCCCACTTCTAGAGACGTAATTAGGGTTATTTTTGAATTTAAAATGGATAAGTAGGCTAATTAGGGGATAAATAGCAGATAAATAGGAAAATTTGATTTTTTTCGGATAAAACGCCAGAAGGCGGTCTATCGCGAGACCGCGTTCTGATGAAGGCGGTTCGTCCATGACCGTGTTTAGCTTCCGTGAACGGAACCCAGAAATCTTCGAGAAACTTGGATAATTACGTCTCCAAATGCCATTGTTCGAAGTGATCTGGCACGAGAGGCTGTCTAGGACTCTTAAGGGATCAAATTGACCCCCTTTAGGACTCCTAATTTGATCAAATCCCTCGACCCTAGGCCAAACCCTATAAATAGGGCCCAGATCGACCTGCGCGAACCCTTGTTTTGGCTCGCATGGTTCGACAGTAAGATGATGTTATTTCATGTAAGTCTTTTAGGACTTTTTGTTCCCTTTAGAATTGTCTAACTTCTCTCCAAATTTCATGTTAGGAGATCAAGCCGTTGTGGAGTTAGAGGATCTGGAAGAAGTTGTTTCTTTACAGAACGCACAGGAACAAGCGTGTTCGTCCGGCAAAGATCTATAGTTTAGGGATCTTAGAAGAGATAATTTCAAATCCAACCTTTAGAGTTAATTGTTCCCATTTATGTCTCCTAACTTCTCACAAAATTTCGTAAAATTAGATCAAGCGGTTAAGGAGTTAGAAGGTCGGGAAGTTGTTGGTTCCACGCAGGACGCACAGGAACGGGAGCGTACTTCCAATCTGAAATTCGAACTCTAACAGCAACCCCAGAGGTAGGTTATCTCATGTATGGCTTAATCATCAAGTTAGGAATAAAAGCACTCTTACCTTGCTCGATTTCATACTTTCTACGTTGAGAATTTCATGTTTTCCCATGATTGCGCAATCTATTTTCTTACTGCGTACAAGCATGTACCCCTAACAAAAAGATAATAAGTTTAGCTTCAATTCATGCCTATTGCATAATTTCCTTCGTTCTAACCATGTTAGCACGTGTCATCTTCCAACTATCTACAGTTTTCATGCACTATTTGCCCGTAGATAGGCCTTGCACATCTGTTTTACCTTCTGTCTGTTGCAGACAGAAGACGGTCCATCATAGACTGTGCCCATAATAAGGTGGTTCCCAATAGACCGCATTTTCAAGAAGGCCATAAACATACTATAAACCATGGGGTATGATGAACACTGGCGTCGCATTACGCCGGGAGTACTTTTTTATAAACGGGTGAAATCCACGAGGCTCATCATGAAATTATACTTGCTCGTTACATGACTTTCTAGTGCATAGCCATTATAGTTATGAAAAGTACATTCTCGTTCATTAAAGGCCACATTATAATCTCTTGCTTGATCATGCTCTTATATTTGATATCTCATATCTCTACTAAGCCTGTCAACGGAGCTATTCCGGATACAAAGTGAATATATGACTATCTGTATCCGCTCCGTTTTAAAATTTAAATTATTCGATTTTGATCTGCTATCTGATGAATTATTATATTATTTATCTGTATTCGTTTCGAATTAAAATTTTAAATTATTCGAATTATCCGCTCCGATTTCAAAACATTTCACAAATTTAACATATTCTATACAGGAGATTGCTCTCAGCTTTATTAAGACGATGGGTAAAAAGGGGAATAACAATACTAAGTAAAAAATCAAAGGACATTTACAATGACTCTAATGATAATAATTTTAATGAAATAAATATAAAAAATTTAATAGATATTCACCACATTAATTACTCCATAGGCAACATAACTTCTAGTAACGTGGATAATAATAAAATTTTTCATGGTCAATGAGACATTCAAAATTCAAAAGTATATAAAATAAACTCTAAATTAAAATACAACTATAAAATATCTAAATTTCTCTACAATATTATTTATTTTGTAATATATTATTTAAAATATATAGTATATGATATATAATATTACGAACGGATATTTTACGAAACGAATATTATAATATCCGTATCCGCTCCGATTCAAATTCGGATATTATCTGTATCTGAAAAAATGAATACGAATTCGAATATTATCCGTTAATACGAATTCGAATTCGAAGCGGATCCAGATAATATCAGAATCCGTTGACAGGCCTAATCTCTACATTCATCCTGATACTTGTGGTTACTTTGGTTTGTATCGCGTGTTTTATTGTATTTTCATTATCTTACCCTCTAGAGTTAAGATGTGAATTACTTTAACATTGTCATCATGTTGGTACGAAGGTACTTACTGGATAAGTGTGCTCATTCCCTACTTTTTCTAATCTTTTCAGAAAACTCTAGTGGATCAGATTCGGATTACCCGAGTGACGGATCTAAGGACGAGAGTGAGTGAAGATCGAGAGAAGCCCGTGGACACCAAAAAAAAAGAGAGAGAAAAAAAGAGAGAAAAGGAAAAAAGGGGGGAAAAGAAAAAAAGAAGAAGAAGAAAGAAAAGAAGGAAGGGAAGAAAGAAAAGAGAAAATAATAAAATAAAAATAAATAGAAGAAGAAAAAAAGAAAAAAAATAATAAAAGTAATAATAAATTATATATATATATATATATTAATAAAATAAGAGGGGAGGGCTCACTCTCTCTCTCTCTCCCGTTATTTCTCTCTCTCTCTCTCTCTCTCTCGTTCCACGGCAGGCACGGTCCCCTTCCCTCCCCCGCGGCACACTCCAACGGCCTCCCACCGAGGCACGGTCCCCTTTCCACTTCACCGGCACACACCCGCTGTGCCGGGTAACGCCCCAAAACCCGTACCGGAATACCTTCTCCGCACCGGATCGCCCCTCTCCTTTGGTCCTGGCCACCCTTCGCCTCCCTATGGAGTCCTCCACCCTGTTGCCGGCGCTTCTCTCCCCCAACCGTTTCTCTCTCTCCTTGTTTCTAGTCCCTCTTTCCCTCACGCCGCCTCGTCCCAGAGGACGGAGGAAGACGCCAAGGCCATCGCCACCATGGTTACTTCCTCTCCGGATCAGTCCGCTCACCCGGGCTCTCTGGATCGATCTGGTCCCCTGGATGGCCGTCCATCACAGGGGATGAGGAGCACCAAGATCTTGTCGGGTAGGAAGTCGAGCTCCGTCCCCCATCACATTGTTCCCGGAGCTGTTTTCTCTCTCTCCAAGAAGCCCATCTGCTCTTTCCATAGTCACTTAGATGATGTACTGGACCTCCCCTGGTCGAAATCCCAGCAGCTTCTTTCATCATCAATGTACAAACTGTTAGGCTGTGGAACTTGGAAAGCAAGGCTTGTCTGAAGTTATTTGCGCACAATGACTATGTGACATGTATTCAGTTCGATCCAATATATGATGGGTATTTCATCAGTGGTTCCCTTGGTGCCAAGGTCCGGATTTGGAACATGCCAGATCGCCAAGTAGTTGACAGGACTAACTTGCATGAAATGGTTACTGCTGCGTGTTACACTCCAGACGGCCAGGGTGCCATTGTTGGTTCACATGAAGGGAGTTGCCGCTTCTACAACATATCTGATGGCAAGCTTCATCAGAAAGCCCAGATAGAAATCCAGAACAAGAAAAGGAAATCCACTGCAAAGAAGATAACTAGATTCCAATTTGTGCCAGGAAATCCATCCGAAGTGTTGATCACATCTGCTGATTCACAAATCCGAGCCTTTGCTGGTGCTAATCTAGTTCACAAATTCAAAGGTTTTCGGAATACAAGCAGTCAAGTAGCAGCTTCCTTTACGGCAGATGGAGATTATATTGTATCTGCAAGTGAGGACTCACATGTTTGTGTATGGAAGCAAAAAGGAACCCGCAGCGTAAGTGGTGCAGCAAAAGGGAAAAAAACTTGGATTACCATTAGATCTTATGAGCGCTTCCAAAATAAGGATGTGTCAGTTGCAACCCGGTGGCCCTCTGTAGTCTCCTCCCATCCGGTGGCATACTCTCTCACCCGGTGCACCCATATGCCCCTCTAACCGGTGCACTAGTCTGAGCCTCCACCCGGCACGCTTCTAGCGTCTTCTGCCCGGTGCACTCCCATGCCCCACCCCCATCCTGTGCACTCCTGCCACCTTTGCCCGGTACACCTATTGTGTGCCGGATAACACCCTAAAAAAACTGTGCCGGATGAGCACTCGTGCCTCTCTCTCTCTCTCTCTCTCTCTCCAAATGTATCTGGCAACCCAACCATCATCAGCGGCAGTGGTTGAAAGTCAGGCAGTTATATCAACTGCTTTCTCCATGGTGAGCCGGTGCTGTGCGCTAAATTGTTTCCCTCGTGTGAAGATTGTTTACACTTCAAAGAAAATATATGGGCAGATATACACTCCAGAAATCAATTGGATTCTAATGTGCCTATGTTTAGCAGTCACCATTGGGTTAAGAGGCACAAATATGATTGGCCACGCTTTCGGGCTTGCTGTCTCTATAGTCATGTTGGTAACAACTTGCATGATGTCCCCAGTTGAACTGAGAGTTGTGTGGAAGCAAAATTTGATGGCGGCAGCCCTATTGTTGGTGTTGTTTCGGATCCATTGAGATGTTGTACATCTCAGCTTCACTTATCAAGGTTGTAGGATGGGGATGGATCCCTCTTGCCCTTTCTGTCATCTATATGGTGATCAGGTACGTTTGGAATTATGGTACACCGAAGAAACATGAGTGCAACTTGGGGAAGAAGGTCTCCATGAAGAGACTTGCTTTGGGACCCAGCCTAGGGATGGTCTGTGTCCCTGGGAATGGAAGAGCTCCCGCTATGAGTCTCTTCCACGCTACAACAAGCATGGTGACATGGAGACACAAATCCATCAGCTTGAGCAAGCGGCATGTTGTTCTGTTTTGCTAGCTTTTAAAGCTCAACCTGATACTATCAAATGCATCAGTGCACAAGTCATCCGTTGACCATTGGAAGTTATCTTATGGGTTGCCTTTGTCGCTCCAACCATTACCTGTCACGAGTGCTCTTCCAAAGTTCCACCTGTTGTGACTATGCCAAATACCTCAGCATTCCCTTCGTTTTCTGTCATGCAGTTGATGCCTCCTCGGTGTGGCACCTCTACATGTTTAGGCCGGACAGGGTGAGGGCGCGGGTGCAACTGAGCGTGCCCCACCGGTCCCGTGTCCCAGCAAGGAAGCCGTTGCAGACCTTGAGGGGCCCTTTTCTGCAAGGACTACCTACGTTTGCCATTGCCAAGAACATGGAGCCCTGAATTTTCCCAGCTTGGCATTAGATTGACTCCCCGAGAAATTTTTGACATATCGCCAAACAGGCCATGCTGTCATGCCAAAGGATTTGGGAGTTGGAGGTGTCAATGCACGATGCAGATACCTTGCCTCCTTGGCTTTCAGAAGAAGATGCTAACTATTGTGCAAGCGAATTTGAGAAGTCAGGCTTCACTTGGGGGTTTGAACTACCGTCGAGTTATGGGCTTAAATTGGGAGCTAATGGCACACCTTGGCTGGCAAGGGTTCTTCCCCATTTACCAAGCAGTCTCTTCATCAAGCCTAACCGGTGGAAGCTCTTGCTCTCTTCATCCGGCAAGCATAAGAATGTAACCGGTGGCCCTTCAAGCCTCCATATTCGGTGTCGGCCCCTTTTACCATCCGGTGGCTGGTTTGAGCATCTCATCCGGTGGCTTGCTGATCCGGTGGCCAGGCTTGTTAAACGGTTGCCCCGGTGGCCCTCTCATCCGGTGGCCTCCAATCAGAGCATATGTCACGTCCCGAGCGCGGAAGATACTCGGATGCGTGACACGTCTATATAGATCGTGTCATTAGAGCGATATAATTTTTGATATACAAAATTTTCGGACTGCGCAATTGACTAAAATCTAATACATTCCAATAGTCCAAATGATGTTTATTTGATTAATCAAGGAAATAAAGACAATCCATGATAATTTCTTAACTTAATTAGACAACACTAGGCTAAGTGCCTTAACATGGTTCGGATGATTAAAGTACAAATGGAACCCAAATAAAATCAAAGACACGACTAGCTAATGGTGAGTGACCGGCGTTCTAGCACTCTTCACTCGGTGTCAACCTCATTCCTGTCGCTATCTGAATCACCTGAAAATTTATGGAAATAACTTGACGAGCGAATCGCTCAGTAGGAATTACATCTCAAATTCTAGCAATCTTTAAGTTAATTACAATTTACATGTAAATTCAGTATGGCTATGCATGATCTACGTATAGCAAAAAATCAAGTGTACAGGTAAATCGAGACAGGAGGAATAAGAACTGTATAGAGAGAGTATAGCAAGAATTTCAAGTATGTACAAACAGTATTTCAAGAATTTACTGAAGTAGATGCCACTTTGGCAAGTATGGATTCGTGTACAAGTATAAACGCAAGTATGAGAAAGAACTCATGTACAAGTATATCAAGCAAGTCAAGCATGTACTGTCAAGCATGTATCAATAGAATTGGCTATTTTCATGTAAGTATTTTGCCCTTTCTTGGGCCACAAGTCAAGTAGTGCCCATTCCGGGCCACGCAAGTCAAGCAAGTAAAGCGAGAGAGAAGGGTGGAATGTCTCAAGTCAAGCAATTACTCCGGTGCAATGCCAAACACCGTAGTCAATAAACTCCCATGGGCACAAGTACCTTCGGGTGCTCCCCCCCAGGACCAGACCGGGCCCTATATGCACAGCATTTCATGTAATACCTTTGACATCCACTTTCATTTATAGCCAATATAGAATTTCAAGAGTCTAGAAACGCAGTATTACAGACGAGATTAAATAGTCACTTGGTTATGGAGGATTCTAGAGGTGGCCCCTACAGACTCAAGAGGTGGCTCCCGTCGTGTAGCACTTTGCGCCGTACGGCCTCAAGAGGTGGCTCCCACAACGTAGCACTTTGCCCTGCATGGCACTTAGTTCCTACACTCCCAAATGGTAGTTTAAGAGTTTCAAGGTTTGACCATGTAGGGAATAGAATTCAAGAATTGGTGAAAAACTCACGAGTATAATTAGGGTTTATGATGTTAGCCAATGTTTTCCAAAAATGAAATTGGCGCCCCCCAGCATGTCATTATTTAATTAACGACGGCTAGGCCGTCGTCAAATCAAGAATTGGCGCCCTGTCCTGGGGCGCTAGTCACAGGGGCTATTTTATTCGATAAAAATGTGAAAAATGAATTGACGTCCCTTTAGAAGTCTTCCATTCTTCAATTAGCGCCCTTGTCAGGGGCGCTGTTTTCATTTATAAGAATTTCGGTTTAACAATTGTCCAAATCGATGTCTGGAAGAACGACTTTATTTCTGAAATTAACGCCCTGGTCAAGGACGCCAATTACAGTGAGTTGACTCCAGGTACAGATTACGTGTTTAATTTCATAATTACGAATTTTTTTAAATGCGTTCCATTATTCTTTCTAGACAGAATTGACGACTATGCAATAACCCTGTAATTTATCAATTGACGCCCTGGTCAAGGGCGCTGCTCTCAGAAATTTCAAATTGACGCCCTTTCCAGGGGCGTTATTTATAGTTCAATGAATCGTAATTAATGAAATATTATGTTCCGCTACCAATTGACGATTGTGGGAACAGTCTCAATTTTAAAATTGACGCCCTGGGTTGGGGCATTAATTTCTTCACTTTTTATAATTGACGCCCTGGAGTGGGGCGTTAATTACAGTCAGATTTAAATATAATCCGTGAAATATTTAAAATTGACGCCCTGATGTAGGGCGCTATTTATTGCCAGATTATCTAATTAATTTAACATTTCAGTTTATTTATCAAATTGACGACTGTTTTGACAGTCTTCAAATTTAAAATTGACGCCCTGGTCTGGGGCGTTAATTTTAGTCTGATTTTAATTTAATTAACATTTACAGTCATATTTTATTTCATGTACTGTCAACTGTTAAAACAGTCTTAATTTGTTTAATTGACGCCCTGATCGGGGGCGCTAATTTCAGCCAGATCTTTTGACGACTATGAGAACGGTCGTCCGTTTTGTAATTGACGCCCTGGTATGGGGCGCTACATTCAATCAGATATTTGATTTTTTTGTCAATTCCTTTAAATTGACGACTGTGTGACAGCCTTCAATTTTATAATTGATGCCCTTGTCTGGGGTGTTAATTTCATAATGATTTTAATTAAAATCATAACTACTGTTATATTTCATTCGAGTAATTGACGACTGTTAAACAGTCTTAATTTGTTTAATTGACGCCCTTGTCTGGGGCGCTAATTCTGTCAGATCTTTTGACGACTGGTAGAACAGTCGTCCATTGTTGAATTGACGCCCTTGTAAGGGGTGTTACTTACAATTGACGCCCTGTTAAGGGTCGTCCATTTTAATGATTATGACAGAAATTAACTGAGATAACTATGATGAAATAACTAATATAAATTCATAAAAACATGATAACTAGATAATTAAAGATGTAAAACATGGTATTAGTAAAAACATGATATATATATATATATATATGATAACTAGATATTAAGGATGTAAAACATGATATTAGTATATACAGATGATATCATGGTGTTTATGAGTTTATCTAACATGATATTTACAGATGTAAGATAAGGTATATGTATATATATATATTGCATGGTTACGTGATTTGTCTAACTCTAACATGCTCCAATTAACCTGTTAGCTACTGGTTAGGCAAGATTTGAGAAGACCTACCTTTAATGTGTGATACCGATTAGACCTGCAGCAGGATCCCAGTAGTAGGAGGGGAGACAGAGCTTCTGCAGCACAGCAGTAGCCTTCTCGTAGTGCTACGGATGCTATTTGATATAGGGAATCACAAGACATTAGACAATGTTTTATGGGTCAGGCTGAGTGGGATTTGTCCCTGCCAGCTCGAAAGAGTCGTTCGTGTCTAGACATTCTAGAAGCATGTGTGAAAATGACGCCCATGAGAAGGGGCGTCCATTTAATAAATGACGCCTTGCATGAGGGCGTCACTTTGGTGGGTGCATTATTGGGCAATTATTAAGGATAATGACATCCTTATAGAGGGCGTTATTTGTTAGACACTGCTGCCCCACGCACATGATTTTGTTTTGTTAAAATTAACGCCTCTATGCATGTCTTTAATTTGAAATTGACGCCCGGGAAAACGGTCTTCAATTTCACAATTGACGCCCTAGAGAGGGGCGTCAATTACTTTGGTGGTTCAAGGATTGTGGCCCATATGTTTAAAAAAAAATGACGCCTCAGGCCTCGTCTTCAATTTATAAATGGACGCCGATCAATACGGTCGTCCATTTTATAATTGATGACATTGTAAGGGGCGTCATTTTATGACATTCATCAACTCAAAGTCTGTGCTCCCTCTCAAGGTCTATACGTTGGCTTCACAAGTCTGTACATCCTCTCCATCACAAAGTATGTACATCCTCTCAAAGTCTATACATTGGCTGGCTTCACAAGTCTGTACATCACAAAGTCTGTACATCCTCTCCATCACAAAGTATGTACATCACAAGGTCTGTACATCCTCTCAAAGTCTATACATCACAAATTCTGTACATCCTCTTCATCACAAAGTCTATACATCACCCTCACCATCACAAAGTCTGTACATCCTCTCAAAGTCTGTACATCACAAAGTTTGTACATCCTCTCCATCACAAAGTCTACACATCACAAAGTTTGTACATTGTACATCCTCTCAAAGTCTATACATTGGCAACTCCAAGTCTATACATTGGCCATTTGTGCAAGTCTATACATTGCTGCAACTCCAAGTCTATACATTGCAGCTCAAGTCTATACATTGGCCATTTATGAAGTCTATACATTGATGAAGTCTATACATTGCTGCAACTCCAACTCTATACATTGCAGCTCAAGTCTAAACATTGGCCATTTGTGAAGTCTATACATTCAAGTCTATACATTGGCCATTTGTGAAGTCTATACATCCTCTCCCTCTCAAGGTCTATACATTGGCTTCCTCTCAAAGTCTATATGTTGCTAGCCTATAATGTATAATTAATTGGCACAAAAAGATAAATGGTGGATGCTAAGATTTGAACCATGGTCATTAGGTTGAAAGGCAAGTTACTTAACCAACTACACTAGGAAGCCACTTGTTAAGTAAATAATATTTACATATGATAACTTTATGTTCCAACTTCTTACTTAAGCTTCCTCTAGAGTTTATCTAATATTTTTTTTGGAGAAATATTATTAATAAATATATATTTTTTATACGGGGTGCTACACCCTCCCCCACTTAAAAGAATTTGGTCCCAAATTCAACTACATTATACGAAAATAGGAGAGGTGTAGAGTTCTTACAATCAGAATAACTCTGGAAATATTCTTTTCATGGATTCCTCAGTTTCCCATGTAGCTTCTTGTTCTAAACATCGATTCCATTGGATTTTCACCATAGGGATTGTCTTGTTTCTTAAAACTCAGACTTCTCGGTCGAGGATCTTCAGTGGCTTCTGCTCGTAGGTAAGGTCCTTTTGTACCGCTAAATCATTGTGGTCAATGACATGGGAGAAATCGTGTACGTATTTCTTCAGCATAGAAACATGAAATACGTTGTGCACTTCTGACAGTTGTGGAGGTAGGGCGATACGATAAGCCACTTCGCCTACCCTTTCCAGTACTTCGAATGGACTGATAAACCTTGGTGTCAGTTTGCCTTTAACACCAAATCTTCTAATGCCTCGGTCAGGAGATACCTTGAGGAAAACATGATCTCCGACTTGAAATTTCAGGTCTCGCCTCCTGTTGTCGGCATAAGATTTCTGCCTTGACTGTGCTATCATTAACCTTTCTCTAATGAGTTGTATCTTCTTGGTAGAATCTCGCACCATGTCGGTGCCTAGAATTTGTTTTTCACCAACTTCATCCCATCATATGGGAGATCGGCAACTCCTGCCATATAATGCATCAAAAGGTGCCATTTGTATACTGGCTTGATAGCTATTGTTATAAGCAAATTCAGCTAATGGTAAGTGGTCATGCCAACTACCACCGAAGTCTATAATGCATGCCCTTAACATATCTTCCACAACTTGATTTGTCCTCTCGGTCTGTCCATCTGTCTGGGGATGAAAAGCAGTGCTGTAGTTGAGTTTCGTCCCCAATGAGTGTTGTAGGCTCTTCCAAAAATAAGAGGTGAAGCACGGGTCTCGGTCAGACACGATCGAGACGGGAACTCCATGCAATCTAACCATCTCCTTCATATACAGGGTGGCAAGTATGTCGACAGACCATCGGCCTTTGATGGGTAAGAAATGGGCTGATTTAGTTAGTCGGTCGATAATTACCCAAATTCCATCATATCCGCCCCTAGACTTGGGCAAACCCATGATAAATTCCATGCCAATGTCTTCCCACTTCCACTTAGGAATATCCAGCGGATGTAGCTTCCCGGCGAGTTTTTGATGTTCCACTTTCACTTGTTGGCATGTGAGGTAACGAGACACAAAGTCTGCTACCTCCCTTTTCATGTTAGGCCACCAGAAAGTTCTGCTCAAGTCTTGGTACATCTTGGTGGCTCCAGGGTGGATCGTGTACCTTGATCGATGAGCTTCTTCAAGAATCTTCTTCTTCAATTCGGGACAGTCGGACACACATGTCCGTTCATGAAATAGCAATCTGCCATCAGGTGCCAGCTTGAAATCCAGTCTCTCGTCCAGCTTGCTCTTTATCTCCACTAGTAAGGGATCTTCTTCCTGTAGCTTCTTGATTTCAGGTAGCAGATCTGGATGTAGGGTCAAATGAGATAGAATAATACACATGTTCTTCTCATCTTTGTTGATATCAAGCTCAGAGAATTTCTCCAACAGCTTCCATTCTTGTATCATGCAGTTGGCTAATATTGTTCTCGGCTTTCGACTAAGGGCATCAGCTACGGAATTACCCTTACCAGGATGGTACTGTATAGTGAAGTTGAAGTCCTTGAGATACTCGAGCCAACGCCTTTGCCGCATATTCAGCTCCTTTTGGGAGAATAAGTACTTGAGGCTTTTATGATCGGAGTACACAGTGAATTGTTCTCCGTAGAGATAATGCCTCAGATCTTTAAAGCAAATACTACTGCGGCCAGTTCTAAGTCGTGAACTGGGTAGTTCTCTTCATGTTTCTTCAATTGTTGGGAAGAGTATGCAATGACTCTCCAATTCTGCATCAATACACATCCGAGGCCAATACCAGAAGCATCGGTATATATCTCGTATTTTTCTCCTTCCATTGATAATGATAAGACTGGAGCAGTGGTTAAGAGATCCTTCAAAGTTTGGAAACTCTTTTCACAGTCTTCCTTCCACTCATAAGGCACTTCCTTGCGGGTTAACCTGGTCAGAGGAACGGCAATCTTGGAGAAGTCCTTGATAAAACGCCGGTAGTAACCAGCTAGACCCAAGAAGCTTCGAAATTCTGTTATATTTGTGGGTCGATCCCAGTTCTTCACGGCTTCGACCTTGGATGGGTCAACAGCAATTCCATTCCTTGAAATAATATGGCCTAAGAAGGATACTTCCTTGAGCCAGAACTCGCATTTGCTGAATTTGGCATATAGCTTGTTTTCCCTTAATATCTGTAGTGCCTTCTTGAGATGTTCTTCATGGTCCTCTTCGGTCTTTGAATAGATTAGAATATCATCAATGAAGACCACAATAAATTGGTCTAAATAAGGCCTGAATATGTTGTTCATTAACTGCATAAAAGTTGCGGGGGCATTTGTTAGTCCGAAAGGCATAATAGTAAATTCGTAATGCCCATACCTACTTCGGAATGCAGTTTTATGAATATCTTCTTCTTTGATCTTCAATTGGTGGTAACCAGAACGAAGATCAATCTTGGAGAAATATAAAGCTCCAGATAGTTGATCGAACAGCTCATCAATCCTTGGCAGTGGATACTTGTTCTTGATTGTAAGGTGATTTACGAAACAAATATTATAATATCCGTATCCGCTCCGATTCAAATTCGGATATTATCCGTATCTGAAAAAACGAATACGAATTCGAATATTATCCGTTAATACGGATTCGAATTCGAAGCCGATCTAGATAATATCAGAATCCATTGACAGGCCTAATCTCTACATTCATCCTGATACTTGTGGTTACTTTGGTTTTTATCGCGTGTTTTATTGTATTTTCATTATTTTACCCTCTAGAGCTAAGATGTGAATTACTTTAACATTGCCATCATGTTGGTACGAAGGTACCTACTGGACAAGTGTGCTCATTCCTTACTTTTTCTAATCTTTTCAGAAAACTCTAGTGGATCGGATTCGGATTACTCAAGTGACGGATCCGAGGGCGAGAGTGAGTGAAGATCGAGAGAAGTCTGTGGACACCTAAAAAAAAGAAAGAGAAAAAAAGAGAGAAAAGGAAAAAAGGGGGGAAAAGAAAAAAAGAAGAAGAAGAAGGAAGTAAAGAAGGAAGGGAAGAAAGAAAAGAGAAAAAATAAAATAAAAAATAAAATAAAATAAAATAAAAATAAATAGAAGAAGAAGAAAGAAAGAAAAAAAAAAGAAGTAATAAAAATAATAATAAATTATATATATATTAATAAAATAAGAGGGGAGGGCTCTCTCTCTCTCTCTCTCTCTCTCTCTCTCTCTCTCTCTCTCTCTCTCTCTCTCTCTCTCTCTCTCTCTCTCTCTCTCTCCACGGCAGGCACGGTCCCCTTCCCTCCCCCCGCGGCACACTCCAACAGCCTCCCACCGAGGCACGGTCCCCTTTCCACTTCACCTGTACACACCCGCTGTGCCAGGTAACGCCCCAAAACCCGTACCGAAATACCTTCTCCGCACCGGCTCGCCCCTCTCCTTTGGTCTTGGCCACCCTTCGCCTCCCTATGAGTCCTCCACCCTGCTGCCGGCGCTTCTCTCCCCCAACCATTTCTCTCTCTCCTTGTTTCTAGTCCCTCTTTCCCTCGCCCACGCCGCCTCGTCCCAGAGGACGGAGGAAGACGCCAAGGCCATCGCCACCATGGTTACTTCCTCTCCGGATCAGTCCGCCCACCCGGGCTCTCTGGATCGATTTGGTCCCCTGGATGGCCATCCATCACAGGGGATGAGGAGCACCAAGATCTTGTCGGGTAGGAAGTCGAGCTCCGTCCCCCATCACATTGTTCCCGGAGCTATTTTCTCTCTCTCCAAGAAGCCCATCTGCTCTTTCCACAGTCACTTAGATGATGTACTGGACCTCCCCTGGTAGAAATCCCAGCAGCTTCTTTCATCATCAATGTACAAACTGTTAGGCTGTGGAACTTGGAAAGCAAGGCTTGTCTGAAGTTATTTGCGCACAATGGCTATGTGACAAGTATTCAGTTCGATCCAATAGATGATGGGTATTTCATCAGTGGTTCCCTTGGTGCCAAGGTCCGGATTTGGAACATGCCAGATCGCCAAGTAGTTGACAGGACTAACTTGCATGAAATGGTTACTGCTGCGTGTTACACTCCAGACGGCCAGGGTGCCATTGTTGGTTCACATGAAGGGAGTCGCCGCTTCTACAACATATCTGATGGCAAGCTTCATCAGAAAGCCCAGATAGAAATCCAGAACAAGAAAAGGAAATCCACTGCAAAGAAGATAACTAGATTCCAATTTGTGCCAGGAAATCCATCCGAAGTGTTGATCACATCTGCTGATTCACAAATCCGAGCCTTTGCTGATGCTAATCTAGTTCACAAATTCAAAGGTTTTCGGAATACAAGCAGTCAAGTAGCAACTTCCTGTACGGCAGATGGAGATTACATTGTATCTGCAAGTGAGGACTCACATGTTTGTGTATGGAAGCAAAAAGGAACCCGCAGCGTAAGTGGTGCAGCAAAAGGGGAAAAAACTTGGATTACCACTAGATCTTATGAGCGCTTCCAAAGTAAGGATGTGTCAGTTGCAACCCGGTGGCCCCTCTAACCGGTAGTCTGAGCCTCCACCCGGCACGCTTCTAGCGTCTTCTGCCCGGTGCACTCCCATGCCCCCCGCCACAATCCGGTGCACTCCTGCCACCTTTGCCCGGTACACCTATTGTGTGCCGGATAACACCCTAAAAAAACTGTGCCTGATGAGCACTCGTGCCTCTCTCTCTCTCTCTCTCTCTCTCTCTCTCTCTCTCTCTCTCTCTCTCTCTCTCTCTCTCTCTCTCTCTCTATCCAAATGTATCCGGCAACCCAACCATCATCAGCGGCAGTGGTTGAAAGTCAGGCAGTTATATCAACTGCTTTCTCCATGGTGAGCCGGTGCTGTGCGCTAAATTGTTTCCCACGTGTGAAGATTGTTTACACTTGAAAGAAAATATATGGGCAGATATACACTCCAGAAATCAATTGGATTCTAATGTGCCTATGTTTAGCGGTCACCATTGGATTAAGAGGCACAAATATGATTGGCCACGCTTTCGGGCTTGCTGTCTCTATAGTCATGTTGGTAACAACTTGCATGATGTCCCCAGTTGAACTGAGAGTTGTGTGGAAGCAAAATTTGATGGCGGCAGCCCTATTGTTGGTGTTGTTTCGGATCCATTGAGATGTTGCACATCTCAGCTTCACTTATCAAGGTTGTAGGATGGGGATGGATCCCTCTTGCCCTTTCTGTCATCTATGGTGATCAGGTACGTGTGGAATTATGGTACACCGAAGAAACATGAGTGCAACTTGGGGAACAAGGTCTCCATGAAGAGACTTGCTTTGGGACCCATGATGGGAATCGACACCGAGCAAGTACTTTTCATATTGTATTTATATCCTTTAGTTTATTTTTATATCCACGGGAAAGTATACGCGCAATTGTACGGCTTTATCGGCCAATGCGTCACTCCCGTAGATTATGTGGGTTTCTATGTAATTTGCCCATGGGACCAGCAAGGGGGCTCTCAGCCCTTTCCCATTGGTCCACCTAGACCATGTGGGGCTGGTCAACCAGCCTAGGTGGCCTTCTAGATGAGTGGACTAGTCATATGCCACATGGGTAGACAAAGGGTTAAGAATGTCAACATTCTACACCCATCCCACCTACCCCATTCAACCCCCTTCTTCTAGTCAAATGGGCGCCCCCTTCCACTTGCTGTATTTTATTATTTTTTGTGTGTTATTAGAATGCAATCCCAGCCATCCATCTCACATCCCTATATCCAAGGGTGGAGGATGGATTAGATTGGAGGCATATAAAAGGTTGTAATTTCTATTGAAAATGAATGAAAAAATCAGAAAATTGTTGAGTCTCTTGGAGCTTGGTGTGCCCCTCTCTCCTCCCCCTGCTGTTCTTCCACCTTCAACCCCAGATCTAGAGTGGTTCTACCTCCCTTCATCCCCTCTCAACCTCTGATCATCACCGGTGCCGCCGCCGCCGCCGTTCGTGCCGCCTTCGAGCCGCCACGGGATCAATTTCGGTGTTCTGTCTTGCTGGACAGAGGTGAAGCTCGGAAATTCCTCAAGTCAGCCACGAGTTCAGATCAACTTCAAATTTTGAGGGTTGGTTCCTACCTTATATACCCTTCCCCACAAAAAAATTCAGCTCCAAATTCCCCCGTTTCATATTGTTTCCACTTAATTCATTCCCCAAACTCAAATCAGATCTGTCTCTGTCTACAGTGACAGAACCTTTGAGTTCGTCCCCTTATACCACCCTTTTGAATTTCTTTTGCCCTCCCAATTTAACTGGGGTTTCTGTCCATTTTTCCCTACCACCACCATTTTTATTAATTTTTGTTGAGTCTTTTACCTATTTTTCAAAATTCATGTTCTACCGGAGCTACAGTACCTCCAGCCAGATCTCAGATTTGACCTTATTCCAGTAAAAAAATCATAGAAATTCATAGACATATCTAAACGTGTCCAAACCAACTTTGCCATCTTCCCAACTCAAAATCCTACAACTTTCATGAAGAAGTCGAAGTCTGAATCCAAGGTTCTCCTAGCGGTCAACGGCAGTTATCAGAGATCAGCTCTACAGATCTGAGTGTTCAGTTACTGTACAACAGGAGGTTGTAAATTCCACAAGTCCAGATCAGCGAAGATCCAGGCCAGATCTCTAGGCCTACATTGAAGTACTTCGAGTCAGCTTTCCAACGGCGCTAATTTCGTGTCAATCCGACATTGGATCTGACCGCAGCGCCCGTTCTCGCCGGACAGCGCGCTGAAAACCAGAAACTACAGATCCGTGGGAAATTTTCCCGACGGGCGCCGGCCGGAGCCGCCCGGCCTCCGATCATCGTTCCAGCGTGCCGCCAGCCCGGGAATCACTTCCATCAGTGTCCCCCACCACAGCGGTGACCCGGGTCCCACACGGCCCCTCAGGACAGCACGTGGGCCCCACCGTCATTAGTTCGGGCGTTGCCGAATCAACGCGAGAAGCCGCCCGTCAACCCGAATTCGGTCCTCCCGGACCCCATTGTGTAGCCCTTTACCTCCCTGCGTGGAGTGGGCAGCGGCTTGCATTTCTGTAATATTGTGTAATATTGTTCCGGGAGTACGAGTTTCGGCCGGGTCCGTCGTCCCCACGCCGAGCGCGTGGAGGTATCGTCTTCACTCCTACACTTGACATTTCGCTTATTTCATATATGCTTGTTTATGCCACTGCTAGAGAGCATGTGTAGGGATACCTAGCTCGTTATAATTTCATATCATCGTTGCTACGAGAGAGTGAGCGAGACCGTCCCGTGACCCGATCCGGGCACGAAAGTGCGAGCCGACCACCCTAGCTCTTGCCGGTTTCTCAACCGTGCACGTCCGACGCTTCACTCATCAAGGGACGATCGCGAGCTTGCCGTGTCCGTGGTCCCGTCCCGCATCAATTTGGTATCAGAGCAGTTTGAGTCTAGGGTGTCAAAAAGAAAAAAAAAGAGTGTCATTTACGTCTAGTCATTAGTCGATCTAAGTCGTGTTTAGGATCATCATATTTTTAAAACAACAAAAAGAGTCATTTTTGGGTCGCATACATCCCTTTACTCGGTATATAAAAAGGTGTTGTCCGACCGTTAGGTTACGCCTATCGGGAAGGTCGCACACTTGTGCGAGTGACCTTCGGGTCGATTATCTCCGCCGCGTACCGAGTTTTGGTTAAGTCTAGGCGCATCATTTTGCATTAGTGTGTTTTGCTTTAGTCGGTGTCCTCTAGTCGGTGTGTTTGCATGCCCACTCGTCGGGGTACTCAGTACTCACCCCCACCCCCACCTATGGCCAACCCACGGGATACCTCGGGAGACTTCCACTCCCTACAAGAGGCGATGATGGCCATTATGGCTAGGTTGGACCAATCCGATGCTAACTTTCGGACCTTCTCCGAGAATATGGATGGTCGCCTTAGGGCCATGGAGGGACGCATGGAGAACTCCGATAGGTCGGTCCAAGACCTCGTTGGGCGGTTAGATAGGATGTCACACGGGGACCCTCCTGGGGCAGCCCAAGGTCCACCCGCACCTCCTCCCGCGGGGGCCCAAGTCCAACCCGCTCCCATGGCCCAAGTCCAGGCCGCTCCCGCGGCCCAAAACCAGCCACCACTGGTTCCTCCACCCGCCCCTCCTCGGGTTCCCCAACTACCACACCGTGACCTTGGTCTCGAGGACTATGGGTCCGACAATGCCTACGAGGGGTATGGTCAACGCCGTCGTGGTTTTCAGCCACAACGAGATGAGGATGATGATAGGGTCCTTAAGACCGTGCGAGCGGACCCTCCCGCTTTTTACGGGTCTTTGGATCCGAAAGTCTACCTAGATTGGGAGTTTGGCATGGACCGTTATTTTGAATGGTATGATATGTCGGAGCGTCGAAGGGTCCGATTTGCCACCATGAAACTCATGGGGCAGGCACAAACCTATTGGAAGAATGTGGAGAGCCTGCTACTTCAGCGGCTAGAACCCCCGATTGACACATGGGCCGAGATGAAGAATAAACTTCGGCAAAAGTACCTTCCTCCCACCTACCGCCAGCGACTCATCGATAGATGGCAAAGTCTTAGCCAGGGAGACCGGTCCGTCTCCGAATACATTGCGGAGTTTGATGAGTACTTTCTACGATGTGGTGTCACGGAGGAGAGTACCATGCCCGTGTCCCGCTTTCGACGTGGTTTGCGGCCACACTACCAGTATGAGCTTTTCCGCCGCAATGCCAAGACGTTGGAAGAGGCATATCAGGTTGCTCTCGAGATGGAGCAATTTGAGGGAGAGTTCGAGTCTAGCCATCGGTTGGGCCCCACCCCTCTCCGTAGTACCGAGCCCCGTCACTCTATAGGCCCCCATCAGCGGCCTCCCATGGCTCGACCTCAGGAGCCCACCCGTCAGGAGCACTTCGCTCCACGGCCTCGCCCTCCTCCACCCCGGGATCTATTTCCATCCCAACCACCGGCACCCTTTGCCCGTCCCCCAGCTCCTATAGCCCGTCCTCTCGTACCGGCAACCCCTCCACTCTTGTCCAAGGCACCTACTCCTCCCCCATTACTGCCTACACCCCCTACCCGACGGGATGATAAGGGTAAGGCCCCTTTTATAGGAGAGAGCAGTCGGTCGAGAGTGCAGTGTTTCCACTGTCATGGGTTTGGCCACATTGCCAGCGAGTGTCCCGCTCGCACCACCCTAGCCTTAGGTGTTGGAGGATCCGTACCTCCCGAGCTTGAGTGTGTTGATTACGAGGCCGATGAGGCACTCGCCGATGAGTACTACGCCATGGGGGAAGAGCTGGGCGACCCTTCGGCCGCCCAGGATACCGCCACCTAGTGGGCTTGATGCTACCACCTTAGTTTAGAGTCGTGTATAAGTCGGTGTGTTTTCTTTGTGTGGTTTGTTTGTGTGGTGATTTTGAGTCGATTGTTTGCGTGGTTTTCATTCATGTGTTAGTGCATAATGAGTTTGCATGTGTCGTGTGTAAGCTCGTTGTCGTTCTCTTATGATTAAGCGGCGAGTGGACCCACTCGATGAGTATGGGATCGGTTCCACATCTATACACGGATCAGTCACTTATAGGGACTCAGCGGTGATTCCTAGTGAGTTTTCAAGCTGTTTCCTTCCTTTTGAGAGTGCCCCTTCGGAGTGACCACCTATAGCCATAGCAGTTCGCATATCGAGTATATATGGAATGAGCAGGTGACGGTCACTTGGAGTGGAGCGTACCCGCGTCACTTGGCACGGTGACGGATCCGCCGGAGTACTCGAGCCTCCCTACCCCTACTCGACGGGGTCGAGTTCCGCCCACCCGGGGAGAGTTGATGGGAATCGACACCGAGCAAGTACTTTTCATATTGCATTTATATCCTTTAGTTTATTTTTATATCCACGGGAAAGTATACGCGCAATTGTACGGCTTTATCGGCCAATGCGTCACTCCCGTAGATTATGTGGGTTTCTATGTAATTTACCCATGGGACCAGCAAGGGGGCCCTCAGCCCTTTCCCATTGGTCCACCTAGACCATGTGGGGCTGGTCAACCAGCCTAGGTGGCCTTCTAGATGAGTGGACTAGTCATATGCCACATGGGTAGACAAAGGGTTAAGAATGTCAACATTCTACACCCATCCCACCTACCCCATTCAACCCCCTTCTTCTAGTCAAATGGGCGCCCCCTTCCACTTGCTGTATTTTATTATTTTTTGTGTGTTATTAGAATGCAATCCCAGCCATCCATCTCACATCCCTAGATCCAAGGGTGGAGGATGGATTAGATTGGAGGCATATAAAAGGTTGTAATTTCTATTGAAAATGAATGAAAAAATCAGAAAATTGTTGAGTCTCTTGGAGCTTGGTGTGCCCCTCTCTCCTCCCCCTGCTGTTCTTCCACCTTCAACCCCAGATCTAGAGTGGTTCTACCTCCCTTCATCCCCTCTCAACCTCTGATCATCACCGGTGCCGCCGCCGCCGCCGTTCGTGCCGCCTTCGAGCCGCCACGGGATCAATTTCGGTGTTCTGTCTTGCTGGATAGAGGTGAAGCTCGGAAATTCCTCAAGTCAGCCACGAGTTCAGATCAACTTCAAATTTTGAGGGTTGGTTCCTACCTTATATACCCTTCCCCACAAAAACATTCAGCTTCAAATTCCCCCGTTTCATATTGTTTCCACTTTGTTCATTCCCCAAACTCAAATCAGATCTGTCTCTGTCTACAGTGACAGAACCTTTGAGTTCGTCCCCTTATATCACCCTTTTGAATTTCTTTTGCCCTCCCAATTTAACTGGGGTTTCTGTCCATTTTTCCCTACCACCACCATTTTTATTAATTTTTGTTGAGTCTTTTACCTATTTTTCAAAATTCATGTTCTACCGGAGCTACAGTACCTCCAGCCAGATCTCAGATTCGACCTTATTCCAGTAAACAAATCATAGAAATTCATAGACATATCTAAACGTGTCCAAACCAACTTTTCCATCTTCCCAACTCAAAATCCTACAACTTTCATGAATAAGTCGAAGTCTGAATCCAAGGTCCTCCTAGCGGTCAACGGCAGTTATCAAAGATCAGCTCTACAGATCTGAGTGTTCAGTTACTGTACAACAGGAGGTTGTAAATTCCACAAGTCCAGATCAGCGAAGATCCAGGCCAGATCTCTAGGCCTACATTGAAGTATTTCGAGTCAGCTTTCCAACGGCGCTAATTTCGTGTCAATCCGACATCGGATCTGACCGCAGCGCCCGTTCTCGCCGGATAGCACGCTGAAAACCAGAAACTGCAGATCCGTGGGAAGTTTTCCCGACGGGCGCCGGCCGGAGCCGCCCGGCCTCCGATCATCTTTCCAACGTGCCGCCAGCCCGGGAATCGCTTCCATCAGTGTCCCCCACCACAGCGGTGACCCGGGTCCCACACGGCCCCTCAGGACAGCACGTGGGCCCCACCGTCATTAGTTCGGGCGTTGCCGAATCAACGCGAGAAGCCGCCCGTCAACCCGAATTCGGTCCTCCCGGACCCCATTGTGTAGCCCTTTACCTCCCTGCGTGGAGTGGGCAGCGGCTTGCATTTCTATAATATTGTGTAATATTGTTCCGGGAGTACGAGTTTCGGCCGTGTCCGTCGTCCCCACGCCGAGCGCGTGGAGGTATCGTCTTCACTCCTACACTTGGCATTTCGCTTATTTCATATATGCTTGTTTATGCCACTGCTAGAGAGCATGTGTAGGGATACCTAGCTCGTTATAATTTCATATCATCGTTGCTGCGAGAGAGTGAGCGAGACCGTCCCGTGACCCGATCCGGGCACGAAAGTGCGAGCCGACCACCCTAGCACTTGCCGGTTTCTCAACCGTGCACGTCCGACGCTTCCCTCATCAAGGGACGATCGCGAACTTGCCATGTCCGTGGTCCCGTCCCGCATCAACCCAGCCTAGGGATGGTCTGTGTCCCTGGGAATGGAAGAGCTCCTGCTATGAGTCTCTTCCACGCTACAAGAAGCATGGTGACATGGAGACACAAATCCATCAGCATGAGCAAGAGGCATGTTGTTCTGTTTTGCTAGCTTTTAAAGCTCAACCTGATACTATCAAATGCATCAGTGCACAAGTCATCCGTTGACCATTGGAAGTTTTCTTATGGGTTACCTTTGTCGCTCCAACCATTACCTGTCACGAGTGCTCTTCCAAAGTTCCACCTGTTGTGACTATGCCAAATACCTCAGCATTCCCTTCGTTTTCTGTCATGCAGTTGATGCCTCCTCGGTGTGGCACCTCTACATGTTTAGGCCGGACAGGGTGAGGGCGCGGGTGCAATTGAGCGTGCCCCACCGGTCCCGTGTCCCAGCAAGGAAGCCGTTGCAGACCTTGAGGGGCCCTTTTCTTCAAGGACTACCTACGTTTGCCATTGCCAAGAACATGGAGCCCTGAATTTTCCCAGCTTGGCATTAGATCGACTCCCCGAGAAATTTTTGACATATCACCAAACAGGCCATGCTGTCATGCCAAAGGATTTGGGAGTTGGAGGTGTCAATGCACGATGCAGATAGCTTGCCTCCTTGGCTTTCAGAAGAAGATGCTAACTATTGTGCAAGCGAATTTGAGAAGTCAGGCTTCACTTGGGGGTTTGAACTACCGTCGAGTTATGGGATTAAATCGGGAGCTAATGGCACACCTTGGCTGGCAAGGGTTCTTCCCCATTTACCAAGCAGTCTCTTCATCAAGCCTAACCGGTGGAAGCTCTTGCTCTCTTCATCTGGAAAGCATAAGAATGTAACCGGTGTCCCTTCAAGCCTCCATATCCGGTGTCGGCCCCTTTTACCATCCGGTGGCTGGTTTGAGCATCTCATCCGGTGGCTTGCTGATCCGGTGGCCAGGTGTGGACGCACTTTAATTCGCTGGTTCAGGTGGTTTTGTCTATTAAGTGCGTGGGCGTGCTAGTCACCGAAGTGACGATTTATTGGGGCTCCGAAGAGCCCATGGTGCGCTCGATCTGACTTCGTCAAGCGATTGTGTGGTTCGTGTCGGGACCGAATCCCGTCGTACCATCAAGGTTACGACGTCATTTACATCCCCCATACGAGGGAATACCCTTGATTAATTTCCAAAATTAGGGGCCCTGCGGCCGAAAAGAATAATACTAATCGCGTGAGGAAGAGACAGGAGAAAATCACACCAAAGTACGCATTAGGATGCGAGCCACTGTCCATGTCGGTCACTCGTGGGCCTTTTCATATTCGGACACGGGTCCGTGATAGAAACGTGACGGAAAACTGGGGCGATAAATGAATTCGATCCGATTAGAATGTCGGCCCAAGACTGGGTCGGGGCCCGATCATGTCTGGATGAGTCCCGAGACTCGGGCCCGGCCTGCGGGGGCGGCATCATTGTTCCTTCTACGTCGAGTCACGGAGAGAGAGGGCTGCAATGTAGAATTATTAATACCTTGGAATGTTTTATCATTATTACTCTTGTTATCCTGTTGCTCATTCCTCTTCCCGCATCTGTTCCGGGTAACTTCCCTTATCTTGCTTATTGTTGTTATTGCCCCCCCCCCTTATTATTATTATTATTATTATTGCCACTTATTTCACTCGTCATCATTTTTTTTATACGGACCCATTCAGGTTTATTTACTCATCATGACTTTTATTAGTTTGTTAGTGCTGCCATTTGATGCCTATATGTATATGTACATGTGTGTATTCATATATTGTGTATATATGTATATATTTATTATTATTTTCTTTGGGGGAGCTGGCCCCTAGTGGGTTGAAAGGGGGGCTAAAAGGGGAGTGTATCGCTGGGGGAAGGTGAGCAGCAGAGTCTGCCGGCGAAGGGCTGGAATTATATGCCGTTGAAGGGCGATGGCCGGAGAGTGTGTCGGTGAAGGAGGGGGGAATAACATAAAGTCTGTACGTTCCTCAGCCTAAAGTCTATACATTGTCTATTCAACCAGCACACAAAGTCTATACGTCCTTTAGTCTAAAGTCTGTACATTGCGGCTCAAAGTTCATACATTGCCCATTGGCCGCAGTTCAAAGTCTATACGTTGGCCAGCCCAACGTCTGTGCATTGGCCAACTCAAAGTCTATACATTGTAGCTCAAAGTCTATACATTGGCCAGCATTCATCAACTCAAAGTCTATACATTGGCCGGCATTCATCAGCTCAAAGTCTATACGTTGGCCATCATGAAGTCTATACATTGCAGCTCAAAGTTTATACGTTGGCCAGCATTCATCAGCTCAAAGTTTGTACATTGACCAGCATAAAGTCTATACATTGCAGCTCAAAGTCTATACGTTGGCCAGCATTCATCAGCTCAAAGTCTGTACATTGACCAGCATAAAGTCTATACATTACAGCCCAAAATCTATACATTGGCCAGCATTCATCAGCTCAAAGTCTATACATTGACCAGCATAAAGTCTATATATTGCAGCCCAAAGTCTATACGTTGGCCAACATTCACCAGCTCAAAGTCTGTACATTGACCAGCATAAAGTCTATACATTACAGCTCAAAGTCTATACATTGGCCAACATTCATCAGCTCAAAGTCTGTACATTGACCAGCATAAAGTCTATACATTACAGCCCAAAATCTATACATTGGCCAGCATTCATCAGCTCAAAGTCTGTACATTAACCAGCATAAAGTCTATACATTGCAGCCCAAAGTCTATACGTTGGCCAGCATTCATCAGCTCAAAGTCTGTACATTGACCAGCATAAAGTCTATACATTACAGCCCAAAGTCTATACATTGGCCAGCATTCATCAGCTCAAAGTCTGTACATTGACCAGCATAAAGTCTATACATTGCAGCTCAAAGTCTATACGTTGGCCAAGTCTATACGCTGCAGCATGAAGTCCGTACATTGGCCAGCATAAAGTCTATACATTACAGCCCAAAGTCTATACATTAGCCAGCATTCATCAGCTCAAAGTCTGTACATTGACCAGCATAAAGTCTATACATTGCAGCTCAAAGTCTATACGTTGGCCAAGTCTATATGCTGCAGCATGAAGTCTGTACATTGGCCAGCCCCAAGTCTATACGCTGCAACATGAAGTCTGTACATTGACCAGCCCCAAGTCTATACGCTGTAGCATGAAGTCTATACATCAGCCACCAAGTCTGTACACTGCAACACAGAGTATGTACGTTGCAATATGAAGTATGTACATTCTTCAGCCTATTCAACTCAGAGTCTGTACGTTGCCCATGCAATCAACATACGAAGTCTATACATTGCTTGTTGCTGCGTCTGTGCCTCCATCTGCCAAGTCTGTACACTGGATCCCGTTGAGACGGTGGATGAGGGTGTACCGGCGAAGGGAGGGAGTGTGCCGCTGAAAGGGCTAGGAGGAGTGTGCCGCTAAAGGGTGTGTCCCTGGGCAATTAGGGGCGTACCGCTGAAGGTTCAAGGGGCGTGCCGGGGAAGGCTTTGAAGCGTACCGCTGAAGGCTGGGAGGAGTGTGCCGCTAAAGGGTGTGTCCCTGGGTGATTAGGGGTGTACCGCTGAGGGTTCAAGGGGCGTGCCGGGGAAGGCTTTGAAGCGTGCCTCTGAAGGCTGGGAGGAGTGTGCCGGCGAAGGGGTTGGATGAGTATGTCGCTGGAAGATAACTGGGGTGCACCGTTGAAGGGCCAATCAAGGCGTGATGGTGGAGGTTCAATCACTCTTCAATTCTTTATTTTAAGGCTTTTCTTTTCTTCTTGCTTTAAATTTTATGCAGTTTTATATAAACTTCTCCCTTGTTTTGTTTTGTTCGGCCTCTCTGCCATGAGTCGGCAGTTCGGCCCGTCGTGGCGTCGGTCAGTTCGGTTCTTATCATGGTACCGGCAGTGACTTGATTAGTTGGAGGGATTCATCATTAATTATTCTGTTCGTTTGTTGCCTCCTTTTGTCTTATTTAACATGTTCTTATTTTCTGACAAAAATTCGGCAGCATCTCCCCTTGACCCGGGGCGTAAGGGAGACAAAGGGAACGCGCCCACATGGAGTGGCGGAACCCAAAAATTGGAGGTGGGCGCCCGAGGGCGGCAACACCTTTATAGAACCCCGAAAAGCACGAAGGAAGAAACAATGGGCTGAAGGCCCCTTGGGTTAGACAAGGTGGACTGGGGCTCAAAAGAAAAGGTGTACCGCTGAGGGCCTGAAAGGTGTGCCGTTGAGGGCCAACAGGGGGGTGTACCGCTGAAGACTGAAAAGGGTGTACCGGCTAAGGGCCAACGGGGTGTGCCGCCGAAGGCCAAAAGGTGCGTCGCTGGGAAGTAGAAGGGGAGCTAAGTGTGTGGGCTGGGGGGCTTGCAGATTACTCAGGAAAATGAGGGGAGGTCAAGGCCAAGGGTGAGCCACTGGTAGCTGGGTGTTCGGAGAGAGAACAAGGGTCTCCCTCTCTCCTCAAGCCGGTGGGCGTAATGGATGGCCATGGAGGGGAGTGAAGAGCCCATGAGGCCTAAACTCATAGGGGAGGAATCACATTGCTACGGAGACTCCAAAAAAACACCGGAAGAAAAGAGAGGATAAACAACACACCGTGCATTGTGAAGGCGGGAGTAAACCAACAGAAATAGCAGGAAAGACCCAAGAAGGGCGATTTTTCATTCATGGGAAGCAAAGGGCCGAGGCCCTACATATACATTGACGGACACACCCGAGCCACGGCTACGGGCAAGAAAGAAAACCCAAGAGCAAAAGAAAGGGAAGAGAAAAATAAAAAAAACCACGGAAGGGAAGGCGTCGGTGGCTGAAGTGGGGACGATCGTCCACCCTCCTTGTCCCACGACTTCCCCCCAGTACACTCAACTCTCTTCCTCTCTTACTCTCTCTTCTTCCCGGTGACCGTCGGAGGAGGTTCACGCCGGAACGCCTCTTCTTCCTTTCTCTCTTCTCCTCTCTCTCTTTGCTCTATGTGTCTGTCTCTTCCTCCTCTATTTTCCTCTCCTTTTTTGCAACGGGAACGGGAGTCTTTTATACTCCCAGTAGCGGGAGCCTTGAGCACGGCCGTCGAAGGCGGGAAGTAGCCCGTGATCATGGGGGTTTGACCTCCTCTGTCCTGGCTGTCAGTGGAGTAGCCTGCGTGGCCCAATGATCGGCTGACACCTCGGACGGCTTGCTGCGCGCCAAGGATACGTAGGGCATGGGCTTCACATCGTCCCACCATTGAAAAGCCTTCACGCTATGCCACTGACAGGCTGAACAAGCATGCCGTGGGGAAGCCAAAAGGGCGTGCCGCTGGAGCACAAAACAGGCGTGCCGCTGAAGACTCAGCAGCATGTGCCGCTGAAGACTCAGCAGCATGTGCCGCTGAGGGCCCAAAGGGGCGTGCCGCTGAACGGCTTGAAGGGCGTGCCGCTGGAGCCCTGGATGGGCATGCCGCTGAAGAACCCCCTCGGGGGTGTACCGCTGAAGAACCCCTTTGGGGTGTACCGCTGAAGCCCCGGACGGGCTGTGTCACCGAAGCCCAAAGGGCTGTGCCACTGAATACCCAAAGGGGTGTGTCGGCGAAGAACAAAGGGCGTACCGCTGGGGCCCTGAAGGGGCGTGCCGCTAGAGGGCTCCTTGGGGGCTGGGCGTGCCGCTGAACCCCCGTGGGGGTGTGCCGCTGAAGCCCGCAGGGGCGCCGCTGGAGGCCAAATTGGGCGTGCTTTTGAGCCCGTCCTGAGCCCGTTACGGACACGAGTCATGGCCTGTTTGGCTTTCTTTGAGGCCCATGGATTGTGGGGCTCATTGTGATTGGTTTCTCTTCACGGCCGTGACTCCTGGAGGCGGCCTCACGGTAGTACGCATACTTAGGGAGTCCGGATGACCCGTCCCTCCGGGATTTCTTCACTCAGCGTCGTTGTTGATGTGGGGCCGAGCATAATATTTGGGTGCGCAATTTTTGATGTCCACAAATGCCCCCCACCCACGGGTAGCGTAGGCGAAGGATGAGCCGAGCGGTGCCCGCGGGTGTATTGATCTCTTCTTTCTTTGTCGGTGCCCGACGGGGTGTCGGGAGCCGCCCTAGTTTGTTGTCTCTTTATCTCTTCGTCAGTGCCGATAGAATGTCTGGAGCTGGCCTGGTTTGTTGTCTCTTGGTCTCTTCATCAGTGCCGACGGGGTGCCGGGAACTGACCTGGTTTATTGTCTCTTGGTCTCTCCGTCAGTGCCGACAAGATGCCGGGAGCTGACCTGGTTTTGTTGTCTCTTGGTCTCTTCATCAGTACCGACAGGGTGCCGGGAACTGACCTGGTTTGTTGTCTCTTGGTCTCTTCATCAGTGCCGACAGGGTGCCGGGAACTGACCTGGTTTATTGTCTCTTGGTCTCTTCGTCAGTGCCGACAGGATGCCGGGAGCTGACCTGGTTTTGTTGTCTCTTGGTCTCTTTATCAGTACCGACAGGGTGCCGGGAACTGACCTGGTTTGTTGTCTCTTGGTCTCTTCGTCAGTGTCGATAGGATGCCGGGAGCTGACCTGGTTTGTTGTCTCTTGGTCTCTTCATCAGTGCCGACAGGGTGCCGGGAACTGACCTGGTTTGTTGTCTCTTGGTCTCTTCGTCAGTGCCGACAGGATGCCGGGAGATGACCTGGTTTGTTGTCTCTTGGTCTCTTCGTCAGTGCCAACAGGATGCCGGGAGATGACCTGGTTTTGTTGTCTCTTGGTCTCTTCATCAGTGCCAACAGGGTGCCGCGAACTGACCTAGTTTATTGTCTCTTGGTCTCTTCGTCAGTGCCGACAGGATGCCGGGAGCTGACCTAGTTTTGTTGTCTCTTGGTCTCTTCATCAGTGCCGACAGGGTGCTGGGAACTGACCTGGTTTGTTATCTCTTGGTCTCTTCGTCAGTGCCGACAGGGTGCCGGGAGCTGTGGACACCAAAAAATGCATACCTGGATATCCTGCTCGGCCTCGCGTCAGCAACGGCGCCGAGTGAAGAAACCCCAGAGAAATCAAGCATAAAAGGCCCCACAGCTCATGGGCCTCAAAGAGAATCAAACGGGTCATGACTCGTGCCCACAATGGGCTCAGAACAGCCCCGGGTACACACACCCCCTGGAGAGCCCTTCAGCGGCACGCCCAGCCCCAAGAGGCCTCAACGGCATGCCCTGGCAAGGCCCCAGCGACACGCCCTGGGGAGCCCTTCAGCGGCACACCCCCTCGGGGTCCCAGCGGCACGGCCCCAAGGCCCCTCAACGGTGCACCCCCCTGGGGGGTTTCAACGGCACACCCCCCTTTGGGGGGGTTTTCAACGGCACGCCCCCACGGGGGGTTCAGCGGCACGCCCCAAAGGGTTTTCAGCGGCACGCCCAGCAAGCCCTCCAATGGCACACCCCACACGGGGGTTTAGCGGCGCGGCCCTTCAGGGCTCCAGCGGTACGCCCTTCAGGGCTCTAGCGGCACGCCCATTCAGGGCTCCAGCGGTACGCCCATTTGGGCTCCCAGCGGTACGCCCTTTTGGCTCCCCCACGGCACGCCTGTTCAGCCCGCCAACGGCACAGCGGAAGGCTTTTTCAACGGCAAACGACGTGAAGCCCATGCCCTACGCATCCTTGGCGCGCAGTGAAGCCGTCCGAGGTGGCAGTCGATGACTGGGCCACGTAGCCTACCCCACTAACACCCAGGACGGGGAAGGTCAAATGCCATCATCACAAGCCATTTCCCGCCTTCGATGGCCGTGGCCAAAGCCCCCGCTGCTGGGGAGTATAAAAGACTCCCGTTTTCGACAGAAGAGGGGCATCCACACAGACGGACACACAGAGGGAGAAGAGAAGAGAAGAAGGGAAGAAGAAAAGAAGAGAAAAGGAAGAAGAAGAGGGAGAGGCTCCCCCTGCTGCCCCGTCCACCGTCGCCGGAGAAGAGAGAAGAGAAGAGAAGAAGAGTGAGAGAAGAGAGGAGTGAGGTCTGGGAGGGGAGGAGGAGCCCATGCTCCGTTCCCCTTCCCCCCTTGTATCTTCATTCCCCCTTTTCCCTTTCCTTTTTGCTATTGTTCCCTTTTTTTTTACCTTTCCCTACGATGTATTGGCCCTCTGTGGCCTTTTCTTTCCATGAATGAGAATCCCTCTTTTGGGGTCTTGCTACCGTGCTTGGTTTGTGCGTCTTAGCCATTCACCCTCTGTCTTGGCCCTTTCCATGAGGCCTCTGGCCTTAACCGCTTGTCTTCGCCTACCTTTGCTTGCCGTTTACCCCCCAGGGGGGGTGCACCCCTTTTGGTGCCCCAGCGGCACGCCCCGAAGTGCCCCAGCGGCACGCTGCTCGCCCCTCCTTTGACCCTTCACCGGTACGCCCTGTTAGGCCTTCACCAGCACACCCTGCCTGCCCTCAGCGGCACACTCCCTTGCGCCCTCAGCGGCATGCCTTCAGCCGCCCTCAGCGGCACGCCTTTAGCCGCCCCCAGCGGCACGCCGTCAGCTGCTCTCAGCGGCACGCTCCTCGGCCCTCAGCGGCACACCTTCAGCCGCCTGTTCGCCGGCACACCCTAGCTAGGCCTTTCGCCGGCACACCACCCTTCCTTCTTGCCCGGTGCATTCCCGTCTCAGCCAGTCTTAGGAGTGTCTCCCGCTCGCCGTACCCTCCGAGTTTTCCGAGGTTTATAAAGGTGTTGCCGCTCTCGGGCGCCCACCTCCAGTTGCCGGGTTCCGCCACTCCTTGTGGGCGCGTTCCCTGTATCTCCCTTACGCTCGGGTCAAGGGGAGATGCTGCCGAATTTTTGTTAGAAACGATGACATATTAAAAAGATAAAAGATAGCGTGAGAAGAATCCACCCCGGCTTAGGGACCTTTGGAGGAGCATACCCCAGGCTCGGAGTCCATGAAGCAACATTAAGCCCCCGGGGGGGACATCTGAAGCAGAACAAACAACATCCCCCGGTTTTGGGAAGCATATGAAGAGAGGAATACCCCCCGATATGGGGGCACATAAACAAAGAAGAAGAATTCACCCCGCCTCGGGTGCATAAAAAGCAAGAACTACACCCCGCATAAAAAGCGGCAATACACTCCACTCTGGGGGCACTAGAAGCGGAATACACCCCGTGCCGGGGGCATATAAAAAAAGGGATACCTCGCTCTGGGGCATCAGAAGCAGCAATGCGCCCCACCTTGGGGGCATCAAAAGCAAAAAAATACACCCCACCTTGGGAGCACAAGAAGCAAACATTCCCCCCGGGGTGTTTGAAAAAAAAAGAATTCACCCCGGCCTGGGGACACTTGAAGAAAGAAGCATATCCCCATTCCCGGGGGCACATGAAGAGAACCCCTCCCACCTCGAGAGTATAAGAAAGAGAAGAATACACCCTGGTCTGGGGGCTTTTGAAGAAACAACACACACCCCCCTCCATGGGAGACAAAGCTACACCCCTACCCGGGGACATATGCAGAGCATCTACCCCGCTCTGGGGGCACAAAAAAAGAGATACACTCCGCCCTTGGCGCATAAGAAGCAGAAGCATCTACCCCGCTCTGGGGGCACAGAAAGAGATACACTCCGCCCCCGGTGCATAAGAAGCAGAAGCATCTACCCCGATTCGGGGTACAGAAGCGAAGAGACATACATCCCGATCTGGGAGCATAAGAAGAAAGATATACCCTGCCCAAGCGGCATTTGAAGAAACAACATACCCTGCTTGGGGGGCAAAGAAGCCGTGAAGAGTATACCCCACCATAGGGGCATTTGAAGAGAGCTACACCCCGCCTCGGGGGCATTAAAAAAACACACCCTGTACTGGGGACATAGAAGCAAAAAAAACACCCCGCCTGGGGGCATGGAAGCAGAGAGGCAAAACACACCCCTCAGGGGGGGGATGCATACCAAATGAAGCTACACCCCGACCTGGGGGCACAGTAAGAGAAATACACTCCAACATGGAAGCATTAACGAGAAAAGAAGAGCAGAGTAAAGAAAAGGACACATGAGGCAGCCGTGGTCCCTGGACCCGCCTCATCACACAAAAGAAGAGAAGAAAAGGAAGAAAAGTCACATGAGGCAAACGTGGTCTTGGAGCCCGCCTCATCGCACAAAAGAAGAAGAGAAAAGAAAAAAATATACGAGGCAAACATGGTCTCTGCACCTGCCTCTCCAAAAAAAAAGAAATAAAGAAAGAGTGGTCATGAGGCGAACATGGTCTTTGCACCTGCCTCTCCACAAAAGAAGAAGAGAAGAAGAAACAGAGCAATTTTGAGGCATACGCGGTCTTTGCACCCGCCTCTCTACACAAAATAAAAAGAAGAAGAAGAAAAAAAGTGGTCATGAGGCGAACATGGTCCTTGCACCTGCCTCCCCATAAAAGAAGAAGGGAAGAAGAGAAAAGAATGGTCACGAGGCGAACATGGTCCCTGCACCCGCCTCTCTACACAAAAGAAGAAGAGAAGAATAGAAGAGAAAAAGGAGACATGAGGCGAACATGGTCCCTACACCCGCCTCTCTACACAAAAGAAGAAGAGAAGAATAGAAGAGAAGAAAGAGACATGAGGCGAACATGGTCCCTGCACCCGCCTCTCTACACAAAAGAGGAAGAGAAGAAAAAAAAAGAGAGAGAACAGTCACGAGGTGAACATGGTCCTTGCGCCTGCCTCTCCATAAAAAAAAGGGGGGGAAGAGAAGAAAAAGAGACATGAGGCGAACATGGTCTTCGTACCTGCCTCCCTACAAAAGAAGAAGAGAAGAAGAGAAAGAAGGGTCACGAGGAAAACTTTTGCCTCCGACCTCCCGCCATCCAATAAACAGAAACCAACCAGACCTTCCGCCGACGGGGCGTTAAATCGACTAGATCTTCCGCCGACGGGGCGTTAAACCGACTAGATCTTCCACCGAAGGGGCGTTAAACCAACTAGATCTTCCGCCGACGGGGCGTTAAACCGACTAGATCTTCCGCCGACGGGGCGTTAAACCAACTAGACCTTCCGCCGACGGGGCGTTAAACCGACTAGACCTTCCGCCAGCGGGGCGTTAAACCGACTAGACCTTCCGCCAGCGGGGCGTTAAACCGACTAGCCTTCCGCCAGCGGGGCGTTAAACCGACTAGATCTTCCGCCGACGGGGCGTTAAACCGACTAGACCTTCCGCCGACGGGGCGTTAAACCGACTAGATCTTCCGCCGACGGGGCGTTAAACCGACTAGATCTTCCGCCGACGGGGCGTTAAACCGACTAGACCTTCCGCCAGCGGGGCGTTAAACCGACTAGACCTTCCACCAGCGGGGCGTTAAACCGACTAGACCTTCCGCCAGCGGGGCGTTAAACCGACTAGACCTTCCGCCAGCGGGGCGTTAAACCGACTAGATCTTCCGCCGACGGGGCGTTAAACTGACTAGACCTTCTGCCGACGGGGCGTTAAACCGACTAGACCTTCCGTCGACGGGGCGTTAAACCGACTAGATCTTCCGCCGACGGGGCGTTAAACCGACTAGATCTTCCGCCGACGGGACGTTAAACCGACTAGACCTTCCGCCGACGGGGCGTTAAACCGACTAGATCTTCCGTCGACGAGGCGTTAAACCGACTAGATCTTCCCCCGACGGGGCGTTAAACTGACTAGACCTTCCGCCGACGGGGCGTTAAACCGACTAGACCTTCCACCGATGGGGCGTTAAACCGACTAGATCTTCCGCCGACGGGGACGGGGCGGAAGATCTACTAGATCTTCCGCCGACGGGGCGTTAAACCGACTAGATCTTCCACCGACGGGACGTTAAACCGACTAGACCTTCCGCCGACGGGGCGTTAAACCGACTAGACCTTCCATCGACGGGGCGTTAAACCGACTAGACCTTCCGCCGACGGGGCGTTAAACCGACTAGACCTTCCGCCGACGGGGCGTTAAACCGACTAGACCTTCTGCCGACGGGGTGTTAAACTGACTAGATCTTCCGCCGACGGGGCGTTAAACCAACTAGATCTTCAGCCGACGGGGCGTTAAACCGACTAGATCTTCGGCGTTAAACCGACTAGACCTTCCGCCAGCGGGGCGTTAAACCGACTAGATCTTCCGCCGACGGGGCGTTAAACCGACTAGACCTTCCACCGACGGGGCGTTAAACCAACTAGATCTTCCACCGATGGGGCGTTAAACCGACTAGATCTTCCACCGACGGGGCGTTAAACCGACTAGACCTTCCGCCGACGGGGCGTTAAACCGACCAACTTTCAGCCATCGGGGCTTCAAGCCGATAGCTACCCCTTCATCGGCCTCCGGGTCGACAGCTATCTAATTATCGGGCTTCAAGTCGACAGCTATATCATCATCGGCTCCTAGCCGACAGCTATCTCATCATCGGCTTTTAACCGACAGCTACCTCATCATCAGTTTTTAGCCGACAGCTACCTCATCATCGGCTTTTAGCCGACAGCTATCTCATCATCGACTTTTAGCCGACAGCTACCTTATCATCGGCTCCTAGCCGACAGCTATCTCACCATTGGCACCCCAGCCGACAGCTTCCCAGTCAAAAAAATTGACCTCTCACCTTGGTTCGGATCCTTCCCCGGCCAGGGAGCAAAAAAAAAATAAACCTTCCACTTTGGTTCGGATCCCTCCCCGGCCAGAGGATAAAAGAGACCCTTCTCTTCGACTCTCACGTCCTGCTGCCCGACGCCCCTCGGCTCTTATAGCCTGCTTCCCCCATCGGCCTGCACGGCCCGCTTCCCAATTTTGGCTCTTGTAGCCTGCTTCCTGACTTCGGCACTTTGCAGCCCGCTTCCCAGCTTCGGCTTGTAGCCCGCTTCCCCAATTCTGGCCTTCGTAGCCTGCTTATCTTTGGCCTTCGTGGCCTGCTTCCCAATTCTGGCCCTCGTAGCCTGCTTATCTCTGGCTCTCGTAGCATGCTTCCCTTCGGCTTTTATAGCCTGCTTCCCAACTTTGGCTCTTGCAGCTTGCTTCCCTTTGCCTTTATGGCCTACTTCCCAATGTTGGCTCTCGTAGCCTGCTTCCCCAACCTTTGGCCCTTGTAGCCCTCTTCCCAGTGTCTCCCGGCTTCTATAGCCCGCTTCCCTAATTCCCTTTCAACCGTTCGTGGTCTGCTTCCCTAATATCTTTACTACCACTACACTTATACGTAACAACAATATTTTCTTATAAAACAAAAAAAAACAACAAAAAACAAATAAACAAAAAAAAACAAACAACAACAACACCCAAAAAAAACAAACAAACAAACAAACAAACAAAAAAAGAAAACAACAAAAAAGGGAAGAAAACAAAAACAAAACAAAAAAGGAGAATGCATGATTGCCCTGCTTGCATGGTTGCTTAATATAGAATAATACACTTCCTTGAAATTTTCTAGGACCGTGTTTCCTTACTATAATAATAATATCGCCCCGATTCCAGATGCACGGATGTCACGGCGTACGCTCGAAGGGAACCTGTTGTGCATGTGATTTTGATGATTACAAAATGATTTTGTTCTTGACCTTGCTTGGCCTTGTGCTTCAATAATACTTCATGTTCTCATGTGCTTGAATCATACTTGTTCTCTTGTAATGGAGTCATGTTCTAGAATGAGAATGAATTTGTAAAACAATGCTTCTGAATGCCATCAACATGAATGAGTCTTTATGCTCATTTGAATGCTATCATGCTCACTTGTTTGTAATAGCTTAACTCTCACTTGAATGAGAGTCATGTTCATTTGAATGCAAGTATGCTAATCTTCTTGCATTGTAGGAACGAGTCTTGATGGACATCAGATGGAACTCAAGAGAATGCTTAACTACGTCATCTTGTTGTCCACCATTCAGAACTTGTGTTAATTCTATCTCCATTCTTCTAAGAACCATTGGTAAGGCTTTGCAATTCACATATCTTCAGTTAAGTGATTTTTGGGTGAGAAAGCTACAGCATGTTGACCCATAGTACTTGTGCATAGATATACATGTGGTTTCATGTACCTTCTTCATGAGTCTTTAAGGTTTGAAGATGTAGGCTTTCATGCATATTCTTCTAAGTTGCCAAAGTCATGAATGTTAGTTTTTGTCAACAAGAATGCCAATTGAATGAATGTGTGTTTGAATGGTTAGCATGTTATAAACCTTCATGAGGCATGAATGTTTCCAATTTGAATGTGGTTCATGCACTTTCTACTTGAACCTCTTTAAGCATGTGATGTGCTTGAAATATTCATACAAGACTTGTGAGAGTTGGTTCTATATTGCTCATGTATTGCATGAATGCTTGGTCTTGTGAGCTACGCACCAAAAGCTTGATTTATTAACTTGATGTGTGAAAGACTTGCATGAAATGTAATGTGGAAACATCTTTACAAATATGCATAGCTACATATGTGTAAGAGATCATGATGATGCATAATGAAAATACATATTTGCATTTGTTTGCATATGTGTGTGTTTAGGTGTTCACACTTGTCAAATTGAGTTTCATGATATGTAAGCGTATCTTGGCAATGCTACTTGAATGATTGAGCTCCCATATCATTACATATGCCTTAGATGCAATGGAAGATTCAAAGTTCCCCAAATGCCATAGCCCGTGACTTATGTCTTTATGAAAACATTTATTTATGCAATGAGCATTTGGATGGTTGACAAGTTATGAAGGTTCTTTTGGAAGAATCTAGTTTATGAGCTCTTAACTTTCACACCTGTGGTAACCTGATACTCTTGTGTTTCTACAGGTCCAAAGATGGTTCTTAAACCCTCTCATGTCAATTGGATGATGGTAACATCTAACCATCTTTATGTCAAGTTCCGGGTTGTTTTCATGCACATCTCTCATGAAATCTTAATGCATTGATGGTGGTTCATGCATTTTTCAAATGAGATTTTTTGGACTGTTAAAGTCAAGGTTTTTGGTTGCCTTGTGATGGACTAATGATTAATTCAATGTGAGCATTAATGAAACAATCATGCTTTTGGAAAGGCTCAAAATGTTCAATGAAAGTGCTCATTCAACTTGCATATGTTCATGCAAATTCTTATTGTGATCCTTGTGGCCAAAGATGCTAATTACACATTAAAGCTTCCATGACATTGCATTTGGTCATACATGTTTTGGTTGGTTAAATTGAGAAGACAAATACATGATTAAATGGGTTCAATGATGTGTTTTAATGTCAACATGTTCATAGTGTTGTTGCTTGATGCAAAGATTTTGATTCTCAACTAACCACTTGCTTTTTCATGTTTTCAGGATGAAAATACATGGTTAATCTACATGGGGTTATGGTAACATTTAAACATTTATTTCCCCATGATTTCATGTTGATTTAATAGTGTTTTCTAGCCCTTTCTAGCATGGGTCGACCCATTGGGTCGACCCCTAAGTGTTCTGGACCGGACAGAACACAATATAGTGACCCTGTGTGTAGGGGTCGACCCATGGGGTCGACCCACACTGCATGGGTCGACCCCATGGGTCGACCCATGAAGACTGGGTTGTTTTTCTGCTTCCGGCCGCCCTATGGTTCCCTAGGGGTCGACCCATGGGGTCGACCCATTCCGGCACGGGATTCTCGGGAGCTTCCGAAACCCTATGAAATCATGTCTAAACTTTACCAAACTACCCCCAATGGTTACTAATGTTATTAGGGGGTTTCTAACATGTATTGGGAGGGTTTTATGTGTCTTTTGTCCACTCCTCTATATATATGAATGTAAACTCCGAATCTAAAGGAGAGAAGCCCTAATGCATTTTGTTCTATCTTGTAGGTGGAGAAAAGGGGCAAAGCAACCAAGGAGCTCTTGAGGAAGGGTTATCATCTACATCCATGGAGATTTGGAGCTCGTGGTAGAAGAAGAAAAGAAGCGTCTCGAAGAGAGGAACGCGAGGACGCCGAAATCGTGGCCATCCGACAACGAGCCAAGAAGAGCCGGAGTCTTTCTTGAAGGGGAAGCTTCATACATGCTTTATCTTCTTTGATTCATTCTCTAGAGTTTGTTTGGGGCTCAATGCATCTATTTGTCTTCGCTTCTTAAATTTCTGGAAGGATATTCTGTGTGGGTGTTCGGAGAAAGGGTTCTCCGAGTGATTGGTTGACGCGTGTGCGTCGTTTTATGCGGAGCATATCCGCGTGTGTGCTTGGGCATTTTGTGGGGTTTGTTCCCCGTGTGTGATTGGGGATTTCTTCCATGTGATTGTGTAGGCTTCATCCTACGTGTGTGTGTTGGAGCTTGGCTCCGTGTGTGTGTGGGGTTTTATCCCCGGGCTGTTTTATACAGCAGTGAAGCCTCACCGATTAGGTGAGGGGTGGACGTAGGGAGCCCGTCGTGGTCCCGAACCACCTTAAAAATCCCCGTGTTTTGTGGCTTGCATTGTGGTTTGTGTTGTGGTGGTTTGTTTTATCATTCATATCTTATTATCCATTCGAGTGAGAACGGTGACATTGAGAGAATCAAGTCTATTCCAATTAGTTTAAATTCCTCACTCTTGCTAATCTTGCTAATTCCGCTGTGAGGTAGTAAATAGTTTTAATTGGACATAATTTTAGTAGAGGGTTCTATTCACCCCCCCTCTAGAACCGTGTTCCTGCACTACGGGACTCAACAATTGGTATCAGAGCGAGGCTCTGTGTCCCTAGATCTAACGATCTTCAAAGTGATCCTTGTGCATTGTCAATCATGAATTTTTCTGTTGATCAAATCTCCATGAATTGCCTTCCTATGTTTAATGGTCATGATTATATTTCTTGGAGAAATGCTATGTGTGTTTATCTTAGTTTGCATGAGCCTAATGTTTGGAAGGCCATATGTGAAGGTCCATACAAGCTTCCTACTGAACATAACAAATGGGATGATATGCATGTCAAGAAAAATGCAATGAATCTTAGAGCATTGAATTTTCTTTTGAATGCGATTGAGTCTAATATACTTTCACAAATTCCCCTGTGTAGGTCGGCAAGAGACCTTTGGGATGAATTGGCACGGAAGTATGAAGAAGAAGTAATGGATCCATGCTTAATGGCTCATGGTGAAGAAATTTCAAATGAGGTAAATTCTAACTCTGACTCTAATGAAGATGAAATGTCTTTTGAAGAACTTCTTGATGCTTATGAGAGTTATCGAGTCGATATAAGAAAATCAAATCTAAAAATAAAAATCTGAAAAAGAAAACTAGTGAGAATGTGCATGCTAGTGTTTCCTGTGAAAAATGCATTGAGTTAGAATCAAAAATTGACAATCTAGAAAATGATAATGAACTTCTACAATCCAAAGTTGAATTATTTTCAGATGAAATGTCGTGTATGAATGAAGAGCTTGAAATGTTCAGAAAATCTAATACTGCTCTTGAAATTGAAAATGATTCCGATGATTTGCTTGATCAGAACAAACTCTTGTTATCTAAGATTTATTGCTTGAAGAAACTAAAAAATGTCTTAGAAACAAGTTGGATTCCTTATCTGACGATGATAAAATACTTGAAAAACTTCTTGATTCTGAAATTGATATCAAGAGCATCATGTTTGAAATTGAGGAACTTAAAAAGAAAAATGGTGCCATGCTAATCGAGAATGCTTTGCTTGAAGGTAGATTGAACAGTTTTGATAAAAGTGAAAAAGAAAATGCGTTGTTGAAATCTGAAAATGAAAAGTTGAAACAATTAAACAACGCCATGTCTGAAAGACTGCTAGTTCTTGAAAAAGGGAAATCTGTTAGTGTCAAAATGCATGAAGATGAATGTGAAAAAGTGCATGTGCTAGAAAAAGAAATTGAGAGTTATAAAACTGCAAATAGAGTATTGAATGAGAGCATTGTTTGCAGTGAACAGGAGATAGCTAGCTATGAATTACACATTGCATCCCTTGAATCTGAAATTATAGACATAAATGCATCATTATCTAAATTTGTGAAAGGGAAGGAGAACTTAGACAAAATGCTAGGTGTTAAGGTCAACTTTCAAAAAGAGGGTCTTGGATATTCACCAATCAACAAAAAGTCTTTTGAATCAAAACTAAAAACCTCTTTTGTTCATGCTTCTGATATCCCTAGCACTTCAAAAGCTCCTCCTCCTATTACACAAACAAAAATGTCTGAAAAATATTTTGAGAAAAAGAAAAATGTTCACACAAAATCTACCATGGAAAAACAATTTCAAAACGTTCAAGGTGGGCGAAAAATAAAATCAAATGTTGAATGTTTCTATTGTGGATTGAATGGACATGTGATGGATGATTGTGTTGTCATGAAAGAGGATGACAAACATGCGTGCAAAAATAAATATGCTTTTAAATCAAAAGGAAATGTTTCTTGCCTTCACTGTGGTAAGCTAGGCCACACCATGAAAAATTGTTTTTCAAAGCAGAAAAGTGAACAAAATGCTTTTAATAGAAAAAGAAATGTTTCTTGTTTCTTTTGTCATAAACTTGGGCATGTCATGGATAATTGCTTCGTGAAACAAAATGATGATTATTGTGCCATGAATGCTAAGTTTAATCTTCAAAGAAAATCTAGTAACAAATATGCCTTTCGTGCTCAAAGGTTTTCATCTAACAAGGGAAAGTTCTTTGGAAAAACGTTTACTCATAATGATAAATCATTTGCTAGAACTACTTCACCTTGTTGCTATCATTGTGGGAATTACGGGCATGTTATGAAAGAATGTTGATTTTTGAAAACTAATAATTTCCATGCTTCTAGAATGAATGCTAGGTTTAATTTTGTTAGACCTAGATCTTTTGAAAATAGGAGATGGAAAACTTTTGAAAATGCCTTTGCTCTTAAAAGGAAATCCTTTGTTAGAAATGCCTTCCCTCAATGCTATTATTGTGGAAACCATGGACATGTCATTGAGGATTGCAGGATCATGAAGGATGATGACATAGTGGCAATGAAAAAGTCAAAGAAAACATTTGGAAGAGATGCTACTAACATCCAAGGACCCAAGAAGGCTTGGGTGCCAAGATCCGACAAATGAGTCGGTTGTTATGAAGGTGTGCCTTGAGGTAAATAAAGAATGAAAGGGGTTCCAATAAAATGGAACAAGGCACACTCACAAGGTAAAACCCCAACTTTGCCTTTTCATTATTAAACTTGATGATTTTGATGTTTGGTATGTTATTCTGTTATAGTTTTCATATGATGCTTAAATTGCATTTCCTCACAAGTCATACAAGCCTTCAATGGATGAATTTTTGGTATACCAAATGGTGATATGTGAAATGACAGATCAAGTCTGTTAGGAAGCTATCACTATGTGTGAGGTGATCTTAGGATCAATGTCCTCCACCTTGTATCAAAATTCAGAAAATTAAATTATTTGGCTAATGTTGAAACATGTCTCATTGAATGAAATCAATTTGCATTGATTTGCATGTGCTTTCAATTTGAATCTGAAAATCTTTCTTGTTTTAAGAAGGCAAAATCTCTGAAAATCTTTTTTTGAACAACTTCTGAAAATAATCAGGTTGTTTTGCTTATTTTTGATCTTTTTTGCACCCTTGTTCCTGAAGGCCATGTCATGGAGAATGTTTGGTGTTTATCATTTGAATGTGAATGCTTTCATGTGCAATCTATCATGATAGTCTGAAAATCAAACTCTTGGATTTTGCTTTTGCATTTTGCATTGCATTCTCAAGTTGTTATAGGTTGCATGCATAAGAATTCATGCATTAGGTGCATCGACACATTCAAATAAAATCTGAAATTCTGCATTCATGATGCATTCTACATTACATTTTGCATATTTCCTCGTTGTGTGCTTGCATGTTAATATATGCTACAACCCCTTCCTTGAACATCTCTAAGACCATACACTCCCTTGATAAATAATGTTGCATCTGAGTCTTAACAAGTGTGTTTCCTGTCATACACTCAGGGGGAGTAAATATTTAAAAAGTGCATCTAGATAGGGGGAGTTGCATTGCTATGTGCTCATGATGTTTTCGATATACATGCTAAATCAAATTCGCACACCTCTTGCACAATATGTGAAAATGAGTGTTAAAGATATGGATATAGGAATTTCTTTTCAACACTCTAGAGTTTTTAAACCTGCTGCATGTATGTTGAAGAGGCAGTTGAGGAAAAAGCTGCCTACCTATCTTTGTTAAAAGAATGTGAAATGAAAGGCAGAGCAATGTTTAGTCTCATTGAGTAAATTGGGCACATGTCCCCTGAGACGTGATGTGGTTCATTTAAGAAAGGTGTTGTACTAAAGTATCTCTGTTCAAAATGAAGTGAAATGGTTCAGTATTCTGAGTAATCGGGGAGTCTGGCATGAACTCCATGTGTCTCCTCGTGTAAAAAGGAATTATTTGAACCTGATCATTCTTAGAAAAATTCTGATTGTCTTTGTGATATCAGTGAAAAATTTTGATGTGAAAAACTATTGAGGTAGAGCGTAGCCTCCAATACGCTGTTCTCAGATTGTAGTGTAGCTTGTATAATCTCTCATTGTGTTGATCTTAAAATCTGAATATCCATATTGCAACAATCTATTTTCATGGTATTCACTTACACATATGGAAATTTGATTTAATATGTATTCAGAAAATTGATTGATTGCATTGGCTTTTACTTTATTCTCCTATATGATTGCACAATCCCCTAGGTGTACACTTGAGCAAACTGGTTTCATTGACTCACCTGCACTTGTCGTACACCTATCCTCTCACTATAAATAAATTGGGGGAGCTATATTGCATGTATATAGATCTACTTGTTTGGAAGTCATTATACTTGATCATTCTACTTGCATTCTGCATGTTCATATTGCCCATAACTTGCATTTCAAACATGTGCAATTAGTTCATACATACTTGGCCTTTAGTGCATTCACTCATGCATATTTGAATTGCATCATCTTGAACATTGTGTGCATATGGTTCTCTTAATAACCCCGTTGTTCGTCGATTCAGTATCAATGACAAAGGGAGAGAGACTGGCAACTGTTCCTTGTGCTTCTTTCATGAGTATCATATGTTTTTGCGTGACTGTTCTCATTTTGCCTTAAGGGGAGTAAGCTTGCTGACTTTGGTTTTGATGCTATCGTGAACTCCCCATGTTAATCCCCATTTCTGATTATGTCAAAGGGGGAGAGAGCATTAATGCATAACATTTTGTCATCATCAAAATGAGGGAGATTATTGTGCATGTGATTTTGATGATTACAAAATGATTTTGTTACTTAACCTTGCTAGGCCGTGTGCTTAAATGATACTTCATGTTCTCATGTGCTTGAATCATACTTGTTCTCTTGCTATGGAGTCATGTTCTAGAATGAGAATGAATTTGTAAAACAATGCTTCTGAATGCCATCAACATTAATGAGTCTTTATGCTCATTTGAATGCTATCATGCTCACTTGTTTGTAATAGCTTAACTCTCACTTGAATGAGAGTCATGTTCATTTGAATGCAAGTATGCTAATCTTCTTGCATTGTAGGAACGAGTCTTGATGGACATCAGATGGAACTCAAGAGAATGCTTAACTACGTCATCTTGTTGTCCACCATTCAGAACTTGTGTTAATTCTATCTCCATTCTTCTAAGAACCATTGGTAAGGCTTTGCAATTCACATATCTTCAGTTAAGTGATTTTTGGGTGAGAAAGCTACAGCATGTTGACCCATAGTACTTGTGCATAGATATACATGTGGTTTCATGTACCTTCTTCATGAGTCTTTAAGGTTTGAAGATGTAGGCTTTCATGCATATTCTTCTAAGTTGCCAAAGTCATGAATGTTAGTTTTTGTCAACAAGAATGCCAATTGAATGAATGTGTGTTTGAATGGTTAGCATGTTATAAACCTTCATGAGGCATGAATGTTTCCAATTTGAATGTGGTTCATGCACTTTCTACTTGAACCTCTTTAAGCATGTGATGTGCTTGAAATATTCATACAAGACTTGTGAGAGTTGGTTCTATATTGCTCATGTATTGCATGAATGCTTGGTCTTGTGAGCTACGCACCAAAAGCTTGATTTATTAACTTGATGTGTGAAAGACTTGCATGAAATGTAATGTGGAAACATCTTTACAAATATGCATAGCTACATATGTGTAAGAGATCATGATGATGCATAATGAAAATACATATTTGCATTTGTTTGCATATGTGTGTGTTTAGGTGTTCACACTTGTCAAATTGAGTTTCATGATATGTAAGCGTATCTTGGCAATGCTACTTGAATGATTGAGCTCCCATATCATTACATATGCCTTAGATGCAATGGAAGATTCAAAGTTCCCCAAATGCCATAGCCCGTGACTTATGTCTTTATGAAAACATTTATTTATGCAATGAGCATTTGGATGGTTGACAAGTTATGAAGGTTCTTTTGGAAGAATCTAGTTTATGAGCTCTTAACTTTCACACCTGTGGTAACCTGATACTCTTGTGTTTCTACAGGTCCAAAGATGGTTCTTAAACCCTCTCATGTCAATTGGATGATGGTAACATCTAACCATCTTTATGTCAAGTTCCGGGTTGTTTTCATGCACATCTCTCATGAAATCTTAATGCATTGATGGTGGTTCATGCATTTTTCAAATGAGATTTTTTGGACTGTTAAAGTCAAGGTTTTTGGTTGCCTTGTGATGGACTAATGATTAATTCAATGTGAGCATTAATGAAACAATCATGCTTTTGGAAAGGCTCAAAATGTTCAATGAAAGTGCTCATTCAACTTGCATATGTTCATGCAAATTCTTATTGTGATCCTTGTGGCCAAAGATGCTAATTACACATTAAAGCTTCCATGACATTGCATTTGGTCATACATGTTTTGGTTGGTTAAATTGAGAAGACAAATACATGATTAAATGGGTTCAATGATGTGTTTTAATGTCAACATGTTCATAGTGTTGTTGCTTGATGCAAAGATTTTGATTCTCAACTAACCACTTGCTTTTTCATGTTTTCAGGATGAAAATACATGGTTAATCTACATGGGGTTATGGTAACATTTAAACATTTATTTCTCCATGATTTCATGTTGATTTAATAGTGTTTTCTAGCCCTTTCTAGCACCCTAAGTGTTCTGGACCGGACAGAACACAATATAGTGACCCTGTGTGTAGGGGTCGACCCATGGGGTCGACCCACACTGCATGGGTCGACCCCATGGGTCGACCCATGAAGACTGGGTTGTTTTTCTGCTTCCGGCCGCCCTATGGTTCCCTAGGGGTCGACCCATGGGGTCGACCCATTCCGGCACGGGATTCTCGGGAGCTTCCGATACCCTATGAAATCATGTCTAAACTTTACCAAACTACCCCCCAATGGTTACTAATGTTATTAGGGGGTTTCTAACATGTATTGGGAGGGTTTTATGTGTCTTTTGTCCACTCCTCTATATATATGAATGTAAACTCCGAATCTAAAGGAGAGAAGCCCTAATGCATTTTGTTCTATCTTGTAGGTGGAGAAAAGGGGCAAAGCAACCAAGGAGCTCTTGAGGAAGGGTTATCATCTACATCCATGGAGATTTGGAGCTCGTGGTAGAAGAAGAAAAGAAGCGTCTCGAAGAGAGGAACGCGAGGACGCCGAAATCGTGGCCATCCGACAACGAGCCAAGAAGAGCCGGAGTCTTTCTTGAAGGGGAAGCTTCATACATGCTTTATCTTCTTTGATTCATTCTCTAGAGTTTGTTTGGGGCTCAATGCATCTATTTGTCTTCACTTCTTAAATTTCTGGAAGGATATTCTGTGTGGGTGTTCGGAGAAAGGGTTCTCCGAGTGATTGGTTGACGCGTGTGCGTCGTTTTATGCGGAGCATATCCGCGTGTGTGCTTGGGCATTTTGTGGGGTTTGTTCCCCGTGTGTGATTGGGGGATTTCTCCCATGTGATTGTGTAGGCTTCGTCCTACGTGTGTGTGTTGGAGCTTGGCTCCGTGTGTGTGTGGGGTTTATCCCCGGGCTGTTTTATACAGCAGTGAAGCCTCACCGGTTAGGTGAGGGGTGGACGTAGGGAACCCGTCGTGGTCCCGAACCACCTTAAAAATCCCCGTGTTTTGTGGCTTGCATTGTGGTTTGTGTTGTGGTGGTTTGCTTTATCATTCATATCTTATTATCCATTCGAGTGAGAACGGTGAGACTGAGAGAATCAAGTCTATTCCTATTAGTTTAAATTCCTCACTCTTGCTAATCTTGCTAATTCCGCTGTGAGGTAGTAAATAGTTTTAATTGGACATAATTTAAGTAGAGGGTTCTATTCACCCCCCCTCTAGAACCGTGTTCCTGCACTACGGGACCCCAACAGAACCCAATTATGGCGAGTGCACACGTCAAGGGGAAGAGTCATGGCTGAATCGCTAAGCCCAACTCACAAAATAAATCTGAGGCAACGCTCCCACACTTCGCACTTAATGTGTCGAATAGCCTTCAACTATAGGGATTGCCCGAATTTCTTCTTAGCACTCTACGGATGCTTGAATTCCTGCACTCGCGTGAAAGGTAATCGTGAGGAAAAAGCTGCCTACCCCCACTGTAAAAAAAAAGAGAGAGAGAAAAAAGAGAAAATAGAGAGACGTGAATCCAAGTAGCCGGGAATCTCCATTGAGACACATGAGGAGACTCGCGCGAAATGGTGAAGCGAATTATAATAAGGATGAAACCTATTAGCCGGGAATCCCCATTGAGACACATGAGGAGACTCGCGCCGAATGGTAGAATCCGTAATAGAATTATAATAAGGATGAATCCTAGTAGCTGGGAATCCCCATTGAGACACATGAGAAGACTCACGCCGAACGGTGAAATCCGCTACAAAATAAACAGATGGGGGCTGTGTGAAGCTACCGAAAGTCGAAAACCTGAAACTAATGTGTAGGCGCTAGAGTGATCCTCGAGTGTCACCAGGAAAACCTGCATATCCCTATGGTTAGGGCCCTCTATTCACACATTTGCACTGCCACGCCACAGAGAATTGCCTCGGGTGAAATGCGTGAATTTAGGCTATGCATGCAAGACATGCGATATCCTCTTGACGGGTGCACCACCCCTCAGTTGTGCCCTGTGGCCCGCGCCGCGTCTACGAATACGGGCAATGTCCCTATCCTATCCCCTATAGAGGGAGCTACCTAACTTATATTTATGTTATGCCTGCTAATGAATGCTTGCATGCTTTAAAAAAAATGAATGAAAAATGATAAAAAAAATATAAACAAACAAAATAAAACAACATAAAAATAATAAAAAGTATAATAACAATAAAATAACAAGAGTGTGCGTAGGCAACAAACTCAATTTCGGCTATCGCAGCCTACTTTCCCAGCTCTGGCTCGTAGAGCCCAATCTTGGCCCCCCATGGCCTACCTCTTGCCCTCACGGCTCGTTAATTTCCCAATTTTGGCCTTCACGGCCTGCTTCCCAAAATTCGGCCTTCACGGCCCGCTGCCCATAATTTCGGCCTTCGCGGCCTACTTCCCAACTTTGGCTCTCATAGCCTGCTTACCTCGACCCCCATGGCCCGCTTTCCCAGTTCTGGCCGTCACGGACCGCTTCCCAAAATTCGGCCTTCACGGCCCGCTGCCCATAATTTCGGCCTTCGCGGCCTACTTCCCAACTTTGGCTCTTGTAGCCTGCTTACCTCGGCCCCCATGGCCCGCTTTCCCAGTTCTGGCCTTCACGGCCTACTTCCCAGAATTCGGCCTTCACGGCCCTCTTCCCATACTTTCGGCCCTTACGGCCTGCCTCCCAATATCTTTGGCTCTTGTAGCCTGCTTACCTTTAGCCTTCGCGGCCTACTTCCCAATTCTGGCTCTTGCAGCCTGCTTACATTTGACCTTCGCGGCCCGCATCCCATAAATTCGGCTCTTGCAACCCGCTTCCCAACATCCCTGGCCCTTTACGGCCTGCTTCCTAGAATCTAGCCCGCACGGCCCGCTTCCGTAACGCCAACTTTGGCCCTCGCGGCCCACTTTCCCGAGTCCGGGTTTCATAGCCAATATCCCCCGGCGCATTTTTGAATCAACAAACTCTTCTCTCCGTCCCTTCGGACGATGAACATCTCAGTTGCTTCTGGCCTTGGCTGTTTCGGACTCACTTACTGGCTCCCGTACCAATAGCTTTCAATTATCGGCCGTTGTGCCTACAACTCTTATATCATTGGCATCCATGCCAACAGCCACCTGGAGTTCTTCAAAAAAAGGGAAAAGAAAAAAAGAAGGGAAGAAGAGAAGAAACAAAAAAAAACAACAAAAAAAAAGATAAAAAAAGAAGAGATGACAAAAGAAAAAAAAAGAAGAAAAAAAGAGAGAAGAAAAGAAAGAGAAGAGCCAAAGAGACCAACAAACCATGTCAGCTCCCGACACTCTGTCGGCACTGGCGAAGAGACAAAGAGACCAACAAACCAGGTCAACTCCCGACACCCTGTCGGCGCTGACGAAGAGACCAAGAGATCAACAGACCAGGCCAGCTCCCGACACCCTGTCGGCACTGGCGAAGAGACAAAGAGACAACAGACCAGGCCAGCTCCCGACACCCTGTCGGCGCTGGCGAAGAGACAAAGAGAACAACAGACGAGGCCAGCTCCCGACGCCCTATCGGCACTGGCGAAGAGACCAAGAGACCAATAGACCAGGCCGGCTCCCGACACCCTATCGGCACTGGCGAAGAGACAAAGAGACAACAGACCAGGCCAGCTCTCGACACCCTGTCGGCGCTGGCGAAGAGACCAAGAGAACAACAGACCAGGCCAGCTCCCGACACCCTGTCGGCACTGGCGAAGAGACAAAGAGACAACAGACCAAGCCAGCTCCCGACACCCTATCGGCGCTGGCGAAGAGACCAAGAGAACAACAGACCAGGCCAGCTCCCGACACCATGTCGGCACTGGCGAAGAGACAAAGAGACAACAGACCAGGCCAGCTCCCGACGCCCTGTCGGCACCAGCGAAGAGACAAAGAGAACAACAGACCAGGCCAGCTCCCGACACCCTGTCGGCACAGACCAAGAGACCAAGAGATCAACAAATCGGGTCAGCTCCCGACTCCACGTCGGCACTGATGAAGAGACCAACATACTACTTCAGTTCTCGACGCCCCGTCGGCACTAACAAAGAGACCAACAAACAACCAACCAGGTCGGCTCTCGACACCCCGTCGGCACCGACGAAGAGAAAAGGGACAAGTACACCCACGGGCACCGCCCGACTCATCCTTCGCCCGTGCTACCCTTGGGTGGGGGGCATTTGTGGACACCAAAAAATGCATACCTAGATATCTTGCTCGGCCTCGCGTCAGCAACGGCGCCGAGTGAAGAAACCCCAGAGAAATCAAGCACAAAAGGCCCCACAGCTCGTGGGCCTCAAAGAGAATCAAACGGGCCATGACTCGTGCCCACAATGGGCTCAGAACAGCCCCGGGTACACACACCCCCTGGAGAGCCCTTCAGCGGCACGCCCAGCCCCAAGAGGCCTCAACAACACGCCCTGGCAAGGCCCCAGCAACACGCCCTGGGGAGCCCTTCAGCGGCACACCCCCTCGGGGTCCCAGCGGCACGGCCCCAAGGCCCCTCAACGGTGCACCCCCCTGGGGGGTTTCAACGGCACACCCCCCTTTGGGGGGGTTTTCAACGGCACGCCCCCACGGGGGGTTCAGCGGCACGCCCCAAAGGGTTTTCAGCGGCACGCCCAACAAGCCCTCCAACGGCACACCCCACACGGGGGTTTAGCGGGGCGGCCCTTCAGGGCTCCAGCGGTACGCCCTTCAGGGCTCCAACGGCACGCCCATTCAGGGCTCCAGCGGTACGCCCATTTGGGCTCCCAGCGGTACGCCCTTTTGGCTCCCCCACGGCACGCCTGTTCAGCCCGCCAACGGCACAGCGGAAGGCTTTTTCAACGGCAAACGACGTGAAGCCCATGCCCTACGCATCCTTGGCGCGCAGTGAAGCCGTCCGAGGTGGCAGTCGATGACTGGGCCACGTAGCCTACCCCACTGACACCCAGGACGGGGAAGGTCAAATGCCATCATCACAAGCCATTTCCCACCTTCGATGGCCGTGGCCAAAGCCCCCGCTGCTGGGGAGTATAAAAGACTCCCGTTTTCGACAGAAGAGGGGCATCCACACAGAAGGACACACAGAGGGAGAAGAGAAGAGAAGAAGGGAAGAAGAAAAGAAGAGAAGAGGAAGAAGAAGAGGGAGAGGCTCCCCCTGCTGCCCCGTCCACCGTCGCCGGAGAAGAGAGAAGAGAAGAAGAAGAGTGAGAGAAGAGAGGAGTGAGGTCTGGGAGGGGAGGAGGAGCCCATGCTCCGTTCCCCTTCCCCCCTTGTATCTTCATTCCCCCTTTTCCCTTTCCTTTTTGCTGTTGTTCCCTTTTTCTTTACATTTCCCTACGATGTATTGGCCCTCTGTGGCCTTTTCTTTCCATGAATGAGAATCCCTCTTTTGGGGTCTTGCTACCGTGCTTGGTTTGTGCGTCTTAGCCATTCACCCTCTGTCTTGGCCCTTTCCATGAGGCCTCTGGCCTTAACCGCTTGTCTTCGCCTGCCTTTGCTTGCCGTTTACCCCCCAGGGGGGGGGGGGGGGTGCACCCCTTTTAGTGCCCCAGCGGCACGCCCCGAAGTGCCCCAGCGGCACGCTGCTCGCCCCTCCTTTGACCCTTCGCCGGTACGCCCTGTCGGGCCTTCACCGGCACACCCTGCCTGCCCTCAGCGGCACACTACCTTGCGCCCTCAGCGGCACGCCTTCAGCCGCCCTCAGCGGCACGCCTTCAGCCGCCCCCAGCGGCACGCCTTCAGCTGCTCTCAGCGGCACGCTCCTCGGCCCTCAGCGGCACACCTTCAGCCGCCTGTTCGCCGGCACACCCTAGCTAGACCTTTCGCCGGCACACCACCCTTCCTTCTTGCCCGGTGCATTCCCGTCTCAGCCAGTCTTAGGAGTGTCTCCCGCTCGCCGTACCCTCCGAGTTTTCCGAGGTTTATAAAGGTGTTGCCGCTCTCGGGCGCCCACCTCTAGTTGCCGGGTTCCGCCACTCCTTGTGGGCGCGTTCCCTGTATCTCCCTTACGCTCGGGTCAAGGGAAGATGCTGCCGAATTTTTGTTAGAAACGATGACATATTAAAAAGATAAAAGATAGCAACTAGCAAATGGAACTACAACACATTAAAAGGACTAAAAGAAAGCAACAAACAAACAAAAAGAACAACGGCAAAATGCTTCAACCAATGCGAAGAACAATGCAATCAATTCAAAGAGAACCAGACCGAACAACAACTAAACAACTCGAACATCCGCCCCCACAAGAGAAAGAATGAAAATTAATCAAGAGAAGAAAAGAAGAAACCCATGCAAAACTTAATAAAAAATCAAGAGAGAAAAGAAAAGAAGAAAAGAAAAGCCTTAAAAGAAATGGAAGAGAAGCACACTCGGCCATACCCTTCGCCGGCACACACCCTGGCCCTCCAGTGGTACACCCCTTGGCCCTCAACGACACACCCTCTCAACCCTCCAGCGGTACCCCCCTGGCCCTCAGCGGCACACTCTTCCAGCCCCTCAGCGGCACACGCCCCAGGCCCTCCAGCGGCACACTCCCTTAGCCCTCCAGCGGCACACCCCCAGGCCCTCCAGCGGCACACTCCCTTAGCCCCCCAGCGGCACACCCTCAGGCCCCTCAGCGGCACACCCCCCAGGCCCTCCAGTGGCACACTCCCTTAGCCCTCCAGCGGCACACCCCCAGGCCCTCCAGCGGCACACTCCCTTAGCCCTCCAGCGGCACACCCCCAGGCCCCTCAGCGGTACACCCTCCTAGCCCTTCAGCGACACGCCCTCAGCCCTTCAGCGGTACACCCCCCTTAGCCCTCCAATGGCCCATTCTCTCTCCAGAAAATATGAGTAATAATAATAATAATAATAAATAATAAATAATAAATAATAACAGATTCAAAAATGTATAAATAAATAAGGATAATAAAGGAATAAGTAATAATAATAATAAGCTTCAAATAAATAATAACAATAATAATAATTAGACCAATAAATGATAGCAAAAATGAATAAATAATAATAACAAACTCAATAAGAATGATGAACAAATAAATGACAACCAAAATAAATAATAATAACAAACTTAACGAAACACGACAAGCAAATGAACGATAATAAAACGAACAAAAATAATAATAAACCTAATAATAACAATATTAAATGAATAAATCACAAGAAGAAATGAATAAACGATAATAAAGAATTCACCCAAATGTATCTATAAATTAACAAATGGTAAGGATAACACTTCTTAAATAATAATAAAACAATGAGACCCGCTTCGCAGCCTCGTCTCTCCCGTGACCCGGTGCCGAAGGAACAACAATACCGCCCCTACGAGTTGGGCCTGAGCCTAGGGAATCATCTCAAAATGGCCATAGCCTGACTTCACCTCGGGCTGACATTCCGATTAAACCAGACTCGTTTCTCCGGCCGGATTCCTTCCGAGCCGCTACTGAAATTGCCGCACGTTCGGCAGACATTTGAACGGGTTCACGTCGATTCCTGCCGAGTTCTTAATACGGACCCATGTCCGAACATGAAAAGGCCCGTGAGCGACTTTCATAGCCGGTGGCTCCTACCCCAACATGGTTGTGAGCCGGCATTTCCCTGGGCCAATAGCTCACCAATTCCGACCCGTTCCTATCGGGATTTGCTCCCGCTCTTTCGTTAAAATTGCCGTAAACTCGGCATACATTGGTACGGGGTCGCGTCCACCCCCGTCACGCTCTCAATACGGGCCCTTGCCCAAACATGGAAAGGTCCGCAAGTGAGCGACAGAATCGGAATAGAACGAGACGTGATGTGACACCACCCTTGGACCTATTTGCAAGCATTCAAGTTTGAGCAGCGGACTCACACTAGCGAGCTCACCCGTATGGCGCACACTAGTGCCCGATGGCGACTAGGTGATGTTGGAGAGGGTCCGAGGCGGGACCTTGAGGCTCCAATGGTTGGCTAGCTTGGGGAGAATCCCAAATGGGCCTAGGATGCCCAAATCATGGGCGGCCAACACACCAAGGGTGTGGGTTAAGTGGATTCACTCTCAACTTGCCCGCGGTGGCCACTCACGGTACTAGCAATTTGGGCCGAGCTCTCACTCTCCGTCCGATGAAGCAATAGTAATAATACTAAGCTAAGCAAGTGATTAAACCAGTAAGAGAGAGACCGAGGCTCACCTAGCCGGCGTGAAGACGCTGACTCCGGCCGGAGACGGGGGCGAGCGGGGAGGCGAGGGTATGTACCCGCACGCCGCGTCGATTGAAGCATCAAACCTGCGACTTAATAATTACATGAACTACACCCCATGCAGGGGGGGGATCTTAGGGTGGGGATTAAGTTAATTACATCCAAAACTACCTCCACGCAGGGAGAGGCCTTCAGCCGGCCAAGCGGGGTGGGGAATTATGCAAAGAGGACCGACTTTCCGAGCTCCGCCGGTTCTGCCTTTCTTCTATATTTCTGGACAGGGGGTCAACATTGATGCTTCCAAAAATTCCACCGAGCTCAGAACCTGATGAGACTTGCGCCAAAAGTTTGCTAACGGACCATGGATGATCTCTGAATTTTTTCTGAGCCTGGTACAGTGGTTGCTGGCTGGGACAGGGTCTGGAACCAGCCTGATAGGTTCTGCCTCTGGCTGGTGCAGAACAATGTGGCTGGTTGCAGAGAGTGCCACGATCACTACTGAGCTCTGATTGAGGCGAGACCTGAACCGTTGGAACCGTGGTCGAGTCTTCTTTCAGTCGGCACTGACGGCGAGGTCGGTAGATGTTGGAGAAGACTGGGACGATCAGATGAGTAGAGGGGTATCGGTTCTGGCTCCTGTAAACTGACCTGACACACTTGGAGTAGAAAATTTGTAACTTGCGATGCCGATGTCCAAATACAGATCTGATTTTTGAGGATGAAAGAGGACTTGAGAGGGAGGAACTTTGCTGAAGAACACTTGATCTGAATCTCAAAAGGTTCACCGTGGTCGGGCTTCCAATCTTGCTCTAGTTCTCTGTCCGGGGTCTTCTGCGCAGTCGTGGGAGATCAGCTCCTGCGGACAGCTCCGACCTCGGAAGCCAGCGAGACCACCACCGTTGGAAAGCTATCTCGCAGAAGATTCCATAAATGTAGGCCTTGACACCTGAATCTTTGGGGGACGGTCGTGACTGCTTCTTCAAGTTGCTGTAACTCTGCTGCCTAAAACAGAGGCAGAATGAGGAGAAGAAGAAGATGTGGAGAAGGGGATGGCCAAGAGAGTAAGAGGTGGAGGAGGGCGACCAGACCAAGGGGAGTCTGGTTTGGGTCGACCTAGGGTGTGGGAGGGATGTGAGAGGGGAGGAAATTTCTAATTTTGGCTTTGGGAGAGGTTAATTCAGCCTTGGGAAGGTGGAGAGGTGCTTAGGGAAGTGGAAAGGTGCCTAGGAGAAGGGGTTTCCACCTAGGGGTTGGAGGGGGAATTGAATGAGTGCATGGGGAAGGGGAAGGGGCCTTAATGAGGGGTGAATGGGGAGGAGAGAGAATAAATTTCGAAATTGGGGTGGGGAGGAGAGAGAGAGGGGGCACAACCCACTTAGAGAGAGTGATAGTAAGAGAGAGAGAGAGAGGGAGATATTGAGAGAGAACTAGAAGGTATGGAAATTTTCTGGATTCAATATTCAAGCATAAGTTGTTACATATGAGGAGTGGGGTGGCCTATTTATAGGCACATGACTTTTTCACAAAGGACCCTAACAAAAGACACAATGACTAATAACCGAAGGGAAGGGGGGTGTCCATGGGCCTAGCCCAATGAGATGGGCCCAATAGCCTATCTAAACAACACAATGACTTAGGACATTGGTAGATAACCTACTAACCTAGGTACATGACTCAAATAAAGGGAAAATTACATGATATTGACTCAAAGAAAATGTGAAGATTACATGACTAGACTCAAAAATACATGACTAACATAATGGCGCTTGCCGACGAACAATCAGAGTCCGGAGAAAATGTGGAGGGGCAAGGGATGCCCTCATCATACCCCCGGGGTGGGGAAAACTCGACCCCGTTGAGTATGGGTCCACCAGGGAAGTAGTACATCGAACTGCGGCTTTGGGTGATCCTCGATCTCCATACTCAACCCGCGACCATAGTCGGGGAACGGCGCTTCAGCTCGACAAAGTGACTCGGTCATACCCTCATGCTGGCGATGGGATCTTGCTTTCCTAGTATTGCCGCTGTGTGCTCACGTCGGGCTCTCAGGCTATTTATGGTGGCACTCGGAGGGTGTCTCTCACAAGGGTAGGTGTAAGCTTGGGGCACTCACTAGGATCCACCGCGGTGTCCTTATAAGGTGCTAGATCCGCCACATGAGAAATGGGGAGAATCCCAAAACCCTTTTTGAAAGTTTAACCCATAAGCCGGGTTGCCAAAGCCACTCGGAACTTGGCAAGGTCCAAGTCCTCGTGCCCTCAATTTGGAGGTGACCCTGGGGTAGAGCCACTCCAAAGTCATCATCGTCAAGTTACCAACTTGGAATTCCAAGTGGCGCTCATGAGTTTTTGCTCGCTTGTTGTGAATATCACCGCTTGTTGCTTGATATGTGCTTGGATGCATATGCCATGCTTGATGATGCGATGTGAGTGGGCAATGTTTGGTATGCAAAGGTGGTCCGGGACAGCCACATGTAGATCGATCATGCTTTGATGCTATGAAGATTGTGACAGACTCAGGGGGGCCGGGACATCCATAGATGAACCTTTTATGCATGGGTATGACAAATGTCGGGGGACCCGGACATCCATGTATGCTCCTCTCATACTTAAGACTCATGATGAATGAGGGTGGGCCAATACATCCAAATACGGTCCACTTATGCTTCCTACTTGACATGTGGGTGATGTAAATGAATGTACCCGACTTATGAATCATGCCAAGTGGTGTTGTATGCCAAGACTTATGCACTCTTGTAACAAAGATGTCTTCTATGTGTGGGCCTTTGGACTTCCATTGGAATGGGTCGAAGGGGTCTAGAAAGGTGGATATCATGAGATGGGGCACTTCCTCGATCCCTAGGTGTATACCACCCAAAGTCATGGTTCCCATGGTGTAACCCGGGTCTGGGATGGGGTGGATTGGATCAAACATGGTGGGTTGGGATAGGGAAAGGTAGGTGGTAGTTAAGGTGGTTGGGTTACTCGGGTTCCTTGACTCCCATTGGAATGGATCATAGGGATCATAAAGTGGGTTACCAAGGGGCTCCATGTCCTCAAGGTCCTCAAAAGGTGAGGAGTCGTCTTCTTCTAGTGGAATGGTTGGGCCGGTGTATGGGGTGGGCTGGTTGGTCAAGGTTTTAGGAATCACAATGGTAGGGGAGTGGACCAGGATGGGCTCTTCCACTATGGGGAGAAGGAAAAGGATGTCACTAGTGTAGCAACCAATAGTGCAAACTGAGGAGATAGACCCAATGCATGGATGGATGAGGTTAAGGCTCTTGGGTTGGTCCGCTCCTAGGGCCAATAAAGAAGTCAAGCATGATTGCCACTTTAGACCTTTGAGGAGATCATCCCAATCTTCTACCTCATAGTAGGATTGGATTGTGGTGTGATAGGAGTGGAGGGGAATAATTTGGGATGGATATCCCAAAGGTGAGGGAGGTGGGGGTGAGCTAGGAAGGGTGGGTCTTTGCTTGAGCCATTGGAGTATATGCTCATTCATGGTGAAGGTGGGTGACTCTTGAGGATCCGGGCTATTTGAAGTGGTAAAGGGTTGAGGCTTTTCCTTACCATTGGTGTGATCTTGGGCTTCCTTATGGGTGGGAATGGGTTCCGGACTAGCATCTACTCCCATGTGGAGGGTTGTGGAGGTTTCAATTCCTAGTGTTAATGGGTTGGGTAGGTCTAATGCCGGAGAATTGGTGATAGCTGGAGCATGGTGCACTTGGGGTGGTGGGCAAGGGTGGACTTGGATCGGAAGGGGAAGTAGAGGATGCCTAGGTTGGGGAAAGATTGGTGTAGGAAGCGGGAGGTGAGTTGGGTGAGGGGTTTTGGGTTTGGGGATGGTGGCCATTATGGGCCTTGGTGGAGGGGTGGACACGGTGTCCACATGATTTTTAATGGTGAGGGTTGGATGAGTGGTGATCACCATGGAGGGAATTGGGTCGGTTAGGGGTCTCTTGCCCTTAGGATCATTTGGGGTGGAAGTGGGGGCTAAAGAGGCTTGACTAGTGTAGGTTAGTGAAGGGGGTTTTGGTTGGGGTGTGGGGGCCCTCATGGGATTAGGTGGGGAGGTGGAGGCCTTGGAGACTTGGGTTCTAGTGGTAAGGGTTTGGACGGGTGGGTTTGGAGGAGTGAGAGTGCTCCTCGAGTTTTGGTAACCCAGGTAGGAAGGGGCTATATATTTTGCTCTAAGTTGCTCCTTCATGTCCTTCCAAGTGGTGATGGGAGTTTCCCTTCTAAGTATCTTTAGCCCGACAATTTGCATCCAATAAGTTTCCGCCCGTTTGGTAAGTTGCATTTTGGCAACCAATGCCTTTTCATCCTCGGATATATGATGCCAAGTGAAGTATTGATCCATTGTAGCCTCCCAATCTAAATATTCTCTAAGAGAGGTTCCATCAAAGGTGGGAAGTGGGAAAGGGACCATTCTATCGTCTGTCCTTGGGGCGGGCCCATTTTCTCCAAGTTGGTTGAGTCGACCCGATATGTTATCAAGCCGCTCATTGACATGGGTCAAGGCCTTCATGAGGTAGTTGACATGGCCCGGGAGGTTATGTGTGTTAGTGGTAGGCATCCTTTGGTGATTTGTACTTATGGAGAGGACCGATTGGTGAGGTTGGTAAGAGGTGGCCATGCTAGGGACCAAAAGATGCAACCGAAGACTCCAAATGCATAAACATGCCCTAGGACCAACTTGATAGAGACAAGTTGTGAACTTGCTCTGATACCACTTGATGTAAAACCGCCCTTGGACCTATTTGCAAGTATTCAAGTTTGAGCAGCGGACTCACACTAGCGAGCTCACCCGTATGGCGCACACTAGTGCCCGATGGCGACTAGGCGATGTTGGAGAGGGTCCGAGGCGGGACCTTGAGGCTCCAATGGTTGGCTAGCTTGGGGAGAACCCCAAATGGGCCTAGGATGCCCAAATCATGGGCGGCCAACACACCAAGGGTGTGGGTTAAGTGCATTCACTCTCAATTTGCCCGCGGTGGCCACTCACGGTACTAGCAATTTGGGCCGAGCTCTCACTCTCCGTCCGACGAAGCAATAGCAATAATACTAAGCTAAGCAAGTGATTAAACCAGTAAGAGAGAGACCGAGGCTCACCTAGCCGGCGTGAAGATGCCGACTCCGGCCGGAGACGGGGGCGAGCGGGGAGGCGAGGGTATGTACCCGCACGCCGCGTCGATTGAAGCTTCAAACCTACGACTTAATAATTACATGAACTACACCCCATGCAGGGGGGGGATCTTGGGGTGGGGATTAAGTTAATTACATCCAAAACTACCTCCACGCAGGGAGGGGCCTTCAGCCGGCCAAGCGGGGTGGGGAATTATGCAAAGAGGACCGACTTTCCGAGCTCCGCCGGTTCTGCCTTTCTTCTGTATTTCTGGACAGGGGGTCGACGTTGATGCTTCCAAAAATTCCACCAAGCTCAGAACCTGATGAGACTTGCGCCAAAAGTTTGCTAACGGACCATGGATGATCTCTGAAGTTTTGCTGAGCCTGGTACAGTCGTTGCTGGCTGGGGCAGGGTCTGGAACCGGCCTGACAGGTTCTGCCTCTGGCTGGTGCAGAACAATGTGGCTGGTTGCAGAGAGTGCCACGATCACTACTAAGCTCTGATTGAGGCGAGACCTGAACCGTTGGAACCGTGGTCGAGTCTTCTTTCGGTCGGAACTAACGGCGAGGTCGGTAGATGTCGGAGAAGACTGGGACGATCAGATGAGTAGAGGGGTATCGGTTCTGGCTCCTGTAAACTGACCTGACACATTTGGAGTAGAAAATTTGTAACTTGCGATGCCGATGTCCAAATGCAGATCTGCTTCTTGAGGATGAAAGAGGACTTGAGAAGGAGGAACTTTTCTGAAGAACATTGGATCTGAATCTCAAAAGGTTCGCCGTGGTCGGGCTTCCAATCTCGCTCTGGTTCTCTGTCCGGGGTCTTCTGCGCAGTCGTGGGAGATCAGCTCCTGCGGACAGCTCCGACCTCGGAAGCCAGCGAGACCACCACCGTTGGAAAGCTATCTCGCAGAAGATTCCAGAAATGTAGGCCTTGCCACCTGAATCTTTGGGGGACGATCGTGACTGCTTCTTCAAGTTGCTGTAACTCTACTGCCTAAAACAGAGGCAGAATGAGGAGAAGAAGAAGATGTGGAGAAGGGGATGGCCAAGAGAGTAAGAGGTGGAGGAGGGCGACCAGACCAAGGGGAGTCTGGTTTGGGTCGACCTAGGGTGTGGGAGGGATGTGAGAGGGGAGGGAATTTCGAATTTGGGCTTTGGGAGAGGTTAATTCAGCCTTGGGAAGGTGGAGAGGTGCTTAGGGAAGTGGAAAGGTGCCTAGGAGAAGTGGTTTCCACCTAGGGGTTGGAGGGGGAATTGAATGAGTGAATGGGGAAGGGGAAGGGGCCTTAATGAGGGGTGAATGGGGAGGAGAGAGAATGAATTTTGAAATTGGGGTGGGGAGGAGAGAGAGAGGGGGCACAACCCACTTAGAGAGAGTGATAGTAAGAGAGAGAGAGAGAGAGGGAGATATTGAGAGAGAACTAGAAGGTATGGAAATTTTCTGGATTCAATATTCAAGCATAAGTTGTTACATATGAGGAGTGGGGTGGCCTATTTATAGGCACATGACTTTTTCACAAAGGACCCTAACAAAAGACACAATGACTAATAACCGAAGGGAAGGGGGGTGCCCATGGGCCTAGCCCAATGAGATGGGCCCAATAGCCTATCTAAACAACACAATGACTTAGGACATTGGTAGATAACCTACTAACCTAGGTACATGACTCAAATAAAGGAAAAATTACATGATATTGACTCAAAGAAAATGTGAAGATTACATGACTAGACTCAAAAATACATGACTAACATAATGGCGCTTGCCGACGAACAATCCGAGTCTGGAGAAAATGTGGAGGGGCAAGGGATGCCCTCATCAAGACGGCTCTCGCCACCCCTGGACTCCTCCCATGGGAATATCAATAAGGCCTCCGTGGGCCATATTTAGACCTCGGGCCCGTCCCGATCATGGTCATCATCTGGCTCATGTCTCCGGTCTACAGCCTGTTCCTCTCGAACACGTTTTCAGTTCCGAAGCCTAGTCCCGGGACTTTTCCCCGTTGCCCTCTGACACCAGAAATATTAACGCCGCCCACGCGAGCCCCGTTTGGATCACGGGAGGCGCCCCCGGCATGGTCCCGACTCGATCTCGCATCGGGCCAATAGATTCACGGGTTTTCGGATATAATAGCCGAGATTCAATCGAACGTTTTCAGTGTATCGGAATAATAAAACTTGCCGTGTCTCGGCACACATACATTCTCGATCTTTTCGCGACGATTATGATATTCCCAATATCGGACACCCGTCCGAACATTAAACGGTCTCCTGAATGACATACACGTTTAGAACGCCCGCTTCTCCGGACACAGGGATTTTCAGCCGATTCAAGGGATATTCCCTCGCCGCCCCTTGGCACCGAAAATATTAATGACGCTCATGCAAGTCTTGTTTCGACCGAGGGGGGCCCACCGCAGTATGGTCGCAGCTTGCTCTTGCACCGGGCCAACAGATTTACCGATTTCTGACTGCTCTAACCGAGGTCTAGCCGAACGTTTTCCGTTCTTCTGAACAATAAATTGCCATATACTGGCATACATACGCTCCAGTTTTCCCGCGACAACCGCGATTTTATCGAGCCGGACATTCATCCGAACATTAAATGGTCAACACATGACCGACATGACCGCGAATGGTTTTCTTCTCGCCCTCGTGTGAGGATTTTAATGCCGCGTAATAGACCTTTCATGCAATTAATTTCTTGGCCATGAGGCCCTGAATCTCGGCGATTAATCAAGGGTGTTCCCTCGTATGGGGGATGTAAATGACGCCGTGACCTTTATGGCGCGGCGGGTTTTGGTCCCGACACGAACCACACAATCGACTGACGAAGTCAGATCGAGCGCACCATGGGCTCTTCGGAGCCCGAATAAATTGTCACTCCGGTGACTGGCACGTCCACGCACTCAATAAACGAATAAACCAACAAGAGAATAATAAGTGAAAAAGTGCGTCCACAGGAGCTGACCTGGTTTGTTGGTCTCTTCTTTTCTTTTCTTTCTCCTTTTTTTTTTGAACCACATTACCGATACAAGCGCCCTTTTGGGTTTTCGCCGGTACATGCCCCCTCTTACTTTTACCCACGCGCCCTTTCGAGTTTTCACGTGGCGGGGTACCCAATTTTGCCTGTAGCGCCCTTTCGGGTTTTCGCCACAGCCGGGTTGTTGCTATTTTTTGCCCTTGTCCCCGATAGGGGCAAGTCCGGCGGGGCATCTCTATTTTAACCCCATTTTATTTTCTTCTTTTGGATGAGCCGGGCGGTTCCCATGGGTGTACTTAGCCTTTTTTTTTTTGTCGGTGCCGAGAGGGTGTCGAGAGCCGGCCTGGTTTGTTGTTTATTGGTCTCTTTGTTAGTGCCGACGGGGTGTCGGGAACTGAGGCAGCATATTGGTCCCTTCGTTTCTTCATCAGCACCGACAGGGTGTCGGGGGCTGACCTGGCTTGTTGATCTCTTCATCTCTTTGTCAGTGCCGACGGGGCGTCGGGGGCTGGCCTGACTTGTTGTCTCTTAGTCTCTTCGTCAGTACCGATAGGGTGTCGGGAGCTGACCTGGTTTGTTGTCTCTTAGTCTCTTCTTCAGTGCCGACGGGGTGTCGGGAATTGAAGTAGCATATTGGTCTGTTCATCAGTGCCGACGGGGTGTCGGGGACTGAAGTAGTATGTCGGTCTCTTCATCAGTGCCGACGGGGTGCCGGGAACTGAAGTAGTATGTTGGTCTGTTCATCAGTGCCGACGGGGTGTCGGGAACTGAAGTAGTATGTTGGTCTCTTCGTCTCTTCGTCAGTGCCGACAGGATGCCGGGGGCTGACCTGATTTGTTGGTCTCTTCTTTTCTTTTCTTTCTCTTTTTTTTTGAACCACATTACCGATACAAGCGCCCTTTCGGTTTTTCGCCGGTACCGGCCCCCCCCTCTTGCTTTTGCCCACGCGCCCTCTCGGGTTTTCACGTGGCGGGGTACCCGATTTTACCCGTAGCGCCCTTTCGGGTTTTCGCCACAGCCGAGTTGTTGCCATTTTTGCCCTTGTCCCGGCATAGGGGCAAGTCCGGCGGGGCATCTCAATTTTTAACCCCATTTTGTTTTCTTCTTTTCTTTTCTTTTTTTTGACAAGCAAGTGCTACGCGAGTGTCGGCCAGGGCACAAAGCCTTGTGCCGGAGGAGAAGGTTCATTCGTTGGCGAGAAGAGAATACCTGTGCAACGGGAAAATTCGTGCCGATTCGGACGTAAGGTCCGTAATGGCAATATTGTGCGGAGTGAGTGCATAGGGCACGAGGCCTCGCGCCGGAAAGGGGCTTATTCGTTGGCAAGAAGACAATGCTAGCGCAACGGGAGAATTCGTGTCGATTCGGACGTAGGGTCCGTAATGGCAATATTGTATAATGGGAGGTGGCTAAGGCACGAAGCTACGTGCGCGGGACGGGCTTGCTTGTTGGCGGGGTAGTGGTGTTATGAGCGCGTTGTGGGCGGGGACGGGACGTTCCCTGGAGACAACTGTTGTATGTCATTAACTCACACTTCCACGCATATGAGTAGACCCGTGCGAAGGTATACGTATATATGTACATATATATGTATACACATGTTTATTTAATACTATATATATATGTACCCCCTCTTTTTTTCTCTCTCTTTTATTTTCTCCTTTTTATTCCTTTCCTTCTTTATCCCCTCCTCTTTTATTCTCTTCTCCCCCTTTTGCTCATCTCCCCCTTTTTTCCTCTTCTCTCTCTCTCTTTTTTTCTTTTTCTTTCTTTCTCTCTCTCCTTTTTTTCTCTTTGTTTTTATCTCCTCTCCCCTCTTCCCTTTTATTTTCCACTTCGCCTCCCCTTTTTTCTTCTTCCTTTTCTTTTTTTGAACCTATAAAAGGGGCGGGGGGGTTTCGAACGGTCATTCCATTCGAACCACCCCTCCCCCTTTCTCTCTCTCTCCCGTGACCGAGCGGGCGGAAGTCCCCCTCCCCTCGTCTTCTTCTTCCTTTGACACCGGACGCCGCCGCGAGCACCGCCGTTGTCATCGTTACCGTGGTGAGGGCACCACAGTGGAGCCCTCCCCCCTTTTTCTTTCTTCTTCCCCCTCTTCGTCCTTCTCTTTCCTCTTCTCTATCTCCCCCCTTTTCCCTCTTCTTTCTTTCCTCTTTTCTCCGTCTTCGGTGGACCTCTTTTCTCCGTCTTCGGTGGACGATGGAGCCCTAGGCTCCTTCTTTTCTTCTTCTTTTTCTTCTTCTTTCTCCCCCCTGCTCTCTTCCTCTTCCCTTCCCTCCTTCGTCTCCAGCGTCATGGGTGGCCGCCGGTGAGCGGCTGTGAGGGCGCACCGGGGAGAGGCCGTCCGAGCGTGTCGGGGAAGGCTCATCCGAGTGTGTCGGGGAAGGCGCGCCATGGGCGTGCCGTGGAGGGTGTTGGCGACCGCGCCGGGAAGGGTTCGCGCGGGCCGTGCCGGGGAAGGGCTCCCTCGGACTGTGCCGGGCAGTGCAGGGTATCAGCGTGCCGGAGAGAGGCGTTAGCGGGTGTGCCGGGGAAGGCCTTTTAGGTCGTGCCGGCGAGGGGATCTCGGAGCATGCCGGGGAAGACCGCTTCCGAGTGTGCCGGGGAAGCGGGTAGGAGGTGTGCCGGGGGACAGCATGCACGAGTGTATCGGGGAACAACCCTGGTGGGCGTGCCGGGGGAGGCCTTTGTAGGCGCGCCGGTGAGGGGCCTTCGGAGGCGTGCCGGGGAAGCTGCCATGGGTGTGCCGGGGAAGGCACCCATGGGTGTACCGGTGAGGGCCCGTAGGGGGTGAGTTGTACCGGCCAAGGGGCCAAGGGGATTTTTAGCTAGGGGAGAAGACTCCTTTGACCGGTGGACTTCTGGTGTTGCCTCTCGGGGCCCACCATGACTTTGTTGGGGCCGTCACTCCTTGTGGGCGTGCACCCATGTTTTCCCTTACTCCTCTGGCCTAGGGGAAACTCTGCCGAAATTTCGTCAGAAATTGGCAATATTTTGTTCATTTGACTTGTAGCAAAGCCCCCCCCTTTACAGTCTTTCACTTCCTTTTGCATGTGGCTTATTCTGATCTTCTATTTATGTATCTTTGCAGATAAATGGCTGCCCCAAGTGGTTCTTCTGCCCCTGCTGCTACTATCGGTGCCAACCTCATTCCGCGGGGTCCAATGCCAGCGGTCACATGGCTCAACGTGGAGGACCTGGACCGTGAACATGCGGAAATAGCTGCCTTGGCGGAGTCATCGGGGTCCGACAGTGAGAGCATGGACTTCAGCCGGCTTGTCAGAGTTGAGAGCGGCTTCACATTTGATCGGGCCACCGAGGAGTACCGGAAGGACTTCCCGAAGGATAGGCACCTTATTCGATTTCTGAAGCACCTGCGCTCCCGGGAGGGGCGAGATTTTCGCACCATAAAGGCCGTCGAGCGAGCGATCCTGCATGCCCGAGACAGTCTATTATACCGCGTCCCCAGGAGCATTCCGATATATCTGGTGGGAGAAGCCCGGGAGTGGAAACTAGTCTTGGGGATTGAAGGGGTGTTACCGGCCGAAGACAAATTGGTGCGAGCACCTCAATTCACCCCGGCCAAATGGGACATGTCTGCCGGGAAGGTGCATGGTGAGCCGCCCCGATTCGGCTTATTCTTGGCTCCCCTGAAATGGGGTTACAGGGAGGAGCCGTTCATCTTGGACTGCTTGGCCATCAGGTTCAAGTACGAACTATCACTGGGCTAGTTCGGGGAGCTGAAGCTTCAAGATGCCCACAGCTTCCGCGAAGGAGCGGTGGAGTTTACGGAGTACGTGTTGTTCAATTATGCTCCGTTGCTGGTTCGAGTTGGTATTTACCACAGTGTTTATGCCTCCCGCTATGGCTACCCCATCTCTAAGGGTCTCTGCTGCGGTATGATAGAAGTATTTAGTGCCGAGACCAACACATTTTACGCGGCGGAGGGGGAAACCTCCCTGGACCTGTGGAGCCTCTGCCAGCTGAGCGGCTTGCCCATTGACGGGGAGCCATATGAAGAAGTATGCCTCCCCGACCTGATCAAGGATGAAACTAACGGGGATGGCCATTATTCTCTTGGGTACTCGTACCGGTATCTCATGAAGGCGTACCGAGAACTATATCAGCTGTCACATGGCGGGAGGCAGCCCGCCCGTGGAGATAGAAAGAGGGTGCGCATGGCCCTGTGGTTGGAATACTTCTATGACGGGGTGAAGCAATATGAAGAGTTTCCCCGCGTTGGCACTGTTGTTGCTCGCAAGAAGCGTGCGAAGCCAAAGCTTGGTGTGAAGATCCCCTCCAAGGGGCGTCGGGGCGGGCCTAATCCGATGGGCGTCGACCCGCTAACCCACTGCACCGCCTATCTCACGTACTGGCTATGTTCATTTGCCATGCCGTACGGGGATGAGACGGTTATTCGACCAGACGCCATCTACCCAGCATGTCAGATGGCGTGGGGCGTCAAGCTCTCCTTGTGCTCGGTGACCCTCTGCTTGATTTACAAGGCCTTGGGAGACATCAGCACCCATCAATTTCCGAGGCAGGCCCGGTATGTGTGCCCACTACATTTCTTCAACGCGTGGGTTTGCTCGTTGTTCCCCGAGTTCGCCCCGCGAGCTCTCCAGGATTGGGGACTAATGCCGAGGATGCTGGAGTTCGCCAGTGCAGAGCCGGCTTCTACCTCCATGCGGATGTTTGATATTCGGGGTCGGTTGACAACGGTTCCCCGGGATGCGGCTGGCACCATTCATTTCTGGACGTTGGCCGCGCACTCTAGCCCTCTGGTGAACAATAAGAGGGAGTGCAGGGACGATCAGGTGGAGAAGTACGTCCACCCCATTAGCCAAGAGAATGTGGTCCGCCCGCTGCTGGAACCGGAGCTGAGGGACTGGGCGCTATCCATTCGCCCGAGCGTGTTGGTGTTCAGGAAGGGGGATAATGTGCTACTGGAGCCGTATTATCCCTTCCGGTTTGGTCGCAACTTCGGGTATGACCAGCATATCCCTGTTTATCATGCACAGTTCGGCCTGCCTTCGTGGAACATCCAGGGAAGTTCAGTTGCTGAGCATGCTAAGAGCTGGTGGGACTTTTTCCACCGGGCGGACACTGCCTCTTTCAGGGTGCCGGCCCCGGGTCGCCTTCCTCGAGTGACCCAAGACTACATAAAGTGGTGGAACGCCCGGACGGCCTTCTATCGGTTGCACAAGACCGACTGCTGGGATGGGGCCGAGAGGAGGTTACTTAGTCAGCAATCGATGCCAGTACTTGATATTGAGCCAGATCATCTTCTTCGGCTCAAGAATAGGCAGGAGAGAGAGGTAGCGGCATACATGGCTGCTCGTCGGGAAGCCCGAGATGCGAGGCCGACGCCGAAAGTGGAGTTGCCTTCAGTGGCGAAGGATGACTATAAGAAGACATTGCGGGATCTTTGCCGGATAGGGAGTGATCGTCTGGAGCTCATTAACTACCCTCTCCCAATAGAGGAGGAGGGCACCCCCGCAAAGAGCTGGCATCCAGAGATGGACCTGATCTGCCCATACCGCACATTTATGAGGCGGGAGGAGAGGAAGCCCGAGAATTATAAGGACACCACATGGCTGTATGTTCTGCTACGGGTGAACGGGCTGAAGATCAAAGATCAGACGGCCGCCATCCTGGGCAAGCGCCTGCACATCCCGTATTATTATGCCGATGGGTGGGGCATGGACCACTTCAATCTTTTCTGCCACCTCTCCTCGAAGAAACACGCAGATATGGGCAGCCTTACAGACCGGTGCCAGAAGGTCGAGGACGTGTGCTGGCTGGTCCGAGAGGCGGCGCGTCGGGACAAGGAGCCATCCCTGAGTTACTGGCCGATAACACTTCGGCTGTACACCGGTCCTCATGGTATTTGACCTTTCCCACTTCTTCTATTCTTGTGGTTGTGTCCTTGGCAGATTTATCGGGTGCTAACCATGTGTGTATTTGTATTTATTCTTCCTACCAGACCATCCTGATAGCACCCAGATGGCGACATACCGCAATCATCTTCGATTCGTCCAGAAGCCCGCCCACTTTGAAGCCGCATTACCGGCTCCGACTATGGCTCCTCTGCCCAAGGCAGCGAAGAGGCCCCAGGCAAAATCGCCTGTGAAGAAGGCAGTGGATGCCGCGAAGGCGGCTAAGCAGCGGGACACAAAGCGGAGAAAAACGGAGGCGGCCATGGCCTCGATTGCCATTCCTCCGGCGCCACGGGTCCCATCTTTTGAAGAATTTGAAGTTGCCCGCGCCGAGCCGAGCCAACCCGCCGGTCAGTACCTTCGACCATCAGCATGTCTTTTAAGTCTTTCTCCTTTCTTTTCGTATTTTCATTTTGGAGCAAAACCCTGACACCTGACTATTTCTTTTGTCCCAGCCCTAGTGGAGGAGCCCATGCCCGCACCTATTCCTGACGCGGAGGAGCCAGTTCCTGTGCCCGCCCCTGTCACAGGTGAAGCCGCGATCGTAGCAGAGGTGACCTCGGCGGCGGCTCCGGCTCCCTCACCGCAGGCCAAGGGAAGGCCCCGGGCAAAGTCGCCTGTTAAGAAGGCGTTGGCTGCTGCCAAGGTGGCCGGGCGGCAAGCGGCGAAGCGGAAACGGGCAGAGGGGTCCCCGGTCCCCGCGGCCGCCTCTCCGGTGGCCCCTATCTTGTCCTTTGAAGAATTCGAGGTCACTCGGATTGAGCCGAGTCACTATGCCGGCGGGGTTCAACGGTCGCCGATGTCACCCGGGATTGATTTGCCTCCTGGGCCACCCTTGGGTGCGCGCACGGCGACAATGCGCTTCTTTCTTACAGGCGACACGGAGGAACCGGCGCTTATGCTGACCCCGAGCGAGAGCGAGGCCACGGTCCCCGAGGCAGCGGTCTCCGAGGCCGCGTCGCCCATCAAAGAAGCCATCCGCGAGCCACCTCCTGTTGCAGCAGCTGAAGGGGGTATTTGCCTTTGGTGGCCTAATTGACTTCTTTTATCCGTTGGGAGCCGATTGGGTTTGGTATAACCCGTATTTTCTTCTGTGTGACAAGCACAGTAGAGGCAGTCGCTGGACTATTCGGGCCCCGCCTGCAACTCCCGACGACGTGTCTATATGTGAGGAGGAGGTTGAAGTCCGGCGTACCGGCCTCATCTAGCCCGTGGGAGGGTGCGCCGGTCATTGACCTCGAAGTGGAGGGTACGCCGGCCATTGACCTCGAGGTGGAAGCCCCTTTACCGGCAAGGGGAGAGCCTGCGGCGGTCGAGTCATCGTCGGGCGAAGAGGTAGACTACAATTACTCCTCCGATGAAGCGGCTCCTGACGAGGGCGTGTCCGGGGCATCGGAGCCACCCGAGCCGGTCTTCAGGGCCCCCTTACTTGCTGGCTCCCCGAGCTTTGTGGGGAAGACTGTTGTAAGTGTGAGCTTGCTTGGGCCGGCTCCTGCCTCTCCTTCGTGGTTACCTAATGATCTTTTCTCGTCAATTCCGGGTTTCAGGGGCTCAACTTGCCGGAGGCCGTGGAAAAGGGTACCCCAGTTGCGCCGATCGACCGTCGGGTGGGGGTCGATGTGGGCTCGAGCAAACTAGCCCTTCTATTCGAGGCTCTTGAGCACGAGTCGGCCGCAGGGACTTCAAGTGTTTCCGAAGCGGCGAACGAGCCTCTAGAGGAAGGAGAGATTACGCCCGAAGGCCGCGTCTTCACGGTGGCCGAGGTAAGCAGGGTTTTATGGCTCTTCCCACTTCTCGTCCTTGCGTAGTTTATTCCTGACGACGGGCAGCTAACCGTATTTCATGTGGATAGGTGGCGCCGATCCTGGCGTCTGTTCCGGAGGTGGAGACTCTTGCGGTGCTCCTGCAGGCGGGGGGCGTCCCTCACCTATTGGTTCCACTTCCACCTCTTCCGAGGCTGACGGCCCAGATGGAGGACCCTTTCTGGAGGCAAGTATTCGCGGGGCTCCGTGCACATCTGGAGGGATCTCACACGCGAGGGAAGAGTCCGTGGGTGATGGCGTCGGGTCCGGCTTTACTCGAAGCCCCTCCCTCAGCCGAAATAGCCGTACCGGCACCCCTGCCCATCGAGGCAGTGGCAGAAGCAAACCAGGCGGAGGCAGAGGAGGCAGGAGAGCAGCGGATGACAGCAGCGTCAGATGCTTCGGCAATGACTTCAGCCATTTCCTCATCTGTGGTTGGCCAGGAATCTTCTGTCGAGCCACGCCGGCCAGGCGTCTTGACTCTTGCTCTTCCATCTTCTTCGGCCGTGGTGAATGCTAATCTGTGGGCAGAGGTGGACAGCACCGTGGAATTTACTCCCCCAGCCATGCCTTCGGTCAGTCACACCTCGTCAGAGGCGCCAGGCCATCAAATGCTGGTGACGCTACGGACGATGCTATTTGCTGACCTTTCCTTATCATACTGGGAGGTACACACCATAGTGACGCAGCTGACCGGGGCGTTACAAGTGCTGGGCTGCCCACTGGAGGAGTGGTCGCGGCGGATTCTGCTGTTGCTGAAGTATGTGAAGCGTCGCGAGTTCCTCGAGACCCAGGCTCCTAACGAACGCGCCGCGCTAGACGCCCAAGCGGATGAGTATTTGCAGGCCTTGGAGGCGCGGTGCCATGATGAAAAGCGCCATGGGAAGGCCTTGGAGAAAGGCCAGGGCCGCGTCCGCTCCCTCAAGAGTCGGATCGAGAAGCTAGAGGGCTACCTTGCTGCGGCTAGGGTTGACCTTGCCGAGGCTGAGAAGGTGGTCGAGAGTGAGAGCGAAGCTCTCGCCGTCACCCAAGTTGAAACGGTGTCCGCGGAAGCCGAACTCACCCGCCTCGAGGAATTGAGGGGCCGGTTACGTGATATGATGAACTTCCCTTGCGTCGGGATCCTCCCCCTCGAGGACATCTTCAGGGGTGTCAGCTGAGCATCGCCTCCCTTAGCTTTCTCCTTTTTGTAACACAGGGGAATGCCCCGAAGCATATGTAATCTGATCCTTCTTTAAATAGAACAGAACAGTTACAGTTTCACGTGTTCTTCGTGTATGCATTCATCCCAGAGGGACCTCTCTTCCCCTTTTCCTCTTCTGTGTATATTGTTTTCTTCTTCCTCTTCCCTTGCTCTTGTATCTTTTCCCCCCTTTTTGTGCTGAGACCCATTGGCAGGGTATGAGTCTTCGCGAGGATTCGCTTCGGGAGAACCAGGCAGGGACCCATGTCAGGGTACAGGAGAGTGCTCACCTTCCCAGGGGGAGGACGAGGGGACCACTCCACCATACCGAACGGGCGACTCCCTAGTTCTGCCGCAATATTGAAAGCTCGTACTGGCCTCAGGTGGGGTGCCTTGGTTAGGGACCGTTTTCTGGTCGTTCAGAGGGGGTGGAGAGAAGAGTTGGTCTAGTCAATGACCCGGACGGGAGGTCCGAGCCAAAGGGGTACTCACCGCCCGGGGAGGACGGAGAGAAGAGTTTGTCTAGTCAATGACCCAGACGGGAGGTCCGAGCCAAAGAGGTACTCACCGCCCGGGGAGGACGGAGAGAAGAGTTTGTTTAGTCAATGACCCGGACGGGAGGTCCGAGCCAAAGGGGTACTCACCGCCCGGGGAGGACGGAGAGAAGAGTTTGTTTAGTCAATGACCCGGACGGGTGGTCCGAGCCAAAGGGGTACTCACCGCCCGGGGAGGACGGAGAGAAGAGTTTGTTTAGTCAATGACCCGGACGGGTGGTCCGAGCCAAAGGGGTACTCACCGCCCGGGGAGGACGGAGAGAAGGGTTTGTTTAGAAATTTCTCTTAGTACTTCCGTGGCTACGGGGCGACGGCTAGAAATGGGAGGAGTTCCCCCTTTCTCGGCTTCCACTCTTCCCTTGCTCTTGTATCTTTCCCCTTTTTTTTACTTCTTTTTTTTTCTCTCTTCTCTTCCCCCTTTTTTTCTTTCTCTCTTTTTTTCTTCTTTTTTTTTCTCTCTTTTCCTCTTCTTCTCTTCTCTCTTTTTTTCTCTTCTCTTCTTCTCTTTTTTTCTTTTCTTTTTTTCCTTTTTTTTTCTTCTCTTTTTTTTTTTACTTTCCTCTTCCCCCTTTTTTTGCTTTTTTGAAAACACGGATAGTGGTCAAGTTGTTTGGACATCAATCACGCAAATCCGCCCAAAATAGGGCGGAGGGTTATATTATTGATTGAACGGGGACGCCGGAGCGTGGTACAGTCTCAAGTGCCTTCCATTAAGAGGCGGGAACTGAACTTCCCCGCGATGGTTGATAATTACATAGGCCCCACCTTCGTAGACTTTTTGGACTACGTAGGGTCCGAGCCAGTTCTCATTCAGCTTACCCTTAGGGTTGGCAGCCATGAGGTCTCTTCTCTTGACCATGACGAGGTCGCCCTTTTTGAATTTGCGTTCCTTGACAAGCTTGTCAAAGGCGCGTACAATCCGGGCCTGGTAGATCTGAATGTTCTGTTGGGCCTGAAGCCGCTTTCCTTCTAGACTGGAGAGTTCATCAAGCCTTCGTTCAACGTTGGTTTGCCCTTCAAGGACAAGACCATGCTGAATGGTAACCCTGAGGGACGGTATTTCCAGTTCAATGGGGACGATTGCCTCCGAGCCATATACGAGAGAAAAGGGCGAGCAGCCTGTTGGAGTCTTGTATACGGTTCGGTAGGCCCAAAGCGCCTCGTACATTCTTTCTTCCCAGTCCCTTTTGTTAGAGCTGACTGTCTTGGCCAGGAGAGTACAAAGTGTCTTATTAAAAGCTTCGGCCAGCCCATTAGCCTGTGGGTTGTAAGGAGTCGATGTCCTCCAATCAATCTTATATTTTTCTGTCAGCCGGTAGACCTTCTGGTTGCGAAAGTGGCTGCCGTTGTCTGACACAACTCGGTCGGGGGCGCCAAATCGGAATATGATATTGCGGCGGACAAACCTGACCACGATCTCTCCGGTGACCTCCCGCAAGGCGACAGCCTCTGCCCAGCGGGAGAAGTAGTCGGTTGCCGCCAAAATGTATTTGCAGCCTGTGGAAGATGCAGGTAAGGGACCCACAACGTCCGTTCCTCACTGGGCGAACGGCCAACTGGGCGCGGTTGGGTGTAACTGCACCGGGGGCCTTCTGGGTATGGTGGCATGCTCCTGGCATTTTTGACACGACTTAGCATATTTGCAGCAGTCGTCGAACATTGCAGGCCAACAATAGCCAAGCTTCTTTATTTCAATCTTCATTTTTGGCCCGGCCTGGTGTGCGCCAACTGTCCCGGCGTGGACCTCCTTCATGACCCTCCAGGCTTCTTCAATGGACAAGCATCGGAGGAGTAATTTCTGCTTGGCGTCGGCCACCCTTCGGAATAATATTCCATTTCGAAGCTCATAGGAGTCCTTAATTCTGAGCAGCCTGAGCTTCTCTTCTCTCTTCTTGGGCAGCTGCTGGTACTTGAACCACTGCATCAGGGGGTCTCTCCAGTCAGGTAGGCCGATGGCTTCTGCTGTGGTGACTTCCAACTCTTCTTCTTCTGGTTCCTCTTCTATCATGCTGGGCATCTGGCGCTGATTTATTACTTGGATACTGAGAGATCCATTTGGAAGCACTGCCAGTGAGCTTGCCAGTTTTGCTAGGGCGTTGGCTTGTGCATTCTCCCCTCTAGCGACATGGCCTATCTCAAGGACATAGAACCGCTCCATGAGTCTCTTCGCCTTCGCATGATAAGGTTTTCGGACATCAAACTGTCCCTGGACTTGCTTGACGACCAGCAGCGAGTCGTCGAATACTTGGAGCATTTTGATCTCCATTTGGAGGGCCACCTGAAGGTCGATGATCAGAGCTTCATACTCTTCTTCATTATTTGTGCAGGGCTTAGTAATGCAGTAGGAAGTGTGCATCACTTCTCCGTCTGGCGATTTGAGGACGATGCCGGCTCCGGCCCGTACCTTGGCGTGTCCGGACGAGGTCGCTTCTGTTCTCGAAGCCCCGTCAAAGTATAGCTGCCAGATAGCTTGTTGGAGATGATCCACCTCCAGTGTCTCATCTTCGAGTAGCTCGGTGGCCAACGGGGAGCCTTCGGGCACGGGGTGTGCTGCGAAGAAATCCGCAACGGCTTGTCCCTTAACGGCCTTCTGCAGCACGTAGGTGATATCAAACTCCATGAGCAGCACGGCCCACTTGCCAAGGCGTCCCTTCAGGACAGGCTGGAGGAGAATGTGCTTGATAGGGTCAGCTCTGGATATTAGACTTACTTCATGGGACAACATGTAGTGCCTCATCTTCTTGACTACGAAGACCAAAGCGAGGTAGACTTTCTCTATCGGGGTGTACTTGGCCTCCGCACCCACTAGTCTCCGGCTGAGGTAGTAGAGAGCCTGCTCTTTTCCCTCATCATTGTTCTGGGCAAGCATTGCCCCCAGTGAATATTCGGTAGCCGCTATGTAGAGAATAAGCGGTCTGCCTTTGACAGGTGCCCCCAGGACTGGCGGGGTTTTTAGGTATTCTTTTAGCTGGTCGAACGCACGTTGGCATTCGTGACCCCAGCTGAAGGGTGCATTCTTCATCATCAGTCTGTGAAAGGGTTGGCAACGCCCCGACAGGTTGGAGATAAACCTACGGATATAGGCTAGACGGCCCTATAGGGACCTCAGCTCTCCCAGACTCTTCGGAGGGGGCAACTCCTGAATGGCTTTTATCTTGAAAGGGTCAATCTCGATCCCTCTGTGTTGGATAATAAAGTCGAGGAACTTACCACTGGACACGCCAAAGGCGTACTTCATAGGGTTCATCTTCAGCCCATACAACCGGAGCCTTTGAAAGATGACCCTGAGGTCGCTCAGATGTTCAGCTCTCTTCTTAGTCTTGACGACTAGATCATCAATGTAGCACTCGACCTTGCTATATAGCAGCTCGTCGAAGATCTTGGTCATTGCCCGCTGATATGTAGCACCGGCATTCTTGAGGCCGAAGGGCATCCTCTTGTAGTGGAATATCCCCTTGGGTGATCTGAAAGCCGTGTGAATCCAGTCGTGGTCGGCTATCCAAATTTGGTTATAGCCGGATAATCCGTCCATAAAAGACAGGGCCTCGTGGCCGGTGGTTGCATCAATCATCACTTCGGTGATAGGCACCGGGAAGTCATCTTTTGGGCAAGCTTTATTCAGGTCGCAAAAATTCACGCAAATCCTGATCTGTCCATTCTTCTTCTTCACCGGCACAATATTGGCCAGCCAGGTGGTGTACTGGTTCTCCGCCACGAAGCCGACATCTATGAGCTTGTCGACCTCCTTGCAGATCTGGCTGATCAATTCCGGCCTCATACGCCGGGGGGACTGCTTCACTGGTTCCACTGTGGGATCAATGGCCAAGATGTGTTGAGTCACCTCGGGGCTGAGCCCGGGCATTTTTTTATAATTCCAGGCAAAGCAATCTCAGAATTCTTGCAGCAACTTTGTGTATTGTTCTCTCTCCTGCAGGGGCATAAGAGCACTCAGAAAGGTCGGCCTGGGGTCACCTTCTGTGCCAAGGTTGATCTCAATCAATTCGTCGACTGTGGCCTGGCCGCCATTTTCAATTTCCGGCGGGGTTGGCGACAGATCGACGAAGTCTTAATCTTCATTGTCTTCGGGCTCGAGGACGCCATCCCCCTCTTCTTGTTCCTCATGAAGGGGCGCGGGGGCTGCATCTGTCGCGTACTCCTCCTGGACCGTAGCTGCCGGGTCCGCGGGGTCCGCTGGTGCAGAAAGGCACAAGGTCACCTCGGGATCTTCTGTATAATCATCATAGACAGCTCTGGCGTGGGTCGGGGCAGCCGCATCTTCAGGCGTCTGGTACCGGATGGATAGTGTATAGGCTCCTCTTCTGGGGATGTCCGCCGCGTGGGGGCGTGGTGGGGCTACCACATAGTCTCACATTCTGAGCTCATCCCTGTCAATGAGGTCTTGAGCAATGTCCTTGAAGACATAGCAATCTTCGATGGCGTGGCCCAGTATCTGGTGGTAGGGACAAAACAGTGGGTCCCCACTTCTTCGGGTGTCCTGCGGCCTCTTGGACCGTGGGAGGGAGACCTTGCCGTAGTGGCAGGCCCAGTCAAAAATACCCCGAGTCTTCTCTCTTGGGAAAGAGTAGGGCTTTTGAAGCTTCTCTTGGAGTGTCAGGCCTTGCCTGGTTGGCCGTCAGGTTAATGGGCTTGCCGTGTCTCTTGTCTCCCTTCTTGACCAGATGGGGACATCGGGACTGGTGTCTCGGGGCCGAGACATATAGCCACCCCACGGGCGGAGAGAGCCCTGGATGAGGTCGGCAACTAGCGAGGTCAACTCAGCCAGCCGTGCTTTTAACATCTCGATCTCCCGTTGCTGCCTATGGTACAAGGCGTACATAACGGGGTCATATCGAGGGGAATTTGGGGCATGACCCATGCTTCTGCTTCTTGCTTCGCCAGCAGGCCGAAGTGAGGGTGCCTCAGCGGTGTGCTCTTGCGAGGCTAGTCTGTCGGAGAGGGAGGGGGTTTTCCCCGTGCAGCAGCGGTGGAGAGGGTTCCAAAGGAACACTTCTTCGTCTTGTGCCTCCTCAGCCGGAGGCCTGGGATATACTTCTTGGTGGGCTTCCCGTAAGTCTACAGCTTCCGCGGGGTCGTCGCCGGACAAGGCCGAAACCGATATCACGTCAGTTTCGTAATAATCTTCTGGTGAGAAGTCCAGACCGGGGTGCTTGGTGATTTGCAGCAACCGCCGATCCAGGTTTGATGGATTCCACATTCTTTCAAACATTTCCATCCGGCTGGAGGGTTGATAGGGGGGAATCTTTTGCTTTTTGACCATTCTGGCTGCCTGGTCGGTCATATGGGGAAGTCCCACAATGGGGACGTGCGGGTCATGCAACTCGTCAGGAAATCGGCAATCATCGTCTTCCATGACTGGCTTTTCCCCGGCAACATAAAAGATGGTGGATGGCCCCTCCGGGTTAGGCACCTCAAAGGTCCTCAGCCGCTCGGCTGCTTGACAGTCGATCTCTGTAATGGGCTTGATGATCCCTGGCGGGACCCTGACATCCTCCAGCAGGTCTTCGAGGCAAGGCGTCCCCGGTGTAGAGTAGATAGGGAGAGGGGCTCCCTTAAATACCCCCCCCCCCTCTTGTGCAATGAATGGTACATGTGGGGGAGCCACATAACCTGGGGGCGGCGGAGGAAACCAACTGCCCGACTCCACTTTCCTCTTCCCTTTGTCTCGGGCAGCTTGGGGGGCTTGCTTCGCCTTCTCTAGATATAGATTGGCATCTGACAAGTGACACTCGAACACCTCGAACGGGTGGAGGTCGGCGAAGATTCTGGCTTCCTTCCCTTCACAGGGGTACTTGATGCATTGATGCAGGGTGGAGGGCACCACTCTGTTCTGGTGTAGCCAGGGGCGACCAAGCAACGCCTTATAGGAGGTGTTGGAGTTGATGACGTGGAACTGGACCTTGGTGGTGAAGTCATCAAAGGTCAGGCTGAGCTCCGCGACCCCCATGGGCACCTCACATTTCTGGTTAAAACCAGCAATCTTGACATTTCTGACCTCAACCAGGTGTACATCAAAATAATGCTTTTGGTACACCCGGTACGGGAGTATATTCACTGCTGCCCCTGGGTTGATCAGGACCCTGTTGATGGGCTGGCCGTTCAGCTGCCCTTTCATGTAGAGGGGCCTGTTATGGCTGCAGGTCGGCAGGAGCATGTCATCTTCTGTGAAAGCCACAGCTACTTCAGGTGAGGTTTCTGCCAGGCAAGCTTCAAGGTGTGCTGGCGTCTGGAGTGCGGCAATGATGGCTTGTTGTGTTTCTTCGTCCAAAGACAACATCTCCCACACGGTGAACCAGGTCGGGATCTTCTTGAGGTGTCTGACTATCCGTTCGGCGGCCCGCACCTTGAGTAATTTCATCTCTTCGGGCTTGCTGCGCCTGCCTCCTTCCTGGAGCTGGGGTGTCAGGTCAGGGGACGCCAGCTTTGTGGGCTCCGTTGCAGCCTGCCGAGCCGGCGGGGCCTGCTGGGCTTCCTCCGCCCCCCGCATAAATTCGTCGAGGTTTGGGATGTCACTGTTGTCCGCTTCTGGCTGAGGAAGAGTTGCCGCCGGTGGAGCTTGAGAGCTGCTTACTTTTTCGATCGAAGGAGACCCCTGGGAGTGCGCCCGCCCTGCCGTTCGGGCTAACAGGAATTCGGTGAATGAAGGGGTGCCTTGGCTTCTGGCCCCTCCAGGATAGAGACCCGACGGAGGAGGGATCTCGGTGCCTCGGACCTCAGGGTGGGGAACCTGGTATGGTTGTTCCCCCCTGAGCATAATGTTGAGGTTATCCTGAGGAGGGCACCCCCACTTCCTCCCCGACCTGGTGGCATGTTGGGGAGTGGAGACTTCAGCTTGATTCACCTCTGGCGGCTCATGGGGTGGCTCTTCTTCTGTTTCCTCCAGGGAAAGGGCAGTGTCGAATAACGCCGAGAGGGTGTTGTAGGCGATGACGACCTCCCTCTTCTTCTTGCCCCTGGGTCTTCTCTTCTTCTTCTTCTTTCCTGCTGCGGCGGATGGCTGCTCTTGGGGAAGTTCAGCCCACAGGGGAGGCTCTTTCTCTGCTTCAGCTTCTGCCCCTGGAGCCAGTTCGAGTGATTTGAACTCCTCCCATGGGACGTACTCCTTCAGCTCCACGGGCTGAATTTTAGGCTGCTCATAATCTTCCAGCCCATCAATAACAGCTTGGAGTCTTTCAACCTCTGGGCTGGTCTTCTTGTGCATCCGTAGCGGGACAGAGCTCTTTTTATTGTGAGTGGGCCGCCTCATGACTAGCCAGGGGGCCGTGTCGTGGCGAACTGGGCTTCCTGGGGTCGGTGCAGGCCGAGGTGTTGCCTCCCTCAGATGAACTTCGGGGTTGGGTCGAGGGACGTGTGCTCTTCTATTCTTTCTAGTTGCAGTCTGCCAGCCTCCTTGATCCTGAGCCGGGGTCATGATGAAGGTCTCATAAGTGGCGCGGGCGCAGGCCTCCGCCCACTCCTCAGGCAACTCCTGGTATAGCGAGACCATATTGATAGTGGAGGTTATGCTGGGCAACTCATGCGGTTGCGGGGGGTCTACTCTATGCTCCCCCATGTCCAGCTCCCCATTCTTGATTAAGGACTCGATAACATCCTTGAAGACATAGCAGTCTTCAATGGTATGCCCGAGCACTCGGTGGTACGGGCAGAAGCGCGGGTCGTCCTTTCTCTTTAGGTCGTCGGGCCTTTTCGGCTCTGGCAGTGTGACTTTGTTGTAGCTGGTCTCCCATTCGAACAGAAGCTTAGACTTGTCCCGGGCAAAGGAATACAGCTTACTTTTCATTTTCTCCCTTAGTGAGGGGCCTTGCCGCCGTTCTGTAGCTCTGGGTGGAGGAAGGTCGGCAGCCCCCTTGGCTTTCTCTTTCTATTTTTCAAAAGCCTGGAAATCTAATGTGTGCACTTCAGGGGGAGCCGGCTTCTTCTCGGCCTGCTTGGCTCTTTGGCTTGACATGGCCGGGGTGGAGGAGTATCGGGTCAAAAATGCCTCGATCTTTGCTACCACGTTGTTCAGGCAGTCAAATGTCTTGACCTCGGTGCCAATCATCCTTTCCAGGATTTCTTTCTTCAAGTTCTGTTTCCAGATCTGCACCGCATCCTCCTGGTGTGGGGGACGCCTGCACCTCATGCTGAGGTTCCTCCATCTCTTGATATAGTCGAGGGCCGACTCGTCATTCTTCTGTCTTGTGGCGTAAAGTTCTGCCACGGTGACCTCCCGTTCTGCAACATAAAATCTCTCTTTGAACTTCTTTTGCATGTCAGGCCAGTCGGCGACAGACCCGGGTGGCAGGCCGGAGTACCACTCAAAGGCAAGCCCGGTGAGTGTCGAGCCGAAGAACTTCAGGAGGTAGGCCTCATCAGCAGCCAAGTCCCCCATGACATTCACATAATAAGCAATGTGCTCCCTGGGGGACCCTTGCCCGTTGAACTTTTCGAACTTGGGTGGCTTGGTGACGCCGACCGGCAACTTCTTCACAGCATAGTGAGCCGGGTAGGGCACCCGGTAGACGTCGAACGGCATCTGATCCCCGTCACCTCTCTCGACCAGTTTCATGTCGATCATCTGTTCCAACATCAGCCGGCTAACCGTTGCCGGGTCGACCGAACTCGGATAAAAATGAGTGGGCTGCACGCTCAGGGTGGCCAGCACGGTCGCCTGGGGGGCCATGAGGGACCCTTGGGAAAGTAAGGCCTGTGGCGGGGCTGGTGCGGTGCAGTGTGCCTGCTGCAGAGACGCATCCCCGAGAGGGTTGAGGGCTGCTGGAAGGGCTGCTTCTGAAAATTGCCCCCTGTCCCTAGGCGCTTCGGGTAAAACCTCGGTCTGCCAGGACATCGGGGGCGGTGTGTTCCGTTCATTCAGTTACTTTTTAAGTGATTCAATTTCCTGCTGGAACCGCTGCATCATGAGCAGCATTGTCGGGTCAACCGTGGGGAGGCTAGGCATACCCCCTGTCTCCTCGGCCGGGGCGTCCTCGGATGATGTGGAGGGTCCGCCGCTCGTGTCGCCGGTGGTGACTACGTTAGCCGTGAGGGATGCAAGGGGCTCTTCAGGTAAAGTCTCTTCGGCGCCTGTGGGTGTCACGCTGCCAGTCGCTCTCCCTCTTCTAGTAAGGGGTCCCGGTCTGGCGGTGAGTCTGGCCATTTCTTCAGGATCGGTAGGCAGAGCCCCATACCGGCCAGGAACTCCTGCCATATTACAGGTGAATGTTTGCCATCTCTTGTTCTTGCTTCTCTTTGTCTCCCTCCTAGACGATCTTCCTGGGAACACCAGTCTGTCGAAGATCGATCGTCGGAGCGGCGCTTCCTCCCGAACAGAGGACTGGCGCGGCTCCTCCGAGTGATTCCTCGATTCCGCGCTGGGTGCGGGCCGGGCTCCCTCTTCCTGGAAAGCGGAGGCCATTGCCCCCAGCAGTCTCTGGCGGCCGGCGGGGGTGCTACTCGGGCCTCGGAGGTAATTCCTCATAGCCTGCTCGATCCCTTCCCACTCCTGGTCAGGGAGAGCAGCATGCGGTTGCATGTGGATGATAGTGGCAGGGGGAGAGTAGGCCCTGGGTACCGGGCGGGCGGCATTGTGTCAGTGCCCGCAGTGACAGCGGTGAGCTTTCTCGGGCGGCACCGGGGTGACGGGTGCTGGTCGGCAAGCCGGGGTCGTGAGCTCGACCCTTTCATTTCTTCTAGCCCTCCTCGGGCGGGAAAGGCTAGGCCCCGCCTGGGCGAGTGCAATGGGTCGGGCCTCCTTGGGGACCCAGACCTGCTTCAGTTTGGCCGGCCTGTGAACCGGCGCAGCCTTCTGCGATGCGGCCACAGCAGTGGGCGTCATCTTCTCCTTCAGCTTCTCCAGTCCTTGAAAGGAGTTGTGGACTGGGACAGTCGGGACGACACGATCCGATGTCACCCGAGACCTCTGCCCGTCCAGGCGGACTCGGAGGGCCCCGACAGTCATAGTCTTTCCAGAGTTGGAGGTGCGGCGTCCAGAGCTGGCGCCGGCGCTCCTCCGGAGCCTTCTTCGGTAGGATGCCGACCCTTGGTGGGATGGGCCGGTGGTCTGGTGTAGGTGGTGCACGTTACAGCTTAGCGTCATTGCTGGGACGTTGTTGTTGCTCTTGGCCATAGCTCGGCCGGTAGCAGCTTCAGTGGCCCCCAGAGCGGGAGAGTTGATCTGGGACTCCTCAGGCGCCTTCACCTCGAGGATGTTGGCAAAGGCCACCCCCAAGAAGTTGGGGAAGCCGACGGTGGGAGGGAAGCTCCCGAAGTTGAGGGGGACCGCCAGGTAGCCACCTTGGACATGGTTCTCCACGACTTGGGGGCTGCAGGTGACAGCCATCGTCGGCACCATGCTGCAATTCCCTCTCTCCTACATTTGAGAAGGTAACGCAATTAGTATTACAAGAAGGGGGCCGCGGGGCCCCTAATTTCGGCAAAGAGATGAAGGGTGGATGGGTCCCACCGGGCGTGCCAGAACTGTGGATGGACTTTAATTCCCTGGTTCAGGTGGTTTTGTCTATTAAGTGTGTGGGCGTGCCAGTCACCGAAGTGACGATTTATTCGGGCTCCGAAGAGCCCATGGTACGCTCGATCTGACTTCGTCAGACGATTGTGTGGTTCGTGTCGGGACCGAATCCCGTCGTACCATCAAGGTTACGACGTCATTTACATCCCCCATACGAGGGAATACCCTTGATTAATTGCCGAAATTAGGGGCCCTGCGGCCGAAAAGAATAATACTAATCGCGTGAGGAAGAGACAAGAGAAAATCACACCAAAGTACGCATTAGGATGCGAGCCACTGGCCATGTCGATCACTCGTGGACCTTTTCATATTCAGACACGGGTCCGTGATAGAAACGTGACGGAAAACTGGGGTGATAAATGAATCCGATCCGATTAGAATGTCGGCCCAAGACTGGGTCGAGGCCCAATCATGTCAGGACGAGTCCCGAGACTCGGGCCCGGCCTGCGGGGGCGGCATCATTATTCCTTCTGTGTCGAGTCACGGAGAGAGAGGGCTGCAATGTAGAATTATTAATACCTTGGAATGTTTTATCATTATTACTCTTGTTATCCTGTTGCTCATTCCTCTTCCCACATCTGTTCCGGGTAACTTCCCTTATCTTGCTTATTGCTGTTATTGCCCCCCCTTTATTATTATTATTATTATTATTGCCACTTATTTCACTCGTCATCATTTTTTTTATACGGACCCATTCAGGTTTATTTACTCATCATGACTTTTATTAGTTTGTTAGTGCTGCCATTAGATGCCTATATGTATATGTACATGTGTGTATTCATATATTGTGTATATATGTATATATTTATTATTATTTTCTTTGGGGGAGCTGGCCCCTAGTGGGTTGAAAGGGGGGCTAAAAGGGGAGTGTATCGCTGGGGGAAGGTGAGCAGCAGAGTGTGCCGGCGAAGGGCTGGAATTATATGCCGTTGAAGGGCGATGGCCGGAGAGTGTGTCGGTGAAGGAGGGGGGAATAACATAAAGTCTGTACGTTCCTCAGCCTAAAGTCTATACATTGTCTATTCAACCAGCACACAAAGTCTATACGTCCTTTAGTCTAAAGTCTGTACATTGCGACTCAAAGTTCATACATTGCCCATTGGCCGCAGTTCAAAGTCTATACGTTGGCCAGCCCAACGTCTGTGCATTGGCCAACTCAAAGTCTATACATTGTAGCTCAAAGTCTATACATTGGCCAGCATTCATCAACTCAAAGTCTATACATTGGTCGGCATTCATCAGCTCAAAGTCTATACGTTGGCCATCATGAAGTCTATACATTGCAGCTCAAAGTTTATACGTTGGCCAGCATTCATCAGCTCAAAGTCTGTACATTGACCAGCATAAAGTCTATACATTGCAGCTCAAAGTCTATACGTTGGCCAGCATTCATCAGCTCAAAGTCTGTACATTGACCAGCATAAAGTCTATACATTACAGCCCTAAATCTATACATTGGCCAGCATTCATCAGCTCAAAGTCTGTACATTGACCAGCATAAAGTCTATACATTGCAGCCCAAAGTCTATACGTTGGCCAGCATTCATCAGCTCAAAGTCTGTACATTGATCAGCATAAAGTCTATACATTGTAGCTCAAAGTCTATACGTTGGCCAGCATTCATCAGCTCAAAGTCTGTACATTGACCAGCATAAAGTCTATACATTACAGCCCAAAATCTATACATTGGCCAGCATTCATCAGCTCAAAGTCTGTACATTGACCAGCATAAAGTCTATACATTGCAGCCCAAAGTCTATACGTTGGCCAGCATTCATCAGCTCAAAGTCTGTACATTGACCAGCATAAAGTCTATACATTACAGCCCAAAGTCTATACATTGGCTAACATTCATCAGCTCAAAGTCTGTACATTGACCAGCATAAAGTCTATACATTGCAGCTCAAAGTCTATACGTTGGCCAAGTCTATACGCTGCAGCATGAAGTCCGTACATTGGCCAGCATAAAGTCTATACATTACAGCCCAAAGTCTATACATTGGCCAGCATTCATCAGCTCAAAGTATGTACATTGACCAGCATAAACTCTATACATTGCAGCTCAAAGTCTATACGTTGGCCAAGTCTATACGCTGCAGCATGAAGTCTGTACATTGGCCAGCCCCAAGTCTATACGCTGCAACATGAAGTCTGTACATTGGCCAGCCCTAAGTCTATACGCTGTAGCATGAAGTCTATACATCAGCCACCAAGTCTGTACACTGCAACACAGAGTCTGTACGTTGCAATATCAAGTCTGTACATTCTTCAGCCTATTCAACTCAGAGTCTGTACGTTGCCCATGCAATCAACATACGAAGTCTATACATTGCTTGCTGCTGCGTCTGTGCCTCCATCTGCCAAGTCTGTACACTGGATCCCGTTGAGACGGTGGATGAGGGTGTACCGGCGAAGGGAGGGAGTGTGCCGCTGAAAAGGCCAGGAGGAGTGTGCCGCTAAAGGGTGTGTCCCTGGGCAATTAGGGGCGTACCGCTGAAGGTTCAAGGGGCGTGCCAGGGAAGGCTTTGAAGCATACCGCTGAAGGCTGGGAGGAGTGTGCCGCTAAAGGGTGTGTCCCTGGGCAATTAGGGGTGTACCGCTGAGGGTTCAAGGGGCGTGCCGGGGAAGGCTTTGAAGCGTGCCGCTGAAGGCTGGGAGGAGTGTGCCGACGAAGGGGTTGGATGAGTATGCCGCTGGAAGATAACTGGGGTGCACCGTTGAAGGGCCAATCAAGGCGTGATGGTGGAGGTTCAATCAGTCTTCAATTCTTTATTTTAAGGCTTTTCTTTTCTTCTTGCTTTAATTTTTATGCAGTTTTATATAAACTTCTCCCTTGTTTTGTTTTGTTCGGCCTCTCTGCCATGAGTCGACAGTTCGGCCCGTCGTGGCGTCGGTCAGTTCGGTTCTTATCATGGTACCGGCAGTGACTTGATTAGTTGGAGGGCTTCATCATTAATTATTCTGTTCGTTTGTTGCCTCCTTTTGTCTTATTTAACATGTTGTAATTTTCTGACAAAAATTCGGCAGCATCTCCCCTTGACCCGGGGCGTAAGGGAGATAAAGGGAACGCGCCCACATGGAGTGGCGGAAGCCGACAACTGGAGGTGGGCGCCCGAGGGCAGCAACACCTTTATAGAACCCCGAAAAGCACGAAGGAAGAAACAATGGGCTGAAGGCCCCTTGGGTTAGACAAGGTGGACTGGGGCTCAAAAGAAAAGGTGTACCGCTGAGGGCCTGAAAGGTGTGCCGTTGAGGGCCAACAAGGGGGTGTACCGCTGAAGACTGAAAAGGGTGTACCGGCCAAGGGCCAACGGGGTGTGCCGCCGAAGGCCAAAAGGTGCGTCGCTGGGAAGTAGAAGGGGAGCTAAGTGTGTGGGCTGGGGGGCTTGCAGATTACTCAGTAAAATGAGGGGAGGTCAAGGCCAAGGGTGAGCCACTGGTAGCTGGGTGTTCGGAGAGAGAACAAGGGTCTCCCTCTCTCCTCAAGCCGGTGGGCGTAATGGATGGCCATGGAGGGGAGTGAAGAGCCCATGAGGCCTAAACTCATAGGGGAGGAATCACATTGCTACGGAGACTCCAAAAAAACACCGGAAGAAAAGAGAGGATAAACAACACACCGTGCATTGTGAAGGCGGGAGTAAACCAACAGAAATAGCAAGAAAGACCCAAGAAGGGTGATTTTTCATTCATGGGAAGCAAAGGGCCGAGGCCCTACATATACATTGACGGACACACCCGAGCCACGGCTACGGGCAAGAAAGAAAACCCAAGAGCAAAAGAAAGGGAAGAGAAAAATAAAAAAAACCACGGAAGGGAAGGCGTCGGTGGCTGAAGTGGGGACGATCGTCCACCCTCCTTGTCCCACGACTTCCCCCCAGTACACTCAACTCTCTTCCTCTCTTACTCTCTCTTCTTCCCGGTGACCGTCGGAGGAGGTTCACGCCGGAACGCCTCTTCTTCCTTTCTCTCTTCTCCTCTCTCTCTTTGCTCTATGTGTCTGTCTCTTCCTCCTCTGTTTTCCTCTCCTTTTTTGCAACGGGAACGGGAGTCTTTTATACTCCCAGTAGCGGGAGCCTTGAGCACGGCCGTCGAAGGCGGGAAGTAGCCCGTGATCATGGGGGTTTGACCTCCTCTGTCCTGGCTGTCAGTGGAGTAGCCTGCGTGGCCCAATGATCGGCTGACACCTCGGACGGCTTGCTGCGCGCCAAGGATACGTAGGGCATGGGCTTCACATCATCCCACCATTGAAAAGCCTTCACGCTATGCCGCTGACGGGCTGAACAAGCGTGCCGTGGGGAAGCCAAAAGGGCGTGCCGTTGGAGCACAAAACAGGCGTGCCGCTGAAGACTCAGCAGCGTGTGCCGCTGAGGGCCCAAAGGGGCGTGCTGCTGAATGGCTTGAAGGGCGTGCCGCTGGAGCCCTAGATGGGCATGCCGCTGAAGAACCCCCTGGGGGGTGTACCGCTAAAGAACCCCTTTGGGGTGTACCGCTGAAGCCCCGGACGGGCTGTGCCGTCGAAGCCCAAAGGGCTGTGCCGCTGAACACCCAAAGGGGTGTGCCGGCGAAGAACAAAGGGCATACCGCTGGGGCCCTGAAGGGGCGTGTCGCTGGAGGGCTCCTTGGGGGCTGGGCGTGCCGCTGAACCCCCGTGGGGGTGTGCCGCTAAAGCCCTCAGGGGCGTGCCGCTGGAGGCAAAATTGGGCATGCTTTTGAGCCCGTCCTGAGCCCGTTACGGACATGAGTCATGGTCTGTTTGGCTTTCTTCGAGGCCCATGGATTGTGGGGCTCATTGTGATTGGTTTCTCTTCACGGTCGTGACTCCTGGAGGCGGCCTCGCGGCAGTACGCATACTTAGGGAGTCCGGATGACCCGTCTCTCCGGGATTTCTTCACTCAGCGCCGTTGTTGATGCGGGGCCGAGCATAATATTTGGGTGTGCAATTTTTGATGTCCATACCAGGCTAGTTAAACGGTTGCCCCGGTGGCCCTCTCATCCGGTGGCCTCCAATCAGAGCATATGTCACGTCCCGAGCGCGGAAGATACTCGGATGCGTGACGCGTCTATATAGATCGTGTCATTAGAGCGATATAATTTTTGATATACAAAATTTTCGGACTGCGCAATTGACTAAAATCTAATACATTCCAATAGTCCAAATGATGTTTATTTGATTAATCAAGGAAATAAAGACAATCCATGATAATTTCTTAACTTAATTAGACAACACTAGGCTAAGTGCCTTAACATGGTTCGGATGATTAAAGTACAAATAGAACCCAAATAAAATCAAAGACACGACTAGCTAATGGTGAGTGACCGGCGTTCTAGCACTCTTCACTCGGTGTCAACCCCATTCATGTCGCTCTCTGAATCACCTGAAAATTTATGGAAATAACTTGATAATCGAATCGCTCAGTAGGAATTACATCTCAAATTCTAGCAATCTTTAAGTTAATTACAATTTGCATGTAAATTCAGTATGGCTATGCATGATCTACGTATAGCAAAAAATCAAGTGTACAGGTAAATCGAGACAGGAGGAATAAGAACTGTATAGAGTGAGTATAGCAAGAATTTCAAGTATGTACAAACAGTATTTCAAGAATTTACTGAAGTAGATGCCACTTTGGCAAGTATGGATTCGTGATGAGGGCATCCCTTGCCCCTCCACATTTTCTCCGGACTCGGATTGTTCGTTGGCAAGCGCCATTATGTTCCTCAAGTGTTTGTGAGTCGAGTCATGTAATTTTCTTATTTTTATTTGAGTCTTAATCATGTAATTTTCCCTTTATTTGAGTCATGTACCTAGGTTAGTAGGTTATCTACCAATGTCCTAAGTCATTGTGTTGTTTAGATAGGCTATTGGGCCCATCTCATTGGGCTAGGCCCATGGACACCCCCTTCCCTTCGGTTATTAGTCATTGTGTCTTTTGTTAGGGTCCTTTGTGAAAAAGTCATGTGCCTATATATAGGCCACCCCACTCCTCATATGCAATAACTTTTGATGAATATTGAAAAGCATTTGCCATCTCCCTCTCAATATCTCCCTCTCTCTCTTACTATCACTCTCTCTAAGTGGGTTGTACCCCCTCTCTCTCTCCTCCCCACCCCAATTTCAAAATTTATTCTCTCTCCTCCCCATTCACCCTTCATTAAGGCCCCTTCCCCTTCCCCATGCACTCATTCAATTCCCCCTCCAACCCCTAGGTGGAAACCCCTTCTCCTAGGCACCTTTCCACTTCCCTAAGCACCTCTCCACCTTCCCAAGGTTGAATTAACCTCTCCCAAAGCCCAAATTTAAAATTCCCTCCCCTCTCACATCCCTCCCACACCCTAGGTCAACCCAAACTAGACTCCCCTTGGTCTGGTCGCCCTCCTCCACCTCCTACTCTCTTGGCCATCCCCTTCTCCACATCTTCTTCTCCTCCTCATTCTGCCTCTGTTTGAGGCAGCAGAGTTACAGCAACTTTCAGAAGCAGTCACGACCGTCCCCCAAAGATTCAGGTGGCAAGGCCTACATTTATGGAATCTTCTGCGAGATAGCTTTCCAACGGTGGTGGTATCGCCGGCTTCCGAGGTCGGAGCTGTCCGCAGGAGCCGATCTCCCTCGACTACGTAGAAAACCCCAGGTAGAGAACCAGAGCGAGAGTGGAAGCTCGGCCACGACGAACCTGTTCGGATTCAGATCAAGTGTCCTTCAGAAAAGTTCGTCCCTCTTAAGTCCTCTTTCATCCTCAAGAAGCAGATCGGCATTTGGACATTGGCATCTCAAGTTACAAATTTTCTACTCCAAGTGTGTCAGGTTAGTTTACAGGAGCCAGAACTGACACCCCTCTACTCATCTGATCGTCCAAGTCTTCTCGGACATCTGCCAACCTCGCTGTCAGTGCTGAAAGAAAGAAGACTCGACCACGGTTCCAACGGTTCTGGTCTCGCCTCAATCAGAGCTCGGTAGTGATCGTGGCACTCTCTGCAACCAGCCACATTGTTCTGCATCAGCCAGAGGCAGAACCTATCAGTCCGGTTCCAGACTCTGCCCCAGCCAGAAACGACTGTACCAGACTCAGAAAAAATTCAGAGATCATCCTTGGTCCGTTAGAAAAACTTTTGGCGCAAGTCTCATCAGGTTCGGAGCCCGGTGGAATTTTTGGCAGCATCAACATCGACCCCCTGTCCAGAAATACAGAAGAAAGGCAGAACCGGCGGAGCTCGGAAAGTTGGTCCTCTTTGCATAATTCCCCACCCCGCTTGGCCGGCTGAAGGCCCCTCCCTACGTGGAGGTAGTTTTGACTGTAATTCACATAATCCCACCCCAAGATCCCCCCCCTTGCATGGGGTGTAGTTCATGTAATTGTTAAGTCGCAGGTTTGAAGCTTCAATCGACGCGGCGTGCGGGTGCATACCCTCGCCTCCCCGCTCGCCCCCGTCTCCGGTCGGAGTCGGCGTCTTCACGCCGGCTAGGTGAGCCTCGGTCCCTCTCTTGACTGGTTTAATCACTTGCTTAGCTTAGTATTATTGCTATTGCTTCGTCGGACGGAGAGTGAGAGCTCGGCCCAAATTGCTAGTACCGTGAGTGACCACCGCGGGCAAGTTGAGAGTGAATCCACTTAACCCACACCCTTGGTGTGTTGGCCGCCCATGATTTGGGCATCCTAGGCCCATTTGGGGTTCTTCCCAAGCTAGCCAACCATTGGAGCCTAAAGGTCCCACCTCGGACCCTCTCCAAAATCGCCTAGTCGCCATCGGGTACTAGTGTGCGCCATACGGGTGAGCTCGCTAGTGTGAGTCCGCTGCTCAAACTTGAATGCTTGCAAAATAGGTCCAAGGTTGGTTTTACATCAAGTGGTATCAGAGCAAGTTCACAACTTGTCTCTATCAAGTTGGTCCTAGGGCATGTCTATGCATTTAGAGTCTTCAAGTGCATCACTCTTGTCCCCTAGTATGGCCACCTCATATCAACCTTACCAATCGGCCCACTCCATAAGTCCAAGCCACCAAGAGATGCCTACCACTAACACCCATAACTTCCCTGGCCATGTCAACTACTTCATGAAAGCCTTGACCTATGCCAATGAGCGGCTTGATAACATATCGGACCGACTCAACCAACTTGGAGAAAATAGGCCCGCCCCAAGGACAGACGATAGAATGGTCCCTTTCCCACTTCCCACCTTTGATGGAACCTCTCCTAGAGAATATTTAGATTGGGAAGCTACAATGGACCAATACTTCACTTGGTATCATATATCCGAGGATGAAAAGGCATTGGTTGCCAAAATGCAACTTACCAAACGGGCGGAAACTTATTGGATGCAAATTGTCGGGCTAAAGATACTTAGAAGGGAAACTCCCATCACCACTTGGAAGGACATGAAGGAGCAACTTAGAGCAAAATATATGTCCCCTTCCTACCCGGGTTACCAAAACTCGAGGAGCACTCTCACTCCTCCAAACCCACCCGTCCAAACCCTTACCACTAGAACCCAAGTCTCCAAGGCCTCCACCTCCCCACCTAATCCCATGAGGGCCCCCACACCCCAACCAAAACCCCCTTCACTAACCTACACTAGTCAAGCCTCTTTAGCCCCCACTTCCACCCCAAATGATCCCAAGGGCAAGAGACCCCTAACCGACCCAATTCCCTCCATGGTGACCACCACTCATCCAACCCTCACCATTAAAAACCATGTGGACACCGTGTCCACCCCTCCACCAAGGCCCATAATGGCCACCATCCCCAAACCCAAAACCCCTCACCCAACTCACCTCCCGCTTCCTACACCAATCTTTCCCCAACCTAGGCCTCCTCTACTTCCCCTTCCGATCCAAGTCCACCCTTGCCCACCACCCCAAGTGCACCATGCTCCAGCTATCACCAATTCTCCCGCATTAGACCTACCCAACCCATTAACACTAGGAATTGAAACCTCCACAACCCTCCACATGGGAGTAGATGCTAGTCCGGAACCCATTCCCACCCATAAGGAAGCCCAAGATCACACCAATGGTAAGGAAAAGCCTCAACCCTTTACCACTTCAAATAGCCCGGATCCTCAAGAGTCACCCACCTTCACCATGAATGAGCATATACTCCAATGGCTCAAGCAAGGACCCACCCTTCCTAGCTCACCCCCACCTCTCTCACCTTTGGGATATCCATCCCAAATTGTTCCCCTCCACTCCTATCACACCACAATCCAATCCTACTATGAGGTAGAAGATTGGGATGATCTCCTCAAAGGTCTAAAGTGGCAATCAGACTTGACTTCTTTATTGGCCCTAGGAGCGGACCAACCCAAGAGCCTTAACCTCATCCATCCATGCATTGGGTCTATCTCCTCGGTTTACACTATTGGTTGCTACACTAGTGACATCATTTTCCTTCTCCCCATAGTGGAAGAGCCCATCCTGGTCCACTCCCCTACCATTGTGATTCCTAAAATCTTGACCAACCAGCCCACCCCATACACCAGCCCAACCATTCCACTAGAAGAAGACGACTCATCACCTTTTGAGGACCTTGAGGACATGGAGCCCCTTAGTAACCCACTTTATGATCCCTATGATCCATTCAATGGGAGTCAAGGAACCCGAGTAACCCAACCACCTTAACTACCACCTACCTTTCCCTACCCCAACCCACCATGTTTGATCCAATCCACCCCATCCCAGACCTGGGTTACACCATGGGAACCATGACTTTGGGTGGTATACACCTAGGGATCGAGGAAGTGCCCCATCTCATGATATCCACCTTTCTAGACCCCTTCGACCCATTCCAATGGAAGTCCAAAGGCCCACACATAGGAGACATCTTTGTCACAAGAGTGCATAAGTCTTGGCATACAACACCACTTGGCATGATTCATAAGTCGGGTACATTCATTTACATCACCCACATGTCAAGTAGGAAGCATAAGTGGACCGTATTTGGATGTATTGGCCCACCCTCATTCATCATGAGTCTTAAGTATGAGAGGAGCATACATGGATGTCCGGGTCCCCCGACATTTGTCATACCCATGCATAAAAGGTTCATCTATGGATGTCCCGGCCCCCCTGAGTCTGTCACAATCTTCATAGCATCAAAGCATGATCGATCTACATGTGGCTGCCCCGGACCACCTTTGCATACCAAACATTGCCCACTCACATCGCATCATCAAGCATGGCATATGCATCCAAGCACATATCAAGCAACAAGCGGTGATATTCACAACATGCGAGCAAAAACTCATGAGCGCCACTTGAATTCCAAGTTGGTAACTTGACGATGATGATTTTGGAGTGGCTCTACCCTGGGGTCACCTCCAAATTGAGGGCACGAGGACTTGGACCTTGCCAAGTTCCGAGTGGCTTTGGCAACCCGGCTTATGGGTTGAACTTTCAAAAGGGTTTTGGGATTCTCCCCATCTCTCATGTGGCGGATCCAGCACCCTCTAGGGGCACCGCGGTGGATCCTAGTGAGTGCCTTGAGCTTACACCTATCCTTGCGAGAGACACCTTCGGAGTGCCACCACAAATTAGCCCGAGAGCCCGACGTGAGCACACGGCAGCAATACTAGGCAAGCAAGATCCATCGCCAGCATGAGGGTATGTCCGGGCCACTTTGTCGAGCTGAAGCGCCGTTCCCCGACTATGGTCGCGGGTTGAGTATGGAGATCGTGGATCGCCCAGAGCCACAGTTCGATGTACTACTTCCCTGGTGGACCCATACTCGACGGGGTCGAGTTTTCCCACCCCGGGGGTATGATGAGGGCATCCCTTGCCCCTCCACATTTTCTCCGGACTCGGATTATTCGTCGGCAAGCGCCATTATGTTCCTCAAGTGTTTGTGAGTCGAGTCATGTAATTTTCTTATTTTTATTTGAGTCTTAATCATGTAATTTTCCCTTTATTTGAGTCATGTACCTAGGTTAGTAGGTTATCTACCAATGTCCTAAGTCATTGTGTTGTTTAGATAGGCTATTGGGCCCATCTCATTGGGCTAGGCCCATGGACACCCCCTTCCCTTCGGTTATTAGTCATTGTGTCTTTTGTTAGAGTCCTTTGTGAAAAAGTCATGTGCCTATAAATAGGCCACCCCACTCCTCGTATGCAACAACTTTTGATGAATATTGAAAAGCATTTGCCATCTCCCTCTCAATATCTCCCTCTCTCTCTCTCTCTCTTACTATCACTCTCTCTAAGTGGGTTGTACCCCCTCTCTCTCTCATCCCCACCCTAATTTTGAAATTCATTCTCTCTCCTCCCCATTCACCCTTCATTAAGGTCCCTTCCCCTTCCCCATGCACTCATTCAATTCCCCCTCCAACCCCTAGGTGGAAACCCCTTCTCCTAGGCACCTTTCCACTTCCCTAAGCACCTCTCCACCTTCCCAAGGCTGAATTAACCTCTCCCAAAGCCCAAATTCGAAATTCCCTCCCCTCTCACATCCCTCCCACACCCTAGGTCAACCCAAACCAGACTCCCCTTGGTCTGGTCGCCCTCCTCCACCTCTTACTCTCTTGGCCATCCCCTTCTCCACATCTTCTTCTCCTCCTCATTCTGCCTCTGTTTCAGGCAGCAGAGTTATAACAACTTGCAGAAGCAGTCACGACCGTCCCCCAAAGATTCAGGTGGCAAGACCTACATTTCTGGAATCTTCTGCGAGATAGCTTTCCAACGGTGGTGGTATCGCCGGCTTCCGAGGTCGGAGCTGTCCGCAGGAGCCGATCTCCCTCGACTACGCAGAAAACCCCAGGTAGAGAACCAGAGCGAGAGTGGAAGCTCGGCCACGACGAACCTGTTGGGATTCAGATCAAGTGTTCTTCAGAAAAGTTCCTCCCTCTTAAGTCCTCTTTCATCCTCAAGAAGCAGATCGGCATTTGGACATTGGCATCTCAAGTTACAAATTTTCTACTCCAAGTGTGTCAGGTTAGTTTATAGGAGCCAGAACCGACACCCCTCTACTCATATGATCGTCCCAATCTTCTCCGACATCTGCCGACCTTGCCATCAGTGCCTAAAGAAAGAAGACTCGACCATGGTTCCAACGGTTCCGGTCTCGCCTCAATCAGAGCTCGGTAGTGATCGTGGCACTCTCTGCAACCAGCCACATTGTTCTGCATCAGCCAGAGGCAGAACCTATCAGTCCGGTTCCAGACTCTGCCCCAGCCAGAAACGACTGTACCAGACTCAGGAAAAATTCAGAGATCATCCTTGGTCCATTAGAAAAACTTTTGGTGCAAGTCTCATCAGGTTCGGAGCCCGGTGGAATTTTTGGCAGCATCAACATCGACCCCCTGTCCAGAAATACAGAAGAAAGGCAGAACCGGAGGAGCTCGGAAAGTTGGTCCTCTTTGCATAATTCCCCACCCCGCTTGGCCGGCTGAAGGCCCCTCCCTGCGTGGAGGTAGTTTTGACTGTAATTCACATAATCCCCACCCCAAGATCCCCCCCCCTTGCATGGGGTGTAGTTCATGTAATTGTTAAGTCGCAGGTTTGAAGCTTCAATCGACGCGGCGTGCGGGTGCATACCCTCGCCTCCCCGCTCGCCCCCGTCTCCGGTCGGAGTCGGCGTCTTCACGCCGGCTAGGTGAGCCTCGGTCCCTCTCTTGACTGGTTTAATCACTTGCTTAGCTTAGTATTATTGCTATTGCTTTCGTCGGACGGAGAGTGAGAGCTCGGCCCAAATTGCTAGTACCGTGAGTGACCACCGCGGGCAAGTTGAGAGTGAATCCACTTAACCCACACCCTTGGTGTGTTGGCCGCCCATGATTTGGGCATCCTAGGCCCATTTGGGGTTCTTCCAAGCTAGCCAACCATTGGAGCCTAAAGGTCCCACCTCGGACCCTCTCCAAAATCGCCTAGTCGCCATCGGGTACTAGTGTGCGCCATACGGGTGAGCTCGCTAGTGTGAGTCCGCTGCTCAAACTTGAATGCTTGCAAAATAGGTCCAAGGTTGGTTTTACATCAAGTGGTATCAGAGCAAGTTCACAACTTGTCTCTATCAAGTTGGTCCTAGGGCATGTCTATGCATTTAGAGTCTTCAGTGCATCTCTTGTCCCTAGTATGGCCACCTCATATCAACCTTACCAATCGGTCCACTCCATAAGTCCAATCACCAAAGGATGCCTACCACTAACACCCATAACTTCCTGGCCATGTCAACTACTCATGAAGGCCTTGACCTATGCCAATGAGCGGCTTGATAACATATCGGATCGACTCAACCAACTTGGAGAAAATAGGCCCGCCCCAAGGACAGACGATAGAATGGTCCCTTTCCCACTTCCCACCTTTGATGGAACCTCTCCTAGAGAATATTTAGATTGGGAAGCTACAATGGACCAATACTTCACTTGGTATCATATATCCGAGGATGAAAAGGCATTGGTTGCCAAAATGCAACTTACCAAACGGGCGGAAACTTATTGGATGCAAATTGTCGGGCTAAAGATACTTAGAAGGGAAACTCCCATCACCACTTGGAAGGACATGAAGGAGCAACTTAGAGCAAAATATATGTCCCCTTCCTACCCGGGTTACCAAAACTCGAGGAGCACTCTCACTCCTCCAAACTCACCCGTCCAAACCCTTACCACTAGAACCCAAGTCTCCAAGGCCTCCACCTCCCCACCTAATCCCATGAGGGCCCCCACACCCCAACCAAAACCCCCTTCACTAACCTACACTAGTCAAGCCTCTTTAGCCCCCACTTCCACCCCAAATGATCCCAAGGGCAAGAGACCCCTAACCGACCCAATTCCCTCCATGGTGACCACCACTCATCCAACCCTCACCATTAAAAACCATGTGGACACCGTGTCCACCCCTCCACCAAGGCCCATAATGGCCACCATCCCCAAACCCAAAACCCCTCACCCAACTCACCTCCCGCTTCCTACACCAATCTTTCCCCAACCTAGGCCTCCTCTACTTCCCCTTCCGATCCAAGTCCACCCTTACCCACCACCCCAAGTGCACCATGCTCCAGCTATCACCAATTCTCCCGCATTAGACCTACCCAACCCATTAACACTAGGAATTGAAACCTCCACAACCCTCCACATGGGAGTAGATGCTAGTCCGGAACCCATTCCCACCCATAAGGAAGCCCAAGATCACACCAATGGTAAGGAAAAGCCTCAACCCTTTACCACTTCAAATAGCCCGGATCCTCAAGAGTCACCCACCTTCACCATGAATGAGCATATACTCCAATGGCTCAAGCAAGGACCCACCCTTCCTAGCTCACCCCCACCTCTCTCACCTTTGGGATATCCATCCCAAATTGTTCCCCTCCACTCCTATCACACCACAATCCAATCCTACTATAAGGTAGAAGATTGGGATGATCTCCTCAAAGGTCTAAAGTGGCAATCAGACTTGACTTCTTTATTGGCCCTAGGAGCGGACCAACCCAAGAGCCTTAACCTCATCCATCCATGCATTGGGTCTATCTCCTCGGTTTGCACTATTGGTTGCTACACTAGTGACATCATTTTCCTTCTCCCCATAGTGGAAGAGCCCATCCTGGTCCACTCCCCTACCATTGTGATTCCTAAAACCTTGACCAACCAGCCCACCCCATACACCAGCCCAACCATTCCACTAGAAGAAGACGACTCATCACCTTTTGAGGACCTTGAGGACATGGAGCCCCTTAGTAACCCACTTTATGATCCCTATGATCCATTTCAATGGGAGTCAAGGAACCCGAGTAACCCAACCACCTTAACTACCACCTACCTTTCCCTACCCCAACCCACCATGTTTGATCCAATCCACCCCATCCCAGACCTGGGTTACACCGTGGGAACCATGACTTTGGGTGGTATACACCTAGGGATCGAGGAAGTGCCCCATCTCATGATATCCACCTTTCTAGACCCCTTCGACCCATTCCAATGGAAGTCCAAAGGCCCACACATAGGAGACATCTTTGTCACAAGAGTGCATAAGTCTTGGCATACAACACCACTTGGCATGATTCATAAGTCGGGTACATTCATTTACATCACCCACATGTCAAGTAGGAAGCATAAGTGGACCGTATTTGGATGTATTGGCCCACCCTCATTCATCATGAGTCTTAAGTATGAGAGGAGCATACATGGATGTCCGGGTCCCCCGACATTTATCATACCCATGCATAAAAGGTTCATCTATGGATGTCCCGGCCCCCCTGAGTCTGTCACAATCTTCATAGCATCAAAGCATGATCGATCTACATGTGGCTGCCCCGGACCATCTTTGTATACCAAACATTGCCCACTCACATCGCATCATCAAGCATGGCATATGCATCCAAGCACATATCAAGCAACAAGCGGTGATATTCACAACATGCGAGCAAAAACTCATGAGCGCCACTTGGAATTCCAAGTTGGTAACTTGACGATGATGATTTTGGAGTGGCTCTACCCTGGGGTCACCTCCAAATTGAGGGCACGAGGACTTGGACCTTGCCAAGTTCCGAGTGGCTTTGGCAACCCGGGTTATGGATTGAACTTTCAAAAGGGTTTTGGGATTCTCCCCATCTCTCATGTGGCGGATCCAGCACTCTCTAGGGGTACCGCGGTGGATCCTAGTGAGTGCCTTGAGCTTACACCTATCCTTGCGAGAGACACCTTCGGAGTGCCACCACAAATTAGCCCGAGAGCCCGACGTGAGCATACGGCATCAATACTAGGCAAGCAAGATCCCATCGCCAGCATGAGGGTATGACCGAGCCACTTTGTCGAGCTGAAGCGCCATTCCCCGACTATGGTAGCGAGTTGAGTATGGAGATCGTGGATCGCCCAGAGCCACAGTTCGATATACTACTTCCCTGGTGGATCCATACTCGACGGGGTCGAGTTTTTCCCACCCCGGGGGTATGATGAGGGCATCCCTTGCCCCTCCACATTTTCTCCGGACTCGGATTATTCGTCGGCAAGCGCCATTATGTTCCTCAAGTGTTTGTGAGTCGAGTCATGTAATTTTCTTATTTTTATTTGAGTCTTAATCATGTAATTTTCCCTTTATTTGAGTCATGTACCTAGGTTAGTAGGTTATCTACCAATGTCCTAAGTCATTGTGTTGTTTAGATAGGCTATTGGGCCCATCTCATTGGGCTAGGCCCATGGACACCCCCTTCCCTTCGGTTATTAGTCATTGTGTCTTTTGTTAGAGTCCTTTGTGAAAAAGTCATGTGCCTATAAATAGGCCACCCCACTCCTCATATGCAACAACTTTTGATGAATATTGAAAAGCATTTGCCATCTCCCTCTCAATATCTCCCTCTCTCTCTCTCTCTCTTACTATCACTCTCTCTAAGTGGGTTGTACCCCCTCTCTCTCTCATCCCCACCCTAATTTCGAAATTCATTCTCTCTCCTCCCCATTCACCCTTCATTAAGGTCCCTTCCCCTTCCCCATGCACTCATTCAATTCCCCCTCCAACCCCTAGGTGGAAACCCCTTCTCCTAGGCACCTTTCCACTTCCCTAAGCACCTCTCCACCTTCCCAAGGCTGAATTAACCTCTCCCAAAGCCCAAATTCGAAATTCCCTCCCCTCTCACATCCCTCCCACACCCTAGGTCAACCCAAACCAGACTCCCCTTGGTCTGGTCGCCCTCCTCCACCTCTTACTCTCTTGGCCATCCCCTTCTCCACATCTTCTTCTCCTCCTCATTCTGCCTCTGTTTCAGGCAGCAGAGTTATAACAACTTGCAGAAGCAGTCACGACTGTCCCCCAAAGATTCAGGTGGCAAGACCTACATTTATGGAATCTTCTACGAGATAGCTTTCCAACGGTGGTGGTATCGCCGGCTTCCGAGGTCGGAGCTGTCCGCAGGAGCCGATCTCCCTCGACTACGCAGAAAACCCCAGGTAGAGAACCAGAGCGAGAGTGGAAGCTCGGCCACGACAAACCTGTTGGGATTCAGATCAAGTGTTCTTCAGAAAAGTTCCTCCCTCTTAAGTCCTCTTTCATCCTCAAGAAGCAGATCGGCATTTGGACATTGGCATCTCAAGTTACAAATTTTCTACTCCAAGTGTGTCAGGTTAGTTTATAGAAGCCAGAACCGACACCCCTCTACTCATCTGATCGTCCCAGTCTTCTCCGACATCTGCCGACCTCGCCATCAGTGCCTAAAGAAAGAAGACTCGACCATGGTTCCAACGGTTCCGGTCTCGCCTCAATCAGAGCTCGGTAGTGATTGTGGCACTCTCTGCAACCAGCCACATTGTTCTGCATCAGCCAGAGGCAGAACCTATCAGTCCGGTTCCAGACTCTGCCCCAGCCAGAAGCGACTGTACCAGACTCAGGAAAAATTCAGAGATCATCCTTGGTCCGTTAGAAAAACTTTTGGTGCAAGTCTCATCAGGTTCGGAGCCCGGTGGAATTTTTGGCAGCATCAACATCGACCCCCTGTCCAGAAATACAGAAGAAAGGCAGAACCGGAGGAGCTCGGAAAGTTGGTCCTCTTTGCATAATTCCCCACCCCGCTTGGCCGGCTGAAGGCCCCTCCCTGCGTGGAGGTAGTTTTGACTGTAATTCACATAATCCCCACCCCAAGATCCCCCCCCCCTTGCATGGGGTGTAGTTCATGTAATTGTTAAGTCGCAGGTTTGAAGCTTCAATCGACGCGGCGTGCGGGTGCATACCCTCGCCTCCCCGCTCGCCCCCGTCTCCGGTCGGAGTCGGCGTCTTCACGCCGGCTAGGCGAGCCTCGGTCCCTCTCTTGACTGGTTTAATCACTTGTTTAGCTTAGTATTATTGCTATTGCTTTGTCGGACGGAGAGTGAGAGCTCGGCCCAAATTGCTAGTACCGTGAGTGACCACCGCGGGTAAGTTGAGAGTGAATCCACTTAACCCACACCCTTGGTGTGTTGGCCGCCCATGATTTGGGCATCCTAGGCCCATTTGGGGTTCTTCCTAAGCTAGCCAACTATTGGAGCCTAAAGGTCCCACCTCGGACCCTCTCTAAAATCGCCTAGTCGCCATCGGGTACTAGTGTGCGCCATACGGGTGAGCTCGCTAGTGTGAGTCCGCTGCTCAAACTTGAATGCTTACAAAATAGGTCCAAGGTTGGTTCTACATCAAGTGGTATCAGAGCAAGTTCACAACTTGTCTCTATCAAGTTGGTCCTAGGGCATGTTTATGCATTTAGAGTCTTCGGTTGCATCTTTTGATCCCTAGCATGGCCACCTCTTACCAACCTCACCAATCGGTCCTCTCCATAAGTCCAAATCACCAAAGGATGCCTACCACTAACACACATAACCTCCCGGGCCATGTCAACTACCTCATGAAGGCCTTGACCCATGCCAATGAGCGGCTTGATAACATATCGGATAGACTCAACCAACTTGGAGAAAATAGGCCCGCCCCAAGGACAGACGATAGAATGGTCCCTTTCCCACTTCCCACCTTTGATGGAACCTCTCCTAGAGAATATTTAGATTGGGAAGCTACAATGGACCAATACTTCACTTGGTATCATATATCCGAGGATGAAAAGGCATTGGTTGCCAAAATGCAACTTACCAAACGGGCGGAAACTTATTGGATGCAAATTGTCGGGCTAAAGATACTTAGAAGGGAAACTCCCATCACCACTTGGAAGGACATGAAGGAGCAACTTAGAGCAAAATATATGTCCCCTTCCTACCCGGGTTACCAAAACTCGAGGAGCACTCTCACTCCTCCAAACTCACCCGTCCAAACCTTTACCACTAGAACCCAAGTCTCCAAGGCCTCCACCTCCCCACCTAATCCCATGAGGGCCCCCACACCCCAACCAAAACCCCCTTCACTAACCTACACTAGTCAAGCCTCTTTAGCCCCCACTTCCACCCCAAATGATCCCAAGGGCAAGAGACCCCTAACCGACCCAATTCCCTCCATGGTGACCACCACTCATCCAACCCTCACCATTAAAAACCATGTGGACACTGTGTCCACCCCTCCACCAAGGCCCATAATGGCCACCATCCCCAAACCCAAAACCCCTCACCCAACTCACCTCCCGCTTCCTACACCAATCTTTCCCCAACCTAGGCCTCCTCTACTTCCCCTTCCGACCCAAGTCCACCCTTACCCACCACCCCAAGTGCACCATGCTCCAGCTATCACCAATTCTCCCGCATTAGACCTACCCAACCCATTAACACTAGGAATTGAAACCTCACAACCCTCCACATGGGAGTAGACGCTAGTCCGGAACCCATTCCCACCCATAAGGAAGCCCAAGATCACACCAATGGTAAGGAAAAGCCTCAACCCTTTATCACTTCAAATAGCCCGGATCCTCAAGAGTCACCCACCTTCACCATGAATGAGCATATACTCCAATGGCTCAAGCAAGGACCCACCCTTCCTAGCTCACCCCCACCTCTCTCACCTTTGGGATATCCATCCCAAATTGTTCCCCTCCACTCCTATCACACCACAATCCAATCCTACTATAAGGTAGAAGATTGGGATGATCTCCTCAAAGGTCTAAAGTGGCAATCAGACTTGACTTCTTTATTGGCCCTAGGAGCGGACCAACCCAAGAGCCTTAACCTCATCCATCCATGCATTGGGTCTATCTCCTCGGTTTGCACTATTGGTTGCTACACTAGTGACATCATTTTCCTTCTCCCCATAGTGGAAGAGCCCATCCTGGTTCACTCCCCTACCATTGTGATTCCTAAAACCTTGACCAACCAGCCCACCCCATACACCAGCCCAACCATTCCACTAGAAGAAGATGACTCATCACCTTTTGAGGACCTTGAGGACATGGAGCCCCTTAGTAACCCACTTTATGACCCCTATGATCCATTTCAATGGGAGTCAAGGAACCCGAGTAACCCAACCACCTTAACTACCACCTACCTTTCCCTACCCCAACCCACCATGTTTGATCCAATCCACCCCATCCCAGACCTGGGTTACACCGTGGGAACCATGACTTTGGGTGGTATACACCTAGGGATCGAGGAAGTGCCCCATCTCATGATATCCACCTTTCTAGACCCCTTCGACCCATTCCAATGGAAGTCCAAAGGCCCACACATAGGAGACATCTTTGTCACAAGAGTGCATAAGTCTTGGCATACAACACCACTTGGCATGATTCATAAGTCGGGTACATTCATTTACATCACCCACATGTCAAGTAGGAAGCATACGTGGACCGTATTTGGATGTATTGGCCCACCCTCATTCATCATGAGTCTTAAGTATGAGAGGAGCATACATGGATGTCCGGGTCCCCCGACATTTGTCATACCCATGCATAAAAGGTTCATCTACGGATGTCCCGGCCCCCCTGAGTCTGTCACAATCTTCATAGCATCAAAGCATGATCGATCTACATGTGGCTGCCCCGGACCACCTTTGTATACCAAACATTGCCCACTCACATCGCATCATCAAGCATGGCATATGCATCCAAGCACATATCAAGCAACAAGCGGTGATATTCACAACATGCGAGCAAAAACTCATGAGCGCCACTTGGAATTCCAAGTTGGTAACTTGACGATGATGATTTTGGAGTGGCTCTACCCTGGGGTCACCTCCAAATTGAGGGCACGAGGACTTGGACCTTGCCAAGTTCCGAGTGGCTTTGGCAACCCGGGTTATGGATTGAACTTTCAAAAGGGTTTTGGGATTCTCCCCATCTCTCATGTGGCGGATCCAGCACCCTCTAGGGGTACCGCGGTGGATCCTAGTGAGTGCCTTGAGCTTACACCTATCCTTGCGAGAGACACCTTCGGAGTGCCACCACAAATTAGCCCGAGAGCCCGACGTGAGCATACGGCATCAATACTAGGCAAGCAAGATCCCATCGCCAGCATGAGGGTATGACCGAGCCACTTTGTCGAGCTGAAGCGCCATTCCCCGACTATGGTAGCGGGTTGAGTATGGAGATCGTGGATCGCCCAGAGCCACAGTTCGATATACTACTTCCCTGGTGGATCCATACTCGACGGGGTCGAGTTTTTCCCACCCCGGGGGTATGATGAGGGCATCCCTTGCCCCTCCACATTTTCTCCGGACTCGGATTGTTCGTCGGCAAGCGCCATTATGTTCCTCAAGTGTTTGTGAGTCGAGTCATGTAATTTTCTTATTTTTATTTGAGTCTTAATCATGTAATTTTCCCTTTATTTGAGTCATGTACCTAGGTTAGTAGGTTATCTACCAATGTCCTAAGTCATTGTGTTGTTTAGATAGGCTATTGGGCCCATCTCATTGGGCTAGGCCCATGGACACCCCCTTCCCTTCGGTTATTAGTCATTGTGTCTTTTGTTAGAGTCCTTTGTGAAAAAGTCATGTGCCTATAAATAGGCCACCCCACTCCTCATATGCAACAACTTTTGATGAATATTGAAAAGCATTTGCCATCTCCCTCTCAATATCTCCCTCTCTCTCTCTCTCTCTTACTATCACTCTCTCTAAGTGGGTTGTACCCCCTCTCTCTCTCCTCCCCACCCCAATTTTGAAATTTATTCTCTCTCCTCCCCATTCACCCTTCATTAAGGCCCCTTCCCCTTCCCCATGCACTCATTCAATTCCCCCTCCAACCCCTAGGTGGAAACCCCTTCTCCTAGGCACCTTTCCACTTCCCTAAGCACCTCTCCACCTTCCCAAGGCTGAATTAACCTCTCCCAAAGCCCAAATTCGAAATTCCCTCCCCTCTCACATCCCTCCCACACCCTAGGTCGACCCAAACCAGACTCCCCTTGGTCTGGTCGCCCTCCTCCACCTCTTACTCTCTTGGCCATCCCCTTCTCCACATCTTCTTCTCCTCCTCATTCTGCCTCTGTTTCAGGCAACAGAGTTATAGCAACTTGCAGAAGCAGTCACGACCATCCCCCAAATATTCAGGTGGCAAGGCCTACATTTCTGGAATCTTCTGCGAGATAGCTTTCCAACGGTGGTGGTATTGCCGGCTTCCGAGGTCGGAGCTTTCCGCAGGAGCCGATCTCCCTCGACTGTGCAGAAGACCCCAGGCAGAGAACCAGAGCAAGAGTGGAAGCTAAGCCACGACGAACCTGTTGGGATTCAGATCAAATGTTCTTCAGCAAAGTTCCTCCCTCTTAAGTCCTCTTTCATCCTCAAGAAGCAGATCAACATTTGGACGTCGGCATCTCAAGTTACAAATTTTCTACTCTAAGTGTGTCAGGTCAGTTTACAGGAGCCAGAACCAACACCCCTCTACTCATCTGATCGTCCCAGTCTTCTCCGACATCTGTCGACCTCGCCGTCAGTGCCGACAGAAAGAAGACTCGACCACGGTTCCAACGGTTCTAGTCTCGCCTCAATCAGAGCTTGGTAGTGATCGTGGCACTCTCTGCAACCAGCCACATTGTTCTGCATCAGCCAGAGGCAGAACCTGTCAGTCCGGTTCCAAACTCTGCCCCAGCCAGCAATGACTGTACCAGGCTCAGAAAACATTCAGAGATCATCCTTGGTCCATTAGCAAACTTTTGGCACAAGTCTCATCAGGTTCTGAGCTCGGTGAAATTTTTGGCAGCATCAACATCGACCCCCTGTCCAGAAATACAGAAGAAAGGCAGAACCGGCGGAGCTCGGAAAGTTGGTCCTCTTTGCATAATTCCCCACCCCGCTTGGCCGGCTGAAGGCCCCTCCCTGCGTGGAGGTAGTTTTGACTGTAATTCACATAATCCCCACCCCAAGATCCCCCCCCCTTGCATGGGGTGTAGCTCATGTAATTGTTAAGTCGCAGGATTGAAGCTTCAATCGACGCGGCGTGCGGGTGCATACCCTCGCCTTCCCGCTCGCCCCCGTCTCCGGTCGGAGTCAGCGTCTTCACGCCGGCTAGGTGAGCCTCTGTCCCTCTCTTGACTGGTTTAATCACTTGCTTAGCTTAGTATTATTACTATTGCTTCGTCGGATGGAGAGTGAGAGCTCGGCCCAAATTGCTAGTACCGTGAGTGACCACCGCGGGCAAGTTGAGAGTGAATCCACTTAACCCACACCCTTGGTGTGTTGGCCGCCCATGATTTGGGCATCCTAGGCCCATTTGGGGTTCTTCCCAAGCTAGCCAACCATTGGAGCCTAAAGGTCCCACCTCGGACCCTCTCCAAAATCGCCTAGTCACCATCGGGTACTAGTGTGCGCCATACGGGTGAGCTCGCTAGTGTGAGTCCGCTGCTCAAACTTGAATGCTTGCAAAATAGGTCCAATGTTGGTTCTACATCAATTCGTGTACAAGTATAAACGCAAGTCTGAGAAAGAACTCATGTACAAGTATATCAAGCAAGTCAAGCATGTACTGTCAAGCATGTATCAATAGAATTGGCTATTTTTATGTAAGTATTTTGCCCTTTCTCGGGCCACAAGTCAAGTATTGCCCATTTCGGGCCACGCAAGTCAAGCAAGTAAAGCGAGAGAGAAGGGTGAAATGTCTCAAGTCAAGCAAGTACTCCTGTGCAATGCAAAACACCGTGGTCAATAAACTCCCATGGGCACAAGTACCTTCGGGTGCTCCCCCCCAGGACCAAACCGGGCCCTATATGCACAGCATTTCATGTAATACATTTGACATCCACTTTCATTTATAGCCAATATAGAATTTCAAGAATCTAGAAACGCAGTATTACAGACGAGATTAACTAGTCACTTGGTTATGGAGGATTCTAGAGGTGGCCCCTACAGGCTCGAGAGGTGGCTCCCGTCGTGTAGCACTTTGCGCCGTACGGCCTCAAGAGGTGGCTCCCACAACGTAGCACTTTTCCCTGCATGGCACTTAGTTCCTACACTCCCAAATGGTAGTTTAAGAGTTTCAAGGTTTGACCATGTAGGGAATAGAATTCAAGAATTGGTGAAAAACTCACGAGTATAATTAGGGTTTATGATGTTAGCCAATGTTTTCCAAAAATGAAATTGGCGCCCCCCAGCATGTCATTATTTAATTAACGACGGCTAGGCCGTCGTCAAATCAAGAATTGGCGCCCTGTCCTGGGGCGCTAGTCACAGGGGCTATTTTATTCGATAAAAATGCAAAAAATGAATTGACGTCCCTTTAGAAGTCTTCCATTCTTCAATTAGCGCCCTTGTCCGGGGCGCTGTTTTCATTTATAAGAATTTCGGTTTAACAATTGTCCAAATCGACGTCTGGAAGAACGACTTTATTTCTGAAATTGACGCCCTGGTCAGGGACGCCAATTACAGTGAGTTGACTCCAGGTACAGATTACGTGTTTAATTTCATAATTACGAATTTTTTAAATGCGTTCCATTATTCTTTCTAGACAGAATTGACGACTATGCAATAACCCTTTAATTTATCAATTGACGCCCTGGTCAAGGGCGCTACTCTCAGAAATTTCAAATTGACGCCCTTTCCAGGGGCGTTATTTATAGTTCAATGAATCGTAATTAATGAAATATTATGTTCCGCTACCAATTGACGACTGTGTCTCAATTTTAAAATTGACGCCCTGGGTTGGGGCGTTAATTTCTTCACTTTTTATAATTGACGCCCTGGAGTGGGGCGTTAATTACAGTCAGATTTAAATATAATCCGTGAAATATTTAAAATTGACGCCCTGATGTAGGGCGCTATTTATTGCCGGATTATCTAATTAATTTAACATTTCAGTTTATTTATCAAATTGACGACTGTTTTGACAATCTTCAAATTTAAAATTGACGTCCTGGTCTGGGGCGTTAATTTTAGTCTGATTTTAATTTAATTAACATTTACAGTCATATTTTATTTCATGTACTGTCAACTGTTAAAACAATCTTAATTTGTTTAATTGACGCCCTGATCGGGGGCGCTAATTTCAGCCAGATCTTTTGACGACTATGAGAACGGTCGTCCGTTTTGGAATTGACGCCATAGTATGGGGCGCTACATTCAATCAGATATTTGATTTTTTTGTTGATTCCTTTAAATTGACGACTGTGTGACAGCCTTCAATTTTATAATTGACGCCCTTGTCTGGGGCGTTAATTTCATAATGATTTTAATTAAAATGATAACTACTGTTATATTTCATTCGAGTAATTGACGACTGTTAAACAATCTTAATTTGTTTAATTGACGCCCTTGTCTGGGGCGCTAATTCTGTCAGATCTTTTGACGACTGGTAGAACAGTCGTCCATTGTTGAATTGACGCCCTTGTAAGGGGTGTTACTTACAATTGACGCCCTGTTAAGGGTCGTCCATTTTAATGATTATGACAGGAATTAACTGAGATAACTATGATGAAATAACTAATATAAATTCATAAAAACATGATAACTAGATAATTAAAGATGTAAAACATGGTATTAGTAAAAACATGATATATATATATGATAACTAGATATTAAGGATGTAAAACATGATATTAGTATATACAGATGATATCATGGTGTTTATGAGTTTATCTAACATGATATTTACAGATGTAAGATAAGGTATATGTATATATATATATTGCATGGTTACGTGATTTGTCTAACTCTAACATGCTCCAATTAACCTGTTAGCTACTGGTTAGGCAAGATTTGAGAAGACCTACCTTTGACGTGTGATACCGATTAGACCTGCAGTAGGATCCCAGTAGTAGTAGGGGAGATAGAGCTTCTGCAGCACAGCAGTAGCCTTCTCGCAGTGCTACGAATGCCATTTGATATAGGGAATCACAAGACATTAGACAATGTCTTATGGGTCAGGCTGAGTGGGATTTGTCCCTGTCAGCTCGAAAGAGTCGTTCGTGTCTAGACATTCTAGAAGCATGTGTGAAAATGACGCCCGGGAGAAGGGCCGTCCATTTAATAAATGACGCTTTTCATGAGGGCGTCACTTTGGTGGGTGCATTATTGGGCAATTATTAAGGATAATGACATCCTTACAGAGGGCGTTATTTGTTAGACAATGCTGCCCCATGCACGTGATTTTGTTTTGTTAAAATTAACGCCTCTATGCATGTCTTTAATTTGAAATTGACGCCCGGGAAAACGATCTTCAATTTCACAATTGACGCCCTAGAGAGGGGCGTCAATTACTTTGGTGGTTCAAGGATTGTGGCACATATGTTTAAAACAAAATGACGCCTCAGGCCTCGTCTTCAATTTATAAATTGACGCTTATCAATACGGTCGTCCATTTTATAATTGATGACATTGTAAGTGGCGTCATTTTATGACATTCATCAACTCAAAGTCTGTACTCCCTCTCAAGGTCTATACGTTGGCTTCACAAGTCTGTACATCCTCTCCATCACAAAGTCTGTACATCCTCTCAAAGTCTATACATTGGCTGGCTTCACAAGTCTGTACATCACAAAGTCTGTACATCCTCTCCATCACAAAGTATGTACATCACAAGGTCTGTACATCCTCTTAAAGTCTATACATCACAAAGTCTGTACATCATCTTCATCACAAAGTCTATACATCACCCTCTCCATCACAAAGTCTGTACATCCTCTCAAAGTCTGTACATCACAAAGTCTGTACATCCTCTCCATCACAAAGTCTACACATCACAAAGTTTGTACATTGTACATCCTCTCAAAGTCTATACATTGGCAACTCCAAGTCTATACATTGGCCATTTGTGCAAGTCTATACATTGCTGCAACTCCAAGTCTATACATTGCAGCTCAAGTCTATACATTGGTCATTTATGAAGTCTATACATTGATGAAGTCTATACATTGCTGCAACTCCAACTCTATACATTGCAGCTCAAGTCTAAACATTGGCCATTTGTGAAGTCTATACATTCAAGTCTATACATTGGCCATTTGTGAAGTCTATACATCCTCTCCCTCTCAAGGTCTATACATTGGCTTCATCTCAAAGTCTGTATGTTGCTAGCCCATAATGTATAATTAATTGGCACAAAAAGATAAATGGTGGATGCTAAGATTTGAACCATGGTCATTAGGTTGAAAGGCAAGTTACTTAACCAACTACACTAGGAAGCCACTTGTTAAGTAAATAATATTTACATATGATAACTCTGTGTTCCAACTTCTTACTTAAAATTCCTCTAGAGTTTATCTAATATTTTTTTTTGCAAAAATATTATTAATAAATATATATTTTTATACGGGGTGCTACACCCTCCCCCACTTAAAAGAATTTGGTCCCCAAATTCAACTACATTATACGAAAATAGGAGAGGTGTAGAGTTCTTACAATCAGAATAACTCTGGAAATCTTCTTTTCATGGATTCCTCAGTTTCCCATTGTGGACACCAAAAAATTGCACACACAGATATCCTGCTCGGCCCAGCATCAACAACGGCACCGAGTGAAGAAGCCCCGAAAAGACTGGTCACCCGGACTCCCCAAACAAATGCACACGCTGCCGTGAAGCCGTCTCCGGAATCACGACAGCGAAGAGAAATCAACCACCAATAGCTCCACAATCCATGGGCCTCGAAGAAAATCAAATGGGCCACAACTCGTGCTCACAACGGGCTCAAACTGCCCATTTTGGCCTTCAACGGCACACCCTGGTGGCCTTCAACGGCACACCCATCTGGCCTTCAGCGACACGCCCACTTGAGGCTTCTGCGGCACGCCCCTGGCCTTCAGCGGCACGACCTCAAACCCGTTCAGCGGCACGCCCTTGCGCCCCCTTCAGCGGCACGCCCATGGGGCGCTTCGCCGGCACACCGCCAACCGCCTTCAGCGGTACACCCCCTGTGCCCCCTCAGCGGCACACCCCATGGCCCTTCGCCGGCACGCCCTTGTGGCACTTCAGCGGCACGCCCAGGCCGCCCCTTCAGCGGCACGCCCCTTGGGCTCCTTCAGCAGCGCGCCCTTTTTCCCCTTTAGTGGCACGCTCTAACGGCGCTTCTGCGGCACGCTTGCTGAGCCCTTCGCCGGCGTGCCCTCCTGGCCGTTCAATGGCATGCCCCCTACGGCCTTTAGCGGCACGCCCTCTGTGGTCTTCAGCGGCACGCCCTCTGCAGCCTTCAACGGCACGCCCTCCTAGCCGATCAGCGACACGCCTTTTGGCCCTCTCAGCGGCACGCTTGTTGTGCCTGCCAGCGACACACCATTCAGGCTCTTCAACGGCACCCTCCGGCAGGACGGCGTGACGCCCATGCCCTATGGATTCTTGGCGCGCAGTGGGTTTGCCGAGGTGTCATCTGGGGAGAGGACCATGCTGCATACTCCTGCCACCCAGGACAAGGGAGTCAACTCCCATTAAATGCCCCTCAGACGTTTCCCGCCTTCGGAGGCTCCGCCGTATGGGGTATAAAAACCCCTCTCCTTCGCTGCGAACAAAAAAGAAGGAGGCCAGTGGAGGGAGCCACGACCGAGCTGCCAGAAAAGAGAAGAAGAAGAAGAAGAAGAAGAGAAAAGAGAAGAGGAAAAAAGGAGGGGGGAGGCTCCACCTCCTCCCGGCTGCTCCGTCTGCCGTCATCCGTGCGAAGAGAAAGAGAAGAAGAAAAAGAGAAGAAGAGGAGCATGCTGCTCCGACCACCACCGGCTGAGAGAAAAGAAGAGAAGAAGAGAAGGAGGGGGGAGGAGCTCACGCTCCGTCCCTCTTCCCCGTTGTATACCTTTCCCCCTCCCCCACGCTATATTCTCTTTCCCTTTTCTCCTATCCCTTTCCCTTTGCAATGTATGTGGCCGTTTGTGGCCCTTTTCCCTTTTGAATAAAAACCCCCTTTTGGGATCTTCCGCTGTCTCCGTCCGTTTGGATATTTTGCATGCGTTTGATCGTGTTCTTCCTCCTCCTCGTCTTCCCCGTCGGTTTGCCCTCCGGCGATGATCTTTCCTCCTTGGCCTTCCCCCTTTCTTCAATCCCCAGTCCACCTGGCTAACCCTCAGTCCTCATTTCTTTGCCCAGCCTCCCTAGCTTCTAGCCGTGCGTCCTGGCTAAGCCCCTCGCTGATATACCATCAGCGGCCTCCGCCGGCACGCTTCTATTAGCCCTCGACGGCATGCCCTCAACTGCCCTCAGCGGCACACCTTTGGCTGCCCTCAGCGGCACACTCCTTAGCCCTCAGCGGCACGCCTTCAGCTGCCCTCAGCGGCACACCCTTTGGCCCTCAGCGGCACACCTTCAGCCGCCCTCAGCGACATACTCCATTTGGCCCTCAGTGGCACACTTCCCATCTCCTTCGCCGACATGCCCTCTCGTGCCGTCCTTGCCCGGCACACCTGCCCTTCCTTCTTGCCCGATGCATCCCCCCCCCTCAGCCAGTCCTAGAGTAGGCTTCCACTCGCCGTTCCCTCCGAGTTTTCCGAGTTTTGTTGCCGCTCTCGGGCGCCCACCTCCAGTTGTCGGGTTCCGCCACTCCTTGTGGGCGCGCTCCCTGTATCTCCCTTACGCTCGGGTCAAGGGGAGATGCTGTCGAATTTTCGTTAGAAACGATAACATGTTGAAAAGATAAAGAGAAACAACTAACAAATGGAGCGATCACACGTTAAGAAGGACTAAAAGAAAGCAACAAACAAACGAAAAGAACAACGGTAAAATGCTTCAACCAATGCAAAGAACAATGCAATCAATTCAAAGAGAGCCAAATCGAATGATAACTAAACAACTTGAACATTCGTCCTCGTGGGAGAAAGAATAGAAACTGATCAAGAGAAGAAAAGAAGAAACCTCTGTACACTTAATAAAATCAGAGAGGAAGAAAAGAAAAGCCTTAAAAGAACTAGAGGGAGAGTGGGCCTTCACCGGTACACCTAGTCCAGCCCTTCGCCGGCACGCCCCTAAGGGCCTTCCCCGGTACGCCCTGCCAGGCCTTCGCCGGCACGCTCCAACCGTCGCTTCCCCGACACGCCCCAGCCGGCCCTTCCCCGGCACACTCGGCCATACCCTTCGCCGGCACACCTCCTCAGCCCTTCAGCGGCACAGTCCCTAGGCCCTTCAGCGGCACACTCCTCAGCCCTTCAGCGACACAACCCTCAGGCTCTTCAGCGGCACACTCCCAGCCCTTCAGCGGTACGCCTTTCTCTTAGCCCTCTAATGGCCCATTCTCTCTCCATAAAATATGAGTAATAATAATAATAATAATAAATAATAACAAATTCAAAAAATGAATAAATAAATAAGAATAATAAAGGAATAAATAATAGTAATAATAAGCTAAAAAGAACAATAACAATAATAATAATTAGACAAATAAATGATACCAAAGATGAATGAATAATAATAACAAACTCATCAAGAATGATAAATAAATAAATGATAACCCTGGATAAATAATAATAACAAATTTCACGAAACACGACAAGCAAACGAATGATAATAAAACGAACAAATAATAACAAACCTAATAATAACAATAATAAATGAATAAATCACAAGAAAAAAATAAATAAATAGGAATAACGAACTCACTCAAAGATATACATAAATCAACAAATAATAATAGTAAAACTCTAAGTAATAATAAAACGATGGTAAAGTCCACATTGCAGCCCCATCTCTCTCCGTGACCCGACGCAGAAGGAACAATGATGCCGCCCCCTCAGGCCGGGCCCGAGTCTTGGGAATTATCCCGACATGGCTAGGCCTCGACCTAGTCTTGGGCCGACATTCCAATCAGACCAGACTCGTTCCTCAGGCCGGATCCCTTCCGAGCCACTACTAAAATTGCCGCACGCTCGGCAGACATTTGAACGGGTTCACCTCGGTTTTCGTAGCATTTCTATTACAGACCTGTGTCTGAATATGAAAAGACCCGCGAGCAACCAATATGACCGACGGCTCCCTCCCCGACATGGTCGTGAGCCGGCGTTGCTCCGGGTTGATAGCCCGTTAAATCGGATTCATTCTAATGGGATTCGTTCCTGTCCTTTCATTGAAACTGCCGTAAACTCGGCATACATTCGTACGGGGTCGTTTCCATCAACGTCGCACTTTCAATATGGGCCCTCGCCCGAACATGAAAAGGTCCGCAAGCGACCGACAGAATCGGAATAGAACAAGATGGCTCCCGCCACCCCTGGACTCCTTCCATGGGAATATCAATAAGGCCTCCGTGGGCCATACTTAGACCTCGGGCCTGACCCGGTCATGGTCATCGTCTGGCTCATATCCTCGGTCTACATCCCGCTCCTTTCAAACACGTTTTCGGTTCTGGAGTCTAGTCCCGGGACTCTCCCCCCGTTGCCCTCCGGCACCGGAAATATTAATGATGCCCGCGCGAGCCTTGTTCGGACCACGTGAGGCGCCACCAGCATGGTCCTGACTCGATCTCGCACTGGGCTAATAAATCCACTAGCTTCCTGCTACACTAGCCGAGATTCAACCGAATATTTTCAGTGTCTCGGAATAATAAACTTGTCGTATCCCGGCATGCATATGTTCCAGGTCCTCCCGTGATGATTACAATATTCTCAAGCCGGACTCCCGTCCGAATATTAAATGGTCTCCCGAATGACCGACATGTTTCGAATGCCCGCTTCTCCGGACACAGGGCTTTTCAGTCGATTCAAGGGATATTCCCTCGTCACCCCTTGGCACCGAAAATATTAATGACGCTCATGCAAGTCTTGTTTCGACCGCGGGGGGCCCACCGCAGTATGGTCGCAGCTTGCTCTTGCACCGGGCCAACAGATTTACCGGTTTCTGACCGCTCTAACCGAGGTTTAGCCAAACGTTTTCCGTTCTTCTGAACAGTAAATTGCCATATCCTGGCATACATATGCTCCGGTCTTCCCGCGACGATCGCGCTTTCCCCGAGACGGACACTCGTCCGAACATCAAATGGTCAGCACATGACCGACATGACCTCGAATGGTTTTTCTTCTCGCCCTCGCGTGAGGATCTCAATACCTCGTAATAGACTTTTCATGCAATTAATCTCTTGGCCATGAGGTCCTGAATCTCAGCGATTAATCAAGGGTGTTCCCTCGTATGGGGGATGTAAATGACATCGTGACCTTTATGGCACGGTGGGTTTTGGTCCCGACACGAATCACACAATCGTCTGACGAAGTCAGATCGAGCGCACCATGGGCTCTTCGGAGCCCGAATAAATTGTCACTTTGTGACTGGCACGCCCACGCACTCAATAAACGAATAAACCAACAAGAGAAAAACTGGTGAAAAAAAGTGCGTCCACAAGTCTGGCACGCCCGGTGGGACCAAAACCACCCTTCATCTCTTCGTCGGGATCCAGGGCCTCATGGCCCCCCCAATAAACGACGTTTGCCTGCTTTGATGAATTGCAGGTGTTGTCTTCGCCAGCCCTATTGGGAGAAAATCCAGACTCGGCGCAGCTGCCTTCGCGGCGTCGAGGATGCTGCTTCGAAGCATATGCAGCTTCCAGGAATCATGGGGGCTATTATAAAAAAAGGGGGAGAAGAGAAAGAGAAGAGAAGGGAGGGGAAATCAAGCCCCCCCCGTTTCCCTCAAGAAGAAAGAGAAGAAAAGAAGAAAAGAAGAAAAGAAGAAAAGAAGAAAAGAAAAAAAGGGGAAGAGAAGAAAAAAAAGAGAGAAAATAAAGAAGTAAAAAAAAAGAAGAGAAAGAATTGGCAATAGAGGGTTGTACGGCCACGTCCGTCGAGACGCGTGTTGAACAAAGATTACCACTGTGGAGTTGATGCGGTGGAGCGAACCACTCATCCCCTCCCTGAGGGGGTGAGCGCTCCCCTGCACCTCCACCCTGGTCAATCATACAAAAAGAAGAGAAGAAAAAAAAAGAGAAAGAAGAAAAGAAGAAAAGTCGGCCAACATCGCCGACCAGAAGAGCAACAAGAAACCCGGTATCCTGCCCGACTCTAGGAGGCCCTGAGTCCGTGGTGAAATGACCCGGCCCGTTCCTCCTTCCTGCTGCCTCCGTCCGGCACAAAACGCCCCCCCCCCCCCCCCCCCCCGAGTGGTTGTTAAAAGACCCAGCGAGAAACGATTGTAGCTTGGTGAATGGCTACCCGCTGTGGGGAATGCTTTATAGCAATGGGGCCAAGCACGGCCACCACTCCCGAAGAGAGCATGCACATACCCCGCCATGGGGGGGGGGGATAAGAAGAAGAGATTCTACCCCGTCCGGGGGCATAACAGACAGCAAAGCTACACCCCGGCTCAGGGGCCTTTGAAGAAGAGAACATACCCCGGTCCAGGGGCATAGAAGCAGAAGACATACCCCGACTGTGAGGCACATGAAGAGAAGCACACCCCGCCCTGGGGGCATAAGAAGCAACATAGTTTCACCCCGATCTAGGGGCATAAAGAGCAAAAGAATACACTTCGACTTAGGGGCACATGAAGAGAAGCATACCCCGCTCTGGGGCATAAGAAGCAGAGCCCACACCCCGACTTAGGGGCATTCGAGGAAGAAATATACCCCGGTACGGGGGCATATGAAGCATGCATCCACCTCGTCATGAGGGTATAAGAAGCAAAGACCATGCCCCGCCACGGGGACTAAGAAGCAAGAATTCACCCCGGCCCGGGGGTACACAAATAAAGGAGCAAACCCCGACTTAGGGACATCAGAAAAAAAAGAAACACACCCCACCCCGGGGGCATAAGAAGCAGCATACACCTCTCCTTGGCAGCATATGAGGCCAAAAAGTATACCCCGACTCGGGAGCATAAGAGACAAAGGACATACCCCCGGTTGGGGGCATAAGAAACAAAAGCACACCCCATGCTAGGGGTATATGGAGAGGAATGCACCTCGCCCTGAGGGGCGCAAAAAGTATAAGAACACACCCAGGCATAGGGGCATTTGAAGAATAAACATACCCCGCCAGGGGGCATAGAAGTCATGAAGAATACGCCCCAGCTTAAGGGCATTTGAAGAAGTCACATCCCGCCTCGGGAGCATAAGAAGCAGCAAGAATACACCCCGGCTTCGGGGTATTTGAAGAAGAAATATACCCCGCCAGGGGGCATAGAAGTCATGAAGAACACGCCCCGACTCAGGGGCATATGAAGAGAAGTCCACCCCGACCTAGGGGTATTTGAAGAAGAAGCATACCCCGCCAGGGGATATAGAAGCCATAAAGAATCCGCTCCTGTTTAGGGGTACTTGAAGAAGCTACATCCCACCTTGGGAGCATGAGAGGAAAAGAGAATCCACCCTGGCCTAGGGGTATTTGAAGAAGAAATATATCCCGCCTGGGGGAATAGAAGCCGTAAAGAACACGTCTCGGCTCAGGGGCACTTGAAGAAGCTACATCCTACCTTGGGAGTATAAGAAGAAAAGAGTCCACCCCATCTTGGGGGTATTAAAAAAAAAACATACCCCGCTATGGGGGCATAGAAACCATAAAGAATACGCCCCGGCTTAGGGCTATTTGAAGAAGAAGGATACCCCGCCTCGGGGGACATTGCAAGCAGCGATATACCCTGCTTGGGTGCACAGGAAGCAAACCACACCCCACTCCTGGGGACACATAAAGAGAGTACACCCCGCCATGGGGGCACATGAAGAGAATCCATCCCGACTCGGGGGTACATGAAGCAACAAAGAATACACCCTGCCTTAGGGGAATCTGAAGAAGAAGCATACACCCCACCAACGGGGGCATAGGAGCCGTCGAGAATCCACCCCACTTTGGGGGCACAAGAAGCAGACATTCCCCAGCATGTCGGGGCAGAAGAAGAAGAATCCCCCTCGGGGGCATATAAAAAAAAAGCAAAGATACACCCGATGCCCGGCGCACATGAAGAGAAAGGCACCTCCCTCTGGGGGCACAACAAGCAACAAAGATACACCCCATTCCCAAGGGCACATGAAGAGAAATACACCCCTGCTCCAGGGGCATATGAGACAAAACTATACCCCGATTTAGGGGCATTTGAAGCAAAGACTTAACCCCGCCTCAAGGGGGGGCATAAGAAGCCAAGAAATATACCCCGCCACGGGGCAACGAAGGAAAAATGCATTCCCCCCGGGGGCACAACAAGCAACAAAGATACACCCCATTCCCAAGGGCACATGAAGAGAAATACACCCCTGCTCCGGGGGCATATGAGACAAAACTATACCCCGATTTAGGGGCATTTGAAGGAAAGACTTCACCCCGCCTCAAGGGGGGCATAAGAAGCCAAGAAATATACCCCACCACGGGGCAACGGAGGCAAAATGCATTCCCCCCGGGGGCACATAAAGCAACATACCCCTCGCCTCGGCAGCATATGAGGCCAAGAAGCTACATCCCGGCTCGGGAGCATAAGAAACAAAAGATATAACCCACGTCCGGGGCATATGAAGCCAAGAAACACACCCCCGTCTCGGGGGTATTTGAAGAAGTAGCATACCCCGCCAGGGGACATAGAAGCCATAACGAATACGCCCCGGCCTAGGGGTATTTGAAGAAGAAGCATACCTCACCTCGAGGGCCTAGAAGCTATAAAAGCGCATGCCCTGACTCAGGGGCATATGAAGAGAAGTCCACCCCGGCCTAGGGGTATTTGAAGAAGAAACACACCCCGCTATGGGGGCATAGAAGCCATAAAGAACACGCCCCGGCTTAGGGGTATTTGAAGAAGAAGGACACCCCGCCCCGGGGGACATTGCAAGCAACCATACACCCTGCTAGGGCGCACAGGAAGCAAGCCACACCCCACTCCTAGGGACACATAAAGAGAGTACACCCCGCCATGGGGGCACATGAAGAGAGTCCACCCCGACTCGGGGGTACATGAAGCAACAAAGAATACACCTCGCCTTAGGGGAGTCTGAAGAAAAAGCATACACCCCACTTTGGGGACACAAGAAGCAAACATTCCCTAGTATGTCAGGGCAAAAGAAGAAGAATCCCCCTCGGGGGCATAAGAAGCAAAAGATACACCCCGTGCCAGGGGCATACGAAGAGGATACACCCCGGCATGGGGGGGATAAGAAGAAGAAGAAACACACTCCGCCACGGGGTCATAAGAAGCAAAAGAATACACCCCGACCTGGGGACGCATGCAGAGCATCTACCCCACTCTGGGGCACAGAAAGAGACACACTCCACCCATGGCGCATAAGGAGCAGAAGTATCTACCCCGACTCGGGGCATAGAAGCGAAGAGACATGCATCCCGACCTGGGAGCATTAGAAGAAAGATCTACCCCGCCCAGGCGGCATTTGAAGAAACAACACCCCCCGCCTTGGGGGCATAGAAGCCGTAAAGAGATACACCCCTATCTCAGGGGGGGGGGGCATAAGAAGCAAAGATACACCCTCGTGCCAGGGACATATGAAGAGAAGCACTCCTCCCCCTTCAGTGGTAGAAGAAGCATAATTCACCCCCGCCATGGGGGGGTATAAGAAACAAAAGACACGTCCCGCACCCTGGCTTAGGGGCATATGAAGAAGAAACATACCCCACCTGGGGGCATAGAAGCCGTGAAGAGTATACCCCGCCATGGGGGCATTTGAAGAGAGCTACACCCCGCCTTGGGGGGCATTAAAAAAAACACACCCAGGTCTGGGGACATAGAAGCTAAAAATACACCCCGCCTGGGGGCACAGAAGCAAAAAGGCAAAACACACCCCTCAGGGGGGATGCACACCAAATGAAGCTACACCCCAACTTGGGGGCACATTAAGAGAAATACACTCCAGCGCAAAAGCATCAATGAGAAGAGAAGAGCATAATAAAGAAAGAAAAGACATGAGGCAGCCGTGGTCCTCGAGCCCGCCTCATCACATAAAAAAAAAGAGACATGAGGCAAACATGGTCCTTGCACCTGCCTCCCCACAAAAGAAAAGAAGAAAAAGAAAAAAAGACATGAGGCAGACGTGGTCCCCGAGCCCGTCTCATCACACAAAAGAAGAGAAGAAAAGGAAAATAAGACACATGAGACAGACGTGGTCCTCGAGCCCGCCTCATTACATAAAAGAAGAAGAGAAGAAGAAAAAAAAGACATGAGGCGAACATGGTCCCTGCACCTTCCTCTCTACAAAAGAAGAATAGAAGAAAAAAAAAGACATGAGGCGAACATGATCTCTGCACATGCCTCTCTACAAAAGAAGAGAAGAAAAGAAAGAAAAGACATATGAGGCAGACATGGTCCTTGCACCCGCCTCTCCACAAAAGAAGAAGAAAAAAAGACACATGAGGTAGACGTGGTCTCTGAACCTGCCTCTTTACACAGAAGAAAAGAAGAAGAAGAAAGAGCAATTATGAGGCGAACACGGTCTTTGCACCCGCCTCTCCACACAAAAGAAGAGAAGAAGAGAAAGAATAGCAGCGAGGCAAACATGGTCTTTGTACCCGCCTCTTCAAAAAATCTTTATGAGGTAAACTTCTACCTCCGACCTCCAACCATCAAACAAATAGAAGCCAATCAGCATTCCACCAACGGGGTGTTAAACCGACTAGACCTTCCGCCGACGGGGCGTTAAACCGACAAAACCTTCCGCCGACGGGGCGTTAAACCGACAAAACCTTCCGCCGACGGGGCGTTAAACCGACAAGACCTTCCGCCGACGGGGCGTTAAACCGACAAAACCTTCCGCCGACGGGGCGTTAAACCGACAAAACCTTCCGCCCACGGGGCGTTAAACCGACAAAACCTTCCGCCGACGGGGCGTTAAACCGACTAGACCTTCCGCCGACGGGGCGTTAAACCGACTAAACCTTCCGCCGACGGGGCGTTAAACCGACTAGACCTTCCACCGATGGGGCGTTAAATCGACTAGACCTGCCGTCGACGGGGCGTTAAACCGACTAAACCTTCCCCCGATGGGGCGTTAAACCGACTAAACCTTCCGCCGGCGGGGCGTTAAACCGACTAGACCTTCCGCCGGCGGGGTGTTAAACCGACTAGACCTTCCACCAACGAGGCATTAAACCGACAAAACCTTCCGCCGACGGGGCGTTAAACCGACTAAACCTTTCGCTGACGGGGCGCTAAACTGACCAACTTTCAGCCATCAGGGCTTCAAGCTGACAACTACCCCTTCATCGGCTTTCGGGTCGACAGCTGCCTCATCATCGGCTCTTAGCCGACAGCTACATAATCATCGGCTCTTAACCGACAGCTACCTCATCATCAGCTCTTAGCCGACATCTACCTCGTCATCTGCTCCTAGCCGACAGCTACCTCGTCATCGGCTCCTAGTCGACAGCTACCTCATCATCGGCTCTTGGCCGATAGCTACCTCAGCATCGGCCTCCGGGTCGACAGCTATCTCATCATCGGCTCTTAGCCGACAGCTACATAATCATCGGCTCTTAGCCGATAGCTACCTCATCATCGGCTCCTAGCCGACAGCTACCTCATCATCGGCTCCTAGCCAACAGCTACCTCGTCATCGGCTCCTAGCCGACAGCTATCTCATCATTGGCACCCAAGCCGACAGCTTCCCAGTTAAAAAAATAGACCTCTCACTTTGGTTCGGATCCTTTCCCGGCCAGAGAATCAAAGAATAAACCTTCCGTTTTGGTCCAGATCCTTCCCTGGCCAGAGAACAAAAGAAACCATTCTCTTCGACTCTCACGTCCCGCTACCCGACGCCCCTCGGCTCAGCCATTTCGGCCGAGGCCTACTGTCGGGATTAATCCATCTGTCCCACCGCGCTTCCCGATTCTGGCTCCCGCAGCCAGCGTCCCAGCATCTTTTAGCCCTTATGGCCGACTCCCCTAATGTCCCTCGGGTTCTATAGCCCGCTTCCCTGATACCCTTTCAGCCGTTCGCGGTCTGCCTCCCTAATACCTTTACTACCACTACCCTTATACGTAACAACAATATTTTCCTATGCAATAAAAAAAAATAACAAAAACAACAACAACAACAAAAACAAACACAAAACAAAAAGAAAAAAAAACAAAAAAAAAAGGAGAATGCACGATTGCCCCGCTTGCATGGTTGCTTAATATAGAATAATACACCTCCTTGAAATTTTCTAGGACCGTGTTTCCTTGCTAAATAATAATATCGCCCCGATTCCGGATGCACGGACGTCACGGCGCACGCTCAAAGGGAGCCCAATTATGGTAGGTGCACACGTCAAGGGGAAGAGTCATGGCTGAATCGCTAAGCCCAGCTCACAAAATGAACCTGAGGCAACGCTCCCACACTTAGCATTTAATGTGTTCGATAGCCTTCGACTATAGGGATTGCCCGAATTTCTTCTTAGCACTCTACGGATGCTCGAATTCCTGCACTCGCGTGAAAGGTAATCGTGAGGAAAAAGCTGCCTACCCCCACTATAAAAAAAAAAGAGAGAGAGAAAAAAGAGAAAATAGAGAGACGTGAATCCGAGTAGCCGGGAATCCCCATTGAGACACATGAGGAGACTCGCGTGAAATGGTGAAGCGAATTATAATAAGGATGAAACCTATTAGCCGGGAATCCCCATTGAGACACATGAGGAGACTCGCGTCAAACGGTGGAATCCGTAATAGAATTATAATGAGGATGAATCCTAGTAGCCGGGAATCTCCATTGAGACACATGAGGAGACTCGCGCTGAACGGTGAAATCCGCTACAAAAATAAACATGTGGGGGCTGTGTGAAGCTACCGAAAGTTGAAAGCCTGGAACTAATGTGTAGGCGCTAGAGTGATCCTCGAGTGTCACCAGGAAAACCTGCATATCCCTATGGTTAGGGCCTTTTTTTTACACATTTACACTGCCACGCCATAGAGAATTGCCTCGGGTGAAATGCGTGAATTTAGGCTATGCATGCAAGACATGTGGTATCCTCTTGACGGGTGCACCACCCCTCAATTGTGCCTTGCGGCCCGCACCGCATCTACGAATTATGGGCGATGTCCCTATCCTATCCCCTATAGAGGGAGCTGCCTTACTTATATTTATGTCATGCCTGCTAATGAATGCTTGCATGCTTGAATAAAAAGAAATATAATAAAAAATATAATAAATAATAAAATGTGTGCATGCAATAAACTCAATTTCGACCATCGAAGCCTACGTTCCCAGCTACGACTCGTAGAGCCCAATCTTGGCCCCCATGGCCTACCTCTTGCCCTCGCGGCTCGTTAATCTCCCAACTTCGGCTCCCGCAGCCCGCTTCCAGCCATGGCTATTCTGGCCTCCCTCATCGGCCCCTGAGCCGACAACTTTCGAATTATTGGCTCCCAGGCCAACAGCTTTTCAGTCATCGGCCCCTGAGCCGACAGCTTTCAATCATCGGCCTTCGGGTCGACAGCTTTTCAATTATTGGCTCCCATGCCAATAGCTTTTCAATCATCGGCCTTCGGGTCGACAGCTTTCCAATTATTGGCTCACATGCTGACAGCTTTCAATCATCGGCCCTTGAGCCAACAGCTTTTAATCATCGGCCTTCGGGTTGACAGCTTTTCAATTATTGGCCCACATGTCAACAGCTTCCAATTATCGGCCGCTTTGCCGACAGCTCTTATATCATTAGCATCCACGCCAGCAGTCGCCCGGAGTTCTCCAAAAAAAAGAGAGAAGGGAAGAAGAGAAGAAGAAGGAAATAGAGAAGAGAAAAGAAAAAGAGAATAAAAGAAAAAAAAGGGATAACAAAAAAGAGAAGAGAAGAAAAGAGAAGACAAAGAGAAGAGAAGACCAACATATCAGGTCAGTTCCTGGCACCCCGTCGGCACTGACGAAGAGACCAAGAGACCAACAAATCAGGTCAGCTCTCGGCACCCTGTCGACACTGACGAAGAGACCAAGAGACCAACAAACCAGGTCAGCTCCTGGCACCCTGTCGGCATTGGCGAAGAGACAAAGAGATCCACATATCATGTCAGCTCCCGACACCATGTCGGCACTGACGAAGAGACAAAGAGATCCACATATCAGGTCAGCTCCCGGCGCCCTGTCGGCACTGACGAAGAGACAAAGAGACCAACATATCATGTCAACGCCCGACACCCCCGTCGACACTAACGAAGAGAAGAAGAGACCAACATATTAGCTCCCGGCACCCCATCGGCACTGACGAAGAGAAGAAGAGACTGACAAACCAGGTCAGCTCCCGGCACCCTGTCGGCACTGACGAAGGGACAAAGAGATCCACATATCATGGCAGCTCCCTACACCCTCTCGGCACGGACGAAGAGATAAAGAGACCAACAAACCAGGTCAACTCCCGGCGCCCTGTCGGCACTGACAAAGAGACAAAGAGACCAACATATCATGGCAACACCCGACACCCCGTCGGCACTGACGAAGAGAAGAAGAGACCAACATATTAGCTCCCGGCACCCCGTCGGCATCGATGAAGAGGAAAGAGACAAATACACCCACGGGCACCGCCCGGCTCATCCTTCGCTTACGCTACTCGTGGGTGGGGGGCATTTGTGGACACCAAAAAATTACACACACAGATATCCTACTCGGCCAAGCATCAACAAAGGTAATGAGTGAAAAAGCCCCGGAAAGACTGGTCACCCGGACTCCCCAAACAAATGCACACGCTGCCGTGAAGCCGTCTCCGGAATCACGACAGCGAAGAGAAATCAACCACCAAGAGCTCCACAATCCATGGGCCTCGAAGAAAATCAAATGGGCCACAACTCGTGCTCACAACGGGCTCAAAACTGCCCATTTTGGCCTTCAACGACACACCGTGGTGGCCTTCAACGGCACACCCATCTGGCCTTTAGCGGCACGCCCACTTGAGGCTTCAGTGGCACGCCCCTGGCCTTCAGCGGCACGACCTCAAACCCGTTCAGCGACACGCCCTTGTGCCCCCTTCAGCGGCACGCCCATGGGGCGCTTCGTCGGCACATCGCCAACCGCCTTCAGCGGTACACCCCCTGTGCCCCCTCAGCGGCACGCCCCATGGCCCTTCGCCGGCACGCCCTTGTGGCACTTCAGCGGCACGCCCAAGCCGCCCTTTCAGCGGCACGCCCCTTGGGCTCCTTCAGCGGCGCGCCCTTTTGCCCCTTCAGCGGCACGCTCTAACGGCGCTTCTGCGGCACGCTTGCTGAGCCCTTCACCGGCACGCCCTCCTGGTCGTTCAATGGCACGCCCCCTACAGCCTTTAGCGGCACGCCCTCTGTGGTCTTCAGCGGCACGCCCTTTACAGCCTTCAGCGGCACGCCCTCCTAGCCGATCAGCGACACGCCTTTTGGCCCTCTCAGCGGCACGCTTGTTGTGCCTGCCAGCGACACGCCATTCAGGCTCTTCAACGGCACCCTCCGGCAGGACCACGTGACGCCCATGCCCTATGGATTCTTGGCGTGTAGTGGGTTTGCCGAGGTGTCGTCTGGGGAGAGGACCATGCTGCCTACTCCTGCCACCCTGGACAAGGGAGTCAACTCCCATTAAATGCCCCTCAGACGCTTCCCGCCTTCGGAGGCTCCGCCGTATGGGGTATAAAAACCCCTCTCCTTCGCTGCGAACAAAAAAGAAGGAGGCCAGTGGAGGGAGCCACGACCGAGCTGCCAGAAAAGAGAAGAAGAAGAAGAAGAAGAAGAGAAAAGAGAAGAGGAAAAAGGAGGGGGGAGGCTCCACCTCCTCCCGGCTGCTCCGTCTGCCGTCGTCCGTGCGAAGAGAAAGAGAAGAAGAAAAAGAGAAGAAGAGGAGCATGCTGCTCCGACCACCACCGGCTGAGAGAAAAGAAGAGAAGAAGAGAAGGAGGGGGGAGGAGCTCACGCTCCGTCCCTCTTCCCCGTTGTATACCTTTCCCCCTCCCCCACACTATATTCTCTTTCCCTTTTCTCCTATCCCTTTCCCTTTGCAATGTATGTGGCCGTTTGTGGCCCTTTTCCCTTTTGAATAAAAACCCCCTTTTGGGATCTTCCGCTGTCTCCGTCCGTTTGGGTATTTTGCATGCGTTTGATCGTGTTCTTCCTCCTCCTCGTCTTCCCCGTCGGTTTGGCCTCCGGCGATGATCTTTCCTCCTTGGCCTTCCCCCTTTCTTCAATCCCCAGTCCACCTGGCTAACCCTCAGTCCTCATTTCTTTGCCCAGCCTCCCTAGCTTCTAGCCGTGCGTCCTAGCTAAGCCCCTCGCGGATATACCATCAGCGGCCTCCGCCGGCACCCTTCTATTAGCCCTCGACGGCATGCCCTCAACTGCCCTCAGCGGCACACCTTTGGCTGCCCTGAACGGCACACTCCTTGGCCCTCAGCGGCACGCCTTCAGCTGCCCTCAGTGGCACACCCTTTGGCCCTCAGCGGCACACCTTCAGCCGCCCTCAGCGGCATACTCCATTTGGCCCTCAGCGGCACACTTCCCATCTCCTTCGCCGACATGCCCTCTCGTGCCGTCCTTGCCCGGCACACCTGCCCTTCCTTCTTGCCCGATGCATCCCCCCCCCTCAGCCAGTCCTAGAGTAGGCTTCCACTCGCCGTTCCCTCCGAGTTTTCCGAGTTTTGTTGCCGCTCTCGGGCACCCACCTCCAGTTGTCGGGTTCCGCCACTCCTTGTGGGCGCGCTCCCTGTATCTCCCTTACGCTCGGGTCAAGGGGAGATGCTGTCAAATTTTCGTTAGAAACGATAACATGTTGAAAAGATAAAGAGAAACAACTAACAAATGGAGCGATCACACGTTAAGAAGGACTAAAAGAAAGCAACAAACAAACGAAAATAACAACGGTAAAATGCTTCAACCAATGCAAAGAACAATGCAATCAATTCAAAGAGAGCCAAATCGAATGATAACTAAACAACTTGAACATTCGTCCTCATGGGAGAAAGAATAGAAACTGATCAAGAGAAGAAAAGAAGAAACCTCTGTACACTTAATAAAATCAGAGAGGAAGAAAAGAAAAGCCTTAAAAGAACTAGAGGGAGAGTGGGCCTTCACCGGTACACCTAGTCCAGCCCTTCGCCGGCACGCCCCTAAGGGCCTTCCCCGGTACGCCCTGCCAGGCCTTCGCCGGCACGCTCCAACCGTCGCTTCCCCGGCACGCCCCAGCCGGCCCTTCCCCGGCACACTCGGCCATACCCTTCGCCGGCACACCTCCTCAGCCCTTCAGCGGCACAGTCCCTAGGCCCTTCAGCGGCACACTCCTCGGCCCTTCAGCGGCACAACCCTCAGGCTCTTCAGCGGCACACTCCCAGCCCTTCAGCGGTACGCCTTTCTCTTAGCCCTCTAATGGCCCATTCTCTCTCCATAAAATATGAGTAATAATAATAATAATAATAATAAATAATAAATTCAAAAAATGAATAAATAAATAAGAATAATAAAGGAATAAGTAATAGTAATAATAAGCTAAAAAGAACAATAACAATAATTAGACAAATAAATGATAACAAAGATGAATGAATAATAATAACAAACTCATCAAGAATGATAAATAAATAAATGATAACCCTGGATAAATAATAATAACAAATTTGACGAAACACGACAAGCAAACGAATGATAATAAAATGAACAAATAATAACAAACCTAATAATAACAATAATAAATGAATAAATCACAAGAAAAAAAATAAATAAATAGGAATAACGAACTCACTCAAAGATATACATAAATCAACAAATAATAATAGTAAAACTCTAAGTAATAATAAAACGATGGTAAAGTCCACATTGCAGCCCCATCTCTCTCCGTGACCCGACGCAGAAGGAACAATGATGCCGCCCCCTCAGGCCGGGCCCGAGTCTTGGGAATTATCCCGACATGGCTAGGCCCCGACCTAGTCTTGGGCCGACATTCCAATCAGACCAGACTCGTTCCTCAGGCCGGATCCCTTCCGAGCCACTACTAAAATTGCCGCACGCTCGGCAGACATTTGAACGGGTTCACCTCGATTTTCGCAGCATTTCTATTACGGACCTGTGTCTGAATATGAAAAGACCTGCGAGCAACCAATATGACCGACGGCTCCCTCCCCGACATGGTCGTGAGCCGGCGTTGCTCCGGGTCGATAGCCCGTTAAATCGGATTCATTCTAATGGGATTCGTTCCTGTCCTTTCATTGAAACTGCCGTAAACTCGGCATACATTCGTACGGGGTCGTTTCCATCAACGTCGCACTTTCAATATGGGCCCTCGCCCGAACATGAAAAGGTCCGCAAGCGACCGACAGAATCGGAATAGAACAAGACGGCTCCCGCCACCCCTGGACTCCTTCCATGGGAATATCAATAAGGCCTTCGTGGGCCATACTTAGACCTCGGGCCTGACCCGATCATGGTCATCGTCTGGCTCATATCCTCGGTCTACATCCCGCTCCTTTCAAACACGTTTTCGGTTCTGGAGTCTAGTCCTGGGATTCTCCCCCCGTTGCCCTCCGGCACCGGAAATATTAATGATGCCCGCGCGAGCCTCGTTCGGACCACGGGAGGCGCCCCCAGCATGGTCCTGACTCGATCTCGCACTGGGCTAATAAATCCACTAGCTTCCTGCTACACTAGCCGAGATTCAACCGAATATTTTCAGTGTCTCGGAATAATAAACTTGTCGTATCCCGGCATGCATATGTTCCAGGTCCTCCCGTGACGATTACAATATTCTCAAGCCGGACTCCCGTCCGAATATTAAATGGTCTCCCGAATGACCGACATGTTTCGAATGCCCGCTTCTCCGGACACAGGGCTTTTCAGTCGATTCAAGGGATATTCCCTCGTCGCCCCTTGACACCGAAAATATTAATGACGCTCATGCAAGTCTTGTTTCGACCGCGGGGGGCCCACCGCAGTATGGTCGCAGCTTGCTCTTGCACCGGGCCAACAGATTTACCGGTTTCCGATCGCTCTAACCGAGGTTTAGCCAAACGTTTTCCGTTCTTCTGAACAGTAAATTGCCATATCCTGGCATACATATGCTCCGGTCTTCCCGCGACGATCGCGCTTTCCCCAAGACGGACACTCGTCCGAACATCAAATGGTCAGCACATGACCGACATGACCTCGAATGGTTTTTCTTCTCGCCCTCGCGTGAGGATCTCAATACCTCGTAATAGACTTTTCATGCAATTAATCTCTTGGCCATGAGGTCCTGAATCTCAGCGATTAATCAAGGGTGTTCCCTCGTATGGGGGATGTAAATGACATCGTGACCTTTATGGCACGGCGGGTTTTGGTCCCGACACGAACCACATAATCGTCTGACGAAGTCAGATCGAGCGCACCATGGGCTCTTCGGAGCCCGAATAAATTGTCACTTTGTGACTGGCACGCCCACGCACTCAATAAACGAATAAACCAACAAGAGAAAAATAGGTGAAAAAAAGTGCGTCCACAAGTCTGGCACGCCCGGTGGGACCAAAACCACCCTTCATCTCTTCGCCGGGATTCAGAGCCTCATGGCCCCCCCTAATAAATGATGTTTGCCTGCTTTGATGAATTGCAGGTGTTGTCTTCGCCAGCCCTATTGGGAGAAAATCCAGACTCGACACAACTGCCTTCGCGGCGTCGAGGATGCTGCTTCGAAGCATATGCAGCTTCCAGGAATCATGGGGGCTGTTATAAAAAAAGGGGGAGAAGAGAAAGAGAAGAGAAGGGAGGGGAAATCAAGCCCCCCCGTTTCCCTCAAGAAGAAAGAGAAGAAAAGAAGAAAAGAAGAAAAGAAGAAAAGGAGAAAAGGAGAAGAGAAGAAAAAAAAAGAGAGAAAATAAAGAAGTAAAAAAAAAGAAGAGAAAGAATTGGCAATAGAGGGTTGTACGGCCACGTCCGTCGAGACCCGTGCTGAACAAAGATTACCACTGTGGAGTTGATGCGGTGGAGCGAACCACTCATCCCCTCCCTGAGGGGGTGAGCGCTCTCCTGCACCTCCACCCTGGTCAATCATACAAAAAGAAGAGAAGAAAAAAAAAGAGAAAGAAGAAAAGAAGAAAAGTCGGCCAGCATCGCCGACCAGAAGAGCAACAAAAAACCCGGTATCCTGCCTGACTCTAGGAGGCCCTGAGTCCGTGGTGTAATGACCCGGCCCGTTCCTCCTTCCTGCTGCCTCCGTCCGGCACAAAACGCCCCCCCCCCCCCCCCCCCCCCCGAGTGGTTGTTAAAAGACCCAGCGAGAAACGATTGTAGCTTGGTGAATGGCTACCCGCTGTGGGGAATGCTTTTTTTTAACTAAAGTTGATACTTGCAAGGGGGGGAGACGGGAGAGGGGGTTCATCTCTTCATTGCGGAAGACGATGAAACCACTATCCCGGCCACCAGGCAAGCGATTTGCATATATGGTAGCAAAAAGGAGAAAGGGGTACAGAGGGGGGGGGGGGGAAGCGGCCCAAGAGGGCCAAGACCAGTACAAGGCCAAAGGGCCAAGAAAGTAGCAACAGCCAAGAGTACCTAAGCGGGGGCAGAAACAAAAGCCCAAGAACCCACAGATGAAACAAGGCCCCTACAAAAAGGAATCTTCGTCGAATACCCCTTCAGAATCGGAGGAGAACACGGAACGGACACCGCGCTGATGACCCGGAGAGAAAGGCCAATCAAGAGGGTCAACCTCTGAACCGTCTGTGTCAGGCACCTCCGTGAAGGAAGACTGGGGCGGCGGTGGGGGCGCCATGGAAGAAGACTGGAGCCAAAGAGAGCGACGAGGAGGAAGAGCAGCATCCTCAAACATGCACTAACGATCACGCGAGGAGGAGGTGGAGTTGGACCGCCGGAAGGAACGCCGAGGTGCTCCGCCATCCATCCTTGAGGGCGGCCGGGAGCGGTCCAGGCCAGAGGTGCCCACAAAAGCCGAATGAGCCGCCATACAGCCAAGGGGGGCCGAAGCAGGCTCAAGCCCGGGGACATGAAGTGCCTGGACGAGCTCAGGGAACCTGAGAGGCATGCCAAGATCCGGGGGGGGACAACACCCACGGGAGTCACCGGAGCAGGAGGCGGGGCGGACTCGACGATCGGCCCAGGAGGGGCCCGGTTGATTTTCTTCTTCAAAGCTTGGGCGAAGGAGAGACGAGGGGCAGCCGTCAGAGAAGAGGAGGTAGGCAAGGACCCTACCACGCTAGCCTCCTGGGAGGAGGGCTGCGCCCCTGGGGACCAAGCTACCGCACCGGCGTTAAGCCGAGCATGAGGCAGACCAGGTCCCCCAAGGGGATGAGCATCCGGTGCCGGGAGGCCAAGAACCAAAGAGGAGGACACTCGGGCCGCTGGAGGGGCTCCCGCGGGCACGACTGAGCACGGAAGTGGATCGCCCTTCTCGGAAGGGTGAGGGGGCGCGGTGCCGACTGTCGGAAGAGACGGAGGGCAAACACCACGAGTAGCTGGACCCGGAGGAGGGGCAAGGCCAACAAAACTAGCATGTGCTGTGGGCAAGTCCGGAAATGCTGTGGGGAATGCTTTATAGCAATGGGGCCAAGCACGGCCACCACTCCCGAAGAGAGCATGCACATACCCCGCCATGGGGGGGGGGGATAAGAAGAAGAGATTCTACCCCGTCCGAGGGCATAACAGACAGCAAAGCTACACCCCGGCTCAGGGGCCTTTGAAGAAGAGAACATACCCCGGTCCAGGGGCATAGAAGCAGAAGACATACCCCGACTGTGGGGCACATGAAGAGAAGCACACCCCGCCCTGGGGGCATAAGAAGCAACATAGTTTCACCCCGATCTAGGGGCATAAAGAGCAAAAGAATACACTCCGACTTAGGGGCGCATGAAGAGAAGCATACCCCGCTCTGGGGCAAAAGAAGCAGAGCCCACACTCCGGCTTAGGGGCATTCGAGGAAGAAATATACCCCGGTACGGGGGCATATGAAGCATGCATCCACCTCGTCATGAGGGTATAAGAAGCAAAGACCATGCCCCGCCACAGGGACTAAGAAGCAAGAATTCACCCCGGCCCGGGGGTACACAAATAAAGAAGCAAACCCCGACTTAGGGACATCAGAAAAAAAAGAAACACACCCCACCCCGGGGGCATAAGAAGCAGCATACACCTCTCCTTGGCAGCATATGAGGCCAAAAAGTATACCCCGACTCGGGAGCATAAGAGACAAAGGACATACCCCCGGTTGGGGGCATAAGAAACAAAAGCACACCCCATGCTAGGGGTATATGGAGAGGAATGCACCTCGCCCTAAGGGGCGCAAAAAGTATAAGAACACACCCAGGCATAGGGGCATTTGAAGAATAAACATACCCCGCCAGGGGGCATAGAAGTCATGAAGAATACGCCCCAGCTTAAGGGCATTTGAAGAAGTCACATCCCGCCTCGGGAGCATAAGAAGCAGCAAGAATACACCCCGGCTTCGGGGTATTTGAAGAAGAAATATACCCCGCCAGGGGGCATAGAAGTCATGAAGAACACGCCCCGACTCAGGGGCATATGAAGAGAAGTCCACCCCGACCTAGGGGTATTTGAAGAAGAAGCATACTCCGCCAGGGGATATAGAAGCCATAAAGAATCCGCTCCTGTTTAGGGGTACTTGAAGAAGCTACATCCCACCTTGGGAGCATGAGAGGAAAAGAGAATCCACCCCGGCCTAGGGGTATTTGAAGAAGAAATATATCCCGCCTAGGGGAATAGAAGCCGTAAAGAACACGCCTCGGCTCAGGGGCACTTTAAGAAGATACATCCTGCCTTGGGAGTATAAGAAGAAAAGAGTCCACCCCATCTTGGGGGTATTAAAAAAAAAACATACCCCGCTATGGGGGCATAAAAACCATAAAGAATACGTCCCGGCTTAGGGCTATTTGAAGAAGAAGGATACCCCGCCTCGGGGGACATTGCAAGCAGTGATATACCCTGCTTGGGTGCACAGGAAGCAAACCACACCCCACTCCTGGGGACACATAAAGAGAGTACACCCCGCCATGGGGGCACATGAAGAGAATCCACCCCGACTCGGGGGTACATGAAGCAACAAAGAATACACCCCGCCTTAGGGGAATCTGAAGAAGAAGCATACACCCCACCAACGGGGGCACAGGAGCCGTCGAGAATCCACCCCACTTTGGGGGCACAAGAAGCAGACATTCCCCAGCATGTCGGGGCAGAAGAAGAAGAATCCCCCGAGGGGGCATATAAAAAAAAAAAGCAAAGATACACCCGGTGCCCGGCGCACATGAAGAGAAAGGCACCTCCCTCTGGGGGCACAACAAGCAACAAAGATACACCCCATTCCCAAGGGCACATGAAGAGAAATGCACCCCTGCTCCAGGGGCATATGAGACAAAACTATACCCCGATTTAGGGGCATTTGAAGCAAAGACTTCACCCCGCCTCAAGGGGGGGCATAAGAAGCCAAGAAATATACCCCGCCAAGGGGCAACGAAGGAAAAATGCATCCCCCCCAGGGGCACAACAAGCAACAAAGATACACCCCATTCCCAAGGGCACATGAAGAGAAATACACCCCTGCTCCGGGGGCATATGAGACAAAACTATACCCCGATTTAGGGGCATTTGAAGCAAAGACTTCACCCCGCCTCAAGGGGGGCATAAGAAGCCAAGAAATATACCCCACCACGGGGCAACGGAGGCAAAATGCATTCCCCCCGGGGGCACATAAAGCAACATACCCCTCGCCTCGGCAGCATATGAGGCCAAGAAGCTACATCCCGGCTCGGGAGCATAAGAAACAAAAGATATAACCCACGTCTGGGGCATATGAAGCCAAGAAACACACCCCCGTCTCGGGGGTATTTGAAGAAGTAGCATACCCCGCCAGGGGACATAGAAGCCATAACGAATACGCCCCGGCCTAGGGGTATTTGAAGAAGAAGCATACCTCGCCTCGAGGGCCTAGAAGCTATAAAAGCGCATGCCCTGACTCAGGGGCATATGAAGAGAAGTCCACCCCGGCCTAGGGGTATTAGAAGAAGAAACACACCCCGCTATGGGGGCATAGAAGCCATAAAGAACACGCCCCGACTTAGGGGTATTTGAAGAAGAAGGACACCCCGCCCCGGGGGACATTGCAAGCAACCATACACCCTGCTAGGGCGCACAGGAAGCAAACCACACCCCACTCCTAGGGACACATAAAGAGAGTACACCCCGCCATGGGGGCACATGAAGAGAGTCCACCCCGACTCGGGGGTACATGAAGCAACAAAGAATACACCTCGCCTTAGGGGAGTCTGAAGAAAAAGCATACACCCCACTTTGGGGACACAAGAAGCAAACATTCCCCAGTATGTCAGGGCAAAAGAAGAAGAATCCCCCTCGGGGGCATAAGAAGCAAAAGATACACCCCGTGCCAGGGGCATACGAAGAGGATACACCCCGGCATGGGGGGGATAAGAAGAAGAAGAAACACACTCCGTCACGGGGTCATAAGAAGCAAAAGAATACACCCCTACCTGGGGACGCATGCAGAGCATCTACCCCACTCTGGGGGCACAGAAAGAGACACACTCCGCCCTTGGCGTATAAGGAGCGGAAGTATCTACCCCGACTCGGGGCATAGAAGCGAAGAGACATACATCCCGACCTGGGAGCATTAGAAGAAAGATCTACCCCGCCCAGGCGGCATTTGAAGAAACAACACCCCCCGCCTTGGGGGCATAGAAGCCGTAAAGAGATACACCCCTATCTCAGGGGGGGGGGCATAAGAAGCAAAGATACACCCTCGTGCCAGGGACATATGAAGAGAAGCACTCCTCCCCCTTCAGTGGTAGAAGAAGCATAATTCACCCCCGCCATGGGGGGGTATAAGAAACAAAAGACACGTCCCGCACCCTGGCTTAGGGGCATATGAAGAAGAAACATACCCCACCTGGGGGCATAGAAGCCGTGAAGAGTATACCCCGCCATGGGGGCATTTGAAGAGAGCTACACCCCGCCTTGGGGGGCATTAAAAAAAACACACCCAGGTCTGGGGACATAGAAGCTAAAAATACACCCCGCCTGGGGGCACAGAAGCAAAAAGGCAAAACACACCCCTCAGGGGGGGTGCCCACCAAATGAAGCTACACCCCAACTTGAGGGCACATTAAGAGAAATACACTCCAGCGCGAAAGCATCAATGAGAAGAGAAGAGCATAATAAAGAAAGAAAAGACATGAGGCAGCCATGGTCCTCGAGCCCGCCTCATCACATAAAAAAAAAGAGACATGAGGCAAACATGGTCCTTGCACCTGCCTCCCCACAAAAGAAAAGAAGAAAAAGAAAAAAAGACATGAGGCAGACGTGGTCCCCGAGCCCGTCTCATCACACAAAAGAAGAGAAGAAACGGAAAATAAGACACATGAGGCAGACGTGGTCCTCGAGCCCGCCTCATTACATAAAAGAAGAAGAGAAGAAGAAAAAAAAGACATGAGGCGAACATGGTCCCTGCACCTTCCTCTCTACAAAAGAAGAATAGAAGAAAAAAAAAGACATGAGGCGAACATGGTCTCTACACCTGCCTCTCTACAAAAGAAGAGAAGAAAAGAAAGAAAAGACATATGAGGCAGACATGGTCCTTGTACCCGCCTCTCCACAAAAGAAGAAGAAAAAAAGACACATGAGGCAGACGTGGTCACTGAACCCGCCTCTTTACACAGAAGAAAAGAAGAAGAAGAAAGAGCAATTATGAGGCGAACACGGTCTTTGCACCCGCCTCTCCACACAAAAGAAGAGAAGAAGAGAAAGAACAGCAGCGAGGCAAACATGGTCTTTGTACCCGCCTCTCCACACAAAAGAAGAGAAGAAGGGAAAGAACAGCAGTGAGGCAAACATGGTCTTTGTACCCGCCTCTTCAAAAAATCTTTATGAGGTAAACTTCTACCTCCGACATCCAACCATCAAACAAATAGAAACCAATCAGCATTCCGTCGACAGGGTGTTAAACCGACTAGACCTTCCGCCGACGGGGCGTTAAACCGACAAAACCTTCCGCCGACGGGGCGTTAAACCGACAAGACCTTCCACCGACGGGGCGTTAAATCGACAAAACATTCCGCCGACGGGGCGTTAAACCGACAAAACCTTCCGCCCACGGGGTGTTAAACCGACAAAACCTTCCGCCGACGGGGCGTTAAACCGACTAAACCTTCCGCCGATGGGGCGTTAAACTGACTAGACCTTCCGCCGATGGGGCGTTAAACCGACTAGACCTGCCACCGACGGGGCGTTAAACCGACTAAACCTTCCCCCGATGGGGCGTTAAACCGACTAAACCTTCCGCCGGCAGGGCGTTAAACTGACTAGACCTTCCGCCGGCGGGGTGTTAAACCGACTAGACCTTCCGCCAACGAGGCATTAAACCGACAAAACCTTCCGCCGACGGGGCGTTAAACTGACTAAACCTTTCGCCGACGGGGCGCTAAACTGACCAACATTTAGCCATCAGGGGTTCAAGCCGACAGCTACCCCTTCATCGGCCTTCGGGTCGATAGCTACCTCATCATCGGCTCTTAGCCGACAGCTACATAATCATCGGCTCTTAACCGACAGCTACCTCATCATCAGCTTTTAGCCGACATCTACCTCGTCATCTGCTCCTAGCCGACAGCTACCTCGTCATCGGCTCCTAGTCGACAGCTACCTCATCATCGGCTCTTGGCCGATAACTACCTCATCATCGGCCTCCGGGTCGAGAGCTATCTCATCATCGGCTCTTAGCCGACAGCTACATAATCATCGGCTCTTAGCCGACAGCTACCTCATCATCGGCTCCTAGCCGACAGCTACCTCGTCATCGGCTCCTAGCCGACAGCTATCTCATCATTGGCACCCCAGCCGACAGCTTCCCAGTTAAAAAAATAGACCTCTCACTTTGGTTCGGATCCTTTCCCGGCCAGAGAATCAAAGAATAAACCTTCCGTTTTGGTCCAGATCCTTCCCTGGCCAGAGAACAAAAGAAACCATTCTCTTCGACTCTCACGTCCCGCTACCCGACGCCCCTCGGCTCAGCCATTTCGGCCGAGGCCTACTATCGGGATTAATCCATCTGTCCCACCGCGCTTCCCGATTCTGGCTCCTGCAGCCAGCGTCCCAGCATCTTTTAGCCCTTATGGCCGACTCCCCTAATGTCCCTCGGGTTCTATAGCCCGCTTCCCTGATACCCTTTCAGCCGTTCGCGGTCTGCCTCCCTAATACCTTTACTACCACTACCCTTATACGTAACAACAATATTTTCCTATGCAAAAAAAAAAAAAATAACAAAAACAACAACAACAACAACAACAACAAAAACAAACACAAAACAAAAAGAAAAAAAAACAAAAAAAAGGAGAATGCACGATTGCCCCGCTTGCATGGTTGCTTAATATAGAATAATACACCTCCTTGAAATTTTCTAGGACCGTGTTTCCTTGCTAAATAATAATATCACCCCGATTCCGGATGCACGGACGTCACGGCGCACGCTCAAAGGGAGCCCAATTATGGTAGGTGCACACGTCAAGGGGAAGAGTCATGGTTGAATCGCTAAGCCCAGCTCACAAAATAAACCTGAGGCAACGCTCCCACACTTAGCACTTAATGTGTTCGATAGCCTTCGACTATAGGGATTGCCCGAATTTCTTCTTAGCACTCTACGGATGCTCGAATTCCTGCACTCGCGTGAAAGGTAATCGTGAGGAAAAAGCTACCTACCCCCACTATAAAAAAAAAAGAGAGAGAAAAAAGAGAAAATAGAGAGACGTGAATCCGAGTAGCCGGGAATCCCCATTGAGACACATGAGGAGACTCGCGCGAAATGGTGAAGCGAATTATAATAAGGATGAAACCTATTAGCCGAGAATTCCTATTGAGACACATGAGGAGACTCGCGTCAAATGGTGGAATCCGTAATAGAATTATAATGAGGATGAATCCTAGTAGCCGGGAATCTCCATTGAGACACATGAGGGGACTCGCGCTGAACGGTGAAATCCGCTACAAAAATAAACATGTGGGGGCTGTGTGAAGCTACCGAAAGTTGAAAGCCTGGAACTAATGTATAGGCGCTAGAGTGATCCTCGAGTGTCACCAGGAAAAACTGCATATCCCTATGGTTAGGGCCTTTTGTTTACACATTTACACTGCCACGCCATAGAGAATTACCTCGGGTGAAATGCGTGAATTTAGGCTATGCATGCAAGACATGCGATATCCTCTTAACGGGTGCACCACCCCTCAATTGTGCCTTGCGGCCCGCACCGCATCTACGAATTATGGGCGATGTCCCTATCCTATCCCCTATAGAGGGAGTTGCCTTACTTATATTTATGTCATGCCTGCTAATGAATGCTTGCATGCTTGAATAAAAGGAAATATAATAAAAAATATAATAAATAATAAAATGTGTGCATGCAATAAACTCAATTTCGACCATCGATGCCTTAGTTCCCAGCTACGACTCGTAGAGCCCAATCTTGGCCCCCATGGCCTACCTCTTGCCCTCGCGGCACGTTAATCTCCCAACTTCGGCTCCCGCAGCCCGCTTCCAGCCATGGCTATTCTGGCCTCCCTCATCGGCCCCTGAGCCGACAACTTTCGAATTATTGGCTCCCAGGCCAACAGCTTTTCAGTCATCGGCCCCTGAGCCGACAGCTTTCAATCATCGGCCTTCGGGTCGACAGCTTTTCAATTATTGGCTCCCATGCCAATAGCTTTTCAATCATCGGCCTTCAGGTCGACAGCTTTCCAATTATTGGCTCACATGCTGACAGCTTTCAATCATCGGCCCTTGAGCCGACAGCTTTTAATCATCGGCCTTCGGGTCGACAGCTTTTCAATTATTGGCCCCCATGTCAACAACTTCCAATTATCGGCCGCTTTGCCGACAGCTCTTATATCATTGGCATCCACGCCAGCAGTCGCCCGGAGTTCTCCAAAAAAAAGAGAGAAGGGAAGAAGAGAAGAAGAAGGAAACAGAGAAGAGAAAAGAAAAAGAGAATAAAAGAAAAAAAAGGGATAACAAAAAAGAGAAGAGAAGACAAAGAGAAGAGAAGACCAACATATCAGGTCAGTTCCTGGCACCCCGTCGGCACTGACGAAGAGACCAAGAGACCAACAAACAAGGTCACCTCTCGGCACCCTGTCGACACTGACGAAGAGACCAAGATACCAACAAACCAGGTCAGCTCCTGGCACCCTGTCGGCACTGACGAAGAGACAAAGAGATCCACATATCATGTCAGCTCCCGACACCATGTCGGCACTGACGAAGAGACAAAGAGATCCACATATCAGGTCAGCTCCCGGCGCCCTGTCGGCACTGACGAAGAGACAAAGAGACCAACATATCATGTCAACGCCCGACACCCCGTCGACACTGACGAAGAGAAGAAGAGACCAACATATTAGCTCCCGGCACCCCATCGGCACTGACGAAGAGAAGAAGAGACCGACAAACCAGGTCAGCTCCCGACACCCTGTCGGCACAGATGAAGAGACAAAGAGATCCACATATCATGGCAGCTCCCTACACCCCGTCGGCACTGATGAAGAGATAAAGAGACCAACAAACCAGGTCAACTCCCGGCGCCCTGTCGGCACTGACGAAGAGACAAAGAGACCAACATATCATGGCAACGCCCGACATCCCGTCGGCACTGACGAAGAGAAGAAGAGACCAACATATTAGCTCCCGGCACCCCGTCGGCATCGATGAAGAGGAAAGAGACAAATACACCCACGGGCACCGCCCGGCTCATCCTTCGCCTGCGCTACTCGTGGGTGGGGGGCATTTGTGGACACCAAAAAATTACACACACAGATATCCTGCTCGGCCCAGCATCAACAAGGGCAACGAGTGAAAAAGCCCCGGAAAGATTGGTCACCCGGACTCCCCAAACAAATGCACACGCTACCGTGAAGCCGTCTCCGGAATCACGACAACGAAGAGAAATCAACCACCAAGAGCTCCACAATCCATGGGCCTCGAAGAAAATCAAATGGGCCACAACTCGTGCTCACAACGGGCTCAAAACTGCCCATTTTGGCCTTCAACGACACACCATGGTGGCCTTCAACGGCACACCCATCTGGCCTTTAGCGGCACACCCACTTGAGGCTTCCGCGGCACGCCCCTGGCCTTCAGCGGCACGACCTCAAACCCGTTCAGCGACACGCCCTTGCGCCCCCTTCAGCGGCACGCCCATGGGGCACTTCGCCGGCACACTGCCAACCGCCTTCAGCGGTACACCCCCTGTGCCCCCTCAGCGGCACGCCCCATGGCCCTTCGCCGGCACGCCCTTGTGGCACTTCAGCGGCACGCCCAGGCCGCCCCTTCAGCGGCACGCCCCTTGGGCTCCTTCAGCGGCGCGCCCTTTTGCCCCTTCAGCGGCACGCTCTAACGGCGCTTATGCGGCACGCTTGCTGAGCCCTTCGCCGGCGCGCCCTCCTGGTCGTTCAATGGCACGCCCCCTACGGCCTTTAGCGGCACGCCCTCTGTGGTCTTCAACGGCACGCCCTCTACAGCCTTTAGCGGCACGCCCTCCTAGCCGATCAGCGACACGCCTTTTGGCCCTCTCAGCGGCACGCTTGTTGTGCCTGCCAGCGACACGCCATTCAGGCTCTTCAACAGCACCCTTCGGCAGGACGATGTGACGCCCATGCCCTATGGATTCTTGGCGCGCAGTGGGTTTGCCGAGGTGTCGTCTGGGGAGAGGACCACGCTGCCTACTCCTGCCACCCAGGACAAGGGAGTCAACTCCCATTAAATGCCCCTCGGACGCTTCCCGCCTTCGGAGGCTCCGCCGTATGGGGTATAAAAACCCCTCTCCTTCGCTGTGAACAAAAAAGAAGAAGGCCAGTGGAGGGAGCCACGACCAAGCTGCCAGAAAAGATAAGAAGAAGAAGAAGAAGAGAAAAGAGAAGAGGAAAAAGGAGGGGGGGAGGCTCCGCCTCCTCCCGGCTGCTCCGTCTGTCGTCGTCCGTACGAAGAGAAAGAGAAGAAGAAAAAGAGAAGAAGAGGAGCCTGCTGCTCCGACCACCACCGGCTGAGAGAAAAGAAGAGAAGAAGAGAAGGAGGGGGGAGGAGCTCACGCTCCGTCCCTCTTCCCCGTTGTATACCTTTCCCCCTCCCCCACGCTATATTCTCTTTCCCTTTTCTCCTATCCCTTTCCCTTTGCAATGTATGTGGCCGTTTGTGGCCCTTTTCCCTTTTGAATAAAAACCCCCTTTTGGGATCTTCCGCTGTCTCCGTTCGTTTGGGTATTTTGCATGCGTTTGATCGTGTTCGTCTTCCTCCTCATCTTCCCCGTCGGTTTGGCCTTTGGCGATGATCTTTCCTCCTTGGCCTTCCCCCTTTCTTCAATCCCCAGTCCACCTGGCTAACCCTCAGTCCTCATTTCTTTGCCCAGCCTCCCTAGCTTCTAGCCGTGCATCCTGGCTAAGCCCCTCGCTGATATACCATCAGCGGCCTCCGCCGGCACGCTTCTATTAGCCCTCGACAGCTCGCCCTCAACTGCCCTCAGCGGCACACCTTTGGCTGCCCTCAGTGGCACACTCCTTGGCCCTCAGCGGCACGCCTTCAGCTGCCCTCAGCGGCACACCCTTTGGCCCTCAGCGGCACTCCTTCAGCCGTCCACAGCGGCATACTCCATTTGGCCCTCAGCGGCACACTTCCCATCTCCTTCGCCGACATGCCCTCTCGTGCCGTTCTTGCCCGGCACACCTGCCCTTCCTTCTTGCCCGATGCATCCCCCCCCCTCAGCCAGTCCTAGAGTAGGCTTCCACTCGCCGTTCCCTCCGAGTTTTCCGAGTTTTATTAAAGGTGTTGCCGCTCTCGGGCCCCCACCTCCAGTTGTCGGGTTCTGCCACTCCTTGTGGGCGCGCTCCCTGTATCTCCCTTACGCTCGGGTCAAGGGGAGATGCTGTCGAATTTTCGTTAGAAACGATAACATGTTGAAAAGATAAAGAGAAACAACTAACAAATGGAACGATCACACGTTAAGAAGGACTAAAAGAAAGCAACAAACAAATGAAAAGAACAACGGTAAAATGCTTCAACCAATGCAAAGAACAATGCAATCAATTCAAAGAGAGCCAAATCGAACGATAACTAAACAACTTGAACATTCGTCCTCGTGGGAGAAAGAATAGAAACTGATCAAGAGAAGAAAAGAAGAAACCACTGTACACTTAATAAAATCAGAGAGGAAGAAAAGAAAAGCCTTAAAAGAACTAGAGGGAGAGTGGGCCTTCACCGGTACACCTAGTCCAGCCCTTCGCCGGCACGCCCCTAAGGGCCTTCCCCGGTACGCCCTGCCAGGCCTTCGCCGGCACGCTCCAACTGTCGCTTCCCCGGCACGCCCCAGCCGGCCCTTCCCCCGCACACTCGGCCATACCCTTCGTCGGCACACCTCCTCAGCCCTTCAGCAGCACAATCCCCAGGCCCTTCAGCGGCACAACCCTCGGCCCTTCAGCGGCACAACCCTCAGGCTCTTCAGCGGCACACTCCCAGCCCTTCAGCGGTACGCCTTTCTCTTAGCCCTCTAATGGCCCATTCTCTCTCCAAAAAATATGAGTAATAATAATAATAATAATAATAAATAATAACAAATTCAAAAAATGAATAAATAAATAAGAATAATAAAGGAATAAGTAATAGTAATAATAAGCTAAAAAGAACAATAACAATAATAATAATTAGACAAATAAATGATAACAAAGATGAATGAATAATAATAACAAACTCATCAAGAATGATAAATAAATAAATGATAACCCAGGATAAATAATAATAACAAATTTGACGAAACACGACAAGCAAACGAATGATAATAAAATGAACAAATAATAACAAACCTAATAATAACAATAATAAATGAATAAATCACAAGAAATAAATAAATAAATAGCAATAAGGAACTCACTCAAAGATATACATAAATCAACAAATAATAATAGTAAAACTCTAAGTAATAATAAAATGATGGTAAAGTCCACATTACATCCCCATCTCTCTCCGTGACCCGACGCAGAAGGAACAATGATGCCGCCCTCTCAGGCCGGGCCCGAGTCTTGGGAATTATCCCGACATGGCTAGGCCCCGACCTAGTCTTGGGCCGACATTCCAATCAGACCAGACTCGTTCCTCAGGCCGGATCCCTTCCGAGCCACTACTAAAATTGCCGCACGCTCGGCAGACATTTGAACGGGTTCACCTCGGTTTTCGCCGCATTTCTATTACGAATCTGTGTCTGAATATGAAAAGACCTGTGAGCAACCAATATGACCGACGGCTCCCTCCCCGACATGGTCGTGAGCCGGCGTTGCTCCGGGTCGATAGCCCGTTAAATCGGATTCATTCTAATGGGATTCATTCCCGTCCTTTCATTGAAACTGCCGTAAACTCGGCATACATTCGTACGGGGTCGTTTCCATCAACGTCGCACTTTCAATATGGGCCCTCGCCCGAACATGAAAAGGTCCGCAAGCGACCGACAAAATCGGAATAGAACGAGACGGCTCCCGCCACCCCTGGACTCCTTCCATGGGAATATCAATAAGGCCTCCGTGGACCATACTTAGACCTCGGGCCTAACCCGATCATGGTCATCGTCTGGCTCATATCCTCGGTCTACAGCCCGCTCCTTTCAAACACGTTTTCGGTTCTGGAGTCTAGTCCCGGGACAATCCCCCCGTTGCCCTCTGGCACCGAAAATATTAATGATGCCCGCGCGAGCCTCGTTCGGACCACGGGAGGCGCCCCCGGCATGGTCCTGACTCGATCTCGCATTGGGCTAATAAATCCACTAGCTTCCTGCTACACTAGCCGAGATTCAACCAAATATTTTCAGTGTCTCGGAATAATAAACTTGTCGTATCCCAGCATGCATATGTTCCAGGTCCTCCCGTGATGATTACAATATTCTCAAGCCGGACTCCCGTCCAAATATTAAATGGTCTCCCGAATGACCGACATGTTTCGAATGCCCGCTTCTCCGGACACATGGCTTTTCAATCGATTCAAGGGATATTCCCTCGTCGCCCCTTGGCACCAGAAATATTAATGACGCTCATGAAAGTCTTGTTTCGACCACGGGGGGCCCACCTCAGTATGGTCGCAGCTTGCTCTTGCACCGGGCCAACAGATTTACCAGTTTCCGACCGCTCTAACCGAGGTTTAGCCAAACGTTTTCCGTTCTTCTGAACAGTAAATTGCCATATCCTGGCATACATATGCTCCGGTCTTCCCGCGACGATCGCGCTTTCCCCGAGACGGACACTCGTCCGAACATCAAATGGTCAGCACATGACTGACATGACCTCGAATGGTTTTTCTTCTCACCCTCGCGTGAGGATCTCAATACCTCGTAATAGACTTTTCATGTAATTAATCTCTTGGCCATGAGGCCCTGAATCTCGGCGATTAATCAAGGGTGTTCCCTCGTATGGGGGATGTAAATGATGTCGTGACCTTTATGGCACGGTGGATTTTGGTCCCGACACGAACCACACAATCGTCTGACGAAGTCAGATCGAGCGCACCATGGGCTCTTCGGAGCCCTAATAAATTGTCACTTTGTGACTGGCACGCCCACGCACTCAATAAACGAATAAACCAACAAGAGAATAACCGGTGAAAAAAAGTGCGTCCTCACCCATGTTGCTTCTTATTCTAAACATCGATTCCATTGGATTTTCACCATAGGGATCGTCTTATTTCTTAAAACTCGGACTTCTCGGTCGAGGATCTTCAGTGGCTTCTGCTCGTAGGTAAGGTCCTTTTGTACCGCTAAATCATTGTGGTCAATGACATGGGAGAAATCGTGTACGTATTTCTTCAGCATAGAAACATGAAATACGTTGTGCACTTCTGACAGTTGTGGAGGTAGGGCGATACGATAAGCCACTTCGCCTACCCTTTCCAGTACTTCGAATGGACCGATAAATCTTGGTGTCAGTTTGCCTTTAACCCCAAATCTTCTAATGCTTCGGCCAGGAGATACCTTGAGGAAAACATGATCTCCAACTTGAAATTCCAGGTCTCGCCTCCTGTTGTCGGCATAAGATTTCTGCCTTGACTGTGCTATCATTAAACTTTCTCTAATGAGTTGTATCTTCTTGGTAGAATCTCGCACCATGTCGGGGCCTAGAATTTGTTTTTCACCAACTTCATCCCATCATATGGGAGATCGGCAACTCCTTCCATATAATGCCTCAAAAGGTGCCATTTGTATACTGGCTTGATAGCTGTTGTTATAAGCAAATTCAGCTAATGGTAAGTGGTCATGCCAACTACCACCGAAGTCTATAATGCATGCCCTTAACATATCTTCCACAACTTGATTTGTCCTCTCGGTCTGTCCATCTGTCTGGGGATGAAAAGCAGTGCTATAGTTGAGTTTCGTCCCCAATGAGTGTTGTAGGCTCTTCCAAAAATAAGAGGTGAAGCGCGGGTCTCGGTCAGACACGATCGAGACGGGAACTCCATGCAATCTAACCATGTCCTTCATATACAGGGCGGCAAGTATGTCGACAGACCATCGGCCTTTGATGGGTAAGAAATGGGCCGATTTAGTTAGTCGGTCGATAATTACCCAAATTCCATCATATCCGCCCCTAGACATGGGCAAACCCATGATAAAGTCCATGCCAATGTCTTCCCACTTCCACTTAGGAATATCCAGTGGATGTAGCTTCCCGACGAGTTTTTGATGTTCCGCTTTCACTTGTTGGCATGTGAGGCAACGAGACACAAAGTCTGCTACCTCCCTTTTCATGTTAGGCCACCAGAAAGTTCTGTTCAAGTCTTGGTACATCTTGGTGGCTCCAGGGTGGATCGTGTACCTTGATCGATGAGCTTCTTCAAGAATCTTCTTCTTCAATTCGGGACAGTTGGGCACACATGTCCGTTCATGAAATAGCAATCTGTCATCATGTGCTAGCTTGAAATCCAGTCTCTCGTCCAGCTTGCTCTTTATCTCCACTAGTGAGGGATCTTCTTCCTGTAGCTTCTTGATTTCAGGTAGCAGATCTGGATGTAGGGTCAAATGAGATAGAATAATACACATGTTCTTCTCATCTGTGTTGATATCAAGCTCAGAGAATTTCTCCAACAGCTTCCATTCTTGTATCATGTAGTTGGCTAATATTGTTCTCGGCTTTCGACTAAGGGCATCAGCTACGGAATTACCCTTACCAGGATGGTACTGTATAGTGAAGTCGAAGTCCTTGAGATACTCGAGCCAACGCCTTTGCCGCATGTTCAGCTCCTTTTGGGAGAATAAGTAATCGAGGCTTTTATGATCGGAGTACACAGTGAATTATTCTCCGTAGAGATAATGCCTCCATATCTTTAAAGTGAATACTACTGCGGCCAGTTCTAAGTCGTGAACTGGGTAGTTCTCTTCATGTTTCTTCAATTGTCGGGAAGAGTATGCAATGACTCTCCCATTCTGCATCAATACACATCCGAGGCCAATACCAGAAGCATCGGTATATACCTCGTATTTTTCTCTTTCCATTGGTAATGATAAGACTGGAGCAGTGGTCAAGAGATCCTTCAAAGTTTGGAAACTCTTTTCACAGTCTTCCTTCCACTCATAAGGCACTTCCTTGCGGGTTAACCTGGTCAGAGGAACGGCAATCTTGGAGAAGTCCTTGATAAAACGCCGGTAGTAACCAGCTAGACCCAAGAAGCTTCAAAATTCTGTTATATTTGTGGGTCGATCCCAGTTCTTCACGGCTTCGACCTTGGATGGGTCAACAGCAATTCCATTCCTTGAAATAATATGGCCTAAGAAGGATACTTCCTTGAGCCAGAACTCGCATTTGCTGAATTTGGCATATAGCTTGTTTTCCCTTAATATCTGTAGTGCCTTCTTGAGATGTTCTTCATGGTCCTCTTCGATCTTTGAATAGATTAGAATATCATCAATGAAGACCATAATAAATTGGTCTAAATAAGGTCTGAATATGCTGTTCATTAACTGCATAAAAGCTGCGGGGGCATTTGTTAGTCCGAAAGGCATAACAGTAAATTCGTAATGCCCATACCTTCTTCGGAATGCAGTTTTATGAATATCTTCTTCTTTGATCTTCAATTGGTGGTAACCAGAATGAAGATCAGTCTTGGAGAAATATAAAGCTCCAGATAGTTGATCGAACAGCTCATCAATCCTTGGCAGTGGATAGTTGTTCTTGATTGTAAGGTGATTTAGATGTCGATAATCTATGCATAATCTCATCGATCCGTCCTTCTTTTTGATGAATAGCACGGGTGCTCCCCATGGGGAAGTACTCGGCCTGATGAAACTCTTGTTCAATAACTCCATTAGCCGCTCCTTTAGTTCCTTCAGCTCAGCAGGGGACATTCTGTATGGTGCCCTAGAAACAGGACCAACACCAGGGACAAGGTCGATTATGAACGACACTTCCCTTTCTGGGGGTAAGCCGGTTAAATCTTCTGGAAAAATATCAGGAAAATCTCGAATTACCCGGATATCTTCAAGTTTAACCTTCTCGACTTCTATGGCAATCACAAATGCTATGAAAGCCATGCATCCTTTATTTATAAGTTTACTAACTCGGAGTGCTGATATAAGAAGTGATTTACTCCGAGGGCTATTGTAAACTAGCTCTGGGAAATCCACAAAAGTTACCTTACCATGCCGGCAATCTACAGTTGCTTGGTATGTGGATAGCCAGTCGGCACCTAGTATGACGTCATAACCCTTCATATCTAGGCATATCAGGTCAGCAGGTAAATTGCTTTCCTTAATCATCACTTCACAATTTGGATAGTGATAAGTGATATCAGACTCATTCCCAAGAGGTGTAGATATGATCAAATCTAACAGTTCATATTTCTTAGAAAATGAAGCAACAAAGTTCTTGGAAACGAATGAATGAGTTGCTCCGGTATCGAATAAAACTTGAGCAGTTTTTGAACAAATAGTGAGAGTACCTTCCACAGTTCCACCTTCAGTGGGTTCCGTCTCTCGGAGAGCTTGCAGACGGCCTTGTTTCTTTACCGGACGCTTCTCGTCTTTGATGTCCTGCTCCTTCATCAGTGGGCAGTCTGGAATCCGATGCTCTCGACTCCCGCGTCGAAGATAAGCTCCTAACTTCCTCCAGCATTCCTCGGTCTTATGTCCAGCTTTATCACAATACTTGCAAATTTCCTTTGATGGTGTGGTGGTGGAGAATGGCCTGTCATTCTTCTGAAATTTCTTTGCCTTGGAAGGCTCCCCTCCCATGAAGAACCGCTTCCAGGGCTTGTGACGGATTCCTTCTTGTCTCTTCCTCGGATTCTCTCAGATAATTCGGTGGCGTCTTCCAGCAGTTGAGCACGCCGAACCATCTCCGAATAGACTTGGATGTCCATCAGGGCAAGTTGTGTGATATAATGGGGCCGAAGCCCGTTGAGGAATCTTCTCGCCTTCATCTTTTCCGTACACACCAAGTGGGGTGCATACCTAGATAATCTGGAGAATTGGGCCTCATACTCGGCCACTTTCAAGCCCCGCTGTTTTAGAACGGGGAATTTCGTGGCTTTCTTTTCCTGGATATGATCAGAGAAGTACTTGTTGAAATGCTCCGTGAATTCATCCCATGTGACATGGTATTCTGGCAGTGTTGCTTCTATGGATTCCCACCAGCATCGAGCATCCCGCTCCAGTTGGAATACGGCCAGTAACACCTTCTCTTCATCCGAGCATTGCATCATACGAAAGATTCTTTCCAACTCCTTCAGCCAATTCTCGGCATCCTCGGGGTCAGACGAACCCGTGAACCTCGGTGGGTTCATGTTACGGAAACTTCGGTGGAGATCTCCTGCTCCACGGTTTGCTCCGCCTTGGGCCACTTGTTGTAGTGCCTGGGAGAGGTTTTGCACGGTGCGCTGCATCTCGCACCATTGTGCTCTTTCCGCATCCATGATCCTATAAAAGAGTTAAGTATGATAAAGATCGGGTTTACTTGCAAGGTCAAAAGTCATTATAGAACTTAACCCATGGCTCTATCCATCTCACCGGGTAAGGTATATCTATCCTTGGACTCGGATTTTTCCTATCCTTGGACTCAAGTTTTTACTTAGATTTCAATTTCTAACCTTTTATTTCTTCTATTTCCCTAGGTTTAAAAACCTAGGCTCTGATACCACGAAGACTGTCACGTCCCGAGCGTGGAAGATACTCGGATGCGTGACGCGTCTATATAGATCGTGTCATTAGAGCGATATAATTTTTGATATACAAAATTTTTGGAGTGCGCAATTGACTAAAATCTAATACATTCCAATAGTCCAAATGATGTTTATTTGATTAATCAAGGAAATAAAGACAATCCATGACAATTTCTTAACTTAATTAGTCAACACTAGGCTAAGTGCCTTAACATGGTTCGGATGATTAAAGTACAAATAGAACCCAAATAAAATCAAAGACACGACTAGCTAATGGTGAGTGACCGTGATGGAGACATCGAGGCAAGACCGTCCGCCTTTTTGTTTGCGTTTATGTCCTTTCATATTTGTATGTATACCCTTGTGTTATATGGGTATGTAATTGTAGGTCTTAGTGGTTTATATGTAAAATTCTAGTAGGCCCAAGCAAGGGGGCCCCCAGCACATTCTCATTGGTCCATGTCACTCATGTGGGGCTGGTCAACCATCCTAGGTGGCCATCTAGAAGGGTTGAATGCCAATTGACCACATGGTAGACAAGTGGTTAACATTTTCAAAGGTAGGCCACCTACCTTTCAACCCATTCACCCTAGTCAAGGGGGCGCCCCTCTCCCCTTATTATTTTAGTATTTTTGGTGTATTAATCACACTTAATCCCAGCCCTCCATTCACCATCCCTAGATCTAAGGGTCTACATTAGATTTGATACCTAGCATATAAAAGGTTGTATTTTCCATTTGTTAGCATTAATGAAGAGAAAAATTGTTGGAAAAGCCAAGAGCTTCTTGTGCCCCTCTCCCTCCCCTGGTGTTCATCTCCTCCAATCCCAAATTATAGAGTGGTTCTATCTTCAATCCCCTCCCCTCTATCTCCGGTGATCATCTGTGCCGCCGCCGCCGCCGTTCGTGCCGCCTTCGAGCCGCCGCGGAGCCATCTTCAAGGTTCTGTCCTGCTAGATAGGGTTGTAGTCTATGAATTCCTTCTCTCCACCACATGACGATATGAAGCTAAAATTTTTATGGTGTGTTCCTACCTTGAATCCCCAGTTCCACCTAAATTTTCACTTCTAGATTCTATCGTTTAGTATGTTTTCATTTTCGTTCATCATTCACTCCCAGATCTGTCATGTCTCTGTCTATAGTGACAGCAGCTCTGAGTTTCCCATCTCCGACCTTCTTTCTGATTTTTGTTGGGGCTCCCAATTTTCTTGGGAGTTATGTCCATCATCCCCTACATCCACCAGTTTTCTTAATTTTTGATCCACCCTCTATCCATTTTTAAAAATTCGTGTTCTATCTCTGCTACAGTGTTTTCAGCTAATTATCAGATCCGACCACCTTCCATTTCAAAAATCAGAACAAATCACAGACACCTCCACACCCTTCATAAAAAATAGTCCCAGTTTCCTAGCTTGATTTCCTACAACTTTGCCAAAGACCACCACTTCAGATTCGGACGTTCACATATCGTTCAAAGGTAGTTCTAAGAAACGTTCTCTGCAGATCTGAGAGTCCGGTCACTGTACAACAGTAACTCAAAAATTCATTAAAGCCAAGATCCGTGCAAATCCAGGTCTGATCTTCGGGCCTAGGTTGAAGTATTTGAAGAGAGATTTCCAACAGTGCCAGTTTTGTGTCGATCCGACATCGGGGCTGATCGCAACGTCCATTCTCGCCGGAGCGCGCGCTGAAAACCAGAAGCTGCAGATCCGTGGCCGGTTATTCTGACCGGTGCCGAACGGAGCCGCCCGGCCTCCGGCCGGCGAACCAGCGTGCCGCCAGCCCGGGGAACGCTTCCCTAAGTGTCCCCACTATAGCGGTGCTCCCGGGTCCCACACGGCCCCTCTGAACAGCACGTGGGCCCCACCGTCACTAGTTTGGGTGTTGCCGAATCAATGCGAGAAGCCGCCCGTCAACCCGAATTCGGTCCTCCTGGACCCCATTGTGTAGCCCTTTACCTCCCTGCGTGGAGTGGGAAGCGACGTGTATTGCTGTAATATTGTGTATTATTGTTCCGGGAGTACGAGTTTCGGCTGGGCCCGTCTTCCCCACGCCGAGCGCGTGGAGGTATCGTTCTCGCTCCCTACACTCGGCATTTGCTTATTTTCATATATACTTGTTTATGCCACTGCTAGAGAGCATGTTCTAGGATCGTAGCTCGCTTTATATTTATATCACCGCTACTGCGAGAGAGAGCGTTACCGTCCCGTGACCCGATCCTGTGAAAGTGTGAATTGACCACCCTAGCTCTAGCCGGTTTCTCAACCATGCACGTCCGACACTTCCCTCGTTAAGGGACGATCGCGAGCTTGACGTGTCCATGGTCTCATCCCGCATCAATCTGGTATCAGAGCGAGTTTGAGTCTAGGGTGTTGTGGACACCAAAAATTACACACCCAAAGATCGTGCTCGGCCCCGCATCAACAACGGCGCTAAGTGAAGAAGCCCCAGAGAGACTGGTCGTCCGGACTCCCTAAGTATGCTTACTGCTGCGAAGCCGCCTCCAGGAATCGCGGCCGTGAAGAGAAACCAATCACAATAAGCCCCACAATCCGTGGACCTCGAAGGAAGCCAAATAGGCCATGACTCGTGTCCATAACGGGCTCGGAACGGGCTTAGAAGCACGCCCAATTTTGGCCTTCAGCGGCACACCCCCTGGGGCCTTCACCGGCACACCCTCCAGGTGCCTTCCCGGGCACGCCCCCTGCTAGTGCCTTCGCCGGCACACCCCCCTGGGGGGGCCTTCAACGGCACACCCCCCTGGGGGGGGGTCTTCAAAGGCTCACCCCCTGGGGGGTCTTCAAAGGCACACCCCCCTGGGGGGGGGGCCTTCAGCGGTACACCCCCAAGGGGGGTTCTTCAGCGGCACTCCTGTTGTGAGCTTCAGCGGCACGCCCATTTTAAGCCTCAGCGGCACGCCCCAATGGGCCCTCAGCGGCACATGCTGCTGAGTCTTCAGTGACACGCCTGTTTTGTGCTCCAACGGCACGCCCTTTTGGCTTCCCCACGGCACGCTTGTTCAGCCCGCCAGCGACACAGCGTGAAGGCTTTTCAACGGTGGGACGACGTGAAGCCCATGCCCTACGTATCCTTGGCGCGCAGCAAGCCGTCTGAGGTGGCAGTCGATCGTTGGGCCCCATAGCCTACCCCACTGACACCCAGGACAAGGCAGGTCAACCGCCATCATCACGATCCACTTCCCGCCTTCGACAGCCATGCTCGAAGTCCCCAGGGGCTGGTGGTATAAAAAGCCTCCCGTTCAACACAAAGGGGGAAGACAAGAAAAAACAGGGAGGGGGGAGAGGCTCATACAGAAGAAGACACACACATAGGAGAAAGAGGAGAAGAGGGAAGAGAAGGAGAGGCCCTCCCGGCGTGAGCCCCCTCCGACGACCACCGGAAAGAAGCAAGAGTAAGGGAGAGAGAGCTTGATGTAATAGGGGAGAGAGTTGGGGGCAATGGCCGGCGTCCAAGCCCCTAACGCTTCTTGTCGTCTTGTATTCCGTTTCCCCCTTCCATGTTCTATTTTTCTTTGGTTTTTCCCCTTGTCCACGGTCTCATCCTGGGCATTCTTTCTTTGCTTTTATAATATGCATGTAGGGCTACGGCCTTTTGCCTCCCGTGAATGAAGAATCACCCTCCTTGGGCTTTTCTTGCAATTTCTGTTGGTTTATCCCCCCTTCGCAGTGCATGTGATGTGTAGCTCATTCTCTCCGTCTCCCCGGTGCTTCGTTGGAACCGCCGTAGCCATGGGATTCCTCCCCTGTTAGCCTTGGCCTCATGAGCTCTTCATTCCCTTCCATGGCCATCTACCGTGTCCACGGGCTTGGGGAGAGAGGGAGACCCTTACCCTCTCCCTCCGAATACCCAGCTACCAGTGGCCCATATTTGGTCTTGACCCCCCCCCTTGTTTATTTTCTTGAATAGCCTGCAAGCCTACTCCAGCGATGCACCATTTCGGCCTCTGGCCGGTACACCCCATTGGCCCTCAGCGGCACGCCCAAATTGGCCCTCAGCGGCACACCCAAGTTGGCCCTCAGCGGCACACCCACCAGCCTCCAGCGGTGCACCCCGTTGGGGTTCTTGGCCGGCACGCTTCTTGACCCAATTGACCCCTGGCCGGCACACTCTCCAGGCCCCTCAGCGGCACACTCCTTGGCCAGCCCCAGTCCACACAATATGCCCTTAGAGGCCTTCAGTCTGTTGTTCTCCTTCGTGTTTTCCGAGGCTCTACAAAGGTGTTGCTGCCCTTGGGCGCCCACCTCCAGTTGTCGGGTTCCGCCACTCCATGTGGGCGCGTCCCCTGTATCTCCCTTACGCCCCGGGTTAAGGGGAGATGCTGCCGAATTTTTTGTGAGAAATTAATAAACGATTAAAAGAGGCAAAAAGGAAGTAACAAACGAATAAGAGCAATCAATAATAAAAATCTGCCAAATAATCAAGCCACTGTCAGCATCGTGACGAGAACTGAATAGACCAATTACCCGGCAGCCCGAACGTCTGACTCGTCAGAAGAGGCTGAATGGGAACAACAAAGAGAACGAACAAAGGGAGAAATTTTATATAAAACTACACGAAAGTTAAGATAAGAAGAAAAGAAAAGCCTTAAAACAAATAATCGAAAACTGGTCGAACCTCCACCACCACGTTCCGATTGGCCCTTCAACGGTGCATCTTAATCAACCGGCCCGCTCTTCCCAGCCTTCAGTGGCACGCTCACCAAATCCCTTCCCCAGCGGCACGCCTCCTGAACCCTCAGCGGTACACCCCCAATTCCCTTGGCCAGCACACCTTGTTGCCCCCAGCGGTACACCCTATCCCCCACCTTCAGCGGTACACTCCCCTCAGCGGCACACCCTTTCTTTCATAACCTCCACCGGCACCCCCTTTTCGTGCCCTCAGCGGTACACCTTTTTCATCCTTCGCCGGCACACTCCCCTCTGGGCCGCTCAGCGGTACACTCTTACCTTCCCTTCGCCGGCACACCACACCTATGCATATATACAACATGATAATGGCCTTAACAAATGGCAAATAAATCAATAAAAAAATGTGCTCATTAAAGGACTTCGAATGCGCAATACTAATCATAATAAAAGAGGCGGGAGGGGCAATAAGAAGATAAATAATAAATAATAATAATAATAATGATAACAATGAGTAAAAGAAGAGAAATCATCCGGAACAAACACCTAAAGAAGTAATAAACCGTAGGCCAGAAATTGGAACATATAACTAAGAGAATTCCAGATAAAAAATGACGGGCCCCACACTGCAGCCCTCTCTCTCCCCGGGACCCGGGGTAAAAGGAACAACGACGCCGCCCTTTCAGGTCGAACTCGAACCTCGGGAATTATCTCGATATGGCCGAGTTCTGACCTAATCTCGGGCCGACATCCTAATCGGACCGGATTTGTTTCTCGTTCCGGATACCTTCCAAATCCCCATTAAAATTGCTGCATGCTCGGCAGACATTTGAAGGGATCTATCTCGGTTTCCTCGTTGTGTCTCTGCCATGGACCTGTGTCCGAATATGAGAAGGTCCACGAGTGACCGACATGGCCGACAGTTTATGGCCCCAATATGACCTTCAGTGTGACCTATCCCTATCTCTCTCTTACGCAGTTAGTATTATTCTTTTCAGCCGCGGGGCCTCTAATTTCGGCAATTAATCAAGGGTGTTCCCTCGTATGGGGGATGTAAATGACGTCGTGACCTTTACGGCGCGACGGGATTCGGTCCCGACACGAACCACACAATCGTCTGACGAAGTCAGATCGAGCGCACCATGGGCTCTTCGGAGCCCGAATAAATTGTCACTTCGGTGACTGGCACGCCCACGCACATAATAAACAAATAAACGAACCACGACAACGGATCGACGAAAAGTGTGTCCACAACTCTGGCACGCCCGGTGGGACCGATCCACCCTTCATCTTTTTGCCAAAATTAGGGGCCCTGCGGCCCCCTTCCTGTAATACTAATTGTGCTACTTTCTTAAATGCAGAAGGGAGAGGCATCATGGAACCAACCATGACGGTCGTCTGTGTAACGACCCGAGAATCCGATTACCGAGAAGGCCCGATAATCCGAGACTCGAACCGCCACCCACGAGCAGGGAGGGCTCGGAAGGGCTAAAAGGAGTGTGGAGGCACAAAGAAAAAGGAAATAAAGCAGGACAAACCAACAATTAACAGAAATAAATAAACAACTACAACAGAGTCCAGTCCAACAGAAAGTACAGTCTAAAGCAGTAAAACGTACCACATGCCAAGTGAACACTCGGCCCGGCAAGCTGGCAACTGAGAACCTTCGCCCCGCACCCTCGAACCGCGAGGAAGAACCGCTACACCTGAAAAGCAGGGAATGAGTCTCCAAAACAGAGACTCAGCAGGGATCCCGCGGAACCCTAACCGGAAACAACGGCGGTAGCGGAAAGGAGAGCTACAACTACAGCAGGAACAGCAAACCGGTGGCCGGTCAAAAACTCGGCACTACAGCTACTCCTACTGCCAGAAGGCAGACCTCGACCACGCAGTCGAAGCTACCGAACCACGCTAGTACCACCTACCGAAGTAAAAACACACGGCAACCACGCCGTAGAGGCCTGTCCCCCGGACACAGCCGACCTGGACACGCTATCCAAGGTGCAACCCCGACCATCCGATCGCGGGTACCGCACAACAAAACCCAACCTCGGTAAAGTCACTAGCACTAAACTCATGACGCGAAAACCAACACACGCGTCATGGCGAAACAACCGAAACTCAACGGTCAACATGACCGAAAACCCGAAGGTTAAAGACACAGAAACTGACAGTCTGTCACTCCGTACTCGACAGGAGTACCACCCACTAGAAGCATAGCCGGTAGCATCCCCTGACGTCTTACACCGCGCCGCAGGTGAATCGCCTGACGTGGTAGCTGCTACCAAAGGCGCAGACACCGTACAAGTAACCACAAACAAGTGACTAGCTGGGGTCACGCCCGTCGACGTGGGTCCAACCGCCCCCAACCATGTGTGCACACACAGACCACGCGTCCTAGGTCTGGCCCTCTGACTGGTTTTCCCCCGCAGTCGGACTCTGGCTACGACGAGGGGCCCGACGGAAACCAGTCTAAAACCGCCCTTTGGGTAAGCCCGTACACCACTCCCTGGTGCGACTAGCACACGCGTACTAGTAAGCTACGACTAGTGGAGGGTCACTGAAGGAGTAGACTCTCAACTCAACGGAAAACAATGTCTGAATCCGACGACGTACGGGACCACCCCACGTACTGGCCCCGCCGCACGGTGACCACAGTCGGAGAAGAAATAGGACTTGCAGTCCACGGTCACGCACGCACCATGCGCGAGAGTCGAGAAAACTCAAGTGGCACTAAGCCACTGGACTCTGGGCAGTCCACTAGACACACTACACCCAACGGTCCTTGAGTCACAAGACTCGGGGTCAAGACCGTTGTACGCAACAGCACAAGGCCGTCAATCTAGTCCAATCTCTAGGTCTAAAACCACGGTAGCACGAGTACCGAGACAACACACGAGTCGCCAAGACCACTCCCTCGGAAAGGGAATGTAAAGGGACTAAGGCCACCCACACGGGCCACACGGAAAACACAGAAGCACGATTCCCAGGGCAGCACACAAGCCGCCACGACGATTTCCCATCTTGAAGCAAGCGGGAAACCTCCAGCCCCAGGCCAGATAACTGGACTCGCAGTCCAAGGCCAAATACATGGCCCACACGGGAATCACCTTCCAAGGAAACTCACGACATGCGGGGGAGACCCCACCGCACACACACCGGCACACGGTAACTCGATCGAGCGTAACACGAGAGCTCGGAACACGTGGGGTCACCCGGACCCACCACACCTACGGGCATGCTAATCGAGGCAACACGATCCCTCCCGACACCCCAAAAACACAGACACAGAACCCATGGGGTGTCCGGGATACTCACAAGGACGTAGGTCGACCACTGGGTCCCAACCGGGTCGACCGGAGACCAACACAACACAATCGGAATGCTAAAAGGTCACCTGGACCCTTAAGCGCATGACACGCAAAACGAGGTAAGTGGGACAACCTCTGGACACCCAAAGACACGGTCACGGAACTCCACGGGGTGTCCAAGACACTCACGAGACCTAAAGTCAACCACTGGGTCACAACCGGGTCGACCGGGGGTCAAAACAGCGCAAACAGGAACCAGAACATGGTAGTGGTCACCTGGTGACCGCGACCAGATGGTAGCGGTCGACCGGCGACCGCGACCATGCTGTCACGGTCATCTCGCGACCGCAACCAGCCAGACGCAACCCCGATGGTAGCGGTCACCCGAGGACCGCGACCAGGCAGTAGCGGTCATCCCATGACCGTGACTAGGCCAAAGCGGTCTATCGCACGACCGCGACGCTAGAAGGCCTTCCGACCCAAACCCAAGGGTGAAAGCGGTTCTCCCAGGACCGCTACCAGATGATAGCGGTTACTGGTGGACCGCGATCATTTCAGAAAATCGGGAACCGCGGGAAAACACCCAAAAATCCATGCCACGCCCCAATCATCCACGGATGAAGGGGAAAACATAGGGGAAGCTCCCCAACAACCCCTAGCATGCATCTACGGCCTCGGATCGACCAGAAACGCAATGAAACGGGAGATCGGCCCACAAGCCCTAAAGCATGCATTTTGCCCAAAATGCCCCGTTTAGCCCGCTCGGCTCACCACGGCCTACGAAACTCGCGGGAAAGGAAGTACACGGGCTGGGGGTCCATCACCCTACCTCCACCGAAGATTTCGCGCACCGTGGACGCCGATCCACGAAGAAAACGCCGTTGAAGCCTCGTCGTTCCACGAACCCACGGCCGAGCTTCACCACGCCCTCGAGCCTCGATCCTCGAGCCATCCTCGCCATCCTCCTCGCCCCCGCCATCCCCGCCTCGCCCGTACTCCGCCCCGTCGGCCGCCGGGGAGAGAGGGAGAGAAATGAGAAATGAGAGGGGGAGAGAGAAAGAAAAGCTATTTATAGGAAAATCTGGAAAATCAGAAAAATCTAGAAAAATAGAAAATTACACCCTCGCGATCCTTGGAATGCACCGATCGCAACGGTACCACTCGCGCCCAGGTGAACGGCCCGGTTCACCCGCAACGAGGTTCCGAAGGGAAAGCCGAAACCCACGCCGGGAATCGGAAAACACACGCGGAAAAAGCCGCGGAACGCCTCCGGGCCTCCGAAACGACTCCGAATCGCGCCGATCCGAACACGAAAGATGTCCGAAACAAAATTTCAGACACAACGGAGTCGGACGCTCCAAGAAACCAGATCTGGAACCCACGAACAAGGATCCGAAAACCCTGGGGCATTACAGTCTGCGGCCCTCAGCCCGTCCAGAACCACGTTCGGGGCGGCTACCCGACGATCCCCCTCACCTTCGGGAGCTTCCCTCCCACTGTGGGCTTCCCCAACTTCCTGGGGGTGGCCTTCGTTGACATCCTCGACGCACGAGCGCCCGAGGAGCCCCAAACCAACGCTCCCGCTCCGGGAGCCGTCGAAGCTGCCGCCGGCCGAGCTGTGGCCAAGAACAACAACAGCGTCCCTACAACGACGCTAAGCTGCAACATTCACCATGTGCACCAGACTACCGGCCCATCCCACCAGGGGTCGGCATCTCACCGGAGGAGGCTCCGGAGAAACAACACTAGCGCCGGCCCGGGGCGCCGCATGTCCAACTCTGGGAAGACCATGACTATGGGGACCCACCGAGTCCGTCTGGACGGGAGGAGATCCCCTGTGGCATCGGACCGCGTCATCCCGACCGTGCCGGTTCAAAACTCCTTCCAAGAGCTCCGGAAGTTGAAAGAGAAGGCAGCACCTGTCGTTGTCGCCACATCACCAAGGACTGCGCCGACCCATAGGTCGGCGAAGCTGAAACAAGTCTGGGTACCCAAACAGGCCCATCCCACTGCACCCGCCCAGGCGGGGCCCAGCATTTCCCGCCCGAGGAGGGCTCGATGAGATGACAGGGTCGAGGTGATGACCCCAACTCCCCCACCGGCACCCGTCCTCGCGGGGCCGCCCGAGAAGGTCCACCGCCGTCGCCGGGGGTGTCGACACGACGTCGTCAGTCCGGTTCTCAGGACCTACTCCCCACCTACCGCCGTCCTCGATATGCAACCACAGGCTGCTCTCCCAGACTAGGAGTGGGAAGGGATCGAGCAGGCCATGAGAAATTACCTCTGGGGTCCGGGTAACACCCCCGCCGACCGTCAGAGGCTGCTGGGGGCAATGGCTTTTACCTTCCAGGAAGAGGAAGCCCAACCCGCACCCAGTGCGGAATCGAGGAATCGCTCAGAGGAGCCACGCCAGTCCCCTGTGCGGGAGGAAGCACCGCCCCGATGATCGGTCTTCGACAGACTAGTGTTCCCAGGGAGAACGTCCAGAAGGGCGATGAAAAAAAACAAGAACAAGGGATGGCAGACATTCACCTGCAACATGGCAGGAGTTCATGGTCGGTATGGGGCCTTGCCCACCGATCCGGAAGAATTGGCCAGAATAGCCGTCAGGCCGGGACCCCTTACCAGAAGAAGGAGAGCGACAGGCGGCGCGACACCCACAGGCGCCGAAGGGGCCCTACCTGAAGAGCCCCTTGCGGCCCTCACGGCCAATGTGGTCACCACCGGCGACACGAGTGGCGGACCCTCGACATCATCCGAGGACGCCCCGGCCGAAGAGGCAGGGGGCATGCCCAGTCTTCCCACGGTTGACCCAACAATGCTGCTTATGATGCAACGATTCCAGCAGGAAATCGAATCACTTAAAAAGCAGCTGAATGACCGAAACACACCACCCCCAATGTCCTGGCAGACCGAGGTTATACCCGAGGTACCCAGGGACAGGGGGTAGTCTTCAGAGGCAGCTCATCCAGCAACCCTCGATCCTCTCGGGGGCGCGCCCCCGCAGCAAGCACATTGCACAGCAGTGACCCCGCCACAGGCTTCGCTTTCACAAGGGTCCCCCATGGCCCCCCGAGCGACCGTGGTAGCCACCCCGAGCGCGTAGCCCGCTCATTTCTACCCGAGCCCAGTCGACCCGGCGGCAGTCAGCCAGTTGATGCTCGAGCAGATGATAGATATGAAGCTGGCCGAGAAGGGCGAAGGGGATCAAACGCCGTTTGACGTCTATCGGGTACCCTACCCGGCCCACTATGCTGCCAGGAAGTTGCCAGCTGGCGTCACCAAGCCGCCAAAATTTGAAAAGTTCAACGGGCAAGGGTCTCCCAGAGAGCACATTGCCTACTATGTGAACGTCATGGGAGACCTGGCTGCTGATGAGGCCTACCTCCTGAAGTTCTTCGGCTCAACACTTACCGGACTTGCCTTTGAATGGTACTCCGGCTTGTCACCCGGGTCGGTGGTCGATTGGCCCGACATGCAGAAGAAGTTCAAGGAAAGGTTCTACGTTGCCGAGAGAGAAGTTACCATGGCTGAACTCTACGCCACAAGGCAGAAGAATGATGAGTCGGCCCTCGACTACATTAAAAGATGGAGGAACCTTAGTATGAGGTGCAAACGCCCCCGCATCAGGAGGACGCAGTGCAGATCTGCAAGCAAAACTTAAAGAAAGAAATCCTAGAAAGGATGATCGGCACTGAGGTCAAGACATTTGACTGCCTGAACAATGTGATAGCGGAGATCGAGGCATTCTTGGCCCGATACTCCTCCACTCTAGGCATGTCAAGCCAGATAGCCAGGCAGGCGGAGAAGAAGCCGGCTCCCCCGGAGGTGCATGCATTAGACTTCCAGGCTTTTGAAAAGCAGAAGGAGAAAGCCAAGGGAGCGGCCAACCCTCCGCCGCCCAGAACCACAGAGCGGCGGGAAGGCCCCTCGCTAAGGGAGAAGATGGGAAACAAGTTATATTCCTTCTCCTGGGACAAGTCCAAGCTCCTGTTCGAATGGGCAACCAGCTACAATAAAATCACACTGCCAGAGCCGAAAAGGCCTGGCGACTTGAAGAAGAAGGATGACCTGCGCTTCTGCATGTACCACCGGGTGCTCGGGCATACTATTGAAGACTGCTACGTCTTCAAGGACGTTATTGAGTCCTCAATCAAGAACGGGGAGCTGGACATGGGGGAGCATAAAGTAGACCCCTGTGGACGCACTAAATTTCGCTCATCATTTCTCTTCGTCGTTGTTCTTATTAGTTTATTGAGTGCGTGGGCGTGCCAGTCACCGAGGTGACGATTTATTCGGGCTCCAAAGAGCCCATGGTGCGCTCGATCTGACTTCGTCAGACGATTGTGTGGTTCGTGTCGGGACTGAATCCCATCGCGCCATAAAGGTCACGACGTCATTTACATCCCTCATACGAGGGAATACCCTTGATTAATTGCCGAAATTAGGGGCCCCGCGGCCGAAAAGAATAATACTAATTGTGCGAAAGAGGTTGGGAATAGATCACGTTGAGGGTTGTATTAAGGCCATAAACTGTCGGCCGTGTCGGTCACTCGTGGGCCTTTTCGTATTCGGACACAGGTCCGTGGCAGAGTCATACTAAAAAAAACCGAGGTAGATCCCTTCAAATATTTGCCGAGCATGCGGCAATTTTAATAAAGATTCGGAAGGTATCTAGAATGAGAAAACAAATCCGGTCCGATTAGGATGTCGGCCCGAGGTTAGATCAAAGCCTGGCCATATCGGGGTAATTCCCGAGACTCGGGCTCGACCTGAAAGGGCAGCGTTGTTGTTCCTTTTGCATCGGATCCCGGGGAGAGATGGGGACTACAGTGTGGACCCTAGCATCTTTTATCTGGGATTTTTTATTATATGCTCTTCTCTTTCCTTTGCTGTTTATTACTTCTTTATGCCCTTGTCCCGGATGATTTTTTCTTCTTTTATTACTATTAATATTATCATTTCTTTTATTTTCTTATTCCCCCCCCCACCTTCTTTGTCATTATTAATGTTGCACATTCGGAGCCCTTTAATTAGCATAATTTTTTTCATCAATTTATTTGCCATTATTAATGCTATGTCATGCTATATGCACATATAGATATAGTGTGCCGGCGAAGGGAAGGTAGGGGCGTACCGCTGAAGGGTGGCAAAGAGGGGCGTACCGCTGAAGGGCAGCAAAGGGGCGTACCGCTGAGGGTTGAAAGGGGTGTACCGCTGAAGGCCAAGGGAGCGTGCCGCTGAAGGCCAATGAGGGCGTGCCGCTGAAGGCCAAAGAGGCGTACCGCTGAGGGTTGAAAGGGGTGTACCGCTGAAGGCCAAGGGAGCGTGCCGCTGAAGGCCAATGAGGGCGTGCCGCTGAAGGCCAAAGGGGCGTACCGCTGAAGGTCAATGGGGCGTGATGGTAGAGGCTCGATCAGTTTTTGATTATTTGTTTTAAGGCTTTTCTTTTCTTCTTATCTTAATTTTCGTGTGGTTTTATGTAAAACTCCTCCCTTGTTTTGTTTTCTTTGCTCGGTTCGGCCTCTTTTCTTGCGGGTCGGACGTTCGGGCTGCCGGGTAGTTAATTAGTTCGGTTCAGTTCTCGTGGTGATACCGGCAGTGGCTTGATGAGTTGGAAGGTTTCATTACTTATCCTGCTCGTTTGTTGCATCCTTTTGCCTCTTTAATTGTTTATTAGTTTCTCACAAAAATTCGGCAGCATCTCCCCTTGACCCGGGGCGTAAGGGAGATACAGAGAACGCGCCCACATGGGGTGGCGGAACTCGACAACTGGAGGTGGCCCCCCGGAGGAGCAACACCTTTATAGAGCCTCAGAAAACGTGAAGGGGAGCAACGGACTGAAGGCCGCTTAGGAGCCTGGAGAGCGTGCCGCTAAGGGCTGAACAGGGGAGTGTACTGCTGAAGGCAAACCAAGAAGGGGGTGTACCGGCCAAGGGGTGTGCCGGCCAGGGATGGCGGGGTGTGTGTACCGCTGAGGGCCAGAATGGGGTGTGCCGCTGAGGGCCAGAAATGTGCATGCCGCTGAGGGCCAGGACTGGGTGTGCCGCTGAGGGCCATTGGGTGTGCTGGCCAAGTGCCGGAAGGGTGCATCGTTGGAGGGGCCAAACAGAGTGTGTAAGCAAACTGGGGGACCTTAGAAGCCATTCAGAAAAAGGAAAGGGGATTCAAGGCCGGGGGTTGGCCACTTGGCTACTGGATATTCGGAGAGAGGGTAAGGGCCTTCCCCCTCCCCTTGGCCAGTGAGCACCACGGAAGGCCATGTAGGGGCTTGAAGAAGTCATGAGGCCAAAGCTCACAGGAGAAATCATATCGACATGAAGACCCCAAGGAAAAAAAAAACACCGGAGAAATGGGGAGACGGAGGGAAAACGAACAACCCCACAAAAAGACCGTGAGAGCTAGCGCAAGCAAATAAAACTCATAGAGAAACCCAAAGAGGGTGATTTTCATTTATGGGGAGCCAAAGGCCAAAGCCCTATATGCACATTACAGAAGAGATGCCCAAGAGGAGTCCATGGACAAAGAAAAAAAAGAAAACCAAGACAAGGAACGGGAGGAGGAATGGAATACGAAAGGGCAGAAGCATTGGGGCCTAAGACATTGGCCACCGTCCCCACCCTCTCCCCCATTACATTCAACTCTCTCTCCCTTACTCTTGCTTCTTCCCGGAGGTCGTCGGAGGGGGCTCACGCCAGAACTCTTCTTCTTCTCTTTTCTCTTCTCTTCCTCTCTGTGCGTCCGTCTCCTCTGTCTCTCCCCCTCCCTTTTCTCGAAGGCAGAGGGTCTTTTATACTTTAAACAGCCGAAGCCCTCAAGCACGGCCGTTGAAGGTGAGAAGTGGCCTTGTGATGATGGCGTTTGACCTGCCCCATCCTCGATCGTCAAGGGGGGTAGCCTGCGTGGCCCAATGGACGGTTGCCACCTCGGACGGCTCACTGCACGCCAAGGAAACATAGGGCATGGGCGGCACGTCGTCTTGCCGTTGAAAAGCTTCAATGCTGTGCCGCTGGCGGGCTGAACAAGCGTGCCGCTGGAGCCTCCGAGGGCGTGCCGCTGAAGGGCTTCAAATGGGCGTGCCGCTGGGGAGCCAAAAGGGCGTGCCGCTGAAGCCTCTGGAGGCTGTGCCACTGAAGGGCTTCACCGCTGAAGACCCCCTTTGGGGTGTACCGCTGAACCCCTGGATGGGGTGTGCCGCTGAACAGCCCAATGGGCGTGCCGCTGAACAGCTAGATGGGCCGTGCCGCTGAACAGTCCAGTGGGGGCTGTGCCGCTGAAGACCCCATGGGGGTGTACCGCTGGCCAGCCCAGTGGGCGTGCCGCTGAAGGGCTAGATGGGCCGTGCCGCTGAACAGCCCAGTGGGGGCTGTGCCGCTGAAGACCCCAGGGGGGGGTGTGCCGTTGAAGGCCCCTTGGGGCGTGCCACAGGGCCTCGCTAGGGTGCGCCGTTGAGGCCCCTTGGGGCCGGGCATGCCGCTGAAGGGCTCCCCAGGGGGTGTGTGTACCCGGGGTTGTTCTGAGCCCATTGTGGGCACGAGCCGTGGCCCGTTTGATTCTCTTTGAGGCCCACGAGCTGTGGGGCCTTTTTTGCTTGATTTCTCCAGGGTTTCTTCACTCGGCGCCGTTGCTGACGCGAGGCCGAGCAGGATATCAAGGCATGCATTTTTTTGGTGTCCACAACCCCCCGCAGCCACACGAGCTGCCCAACATAGCCTCCTCCGTCAATATGATCTCACTATATCAGGAGTTGCCAGAAGAGTGGGCAGAAGCCTGTGCCCGCGCCACTTATGAGACTTTTGTCCTAGCCCCGGCCCGAGATCAAGAGGGTTGGCAGACGGTGCCCGGAAGAAATAGAAAGGCACGCACCCCTCGGTCCGCCCCAGGGATTCATCCAAGGGACGCGACACCCTTGCCGGCACCACCACCGGCGAGCCCGGTTCGCCATGACACGGCCCCCATGCTGGTCATGAGGCGGCCCACCCACAACAAGAAGAGCTCTGTCCCGCTGCGAATGCACCAGAAAACCAGCCCGGCAGTCGAGAAACTCCAGGCTATTATTGAGAGGCTTGAAGATTATGAACAGCCCAAAATCCAGCCCGTGGAACTAAAAGAATATGTCCCCTGGGAGGAGTTCGAATCACTCGAGCTGGCTCCAGGAACAAAAGCTGAAACAGAAAAAGAGCCTCCCCTGTGGGGTGAGCTTCCTCAGGAGCAGCCATTGGCCACGGCAGGGAAGAAGAAGAAGAAGAGAAGACCCAGGGGCAAGAAGAAGAAAGGGGTCATCCTCGCCTGCAACACCCTTTCGGCGCTGTTCGACACCGCTCTCTCCCTGGAAGAAAAAGAAGAAGACCCACCCCATGAACCAGCAGAGGTGAGTCAAGCTGAAGCATCCACCTCCCAGCACGCCGCCAGGTCAGGGAGGAAGTGGGGGTGCCCTCTTCAGGGCAGCCTCAACATCATGCTCAGGGGGGAACAACCATACCAGGTTCCTGAGCCCGAGGTCTGAGGCGCCGAGATCCCTCTCCCATCAGGTCTCTACCCCGGAGGCACCAAGAGTCAAGGCGCCCCGTCATTCGCCGAGTTCCTGTCAGCTCGAGCAGGAAGGCGGGCGCACCCCTAGGGGTCCTCTGCGACCTGTAAAGCAAGCATTCCCCAAGCTCTACCAGCTGAAACTCCTGCCCAGCCAGAGGAAGAATTCAGCGGCACCCCAAACCTCGCCGAATTCATGCGAGCAGTGGAGGAGGCCCAACAGGCCCCGCCTGCTCAACGGGCTACAACATATCCCGCAAAGGAGGCGTCCCCTGATCAGACACCCCAGCCTCAGGAGGGGAGCAGGCGCGGCAAGCCCGAAGAAATGAAGTTGCTCAAGGTGCGGGCTGTCGAGCGGATAGTCAGACACCTCAAGAAGATCCCGACCCGGTTCACTGTGTGGGAGATGCTATCTTTAGATGAAGAAACACAGCAAGCCATCATCGCCGCACTCCAGACGCCAGCCCACCTTGAAGCCAGTTTGGCAAAAATAGCACCCGAAGTAGCTGCGGCTTTTACAGAAGAGGACATGCTCCTGCCGACCTGCAGTCACAACAGACCCCTCTACATGAAAGGGCAGTTCAATGGCCAGCCTATTAATAGGGACTTGATCGACCCAGGGGCGGCGGTGAATATACTCCCTTACCGGGTGTACCAGAAGCACTACTTTGATGTACACTTGGTTGAGGTCAAAAATGTCAAGATTGCTGGCTTTAACCAGAAATGTGAAGTGCCCATGGGGGTTGCAGAGTTCAACTTGACCTTTGATGACTTCACCACCAAGGTCCAGTTTCACGTCATCAACTCCAACACTTCCTACAAGGCGTTGCTTGGCCGGCCTTGGCTACACCAGAATAGAGTGGTGCCCTCCACCCTGCATCAATGCATCAAATACCCCTGTGAGGGGAAGGAAGTCAGGATCTTCACCGACCTCCACCCGTTCGAGGTGTTCGAGTGTCACCTATCAGATGCCAACTTATACTTAGAGAAGGTGAAGCAAGCTCCTCAAGTCATCCAAGACAAGGGAAAGAAGAAAATGGAATCAGGAGGCTGGTTTCCTCCGCCGCCCCCAGGCTATGTGGCTCCCCCACATGTACCATTTATCGCACAAGAAGAAGGGATATTTAGGGCAGCCCCTCTCGCCATCTACCCCACACCGGGGGCACCCTGCCTCAAAGACCTGCTAGAAGATGTCAGGGTCCCGCCAGGGATCGTCAAGCCGATAGCGGAAATTGAATGCCAAGCAGCTGAACAACTGAGAACCTTCGAGGTGCCTAACCCTGAGGGGCCGCCCACTATCTTCTATGTGGCCGGGGAGAAGCCAGTCAGGGAAGACGATGATTGCCAGTTCCCTGACGAGTTGCATGACCCACACGTCCCCATTACGGGACTTCCCCACATGACTGACCAAGCAGTCAGAATGGTCAGAAAGCCGAAGATTCCCCTCTACCAGCCCTCCAGCCAGAACGAAATGTTTGAAAGAATGTGGAACCCACCAAACCTGGATCGGCGGTTGCTGAAAATCACCAAGCACCCCGGTCTGGGCTTTTCACTAGAAGGTTACTACGAGACTGATGTCATATCGGTCTCGACATGGCCCGGCGACGACCCCGTAGAAGCTACAGATTTGTGGGAAACCCACCAAGACACATGTCCCGGGGCCCCGGCCGAGGAGGCACAAGACGAAGAAGTATTCCTGTGGAAGCCTCCCAGCCGCCGCTGCATGGAGAAGACCCCCGCCTTCTCCGAAGGGTTGATCCCGAAAGGGCACACCGGTGAGACACCTTCACCCCGGCCTGTCGGCGAAGCAAGGAACAGTAGCATGGGCCATGCCCCGAATTCCCCTCGACACGACCCCGTTGTGTACGCCTTGTACCACAGGCAGCAACGGGAGATCGAGGTGCTCAAAGTGCGGCTGGCTGAGTTGAGTTCTCTGGTCGCCGACCTGTTCCAGGGCTCCCTCCCCCCATGGGGTGGCCGGATGCCTCGTCCCCGAGGCACCAGTCCCAACACCCCCGCCTTGTCAAGGCGGGAAATGAGAGGCACGGCAAGCTCGCTGACCGAGCGGCCAACCAGGCAAGGGCTGACACATCAAGAGAAGTTGCAGAAGCCTTATTCCTTTCCGAGAGAGAAGACCCGGGACATCTTTGACTGGGCTTGCCATTACGGCAAGGTCTCCCTTCCACGGTCCAAGAGGCCGCAAGACATCCGAAGAAATGGGGACCCGCTATTTTGTCCCTACCACCAGATGCTGGGCCACGCCATTGAAGACTGCTATGTCTTCAAAGACATTGCTCAAAGCCTCATTGACAGGGATGAGCTCAGAATGGGGGACTACGTGGTAGCCCCGCCATGCCCCCACGTGGCGGACAGCCCCAGGGCAGGAGCCTACACTGTGTCCATCCAATACCAGGTGCCCGAAGATGTGGCTACCCTGGCCCCCGCAGGAGCTGTCTATGATGAATACATAGAAGAGCCCGAGATGGACCTATGCCCCTCTGAGCCAGCGGACCTCACGTACCCGGCGGCTACGGCCCAGGAGGAGTGCGAGGTGAATGCAGCCTCCATGCCCAGTCATGATGAACAAGAAGAGGGAGATGGCGTCCTCGAGCCCGAGGACAATGAAGACCAAGACTTCGTCGATTTGTCGCCAGCCCCGTCGGAAATTGAGAATAGCGGCCAGGTCACGGTTGACGAATTGATTGAGGTCAACCTTGGTACAGAAGACGACCCCAGGCCAACTTTCCTTAGTGCTCTTATGCCCCTACAGGAGAGAGAACAATACGTAAAGCTGCTGCAGGAATTCCGGGATTGCTTCGCCTGGAACTACAAAGAAATGCCTGGGCTCAGCACCGAAGTGACCCAGCACATCCTGGCCATTGATCCCAAGGTGGAACCAGCGAAGCAACCTCCCCGGGGCATGAGGCCGGAGCTAACCAGCCAGATCTGCAAAGAGGTTGACAAGCTCATAAATGTCGGCTTCGTGGCGGAAAATCAATACACCACATGGCTGGCCAATATTGTACCAGTGAAAAAGAAGAATGGACAGATCAGGATTTGCGTGGACTTCCGCGACCTGAATAAAGCCTGCCCGAAAGATGACTTCCCGGTGCCTATCACCGAAGTGATGATTGATGCAACCACTGGCCACGAGGCCCTGTCCTTCGTGGATGGGTCGTCCGGCTATAACCAAATCTGGATAGCCGACCACGACCGGGTCCATACAGCTTTCCGGTCACCCAAAGGGATATTTCACTACAAGAGGATGCCCTTCGGCCTCAAGAATGCCGGTGCCACATATCAGCGGGCGATGACCAAGATCTTCGACGAGCTGCTGTACGGCAAGGTCGAGTGCTACATTGATGATCTGGTCGTCAAGACGAAGAAAAGAGACGAGCACCTGAGTGACCTCAGGGTCGTCTTCCAAAGGCTCTGGCAGTACGGGCTGAAGATGAATCCCATGAAGTGCGCCTTTGGCGTGTCCAGTGAAAAATTCCTCGGCTTTATTGTCTGGCACAGAGGGATCGAGATCGACCCCCTGAAGATAAAGGCCATCCAGGAGCTGCCTCCTCCGAAGAGTCTGGGAGAGCTGAGGTCCCTGCAGGGGCGTTTAGCTTACATCCGCAGGTTCATCTCCAACCTGTCAGGGCGCTGCCAACCCTTCCACAGACTGATGATGAAGAATGCACCCTTCAGCTGGGGCCACGAATGCCAGCACGCGTTCGACCAGCTAAAGGAGTACCTGAAGACCCCGCCTGTCCTGGGGGCACCTGTCAAAGGCAGACCGCTGATTCTGTACATAGCGGCCACCGAATATTCACTGGGGGCAATGCTCGCCCAGAACAATGATGAGGGAAAAGAGCAGGCTCTCTACTATCTCAGTCGAAGATTGGTGGGTGCAGAGGCTAAGTACACCCCGATTGAGAAGATCTGCCTTGCCTTGGTCTTCGCAGTCAAGAAGATGAGGCACTACATGCTGTCCCATGAAGTCAGCTTAATATCCAGGGCCGACCCCATTAAGCACATCCTCTTCCAGCCAGTCCCAAAGGGGCGCCTTGGCAAGTGGACCGTGCTACTCATGGAATTTGACATCACCTGCGTGCCACAGAAGGCCGTTAAGGGACAAGCCATTGCGGATTTCTTCGCAGCACACCATGTGCCCGAAGACTCCCCTTTGGCCACCGAACTACCTGAAGACGAAACACTAGAGGTAGACCAAGTACAACAAGCCATCTGGTAGCTATACTTCGACGGGGCCTCGAGAACAGAAGCGACCCCGTCCGGGCATGCTAAGGTGCGGGCCGGAGCTGGCATCGTCCTCAAATCCCCAGACGGAGAGGTGATGCACACTTCCTGCTGCATTAGCAAACCCTGCACAAATAATGAGGTAGAATATGAAGCTCTGATTATCGGCCTCCAGGTGGCCCTCCAGTTGGAGATCAAAATGCTCCAAGTGTTCGGCGACTCGCTGCTGGTCGTCAAGCAAGTCCAGGGGCAGTTTGATGTCTGAAAACCTGAGCTACTCCCCTACCACGCTAAGGCCAAGGGGCTCATGGAGCGGTTCTACCTCCTCGAAATAGGCCATGTCGCCAGAGGGGAGAACGCGCAAGCCGACGCCCTGGCAAAACTGGCAAGCTCACTGGCAGTACCTCCAAACGGATCTCTCAACATCCAGGTAGTGAACCAGCGCCAGATGCCCAGTATGATAGAAGAAGAGCCAGAAGAAGAGGACCTACAGGTCGCTACAGCAGAAGCCGTCAGCCTGCCTGACTGGAGAGACCCCCTAATGCAGTGGTTCAGACACCAGCAACTACCCGACCAAAGAGAAGAAAAGATCAAGCTATTCAGAACCAAGGACTTCTATGAGCTCCGAAGCGGAATATTATTCCAGATTGTGGCCGATGCCAAACGGAAGCTACTCCTCCGATGCTTGTCCACTGAAGAAGCTTGGAGGGTCATGAAAGAGGTCCATGCCGGGGCAGCTGGTGCACACCAGGCGGGGCCGAAAATGAAAATTGAAATCAAGAAACTTAGCTATTATTGGCCTACAATGTTCAATGAATGCTGCAAGTATGCTAAGTCGTGTCAGAAATGTCAGGAGCATGCCGCCATACCCAGAAGACCTCCTACACCATTACACCCAATAGCGCCCAGTTGTCCGTTCGCCCAATGGGGAACGGACGTCGTGGGTCCCCTACCTGCCTCCTCCACAGGCTGCAAGTACATCCTGGCGGCAACCGACTACTTCTCCCGCTGGGCAGAGGCTGTCGCTTTACGCGAGGTCACCGGGGAGATCGTGGCCAGGTTTGTCCTCCGCAATATCATATTCCGATTCGGCGTGCCCGACCAAATTGTGTCAGAAAACGGCAGCCACTTCCGCAACCAGAAGGTCTATCGACTAGCAGAAAAACATAAAATTGATTGGAGGACGTCAACTCCTTACAACCCATAGGCCAACGGGCTGGCCGAAGCTTTTAACAAGACACTCTGCCCCCTCCTGGCCAAGACTGTCAACTCTAACAAGAAAGACTGGGAAGAAAAGATGTACGGGGCACTATGGGCATACCGAACCGTATACAAGACTCCAACGGGCTGCTCGCCCTTCTCTCTCGTATACGGCTCGGAGGCGATCGTCCCCGTTGAGCTGGAGATACCCTCCCTCAGAGTCGCCATTCAGCATGGGCTCGTCCCTGAAGGGCAGACCAACGTCAAGCGAAGGCTCGATGAACTCTCCAGTCTGGAAGGAAAGCGGCTTCAAGCCCAACAGAATATCCAGGTCTACCAGGCCCGGATTGCACGCGCCTTTGACAAGCTCGTCAAGGAACGCGAATTCAAGAAGGGCGACCTTGTCATGGTCAAGAGAAGAGATCTCATGGCGGCCAACCCCAAGGGTAAGCGGAACGAGAACTGGCTCGGACCCTACGTAGTCCAAAAAGTCTACGAAGGCGGAGCCTATGTAATTGTCAACCACCGCGGGGAGGTTCAATTCCCGCCTCTTAATGGAAGGCACTTGCGACTGTACCATGCTCCGGCGGCCCCATTCAATCAATAATATTATTCCCCGCCCTATTTTGGGGCGAGTTTGCATCATCACTATCCAAACAACTCGACTGCTGCCCGTGTTATCAAAAGAAAAAAAAGAAGAGAGAGAAGGAGCAGAAAAGTAGAAAAAAAGGGGGAGAATGAAAATGGGAAGAGGAAGAAAAGAAAAGAAAGAGAAACAAGAGGAAAAGAGGAGAAATAAAAAGGAAGAAAGAAAGAAGAAGAGAAAAAAAAAGAAGAAAAGAAAAGAAAGAGAGACAAGAGAAAAAAAAAGAGGAGGAATAGAAGAAAAAAGGAAGGAGAAAAAAAAAAGAGAAGAAGAAGAAAAAAAAGGGGGGGACGTGCCCCATTTCCAATCACCGCCCCGCATCAGCGGAGGTACTAACAGTTGACTTAACAAACTCTTCTCTCCGTCCTCTCGGGGCGGTGAGTACCCCTTTGGCTTGAACCTCCCGTCCGGGTCATTGACTTAACAAACTCTTCTCTCCGTCCTCTCGGGGAGGTGAGTACCCCTTTGGCTTGGACCTCCCGTCCGGGTCATTGACTTAACAAACTCTTCTCTCCGTCCTCCCAGGGCGATGAGTACCTCTTTGGCTTGGACCTCCCGTCCGAGCCATTGACTAAACGAACTCTTCTCTCCGTCCTCCCTGGGCGATGAGTATCCCTTTGGTTTGGACCCCCAATCTGGGTCATTAACTGGACAGATTCTTCCCTACGTTCCCTTTCATGACGAGAAGCTCGGTCTTCGGCCAAAGCTCCTACCTGAGGCCGATACGTGGCTCCAATATTGGGTGAGGCCAGCAGGTTACCCGTTCGGCACGATGGAGTGGTCCCCTCGTCCTCCCCCTAGGAAGGCGAGCACTCTCCCGTGCCCTAACATGGGTTCCTACCTGGCTCCCCCAGGACAAAGTACTGCAAAGGCTCACGCCTTCCCGGTGTGTCCTAGCAAAAGAAAGAGAAGGAGAAGAGAGAAAAGACGATATGCGTAGAGGAGGAAGAGAAAAAGGGGGGGCTCCACGGTCGCCTCCTCACCACAGCAACGACGACGGCGACGGAGTGGGCACCCGGCGCCGGAGAAGATGGAGAAGAGGAGAAGGAAGGAGGTCGGGGGGGGGGGTGCTTCGCTCGTTCGCCCGCTGAAGAGAGAGAAAGGGAGAGGGAATTCGAAAGGGGGGGTGGCCATTCAAACCACCCCCGTCCTTATATATAAAAGAGAAGAGAGAGAAAAAAGAAAAAAAAGAGAGAAAAAAAGGGGGAGAAGAAAAAGGAGAGAGATAAAAAGGGGAATAAAAGAAGAAAATAAAAGAGGGGGGGAAGAAAATAAAAGAGAGGCAAAAAGGGGAAGGAAGGAAGGAGGAATAGAAGGAGATAAAAAAAAGAGAGAGAAGAAAACAAAAGGGGAAAATAAAAGAAGGAAATGAAAGGAGGGAAATAAAAGGAGAAAATAAAAAAAAAGAGGAATCAGGAGTATATGTAAGATATTAAATAGATAAATATATATATACCTACATATATGCCTACGCTTATATGCTCATCCACTCACGTGTGTGAAGGAGCAGGTCGGTAGCGCACAGCAATAAGTGTCCCTCAGGAAACATTCCGTCCTCACAATCCTAGTCGGACGAAGGTCTACAGAAGCAAGGACGACTCTACCCATGTAACTTTACCCCGTCAGTGGCACTGTTTCCCATGCCAACAAACAAGCCCGTCCCTGGCACATCGCCTCAGGCCTCAGCCATCTCCCATCATACGAAATTACTGTCACAGGCCTTACGCCCGGATCGGCAGAACCCCTATCCTTGCGTTGGCATTAATCTCTTGCCAACGAATAAGTCCCTTTCCGACGCAAGGCCCCGTGCCCTAGCCACCCACTCCGCACAATATTGCCATTATGGACCTTACGTCCGAATCGGCACAAACTTTCCCATTGCGCTGGCATTTTATTCTTGCCAATGAATGAGCCTTACCCTCCGGCGCAAGGCTTCGTGCCCTAGCCTATATTCGTGTATCACTCGCTAGTCAAAAAAAGAAAAAAAATGGGGTTAAAAAATAGAGATACCCCACCGGACTTGTCCCTGCACGGGGGCAAGGGTAAAAATGGCAACAACCCGGCTGTGGCGAAAACCCGAAAGGGCGCTACAGGCAAAATTAGGTATCCCGCCACGTGAAAATCTGAAAGGGCACGTGGGCAAAAGTAAGAGGGGGCCGGTACCGGCGAAAACCCGAAAGGGCGCTTGTATCGGTAACGTGGTTCAAAAAAAAGAGAGAAAGAAAAGAACAGAAGAGACCAACAAACCAGGTCAGCTCCCGACATCCTGTCGGCACTGACGAAGAGACAAAGAGACCAAGAGACTAGGTCAGCTCCCGACATCCTGCCGGCACTGACAAAGATACAAAGAGACCAAGAGACCAGGTCAGTTCCCGGCATCCTATCGGCACTGATGAAGAGACAAAGAGACAACAAATTGCTTCAGTCCCCGGCATCCCGTCGACACTGATGAAGAGACAAAGAGACAACAAACTGCTTCAGTTCCCGACACCCCGTCGGCTCTGATGAAGAGACAAAGAGACAACAAACTGCTTCAGTTCCCGACACCCCGTCGGCTCTGATGAATAGACAAAGAGACAACATGCAGCTTCAGTTCCCGACACCCCGTCGGCACTGATGAAGAGACCAACATGCCGCTTCAGCTCCCGGCATCCTGTTGGCACTGACGAAGAGACTAAGAGACAATAAACCAGGCCAGCTCCCGACACCCTGTCGGCACTGGCGAAGAGACCAAGAGATCAAGAGATCAACAAATTAGGTCAGCTCCCGGCACCCTATCGGCACTGACGAAGAGATAAAGAGACCAACACGCTGCTTCAGCTCCCGACACCCTGTCGGCACTAATGAAGAGACCAATAAAGCACATCGGTGCCCGACACCAGGTCAGCACTGACGAAGAAAAGAAGAGACAAGCAAACTACGTCAATTCCTGGCCCCTGTCGGCACTGACGAAGAGATAAAGAGACAACAAACTAGGGCAGCTCCCGACACCCCGTCGGGCACCGACCAAGAGAGAAGAGATCAATACACCCGCGGGCACCGCCCGGCTCATTCTTCGCCTGCGCTACCCGTGGGTGGGGGGCATTTGTGGACACCAAAAATTGCACACCCAAAGATCATGCTCGGCCCCGCATCAACAACGGCGCTAAGTGAAGAAGCCCCAGAGAGACTGGTCGTCCGGACTCCCTAAGTATGCTTACTGCTGCGAAGCCGCCTCCAGGAATCGCGGCCGTGAAGAGAAACCAATCACAATAAGCCCCACAATCCGTGGACCTCGAAGGAAGCCAAATAGGCCATGACTCGTGTCCATAACGGGCTCGGAACGGGCTCAGAAGCACGCCCAATTTCGGCCTTCAGCGGCACACCCCCTGGGGCCTTCACCGGCACACCCTCCAGGTGCCTTCCCCGGCACGCCCCCTGCTAGTGCCTTCGCCGACACACCCCCCTGGGGGGGCCTTCAACGGCACACCCCCCTGGGGGGGTCTTCAACGGCACACCCCCTGGCGGGTCTTCAACGGCACACCCCCCTGGGGGGGGCCTTCAGCGGTACGCCCCCAAGGGGGGTTCTTCAGCGGCACGCCTGTTGTGAGCTTCAGCAGCACGCCCATTTTAAGCCTCAGCGGCACGCCCCAATGGGCCCTCAGCGGCACATGCTGCTGAGTCTTCCGCGGCACGCCTGTTTTGTGCTCCAGCGGCACGCCCTTTTGGCTTCCCCACGGCACGCTTGTTCAGCCCGCCAGCGGCACAGCGTGAAGGCTTTTCAACGGCGGGACGACGTGAAGCCCATGCCCTACGTATCCTTGGTGCGCAGCAAGCCGTCTGAGGTGGTAGTCGATCATTGGGCCCCGTAGCCTACCCCACTGACACCCAGGACAGGGCAGGTCAACCGCCATCATCACGATCCACTTCCCGCCTTCGACAGCCATGCTTGAAGTCCCCAGGGGCTGGTGGTATAAAAAGCCTCCCGTTCAACACAAAGGGGGAAGACAAGAAAAAACAGGGAGGGGGGAGAGGCTCATACAGAAGAAGACACACACATAGGAGAAAGAGGAGAAGAGGGAAGAGAAGGAGAGGCCCTCCCGGCGTGAGCCCCCTCCGACGACCACCGGGAAGAAGCAAGAGTAAGGGAGAGAGAGCTTGATGTAATAGGGGAGAGAGTTGGGGGCAATGGCCGGCGTCCAAGCCCCTAACGCTTCCTGTCGTCTTGTATTCCATTTCCCCCTTCCATGTTCTATTTTTCTTTGGTTTTTCCCCTTGTCCACGGTCTCATCCTGGGCATTCTTTCTTTGCTTTTGTAATATGCATGTAGGGCTACGGCCTTTTGCCTCCCGTGAATGAAGAATCACCCTCCTTGGGCTTTTCTTGCAATTTCTGTTGGTTTATCCCCCCCTTCGCAGTGCATGTGATGTGTAGCTCGTTCTCTCCGTCTCCCCGGTGCTTCGTTGGAACCGCCGTAGCCATGGGATTCCTCCCCTGTTAGCCTTGGCCTCATGAGCTCTTCATTCCCTTCCATGGCCATCTACCGTGTCCACGGGCTTGGGGAGAGAGAGAGACCCTTACCCTCTCCCTCCGAATACCCAGCTACCAGTGGCCCATATTTGGTCTTGACCCTCCCCCTTGTTTATTTCCTTGAATAGCCTGCAAGCCTACTCCAGCGATGCACCATTTCGGCCTCTGGCCGGTACACCCCATTGGCCCTCAGCGGCACGCCCAGATTGGTCCTCAGCGGCACACCCAAGTTGGCCCTCAGCGGCACACCCACCAGCCTCCAGCGGTGCACCCCGTTGGGGTTCTTGGCCGGCACGCTTCATGACCCAATTGACCCCTGGCCGACACACTCTCCAGGCCCCTCAGCGGCACACTCCTTGGCCAGCCCCAGTCCACACTATATGCCCTTAGAGGCCTTCAGTCTGTTGTTCTCCTTCATGTTTTCCGAGGCTCTACAAAGGTGTTGCTGCCCTTGGGCGCCCACCTCCAGTTGTCGGGTTCCGCCACTCCATGTGGGCGCGTCCCCTGTATCTCCCTTACGCCCCGGGTTAAGGGGAGATGCTGCCGAATTTTTTGTGAGAAATTAATAAACGATTAAAAGAGGCAAAAAGGAAGCAATAAACGAATAAGAGCAATCAATAATAAAAATCTGCCAAATAATCAAGCCACTGTCAGCATCGTGACGAGAACTGAATAGACCAATTACCCGGCAGCCCGAACGTCTGACTCGTCAGAAGAGGCTGAATGAAAACAACAAAGAGAACGAACAAAGGGAGAAATTTTATATAAAACTACACGAAAGTTAAGATAAGAAGAAAAGAAAAGCCTTAAAACAAATAATCGAAAACTGGTCGAACCTCCACCACCACGTTCCGATTGGCCCTTCAACGGTGCATCTTAATCAACCGACCCGCTCTTCCCAGCCTTCAGCGGCACGCTCACCAAATCCCTTCCCCAGCGGCACGCCTCCTGAACCCTCAGCGGTACACCCCCAATTCCCTTGGCCGGCACACCTTGTTGCCCCCAGCGGTACACCCTATCCCCCACCTTCAGCGGTACACTCCCCTCAGCGGCACACCCTTTCTTTCATAACCTCCACCGGCACCCCCTTTTCGTGCCCTCAGCGGTACACCTTTTTCATCCTTCGCCGGCACACTCCCCTCTGGGCCTCTCAGCGGTACACTCTTACCTTCCCTTCGCCGGCACACCACACCTATGCATATATACAACATGATAATGGCCTTAACAAATGGCAAATAAATCAATAAAAAAATGTGCTCATTAAAGGACTTCGAATGCGCAATACTAATCATAATAAAAGAGGCGGGAGGGGCAATAAGAAGATAAATAATAAATAAATAATAATAATAATGATAACAATGAGTAAAAGAAGAGAAATCATCCGGAACAAACACCTAAAGAAGTAATAAACCGTAGGCCAGAAATTGGAACATATAACTAAGAGAATTCTAGATAAAAAATGACGGGCCCCACACTGCAGCCCTCTCTCTCCCCGGGACACGGGGTAAAAGGAACAACGACGCCGCCCTTTCTGGTCGAACTCGAACCTTGGGAATTATCCTGATATGGCCGAGTTCTGACCTAATCTTGGGCCGACATCCTAATCGGACCGGATTTGTTTCTCGTTCCGGATACCTTCTGAATCCCCATTAAAATTGCCGCATGCTCGGCAGACATTTGAAGGGATCTATCTCGGTTTCCTCATTGTGTCTCTGCCACGGACCTGTGTCCGAATATGAGAAGGTCCACGAGTGACCGACATGGCCGACAGTTTGTGGCCCCAATATGACCTTCAGTGTGACCTATCCCTATCTCTCTCTTACGTAGTTAGTATTATTCTTTTCGGCCGTGGGGTCTCTAATTTCGGCAATTAATCAAGGATGTTCCCTCGTATGGGGGATGTAAATGACGTCGTGACCTTTACGGCGCGACGGGATTCGATCCCGACACGAACCACACAATCGTCTGACGAAGTCAGATAGAGCGCACCATGGGCTCTTCGGAGCCTGAATAAATTGTCACTTCGGTGACTGGCACGCCCACGCACATAATAAACAAATAAACGAACCACGACAACGGATCGACGAAAAGTGCGTCCACAGGTGTCAAAAAAAAAGGGGTGTCATTTACGTCTAGCCATTAGTCATTGTCTAAGTCATGTTTAGGGTCATCATTGTTTTAAAACAAAAAAAGTGTCTTTTGGGTCGCATTTGCATACCATTAGTCGGTATATAAAAAGGTGTTGTCCGAACGTTAGGCTACGCCTATCGGGAAGGCCGCACACTTGCGCGAGTGATCTTCGGATCGATTAACTCCGCCCCTTACCGAGTCTTGGTGTCTTGTCCTTAGTATGCATGCGTCCCAACCTTTGCATTAGTCGGTCTACTATCTTATCTCCGTGTGTATGCATGTCCATGTCCGCTATCCATGGCCGTTTCCCAAGGCCATGCGTCCAAGTGGTCATCTCTGGTGGCCCAAGCCAAGGCCTTCCTAGCCCGACCCTATATCGTTTCTAAAGCCACTCTACCTAATGGGTCCACAACGGAACTCCATTTTACCGATAGGGAGTCGGATAATTGGGTTGCTTTTGAAATCGTGGAGTCTCTCTCCAAGACAGGCGAGATTGTCCGTGATTGTGATTTTGCTTGTGTTGAGTTCTATAGGAAGGTCGGCTCCGTTCTTTACACCGATGGTGCATGGTGCAGGATCGGCACACTTGCTGGTCCATGCATCATTTTAGGGCAAACGTGGTTAGGAGAAAGAAAGGCTAATCTTGACTGGGGCAAAAGGACTTGTACCTTATACCCACCTTACCTACCTGGCAAGATCATCCTTAAGGATAGGGCTCAATCGAGCACCCTCGTCTTTCCCGCCACCCAACCCCAGTGGCCCACTCCACCTTTGGATTCATGCTTGCCACCTCTCCTGGAGCCCACCCCTCTAGCCACCCATCATGGGAGCCACCCTCCCTTCGAGGAGCCACATTTAGAGGATGTCCATCCCGAGCCACCCGTGTTTCTTATGGGTATGCTATACATAGCCGAGCCACTTCTTAGTTGGCTCAAAGATGGCTTGGTCACACGTCCTTACCCTTCTATGGACCCCACCTTACCTATAGTGCCCGTCAACTCCTTCCACACTACCTTTCGGTCTAGTCACCATATTGATACATTGGATGACCTTATTATGGTATTAGACACGCAATGGAAGTTGACGCACCTACTGGCCCGAGGCTTTGACCAACCCGCTAGTCTTAGCTTCACCCATCCGGCCTTCGGGTCCATTACCTCCGAGTGCACCATGGGGTGTGTCACCACGGAGATTCTTCTATTCCTCCCGATGCCGGCCGAGTCCGACTTCATTCCCTTTTGCCCAAGGGAGGAATCCTATTTTCTACACATGTCCGTCGTCCCACCGATCATAATGTATGACGATGACTATGAATTCCAAACTTGGGACCATGTCATGTTGGAACCCACTTCATGGGGTCACACCTTCTTCGACCCTTTTGACCCCTTCACTAGTGAACCTCTCGAGTTTTCATACTCACTACCCTTCTTCCACGGAGTTCACTATCCCACCTTTTCCACTCGGGCCAAGCAAACTCCACATAGCCATAGGTCCGAACCATCATTCGGGGGTAAGGAAGACTTTGGTTTCCCCGATCCCTATAAACCACTCGCACCTCCCGGACTTCCCGCATCCAAGCCCAATGTCCATGATTGGTGCATCGTAGTATGTCTAGGAGTTCCCCATGACGTCAACCTCCGGGTACGTCAAATGCATGCATGGCACACATTCGGGTGTCCTGGTCCGCCGTCACCCATGTACAGGTCGGACTAACATTAGGTATGTCTAGGGTCATAGATGAGTCGATGTGCTTTTTCTTTGTGTGGTATGTCTGTCTGCATGTGTCTTGTGCAAGCTCGTTGTCATTCTCTTATGAGTAAGAGGCGATTGGACTCACTCGATGAGTATGGGATCGGTTCTACATCTATACCCGGTTCAGTCACCTACAGGGACTCAGCGGTGATTCCTAGTGAGTCTTCGAGCTGCTTCCTTCCCTTTTGAGAGTGCCCCACCCAGAGTGTCCACCTTTAGCCCATAGCAGTTTGCGTATATCGAGTATATATGGAATGAGCAGGTGACAGTCACTTGGAGTGGAGCATACCCGCGTTACTTGGCATGGTGACGGATCCGCCGGAGTACTCGAGCATCCATACCCCTACTCGACGGAATCGAGTTCCTCCCACCCGGGGAGAATTGATGGGGACATCGAGGCAAGACCGTCCGTCTTTTTGTTTGCGTTTATGTCCTTTCATATTTGTATGTATACCCTTGTGTTATATGGGTACGTAATTGTAGGTCTTAGTGGGTTTATATGTAAAATTCTAGTAGGCACAAGCAAGGGGCCCCCCAGCCCTTTCTCATTGGTCCATGTCACTCATGTGGGGCTGGTCAATCATCCTAGGTGGCCATCTAGAAGGGTTGAATGCCAATTGACCACATGGTAGACAAGTGGTTAACATTTTCAAAGGTAGGCCACCTACCTTTCAACCCATTCACCCTAGTCAAGGGGGCGCCCCTCTCCCCTTATTATTTTAGTATTTTTGGTGTGTTAATCACACTTAATCCCAGCCCTCCATTCACCATCCCTAGATCCAAGGGTCTACATTAGATTTGATACCTAGCATATAAAAGGTTGTATTTTCCATTTGTTAGCATTAATGAAGAGAAAAATTGTTAGAAAAGCCAAGAGCTTCTTGTGCCCCTCTCCCTCCCCTGGTGTTCATCTCCTCCAACCCCAAATTCTAGAGTGTTTCTATCTTCAATCCCCTCCCCTCTATCTCCGGTAATCATCTGTGCCGCCGCCGCCACCGTTCGTGCCGCCTTCGAGCCGCCACCGTTCCATCTTCAAGGTTCTGTCCTGCTGGACAGGGTTGTAGTCTATGAATTCCTTCTCTCAACCACATGAAGATCTTAAGCTGAAATTTTTATGGTGTGTTCCTACCTTGAATCCCCAGTTCCACCTAACTTTTCACATCCAAATTCCATCTTTTAGTATTTTTTTTATTTTCTTTCATCTTTCACTCCCAGATCTGTCCTGTCTCTATCTACAGTGACAGCAGCTCTGAGTTTCCCATCTCCGACCTTCTTTTTGATTTTTATTGGGGCTCCCAATTTTACTGGGAGTTCTGTCCATCATCCCCTACATCCACCATTTTTCTTCATTTTTGATCGTCCCTCTATCCATTTTTAAAAATTCGTGTTCTATCTCTGCCATAGTGTTTTCAGTTAATTCCCAGATCCGACCACCTTCCAGTTCAAAAATCATAACAAATCACCGCCAGCTCCAAACCCTTCATAAAAAATAGTCCCGCTTTCCTAGCTTGATTTCCTACAACTTTGTTGAAGATTACCACTTCCGATTCGGACGTTCACATATCGTTCAAAGGCAGTTCTCAGAAAAGTTCACTGCAGATCTGAGAGTCTGGTCATTGTACAATAGCAACTCAAAAATTCATTAAAGCCAAGATCCGTGCAAATCCAGGTCTGATCTTTGGGCCTAGGTTGAAGTATTTGAAGAGAGATTTCCAACAGTGCCAGTTTTGTGTCGATCCGACATCGGGGCTGATCGCAACGTCCATTCTCGCCGGAGCGCGCGCTAAAAACCAGAAGCTGTAGATCCGTGGCCGGTTATTCCGACCGGCGCCGAACGGAGCCGCCTGGCATCCGGCCGGTGAACTAGCGTGCCGCCAGCTCGGGGAGCGCTTCCCTAAGTGTCCCCACTACAGCGGTGCCCTCGGGTCCCACACGGCCCCTCCGGACAGCACGTCGGCCCCACCGTCACGACTATGCAATAACCCTTTAATTTATCAATTGACGCCCTGGTCAAGGGCGCTGCTACTCTCAGAAATTTCAAATTTACGCCCTTTCCAGGGGCGTTATTTATAGTTCAATGAATCGTAATTAATGAAATATTATGTTCCGCTACCAATTGACGACTGTGTCTCAATTTTAAAATTGACGTCCTGGGTTGGGGCGTTAATTTCTTCACTTTTTATAATTGACGCCCTGGAGTGGGGCGTTAATTACAGTTAGATTTAAATATAATCCGTGAAATATTTAAAATTGACGCCCTGATGTAGGGCGCTATTTATTGCCGGATTATCTAATTAATTTAACATTTCAGTTTATTTATCAAATTGACGACTGTTTTGATAGTCTTCAAATTTAAAATTGACGCCCAGGTCTGGGGCGTTAATTTTAGTCTAATTTTAATTTAATTAACATTTAAAGTCATATTTTATTTCATGTACTGTCGACTGTTAAATCAGTCTTAATTTGTTTAATTGACGCCCTGATCGGGGGCGCTAATTTCAGCCAGATCTTTTGACGACTATGAGAACGGTCGTCCGTTTTGGAATTGACGCCATGGTATGGGGCGCTACATTCAATCAGATATTTGATTTTTTGTCGATTCCTTTAAATTGACGACTGTGTGACAGCCTTCAATTTTATAATTGACGCCCTTGTCTGGGGCGTTAATTTCATAATGATTTTAATTAAAATCATAACTACTGTTATATTTCATTCGAGTAATTGACGACTGTTAAACAGTCTTAATTTGTTTAATTGACGCCCTTGTCTGGGGAGCTAATTCTGTCAGATCTTTTGACGACTGGTAGAACAGTCGTCCATTGTTGAATTGACGCCCTTGTAAGGGGCGCTACTTACAATTGACGCCCTGTTAAGGGTCGTCCATTTTAATGATTATGATAGGAATTAACTGAGATAACTATGATGAAATAACTAATATAAATTCATAAAAACATGATAACTAGATAATTAAAGATGTAAAACATGGTATTAGTAAAAACATGATATATATATGATAACTAGATATTAAGGATGTAAAACATGATATTAGTATATACAAATGATATCATGGTGTTTATGAGTTTATCTAACATGATATTTACAGATGTAAGATAAGGTATATGTATATATATATATATTGCATGGTTACGTGATTTGTCTAACTCTAACATGCTCCAATTAACCTGTTAGCTACTGGTTAGGCAAGATTTGAGAAGACCTACCTTTGACGTGTGATACCGATTAGACCTGCAGCAGGATCCCAGTAGTAGTAGGGGAGACAGAGCTTCTGCAGCACAGTAGTAGCCTTCTCGCAGTGCTACGAATGCTATTTGATATAGGGAATCACAATACATTAGACAATGTCTTATGGGTCAGGCTGAGTGGGATTTGTCCCTGCCAGCTCGAAAGAGTCGTTCGTGTCTAGACATTCTAGAAGCATGTGTGAAAATGACGCCCGGGAGAAGTGGTGTCCATTTAATAAATGACGCCTTGCATGAGGGCGTCACTTTGGTGGGTGCATTATTGGGCAATTATTAAGGATAATGACATCCTTACAGAGGGCGTTATTTGTTAGACACTGCTGCCCCACGCACGTGATTTTATTTTGTTAAAATTAACGCCTCTATGCATGTCTTTAATTTGAAATTGACGCCCGGGAAAACGGTCTTCAATTTCACAATTGACGCCCTAGAGAGGGGCGTCAATTACTTTGGTGGTTCAAGGATTGTGGCACATATGTTTAAAACAAAATGACGCCTCAGGCCTCGTCTTCAATTTATAAATGGGCGCCTATCAATACGGTCGTCCATTTTATAATTGATGACATTGTAAGTGGCGTCATTTTACGACATTCATCAACTCAAAGTCTGTACTCCCTCTCAAGGTCTATACGTTGGCTTCACAAGTCTGTACATCCTCTCCATCACAAAGTTTGTACATCCTCTCAAAGTATATACATTGGCTGGCTTCACAAGTCTGTACATCACAAAGTCTGTACATCCTCTCCATCACAAAGTATGTACATCACAAGGTCTGTACATCCTCTCAAAGTCTATACATCACAAAGTCTGTACATCCTCTTCATCACAAAGTCTATACATCACCCTCTCCATCACAAAGTCTGTACATCCTCTCAAAGTCTATACATCACAAAGTCTGTACATCCTCTCCATCACAAAGTCTACACATCACAAAGTCTGCACATTGTACATCCTCTCAAAGTCTATACATTGGCAACTCCAAGTCTATACATTGCAGCTCAAGTCTATACATTGGCCATTTATGAAGTCTATACATTGATGAAGTCTATACATTGCTGCAACTCCAAGTCTATACATTGGCCATTTGTGAAGTCTATACATTGGCTTCACAAGTATGTACATCCTCTCCATCACAAAGTCTGTACATCACAAAGTCTGTACATCCTCTCAAAGTCTATACATTGGCTGGCTTCACATTGGCTTCACAAGTCTGTACATCCTCTCCATCACAAAGTCTGTACATCACAAAGTCTCCTCTCCATCACAAAGTCTGTACATCACAAAGTCTGTACATCCTCTCAAAGTCTATACATTGGCTGGCTTCACAAGTCTGTACATCACAAAGTCTGTACATCCTCTCCATCACAAAGTATGTACATCACAAGGTCTGTACATCCTCTCAAAGTCTATACATCACAAAGTCTGACATCCTCTTCATCACAAAGTCTATACATCACCCTCTCCATCACAAAGTCTACACATCACAAAGTCTGTACATCCTCTCCATCACAAAGTCTACACATCACAAAGTCTGTACATTGTACATCCTGTCAAAGTCTATACATTGGCAACTCCAAGTCTATACATTGGCCATTTGTGCAAGTCTATATATTGCTGCAACTCCAAGTCTATACATTGCAGCTCAAGTCTATACATTGGCCATTTATGAAGTCTATACATTGATGAAGTCTATACATTGCTGCAACTCCAACTCTATACATTGCAGCCCTCTATACATTGCAGCTCAAGTCTATACATTGGCCATTTGTGAAGTCTATACATTGCTGCAACTCCAACTCTATACATTGCAGCTCAAGTCTATACATTGGCCATTTGTGAAGTCTATACATTGGCTTCACAAGTCTGTACATCCTCTCCCTCTCAAGGTCTATACATTGGCTTCCTCTCAAAGTCTGTACGTTGCTAGCCTATAATGCATAATTAATTGGCACAAAAAAGTAAATGGTGGATGCTAGGATTTGAACCATGGCCATTAGGTTGAAAGGTAAGTTACTTAACCAACTACACTAGGAAGCCACTTGTTAAGTAAATAATCTTTACATATGATAACTTTGTGTTCCAACTTCTTACTTAAGCTTCCTTTAGATTTTATCTAATATTTTTTTTTGGGAAATATTATTAATAAATATATATATTTTTTATACAGGGTGCTACAGCATATCCGGTGGCATGTACAAGGATGCACACCCGGTGACCCTAAAACTGCCTTCATCCGGTGACGCTGTCGGCCCATTGATCCGGTGATGCATTCCCCTTTCTGACAAAGTGAACCTGCCGAATGCCCACACCCGGTGCAGTACAAACACCCCTTGGCTGGCACACTTTGCCAGTCCCTCAGCGTCACACTTCTTGGGCCTTCCAACGGCACAGCCTTCTAGCTTCTCAGCGACACGTCTTGCCACCCGGTGCAGCCGGCAAGCAAGATCTTATGCCACGCCGTACGATCCTTGGCGGGCAGTGGGGCTAGCTGCGGTATCGTCCCCTCTTGAAGGCATGCAGGCTACCCCTCCTGCCACCAAGGACGAGTAGGTCAAACCCATTTAATGCCAGTCCCATTCCCACCTTCGGAAGCTCACGCCGCTGGATATATAAAAACCCCTCACTCGGAGAACACAAGGCAGGGGGGAGACACAGAGCAACAGACAGAAGCCCATAGAGGAGGCGGCCTCTTCCCCTCGGCCAGCTGCCTACGGTCGCCTGCAAAAAGAGAAGAGTCAAGAGAGAAGAGAGGAAGAGATGAAGAAGGGTGAGCGAAGAGCGGGAGTGAGGCCAGAGAGGGGAGGATCTAGTGCTCCATCTCTCCCCTCCCCACACTGTATTTTCACTTTTTTTCTTTTCTTTTTTGCTCTTTCTTCTCCCTCGCGATGTATTAACCCCCATATTCTTCCCCCTTTTCGTGAGGAATGAAAAAAAGCATGCAAACGTTTCACCGTCATTCTACGGTCACTCCTTCTATGTCTGTTTCCTTGTTGTTCTATTTTCTTTACGACCGATGTGCATCATGTTTTACTATATTCGACTCCGGTGTTGCCGCCCCCGGGTGCATCATAAATTTTCGGGGCCGTCACTCCTTGTGGATGCGCACCCTTGTTATCCCCCTTCTATCCCGGGTCCGGGGGAGATGCTGTTGAAATTTTGTCAGGATTGAAACTAATAAAAGAAATAAAAACACAACATAATTTTAACCCCTAAAACAATGGTAAATAAGAAATGTCTTGCATAAACACCTGGAGACCTGATGCACCCCCGGACAACCTTAACCGACACACCCTTCAGCCTCTTATACGGCACACTCAATCCACCCTTCTACCCAGCACACCTGTTGGCCCTTTACCCAGCACACCCTTTAACCTTCTACCCGGCACACTCTAGCCACCCTCTACCCGGCACACCCTTTAACCCTCTACCCGGCACACCTTTTGGCCCTTCTACCCGGCACACTCTAGCCACCCTCTATCCGGTACACTCTTAGCTTGCCTTCACCACCCTCTCCCATCGCTCGGGTGCAGGGGAGACACTGCCGCATTTTCACCAGGATTAATATAATAAAAATAATAATAAAATAATAATAATAAAAAGAAAATAAAATAAAAAGATAAAAGAAAATAATACAAGCTTTCCTTGTGCATTTCGTGAATAAAAAGGGAAAGAAAGCACCCTCTCCCCCGTGCATGCATTAAACTAATTGCATCAAAGCATCATGTAAATATGAGCATTGTTTAAAAACTCTTTATTAATACACCACAGGACCAATAATAAAAGAATATAAATAATAAAAGGGAGAAGTCATGATAATACAATCAAAATATGATTAAAAAGAGGGAGACAACACACGTGAATGGAATAAAATCTACACTCAAACATAACCAAAAGCAATAAGGTAAAAATGCAGAAAACACGTCGTTGTGCAATTCGGAGAATCTCACCTCCCCTCGCCCGGACATTGGAATATTAATGCTACTCCTACAAGTCGGACTCGTGCCTCGGGAATTGCCCCGACCATGGCCTTGAGTCAACTTTGCTTTGGGGTAATATCTTTTTAAGGTCAGGCCCACTTCCTCATCGAGGCCCGGCCTAGCTTTCATCAAATATTGAACTTGACGTTTCTCCGGCAAATATCCGCCCGAGGATCATTTGTGACTTCGTGGCACTCTTAATACGGACTTTCGTCCGAATATGAAATGGTCCATGAGCGACCGATATGTTTCGAACACTTTTCTCTAGACGTAGGGCTTTTCATGTGACTCAAGATCGATGTCGTCATGTTTCCTTTAACATAGTCTTTCAGGCCATGAGGCCCTTATTCCTGACGATTAATCAATGGTGTTCTCCCGTATGGGGGATGTAATTAACGTCGTGACCTTTATGGCACGGCGGGTATTGGTCCCGACCTAAACCACACAATCGTCTAACTAAGTCGAATCGAGCGCACAATAAATCGTCACTTTGTGACTGGCACGCCCACGCACTTAAAACAAACGGAACAACATAAATAAGCGAATAAAAAGTGAGTCCACAAAGCCTTAGATAGTTTAAGAGTCATGAATCATATTGTTATTAGATACCTTCACGGTAATAGGCGGTGAAATTGATCATGTTATGTAATTTTTCTTTTATTGAGTCTCGTCAGTCACTATGTCAAGAGAGTCAAATGTAAACCTTGATTATTATGATTTAATAAAGTTAGAATTTTGAGTACATTACATTGTGTTCACTCTTCTTTTATGTGTGAATGTTTAGTGCTTTGATTATCTTGTTAGTTTGAGACGTATTGCCGACTGTTCACGTTCCCGACTTAATTCCTTTGCATATCTCGTGGCGTGACATCGGACTTCTCCAACTCCGTGGGGAGTGGGGAATTTCAACTTCTAGTGATATGACAAGGGAACCCCTTTTAGTATGCTCAAAATATCACGACCAATAATGGCGTTGTAGCTGGTCATGCCCGCACGACTGTAAAATCAGCCACAAAGGTCACGTCCCTTGGGGCAGTTCCGAAGGTGATTGGAAGGGAGATTCGTCCCTCGAGATGGACCGTAGAGTCAGAGAATCCATACATGGGCGTGTGTAATGGAGCTATGCAAAAGAGATCCAACCCATCAAAACAAGATAGTCGTAAGAAATGACATCTAGACCACTTCCATTATCTCATATGACGCAATGTGCATTGGTTGATGCTCTTGGAAACCACTAGGGAATTGGAATGTGGAGTGGTTACGCCCCCTAGATCCTCGTCTGAGAAGATGATGGGCTCCTGAGGCGATCTCGAGCAGGGGTGTGAGCAGTCAAGTCACGGTGGCTTATGTCATCGTGATCCACTTGGTTGACTCGAGAGGCATATGCTCAACGCCTATTGGAGCTATCCCCTCTGACGCCAGCCCTCCGGAGATCATCATGATCGATCTCTTTTCCGTTGGGTTGGTTATCAATGGGAGATGGTGTCATGGCCTTCTGTTGTCGTCTCTCGGTGGCCTTGGTGATGAACTTATCTAGGAACCCTCGGTGGGCCAAGTCCTCAACAGCATCCTTGAGTTGGATGCAGCTGGCGGTGTCATTGTCGTGGTCGCAATGGAAACGGAAGTACCTCCTTCGGCTTCTCATCCTTGGACTGGACTTCATCTTCGGTGGCCAGCAGAAGTAGGGTTCCTCATGGATCTCCATGAGGATCTGCTGGGGGGGCATCAGTGGAGTGTAGTGCCAATAAAGGCCTTTCTCTTTTGGCTCCTACTGGTCGCAGCGCTCCCGGTCTCGGTGCTTACACTTGCTCCTTTCCCTTCAGGGGGAATCAGCTGGTTGCTTGTAATCTTGCGGATCAGCCTTGACCGCTTGGCCCAACGCTACATTGTTCTCCTCGCAACTGGCGAGTTTATGGGCCAGGGTGAGGAGCTCCATTATCGTCGTCGAGGACTCCACTTCGAGCATCCTTCGGAGAATGGCATCCCGGGTGCCTTGTGTTAGCATGTTCGTGGTGATCCTGACGTCCAAGCGAAGGATACGTAGAGCCTCTTTACGAAAGCGGGCAATGAAGTCCCACAAGGGTTCCTTGTGGCCCTGCTTTATGGCGAGGAGACTCATAGCAGGCCTGACCTACTTTTTACAGCCGAGGAAGTTTTCTTTGAACATCCTTTTCAGATGCTAGAAGGAGGTTATGGTCCTGACATGTGGTGACTTGAATCAGGTTTGAGCATTCTTCCGCATGGTGGAGACAGACACCAAACACTTTATATCATCTGAGGCCCGGTGGAACACTAGATAGACTCAAAGCTGTGCATGTGGTCAGCGGGGTTGGTGGTGCCGTCGTATGGGATAAACGTCTGCTGTTGAAACTTCGGGGAGATCAATGCCTCCATGATTTCCTGAGAGAAAGGTGCATGGAAGTTGGAGTCGTCATCGATCAACCCCTTGGTCCACGCTGCCTAGAGGATGTTGTCCAGGTAGCAGATCTTGCCCTCGAGCTCGCACTTGACCTCCTCGTAGCGTCTAAGTCAATGCACCATCTCTGGGTTGGAGTGTAGTGGACTGGCAAGACGCCGGAAAGGTTGACTACACCAGCGATGGGAGTGCGCAACAGAGGGGAGAGAAGGTTCGCTCACCCGATGTGACTCTGCCATCGTAGGTGCGCCTCCGTTCTGGGGGAGTAGTGTCAGAGCGTGATCCTGCTCCGCCTATCGATTGAGGATGCTTTGATATGCCTCCGTTAGTGCCTATATGTGACAACGCATCTCTGCCAACTTGTTCGCAGTGAGATATTGTGGAGGGGGCTGTGAGATGGGTTGTAATGCCCTGGGTTTTTCGGATTTAGATCCGTGGGTTTCGGATCTCATTCGTGGGTCCCGGAGTGTGTTTTATGAATTTCGTGAGTTTTCCGCTGTATAGCCCGTGGATCGTGATTGTGGATGAACCACTGCGTTCTCCTACTCCGGGATAGTACCAGTGCGTTGTGCGTGTTCCGAGGATTGCGGGGGTAATTTTTCATATTTTTCTAAATTTTTGGAATTTCTAGATTTTCTATATATATTAACCTCTTTTCTCTCTCCCCTCTCATTTCTCACTCTCTCCCTTTCTCTTCTCTCACGCTCTCTCCTCTCTCCCTCTCTCTCCGACGGCCGACGGAGAGGAGCGCGGATGAGGCAGGGACGGCGCGGGCGAGGCACGGGCAACGATGGGTGAGGATCGAGACGGTGGAGGCGCGGTGAAGCTCGGCCACGAGTTCGTGTCCCGGCGAGGCTTCAACGACATTTTCTTCGCGGATCGATGACCTCGGGGCGTGGAATCTTCGATGGAGGTAGGGAGATGGACCCTCAGCTCGTGCATTTCATTTCCCATAGATTTGCTAGCCCGAGGCGAGCTGAGTGGGGTTCTTTTCGTATTTCGGAGAAAAACCATGATTTTGGGGTGTGAGCCCGATCTAGCGTTTTAGCTCATTAATTGGTGATTTGAAGGCATCATTGAATGCCTAGGGGCTTGGGGAATGATTTTCCCTTTGTTTCCCCTTCACCTAGGGGTGAACGGGGTGTGGAATGAGTTTCTTCGCGGTTTCGGCCATTTTCGGGTGCGGACTGAGAATGCGCTCGCCCAGGTGGGCGTGTTCTTGGAGAACGTGCCGTCCCGATAGAGCGTGTTCATCGGGGAAGATGAACAAAAAGGTGGTTCTTATCGTGCGATAGGAGAGTAGCGCATTCTGAACGTGCTATAGGAGAGCAACGCGTTCTGAACGTGCTATAGGAGACTAGCACGTTCATGAGGGCGACCAGTCGAGCAGCCCAGGGTGGGTAGTCTACGGCTGATCGTGCCTCCTTTGGCCGTGTGTGTCTCGGACACCCAGTGGAGTTCCGTGACTGGGTCTTTGGGTGTCGGGAGGTTTTATTTTCCTTGATTAGCGTGCCCATAGGTGTGTGTGTTCCGATCTTTGTGTTACGCTAGATCAAGTCATCGTGGGTCGGTGTGAGTGCGTTGGGGTCTCCCCCTCATGTCGTGAGTTTCCCTGGAAGATGATTCCCGAGTGAGCCATGTGTTTGGCCTTGGACTACGAGTCCAGTTATCCAGCATGGGGCTGGAGGTTTCTCGCTTTTCCCTGGGATGGGGAACTGGCGTGGCGGCTTGTGAGTTACCTTGGGAATCGTGCTTCTGTGCTTTTCGCGTGGGCCTTGGGCTGTGAGTACAGTCACCCAGCCTGGGGCTAGAGGTCTCTTGAGTTCCCTTTTGAAGGGATGGTGTAACGACCCGAGAATCCGATTACCGGGAAGGCCCGATAACCTGAGACTAGCACCGCCACCCACGAGTCCGAAGACTCGGAAGGGTTAGAAGGATGGTGTGAAAACTACACAAGTATCACAAATAATTGCACAATTAAACAGTTATATAAATAAGCAGGAAAAGAATTAACGTTTTACATGGTCTACAATATAACAATAAAATAACAACAGTAGTCCACAACTAGTACAGAGACAAGAAAAGAAAGTACAGCTACACGGGACATACCCCGGCTCTGACCTCTGGCACTAACGCTGGGCACCTGAACCGCGCTGAGCCTCAGACGAACTCCCCTGAAGCCTCGCCTCGCCTAAAACACAGTGAAAATACGCAGGGAATGAGTCTCGGAACAAGACTCAGTAGGGATCACTCGAACCCTACCTCACAAACGGAGAAACCGCTACGCTAGCAGTAAGCGAGTACCTCAAAAAGGGAAACCCTGCCATCTACAAAGCACCGATCTCACGGCACGAAAATCGACACATGTGCCACGGCGAAACAACCGGAACACAACTACCAACACGGCAGAAACCCGAAGGTCGAAGTCGTAACGACTGACAGTTTGACACTCCCGACTCGACAGGAGTACCTCCCACTAGAAGCACAACCGGTAGCGTCCCCTGACGACTTACACCGCACCGCAGGTGAACTGCCTGATGTAGTAGCGTCTACCAGAGGCACGGACACCAAACAAGTACCACAAACAAGTGACTAGCTGGGGTCACGCTCGTCAGCGTGCGTCTAACTGCCCCCAACCACGTGTGCACACACAGACCGCGCGTCCCAGGTCTGGCCCTCTGACTGGTTTTCCCCTTAGCCGGACTCTGGCTACAGACGTGGGGCCCGACGAAAACCAGTCTAAAAATCGTCTCTAAGGGTCGGCCCGTACACCACTCCCCGGTGAGACCAGCACCGCGTACTGGTGGGCTACGACTAGTGGAGGGTCACTGAAGGAGTAGACTCTCAAGCCAACGGAAAGCAACGTCACAACCGGACGGTACAAGGAGCGCTCCTCGTACAAATCACCGTCGCATGGCAATGGAAACCGACAACGACATCTCCCGGTACCACTCGGCACGATGAGAGACAAGCTGACACGACTCGTCCCCTTGATCGGTCCATCTTGGGCCGCTCAGGGATGTACAGTCCCACCGGGGCCGCACCAGGTTTAAACGGCCAGGACGGGACCATTCTACCTCAGGTCCAACGAGCAGATGAACGGCCACCACTGGCCCGTTCAACTGATGTGCGGACCACTCACGGCCGCACGTGGGTGATGAACGGTCCGCTCCTGGCCGTTCTTCTCCCAACGGTAATAAACCTGAACGGTTAGGCCGTAGCCGCACTAGGGAAGAGCGGCTATGGTTTGACCGTTCAAGGGTTGTACGGTCAGGACCTTGCCGCACACCCAGGCAATGCACCAGACGACGTACGGCCAGCCCCTGGCCGCACGTCGTGTTAAGCGGCCAGCTCCTAGCCGCTCACCCCGGTGCACTGTATAACGGTAAAACTCAACGGTCGAAAATCCAGGGTTGGGCGGTCGTTATGGGGCCGTACTATAGGATATGCGGTCTTACGATAGACCGCACAAGCCCACTGCGCGCCGAGCCCAGCCACAGCACGCCGAGCTGATGAACGGCCCGAACAGCACCGCACAAGAGTTGTGTGGCCACTAGTTCGACCGCACATCGCTCACCGGTGCGAAAACAATGAACCTCGCCGAAATCGCCCATTTTGACCCCATACAAGCCCCGCGAAGGGGGAAACGAAAGGAAATCGGCCCCCAAGCCCCCTTAGCATGATTCTACGCTCCCGAAATGTGGAATCGTGGCTTTAAATGATGGATCGGGCGGTCACTCCCCAAAGCATGCACGACCCTTCCCGACGCGAAAATAACCCCTCTCGACCTCATCTCGAGCTAAAACTCGCGGAGAAGGAAGACCAGAGGCTAAGGAACGTCACCCTACCTCCGGTCCGCGACGAGACGCGCCGATCCAAGCCCAAATCCACGAAGAGTGCCATTAGAACTTCGCCTTCCCACGCTTGCCGCACGCCCGCACGAAGGCCTCGTCGTCACCCACGTCCTCGCACCGTCGCACCGCCGCCATCTGCAGCCGGAACGGAGGTCGCCGCGCTCGAACGGGAGAGAGAGAGAGAGAGAGAGAGAGAGAGAGAGAGAGAGAGAGAGAGAGAGAGAGAGAGTGAGAGGGCGGCCATGGTCGTGAGGGAGGAAGAAGAAGAAAGGAAGAAAAAGAAGGAAAAAGAAAAGAAAATAATTAGGAATATATAGAAAATCCAAAAATTCTGGAAAATATCAAAAAATTAAAAATTACGTTTCCGAGATCCTCGGAACGCATCGATCGCAACGGTGCCACTCGTTCCCAGGTGAACGACCCGGTTCACCTGCAGCGAGGTTCCGAAGGAATTACCAAAACACACATCGAAAATCGAAAAACACACGGGGAAAAGCCGCGGAACGCTTCCGGGCCTCCGAAACAACTCCGGATCGCGCCGATCCCAACATGAAAGATGTCCGAAATGAAATTTCGGACACAACGGAGTCGGACACTCCGAGAAACCAGATCCGGGACCCACGGAGAAGGATCCGAAAGGTCCGGGATATTACAGCCCTCCCCCCTTAAAGAAATTTCATCCTCAAAATTAAGGACAACCCTAAGGGGAAAGAAGAGGAAGACTCACTCAAACAAGTAAGGGAACTGTCGACGCATCTCGTCCTCATGCTCCCAAGAAGCCTCACCACCAGAGTGCCGCTGTCACACCACCTTTACCAAGGGGATGACCTTGTTCCGTAGGCGCTGCTCTCGCCTATCCTCAACGCGGACAGGAAACTCTGGGAGAGAAAGGTCTGGAGTCACCTCGGGCCACACAGAATCCTCAAGCACATGAGAGTCATCGGGCATATACTTCCGCAACATCGAGACGTGGAACACGTCATGCACCGACGCCAACTCAGGGGGTAACTGCAACCGATAAGCTACCTCACCGATGCGCTCCACAATCACAAAAGGACCAACATAGCGGGGACTCAGCTTCCCACGCTGTCCAAAATGCATCGCCAACACCTCATGCACCGACGCCAACTCAGGGGGTAACTACAACCGATAAACTACCTCATCGATGCGCTCCACAATCACAAAAGGACCAACATAGCGGGGACTCAGCTTCCCACGCCGTCCAAAATGCATCACCCCCTTCATCGGAGAAACTCTCAAGAATACCCGATCACCCACGGCGAACGCGAGCGATTGCCGCCTCTGGTCAGCATAGCTCTTCTGCCGACTCTAGGCCGCCAACATGTTCCGACGAACCGCATGCACAACATCCACACACTGTTGCACTAACTCCGGTCCCGTCAAAACACGCTCACCAACCTCAAACCAGTCAAGTGGAGTCCGACACGGACGCTCATACAACGCCTCATAAGGAGCCATGCCGATGCTTGAATGATAGCTATTCTTGTAGGCAAACTCCACCAACGGTAGGTGGTGAATCCAACTCCCCTGCCACTCCAGACAACAGGATCTCAGCATATCCTCCAAAGTCGGGATGGTCCTCTCCGACTGTCCATCTGACTAAGGATGATACGCCGAGCTAAAATCTAATTCCGTGCCAAGAGCTCGCTGAAAACTCCTCTAGAATCTAGAAGTGAAGCGCGGATCCTGATCCGACACAATGGAGATGGGAATCCCATGCAACGGAACAATCCGCTCCACATAAAGACGAGCTAACTTGGGCACGCTCCAGCTGACCTTGACCGGTATTAACCGAGTCACCTTCGTCAGCCGATCTACCAGCAACCAAATACTATCATGCCCACTCGGAGTCCTCGGCAAACTCACCACAAAATCCGTGGTCACGTGGTCCCACTTCCACGTGGGAACATCCAAGGGCTGGAGAGTACCTCCTGGTCGTTGATGCTCCGCCTTCACCTGCTGACAGGTCAGGCACCTGACCACAAATTCGGCAACATCTCTCTTCATGCCAAGCCACCAGAACTACCACCGCAAGTTCCGATACATCTTCATCGCACCCGGGTGTACGGCGTACCTGCTCCCATGAGCCTCACGCAACACCGCACGCCGAACCCGCTCCTCGGTTGGGACGTACAGCCTGCCACGAAACCGCGCAGCATCGTCCTCGTCGAGTTCCACATCAGCCATAGCCAGAATCCAAGGCAACTCAGAGTCTGCATGCTGAGCTTCTGTCACCTGACGGCAGATAGCAGGCGTGACAGTCAGACTCGCAAGCATTGTTAACCCTGGCTCCTGGGGAATCTTGAGCCTGAAAGATACTTCGGGTACTTGTTCCCAGAGCCTTCACTTCCTCAACATCAAGGTACTGACCGCGACCTTCCGACTCGAGGCATCGGCTACGACATTCATCCTGCCCGGATGATAAGACAGGGTGAAGTCATAATCCTTCATAAACTCCATCCAACGCCTTTGCCTGAGGTTAAGGTCCCTCTGCGTGAACACATACCTCAAACTCTGATGGTCAGTGAACACCTTGAACTTCTCGCCGTACAGATAATGCCTCCAGATCTTCAGCGCGAAGATCACAGCCGTCAACTCAAGGTCATGGGTAGGGTAGTTCTCCTCGAAGGGCTTCAGCTACCGAGATGCATATGCCACCACTCTACCATGCTGCATCAACACAGCGCCCAATCCAATGCCGGAAGCATCTGTACACACCACAAAACTTCCTGGCCCAGAAGGCAAAACCAACACCGGAGCCGAGGTGAGCAATCTCTTCAGCTCCTTGAAACTCTGCTCACACTCCTCAGACCAGACGAAAGGCACATCCTTCCGTGTGAGTCTAGTCATCGGGGTCGCAATGCGAGAAAAATCTTGGACAAACCGATGATAATAACCCGCAAGCCCCAAGAAGCTCCGGATCTCCGTCACCGACCTCGAGCTCGGCCACTGCATTACCGCCTCGACCTTGGCAGGGTCCACGGAAATACCATCACCAGAAATCACATGCCCCAAAAAGTGCACCTCACGAAGCCAGAACTCGCACTTACTGAGCTTCTGTGGATGCACTAAAATTCGCTGGTGCGGGTGTTTCATCTATTAAGTGCGTGGGCGTGCCAGTCACAAAGTGACAATTTATTCAGGCTCCGAAGAGCCCATGGTGCGCTCGATCTGAATTCGTCAAACGATTGTGTGGTTCGTGTCGGGACCAGATCCCGTCATGCCATAAAGGTCACGACGTCATTTACATCCCCCATACGAGGGAACACCCTTGATTAATTACCGAAATTAGGGGCCATGTGGCCTAAGGAAATAAAACTAATTACGCGAGAAAGGGGCAGGAATAAATCACACTAAAGTCCGCATCAGGATACGAGCCATTAGCCATGTCGGTCACCCGCGGACCCTTTTCATATCCGGACATGGGTCCGTAATAGAAACGCGACGGAAACCGGGGTGGACCCGTTCGAATGTCTGCCGAATGCGCGACAAATTTTTTTAGTAACGGCTCGGAAGGGCCCGATGGCGAGAAATGAATCCGGTCTAATCGGAGTGTCGGCTCAAGATCAGGTCGGGGCTCGGCCGTGTCGGAATGATTCCCGAGGTCCGGGCCCGGCCTGAGAGGGCGGCATTATTGTTCCTTTTGTGTCGGGTCATAGGGAGCGATGGGGCTGCAAAGTAGACCCTGGTATTTTTATCTGGGATTTTCTTAGTTATATGTTCCTCTCTTTTCTCTGTCGTCTATTACTTCTTTACGCATTTAGTCCTGAATGATTTCTCTTCTTTTATTTATTACTATTATTTTTTTTTTACCCCCTCCTTCTTAACGTCATTATCACTATTACACATTTGGGGTCCTTTAATTAACATAATTTTTATTAATCTATTTGTTATAGCTGTTATTATTGCCATGTTAATCTATTTGTTATATATATATATATATATATATATATATATATATATATAGTGTGTGTGTGTGTGTGTGTGTGTTCCGGCGAAGGGAGGATAAGGGCGTACCGCTGGGAACGGAGTGTGCCGCTGGATGTTAAAAGGGGTGTGCCGCTGGATGCAAAAGGGTGTACCGCTAGAGAGTGAAGGCGTGCCGCTGGAGGTTGAAAAGGGCGTACCGTTGAGGGTTTTAAAAGAGTGTGCCGGGGAAGGTGGAAACCTGTGTGCTGGCGAAGGGTGTTTGAAGAGTGGAGGCAGGGTATGATGGTGAAGGGCCAGATAAGTGTACCGTTGAAGGTTATTGGAGTGTGCCGTTGGGGGCACGACAGAGCGTGCCGGTGAAGGTTGGAATCTCCTATTATTTGTTTTTAAGGCTTTTCTTTTCTTCGTTTATTGATTTTTATATAGTCTTATATAAACTTCTCCTTTCCTTGGTTCTGTTCAGCCTTTTTGCTCACAAGTCAGACGTCTGATATGTTATGTCGTTATTCGGTTCAGTTCTTCTCACGCTACCGGCAGTGGCTCGATTAGTCGGAAAGTTTTATCGTTGATCGTTCTGTTCGTTTGTTGCTTCCTTTTGCCTTTTTAACATGTTGTTATTTTCTGACAAAAATGCGGCAGCATCTCCCCTTGACCCAAGCGTAAGGGAGATACAGGGAACGCGTCCACACGGAGTGGCGGAACTCGACAACTGGAGGTGGGCGCCCGAGGGCGGCAACACCTTAGTGAAACTTCAGGAAAACGCGGGGAAAACAATGGGCCGAAGACCTCTAGGCCTGGACAAGGTGGACTGGGGATCAGCTAGGGCGTACCGGGCTAGGGCAGGGCCAGGCGTGCCACTGAGGCACCCAGGGAAGGTGCGCCGCTGAGGGTGGTTATGAGTGTACCGGCCAAGGGCCGGAAGAGTGTGCCGCTGGGGGCCACTACAGGTGTGCCGGCCAAGGGCCGGAGGGGTGTGCCGCTGAGGGCCATTATGGTATATCGGCCAAGGGCCAAAGGGGGCTAACTGTGTAGACTGGGAGGGTTGCAGGTTATTCAGGAAAAGAAGAAGGATTAAAGGCCAAGGGTAGGCTGCTGGTAGTTGGGTGTTCAGGAAGAGGAGAAGGCTCCCTCTCTCCCTTCAAGCGGATGGGCACAACTGACGGCCGTAGAAGAAGGCAAAGAACCCATGAGGCCAAGGATTATACCGGAGGAATCACATCGCTACGGAGACTCCAAAAGCACCGGATAAAAGGAGAAAACGAATGACACACCATACAGCAGAATAGACCGGGAGAGGCTGGAAAAGACCCAAAAGAAAGGGCCAGAGACTTTCATTCATAAAGAAAGATGACCGTGACTGGCCATACACATTACTGTATACACCAAGACCGAAGCCACAGGAGAGGGGAGAAGAAGAAAAGGAAGAATATGGAGGGGAAATAGGAGGGGAGTAGGGGTAAAGCAGAGGCGACGGCTCCCTACTCTTCCCCACTCTCACTGGTACACAGACCCTCCCTCTCTCTCTCTTTCTCTTACTCTTACTCTCTCTCTCTTTTCTCTGGTCTCCGGGAAGCCTCCAATGCCGGAGCAGCTTCTTCTTCCTCTTCTCTCTTCTCCCGGTGGCAAGCCCTATTCATCTCTGTGGGTATGCCCTTTGCCTCTGTCCTCCTCTTCTCCTCCTCTTTTTCTTGCCAGAATGGGAGGGGATTTATACTCCCAGTTGCGGGAGCCTTCGAGCACGGCAATCGGAGGCGGGAAGCAGCTTCATCATGATGACGTTTGACCTTTCCCATCCTGGGTGGCTAGATGGTAGCCCGCATGGCCCAACCCCTGGCCGACACCTCGGACAGCCACTGCGTGCCGAAGATCCATAGGGCATGGGTACCACGTCGTTCGGTCCGTTGACATGGCATAGCGCTGTACCGCTGGCGGGCTCAAAAGGTGTGCCGTAGGAGGGCCAAAAGGGCGTGTCGTTGAACGCTGTTAAGCGTGCCGTGGGAGGCCCACAGAAGTGTGTCGTTAGAAGCTCCTGGGGGCGTGCCGCTGAGGGCCTAAAGGGCTGTGCCGCTGGGCAGGGCGGAGGGTGTGCCGCTGAGGGCCACATATCGCGTGCCGCTGAAGCCCCCCAAGGAGGGGTGTGCCGCTGAAGACCCCCCCAGGGGGGTGTGCCGCTGAAGCCCAAATGGGCTGTGCCGCTGAAACCCAAAGGGGCCGTGCCGCTGAAGACCCCCCCGAAGGGGGGTGTGCCGCTGAAGACCCCCCCAAGGGGGGTGTGCCGTTGAGGCCCATTGGGGCTGTGCCGCTGAGGCCCATTGGGGTGTGCCGCTGAGGGCCTTCCCGGGTGTACTTCTGAGCCCGTTCTATTGTGGGCACGAGTCATGGCCCGTTTGATTTTCTCTGTGGCCCGTGGTTTGTGGGGCCCTTGGTTGTTGATTTCTTTTCACTATCGTGACTCCGAGGACAGCCGCACGGCAGTATGTGCCCGCTCGGGGAATCCATATGACCAGCCTCTCCCGGGCTTTTTTCACTCGGCCATGTTGTTGATGCCGGGCCGAGCAGGATATCTGGATGTGCAGTTTTTTTTTGGTGTCCACAAATGCCCCCACCCATGGGTAGCGCAGGCAAAGGATGAGTCGGGCGGTGCCCGGGGGTGTACTGGCCTCTTTTTCTCTTTGCCAGTGCCGACAGGGTGTCAGGAGCTGACCTGGTTTGTTGTCTCTTGGTCTCTTCGTCAGTGCCGACAGGGTGTCGGGAGCTGACCTGGTTTGTTGATCTCTTTGTCTCTTCGTCAGTGCCGACAGGGTGTCGGGAGCTGACCTGGTTTGTTATCTCTTGGTCTCTTCGCCAGTGCCGACAGGGTGTCGGGAGCTGACCCGGTTTGTTGTCTCTTTGTCTCTTCATCAGTGCCGACAGGGTGTCGGGAGCTGACCTGGTTTGTTGATCTCTTTGTCTCTTCGTCAGTGCCGATAGGGTGTCGGGAGCTGACCTGGTTTGTTGTCTCTTGGTCTCTTCGCCAGTGCCGACAGGGTGTCGGGAGCTGACCCGGTTTGTTGTCTCTTCGTCAGTGCCGACAGGGTGTCGGAAGCTGACCTGGTTTGTTGATCTCTTTGTCTCTTCGTCAGTGCCGACAGGGTGTCGGGAGCTGACCTGGTTTGTTGATCTCTTTGTCTCTTCGCCAGTGCCGACAGGGTGTCGGGAGCTGACCCGGTCTGTTGTCTCTTTGTCTCTTCGTTAGTGCCGACAGGGTGTCGGGAGCTGACCTGGTTTGTTGATCTCTTCTTTTCTTTTCTTTCTCTCTCTTTTCTCTTTCTTTTTTTTGAACCACATTACCGATACAAGCGCCCTTTTGGGTTTTCGCCAATACCGGCCCCCTCTTGCTTTTGCCCACGCGCCCTCTCAGGTTTTCACGCGGCGGGGTACCCGATTTTACCTGTAGCGCCCTTTCGGGTTTTCGCCACAGCCGGGTTGTTGCCATTTTTACCCTTGTCCCCGTGTAGGGGCAAGTCCGGCGGGGTATCTCTATTTTTAACCCCATTTTCTTTTCTTTACTTTCTCTTTTTTTTTCTCTTTTTTTTTGACAAGCGAGTGATACGCGAGTGTCGGCTAGGGCACGGAGCCTTACGTCGGAAGGTAAGGCGTATTCGTTGGCAAGGAAAAAATACCAGCGCAACGGGAGAATTCATCTCGATTCGGACGTAGGGTCCGTAATGGCAATATTATGCGGAGTGGGTGGCTAGGGCACGGGGCCTTGCACCGGAAAGGGGTTTATTCGTTGGTAAGGGACGAATGCCAGCGCAAGGATAGAGGTTCTGCCGATCCGGGCGTAAGGCCCGTGATGGCTATTTTGTATGATGGGCGATGACTGAGGCACGAGGCTACGTGCCAGGGAAGGCCTTGCTTGTTGGCGGGGTAGTGGCACCATTGCAGAGGTGGAGTGGGCAGGGGTAAAGTCGTCTCCATTCGTTCGGATGCACGTCTGCCCACGATCGTGGGGATGGAACGCTCCCCGGAGATACCTATTATTATACGTTATTGACTTACGCCTCCACACATATGGGTAGATGCGTGCGAAGGTATATGCACGTGTATATATATATATATATATATATATATATATATATATATATATACATACATATACACACATATTTACCTAATATTATATATACCCCCCTCTTTTTTTTTCTTTTTTTCTTCTCCCCCTTTTTCTCTTTTTTTTTCCTCTCCCCCCTTTTTCTCCCTTTTTTTTTATTTTCTCTCCCCCCTTTTTTCTTTCTTTTTTTTATTTCCCTTCTCTTCTCTTACCTCTCCGCCATATAAAAGGGGCGGGGGCGGTTCATTCGAACCACCCCCGTTCGAACTCCCTCTCCCTCTTCTCTCTCTTCAGCAGGCGACCGACCCCCCCTTTCTTCTCTTTCCTCCTTCTTCCTCTCCGACGCCGGACGCCGCCGTGAGCGCCATTGCCGCTGTTGCCGTTGTCGTGGTGTGGGGACCACCGTGGAGGCCCTCCCCTTCCCCTTCTTCTTTCTTCTTTTCCTCCTTCTTTCTTCCTGCTCCCTCTTCTTTCCTTCTTCTCCACCGTGGACGGCGACGGGCCCTAACCCCCTCCGTCTCCCTCTCCGTCTCTGCCCTCCCCTTCTCTTTCTCTTCTTCCTCCTCTTCCTTTCCCCTTCTTCTCTCTTCTTCCCCTCTTCCTTCTACTGTGGACTACCGCCGGTCGCGCCGGTGGACGAAGTTTTGAGCGCGCCGGGGACAAGGCGAACGGGTGTGCCGGGGGGGCGCTTGCGGAGTGTGCCGGGGAGAGGGTGGAGACGTGTGCCGGTGAAACCCCACATGGGGTGTGCCGGGGAGCGACCGAAGATGTGTGCCGGAGAAACCCCACATGGGGTGTGCCGGGTGTGGACGCACTTTTTTCACCCGTTATTCTCTTGTTGGTTTATTCGTTTATTGAGTGCGTGAGCGTGCCAGTCACTGAGTGACAATTTATTCGGGCTTCGTGGAAGCCCATGGTGCGCTCGATCTGACTTCGTCAGACGATTGTGTGGTTCAGGTCGGGACCAAAACCCGCCGCGCCGTAAAGGTCACGGCGTCATTTACATCCCCCATATGGGGGAACACCCTTGATTAATCACCGAGATTCAGGGCCTCATGGCCAAGAAACTAATTGTATAAAAGGTCTATTACGAGGTATTGAAATCCTCACACGAGGGCGAGAAGAAAACCATTCGCGGTCATGTTGGTCATGTGCTGACCATTTAATGTTCAGACGAATGTCCGGCTCGAGAAAAGCGCGATCGTCGCTGGAAGACCGGAGCGTATGTATGCCAGGATATGGCAAATTTATTGTTCAGAGGAACGGAAAGCATTCGGCTAAACCTCGGTTGAGACGGTCAAAAACCAGTGAATCTGTTGGCCCGGTGCAAGAGCAAGTTGCGACCATACTGCGGTGGGCCCCCCGCGGTCGAAGTCAGGCTCGCATGAGCGTCTTTAATGTTTTCGGTGCCGGAGGGCAACGGGGGAATATACCTTGAATCGGCTGAAAAGTCATGTGTCTAGGGAAGCGGACGTTCGAAACGTGTCGGTCATTCGGGAGATCGTTTAATATTCGGACGGGGAGTCCGGCTTGAGAATATTGTAATCGTCGCGGGAGGACATGGAACATATACATGCGGAGATACGGCAACTTTATTACTCCGAGACACTAAAAACATTCGGTTGAATCTCGATTATTGTAACCGAAAACCTGTGAATCTATTGGCCCGGTGCGAGATCGAGTCAGGACTATACCGGGGGCGCCTCCCGTGGTCCGAACGAGGCTTGCGCGGGCATCATTAATATTTCCGGTGCCGGAGGGCAACGGGGGAGAGTCCCGGGACTAGACTCCAAAACCGAAAACGTGTTCGAAAGGAGCGGGTTGTAGACCGAGGATATGAGCCAGACGATGACCATGATCGGGATAGGCCCGAGGTCTAAGTATGGCCCACGATGGTCTTATTGATATTCCCATGAAAGGAGTCCCGGGGTGGCGAGAGGCGTCTCGTTCTATTCCGATTCTGTCGGTCACTTGCGGACCACTTGATATTCGGAGAAAAGGTCCATATTGAAGGTACGACGTAAATAGAAACGAAGCCGTTCAAATGTATGCCGAGTTCACGGTAATCTCGATGAAAGAGCGGGAACGAATCCCGACGGGAAAACGTCTGATTTGACGAACTATCGGCCCAGAGAGATGCCGGATTACGGCCATATTGGGACGGTTCCCGAAGTCCGAACCCGACTTGGAGGGGCGGCGTTAATGTTCCCTTTATACCGGGTCTTGGGGAGAACGAGGCTGCGGAGCGGATCTCATTGTTTTATTATTATTTAAAAATTTATCATTATTATTCGTTAATTTATGTGTATCTTTGAGTGAGTTCGTTATTACTATCTATTTATCATTTCTCATTTTATGATTTATTTATTTATCATTGTTATTGTTAGGTTTATTATTACTATTGTTCATTTTATTGTCATTCATCTACTTGTCGTGTTTCGTTAAGTTTGTTATTATTATTTATTTTGGTTATCTTTTATTTATTCATCATTCTTATTGAGTTTGTTATTATTATTCATTCATTTTTATTATCGTTTATTTGTCTATTTATTAGTATTATTATTATTTTTTTAAGCTTATTATTATTATTACTTATTTCTTTATTATTCTTGCCTACTTATTCATTTTTTGAATTTTTTATTATTTATTGTTATTATTATCATTATTGTTTGTTATTATTTATCCCTCTTCTTTTGAGTTTGCTGTTATTATCATTATTTTATTTTTTTGTATCATTATTTGTTTATTTATTATGTTTTCTTTTAGCTTATTATCTTTATTATTATCATTATTTCTGGTGTACCGCTGGGTCAAGGGAGTGTGCCGCTGAGGGCCAGGAAAGGTGCACCGCTAAAGGCCGCCAGGGGAGTGTGCCACTGAGGGCCGGGGAGCGTACCGCTGAGGGCCGAAGGAGCGTGCCGCTGAGGGTCAGGGGCGTGTGCCGCTGAATGCCAGGAAAGGTGCACCGCTGAAGGCCGCAAGGGGAGCGCGCCACTGAGGGCTGGGAGAGTGTGCCGGTGAAGGGGCAGGCTGGCGTGCATGCCGGCGAAGGCACGAGCGGGTGTACCGGTGAAGGGCTGGCAAGGTGTGTCGGCGAGGGGCCATGGAGGGTGTGCCGGGGAAGGCGCGGATAGGGTGTGCCGGTGAAGGGCGCAACGGGTGTGTCGGCGAAGGCCGTGCCGACGAAGGACATGGGGAGCCCACTCCTCCTCCGTTTCTTTTAAGGCTTTTCTTTTCTTCTTTTCTCTCTTGATTTTTATTAAGTTTGCATGGGTTTCTTCTTTTCTTCTCTTGATTAATTTCCATTCTTTCTCCCATGAGGACGAATATTCGAGTTGTTTAGTTATCGTTCGATTTGGCTCTCTTTGTGTTGATTACGGTTCCCTTGCGTCGGTTAAAGCATTTTACCGTCGTTCTTTATATTTGTTTGTTGCTTTCTTTTAGTCCTTTTAATTCGTGTTGTTGTTCCATCTGTTTGTTGCTTCCTTTTATCTTTTTAATATGTTATCGTTTCTAACGAAAATTCGACAGCATCTCCCCTTGACCCGAGCGTAAGGGAGATACAGGGAACGCGCCCACATGGAGTGGCGGAACCCGACAACTGGAGGTGGGCGCCCGAGAGCGGCAACACCTTTATAAACCTCAGAAAACTCAGAGGGAACGGCTAGTGGAAGACTACTCTAGGACTGGCTGAGGGGGGAATGCACCGGGCAAGAAGGAAGGGCAAGTGTGCCGGGCAAGGGAGGCACGAGAGGGTGTGCCGGCGAAGGGCCTGGCTGAGGCGTGCCGGGGAAGAATTGGTTGGGGTGTGCCGCTGGAGGCATATTCGGGGTGTGCCGTTGAAGGCACAATTAGGGTGTGCTGTTGGATGCGCAGGAGGGGCATGAAGGGGCTGTGCCGCTGAGGGGCGAGAGGAGCGTACCGCTGAGGGCCCTGGGCGAGCGAAGGCAAAAATGCCCAGCAGGAAACAAACCCTAACAAAAGGAGAAAGGGAAAGGGGGCGTGAAACACCGAAGGATGCAAACACGGAGGAAATGCTTTAGAAAGACGTCCGAGAAAATACTTGCAAGCCTTCTACTTTTATTCTCACAAAAGGAATGCCCCAAGGGAGCTAATACATGGCGACAGGAAAGAAAACAAGGGGACAAAGAAAGAAAGGAAGAAGATACAAATGGGGGGAGCATGGACTCCTCCCCTCCTGGACCTCACTCTCTCTCTTCACTCACTCTCCTTCTCTTCCTCTCTTCACACCGGTGGTGGTGGACGGGATAGCAACGGGGGAGCCGGAGCCTCCCCTCTCCTTCTTCTCTTCTTCTTCTTCTTCTTCTTCTGCTCTTTGCGCGGACGGCGGTGGACGGAGCAGCGGGAGGGGGAGGCAGAGCCTCCCCTCCTCTTCCTCTTTCTCTTCTTCTCTTCCCTCTGCGCACAGACGGCGGCGGCAAGTGGAGCAGCGAGCCCTCTCCCCTCTCTTCCTCTCTTCCCCCCTTTTCCCTTTTCCCTTTTCCTTCTTCTTCTCTTCTTCTCTTCCTCTTCTCCTCTCCCCTCTTCTTCTCTTCTCCTCCTCTTCTTCTCTTCTTCTCTTCTTCTCTTCTTCTCTTCTCTTCTTCTCTTCTGCGTGTATCTGTCTGTGAGTGTATGCCCTTCCTCCCCCCCTTTTGTCTGTTCGTAGCGAAGAGGGTTTTATACCCCGGCGGCGGGAGCGTCTGAAGGCGGGAAGCGTCCGGCGGGGATTTAATGGGGTTTGACTCCCTTGTCCTGGGTGGCAGGAGGAGTAGGCAGCTGGCGGGCTCCGCTGAAGAGCCTTAACGTTGTGCCGTTGGTGGGCTCAAGAAGTGTGCCGCTGGGAGGGCCAAAGGCCGTGCCGCTGGAAGACACGGCAGGCATGCCGCTAAAGAGCCCAAAGGGCGTGCCGTTGAACGGCAAGGAGGGTGTGCCGTTGAAGAGCCCAAAGGGCATGCCGTTGAACGGCCTGGAGAGTGTGCCACTAAGCGGCCTGGGGGGTGTGCCGCAGAACGGTTGCCAGGGCAAGTGAGTGTATAGACTTCGCCAAGGCATGGGCTATACATACTTCACCTAGCTGCAACGTATAGACTTGCAGGGGCTGATGTATAGACTTCATCGATGTACATACTTTGCGTTGAACTGGTGGATGTACAGACTTCACCAGTGTATAGACTTCGCGTTTGCCAGAACTCTGTACGGACTTGCCACACAAGTGTATAGATTTTGCATTCAAAACAGCCAGCCAATGTACAGACTTGGAGCTTGGACGTATAGACTTTGTTTGTGCATTCAGCCAATGTACAGACTTGGGGCTTGGCTGTACAGACTTCGTTTGTTCATTTAGCCAACGTACAGACTTGGGCTGATGGCTGTATAGACTTGGTGCGATGAAGCGTGCCGCAGAAGGGCTGGATGGCCGTGCCGTTGGAGGGCCAAATGGCCGTGCCACTGGGGCGTCTGAAGGGCGTGCCGCTGGGGGCTGTGCCGCTGAAGGGGTTCACGGGAGCGTGCCGCTGGAGCACCCTGGAGGGTGTGCCGCTGAAGAGCTCCAGGGGCGTGCCGCTGAAGGGCTAAATGGGCAGTTTTGAGCCCGTTGTGAGCATGAGTTGTGGCCCATTTGATTTTCTTCGAGGCCCCATGGATTATGAGCTTCCCAGGAGTTGGTTTCTCTTTGCTGTCGTGACTCCGGGGACGGCTTCATGGCAGTGTACATATTTGGGGAGTCCGGACGACCAGTCTCTCCGGGGCTTCTTCACTCGGCGTCGTTGTTAATGCGAGGCCAAGTAGGATATCTGGGTTTGTAATTTTTTGGTGTCCACAAATGCCCCCCACCCACGGGTAGCACGGGCGAAGGATGAGCCGAGCGGTGCCCGCGGGTGTACTGGCCTCTTTTCCTCTTCGTCGGTGTCGCCGGGGTGTTGGGAGCTGGCGTAGCATGTTGGCCTCCTCTTCTCTTCGTTAGTGCCGATGGGGTGTCGGGGATTGACATGGCATGTTGGTCTCTTCTTCTCTTCGTCAGTGCCGACGGGGTGTCGGGCGTTGAGATGGTTTACTTGTTCTCTTCTTCTCTTCGTCAGTGCCGACAGGGTGCCGGGGGACCGACGCGGTTTGTTTGTCTCTTCTGCTCTTTGCCAATGCCTGACAGGGTGTCGGGCGTTGACATGGTATGTGTTGGTCTTTTCTTCTCTTCGCCAGTGCCGATAGG